>CM076580.1:207972162-208680589 GCA_034641835.2 Pinus albicaulis
CCTCAAGCCTCTTCTTATAGTCTTCTCGCTAATGAATCAACGACCAAGATTATATCTTTAATCAATGGCTCAGACTAAAATATGACTTGATCTTCGTTTTCTAGAAGATTCACACTCTGCTTTATTAATGCCCTTTAATTATTTAATTTCCCTAAGTTTAGACTTAGGGTCTGCATTTAAAATAATTAATTATTTTAATAAAGCAAGATCCGAGTGGAATTTCCACAAACGATTTCTGGGTTCTCTGGATAACTGCTGTCCAAGCCTCCGCACCAAATTTGAGACATGGAACACTTCCCGATGCTATAAAATCAACACTCCCTCTTAGCAGGGAAAGTGTTCAAGCAAGATACCACTGTATTGCTATGACTCTAGAACATCTGCTGCGTTGATGATGTCCTGGCTGCTACCCCTCATCACTGCGTTGCTGCCCTCTGTACTGCTGCCTGTGACATTGTCTCTGCCACTACCTCATTCGTACTGTAGCTCCCTCTGTCTTTGAAGACCACTCGTTCCTCTAATGGAAGGGGTTCTCGACCATCCCCATCTTCTCTCTGAAGTAAGTGAACTTAATCTTACTCAGAGCCTTGGTGAGGATATCTGCCACCTGTTCCCCTGTAGGAGTGTACCTCAACTGCACTGCTCCTCATTGGACATAGTCCCTGATGAAGTGGCACCGAATGACAATGTGTTTCGACTGGTCATGAAACACATGATTCTCAGAGAGCTTAATGCAACTCTGATTATCCCACATAATCCTGGTCGGTTCCATCCTCTTCTTGAGTAGGTTCAAGAGTAATTTATGAAGCCATATGGCCTTGCACAAAGCTGTGCTGGCTACCATATACTTGGCCTCGGCTGAACTTAGTGAGACAAACTTCTGTTTCCTGTTGCACTAGGAGGTCATTCTTGATCCGAGATTGAAATAGTACCCACTGGTACTCTTCCGATCCACTGTGCTTTCAGCCCAATCTACATCTGTAAACCCACTCAACTGGACCTCATTGCCCTTCTTGTACTTTAATCCATACTCGACTGTCCCCTTCAGATATCCGTGAACATGTTTGGCTGTTGCCCAGTGAGCCCTCCTTGGTTCCACCATGAACTGACTGAGGGTATTTACTGTATAACAGATGTCTGGTTTAGTATTGACCAGATACATCAGTGATCCGATGAGCTGCCTATACAAGGTGGGATCTGCCTCATCATCCTCCGTTGTGTCTATCTTCTTCCAATTAGTAATCATTGGCATGGCCATGGGTCTACAATCTTCCATCTAAAATCTCTTCAGGATTTCTGTAGTGTATCTTCCTTGCCCCAAGAAGATTTCTCCCTTCTGTTGCTAGACTTCTAATCCAAGAAAATATTGCATCTGCCTCAGATCCTTCATGTCTAATTCTGTAGCAAGTTTCTCCTTGCAGTCCTTGATGAGCTTAGATGATCCTGTAAGAAATAGATCATCCACATATAATACCATAATTAACGACTCATCCCCTACTCTCAAGTAGTAGAGATTGGGATCTGCGTCACTCTTGACAAACCCCATCTTCTGCAAGTAGCTATTAATTCACTCATACCATGCCTTGGGGTCTTGTTTTAAACCATACAAGGCTTTCTTAAGCTTGCAAACATGAGTCTCCTGCTCATGTGTTTCGAAGCCCTTAGGCTGTTCTGTGTACACTTCCTCCTCTATCACCTCGTTCAAGAACGTTGTCTTGACATTCATCTAGTGAATCTCCCATCCTATCTGCGCTGCTAGAGAGATAACGGATCTGATAGAAGTGTAGCGAGCTACAGGGGCGAAGGTTTCCTCATAATCGATCCCTTCCTTTTGTGCGTACCCCTTAGCTACAAATCTGGCCTTGAACTTCTCTATGCTGCCATCTGCAGCATACTTGATCTTGCAGATCCACCTGGATCCTACAACTGATCGCTCCTGTGGTGTAGGGACTACTTCCCAGACGTCGTTTGTCATGATGGAGCTATACTCCTCCACCATGGCATCCACCCACACCTGATGCTGAGCTGCCTCCCGAAAGCTGGAAGGTTTTCCAAACTTAGCTACCAGGGCCTGGTATCTGTCAGGTTGCTTCCTTACCCTCTTCTTGTATCTAGGAGCTCCAACAAATTCTTCTGCATCCTTCATAATTTGTTGAAGTTCTCTGCTCGGTCTCCCACTGGTGGTGGGCGGTCTCACCTGCTCTCCTGCCTGCTCTTCTTCGGAGGAAGTCTCCTCAGAATCCTTGTGCCGTGGAGAGGCACTTGACCCATCCTTTGTAGGGCTTTGAGGCTGTACTAGTGGATCCTTCTCAATCTGCGTATCTGTAGCCATTTCTTGGGATTTCCTGAAGGCTCTCTCCTCCATGAATTTCACATCCCTCCTTACTACGATTTTCTTGCTCTCTGGAATATAGATGCGATATGCTTTCGCATTTTCACTATAGCCCACAAGAAAACCCTTTTCCGCAGTCTGATCCAACTTCTTCCTCTTCTCATCTGGAACGTGGCAGTACACCATGTTGCCAAATATCCTGATGTGGCTCACCTCTGACTTGCAGCTTGTGAACACTCGCAGGAGTTACCTTCCCCACTGCTCTATAAGGAACTCTGTTCTGCACATATACCGCTGTATTACAGGCTTCTGCCCACAAAAATTTGGTTATATCTTGGTCATATAGCATTGCCCTTGCAGCCTCTACTATGGTCCAATTCTTCCTTTCTGCAACTCCATTTTGCTCTGGATTGTATGGAGCTGTCCATTCTCTCTTGATACCTTCCCTTACGTAGAAACTGGTGAAGTCCTTATCGATATGTTCTCCACCATTATTTGATCGCAACTTCTTGATCCTCTTTCCTGTAGAATTTTCTACCAATGCTTTGAACTCTTTGAACTGATCAAAGACTTCATCTTTGGTTTTGAGAAAATAGATCCAAGTCTTCCTGGAATGATCATCAATAAAGGTAGCAAAATACTTTGCACCACAGAGAGCAATTGTGGACATTGGACTGCAAATATCCGAGTGTATTAATTCCTATATGCTCTTGGCCCTGCTACTGCTTCTTGGAAATGCTGCTTTAGCATACTTCCCTAGTACGCATCCCCTGCAGACTTCATCTCTCCTTGTGCTGAGTTTAGGAGCTCCTATGACAATATTCTTGAGAATCTTCAAGGCTCCATGTTGTAGATGCCCCATCCTTCTGTGCCATAATTCATTTAGATCTTTGTCGTCCGTACTTCCAATAAGGGCCACGGGGGATTCAAGCTGGAGCTTATATAGCTTATGACTCCTTGCTCCAATTTGTGCCTTCTTGCTCCAGCTATGATGTTTGACATACACTTTGTTTCCAATAAAGTATACGTCATAAGTTATAACCCTTGTTCTAGAGCTGAGACACTGAGAGCAAACTCATCCTCAACCCTGGTACATGTAGAACATTTGTGGCCCGAATCTTGTTGCCAGCTTCTGTCTGAAATGTTATGGTACCTCTTCCAACGGGGGTACACTTGGCCTTGTTTCCATAGTAATCTGGTAATTCATCTATTCTTCTTGGTAGCTTGAAAAGCATTCTCGAACCCCTATCATGTGAGCAAATGCTCCACTGTCAATATACCAAACACTTGGAGGAGCTGTGCTCGACACACGTAAGAGCCTCCTCTAGTCTGGATGCCAGCACTGTCATGTCATGTTCCCTCTGCGTTTCTGCATGTTTTGGAGGATTGCGTGAGTGCCTCTGACTACATGAACCCTTCCGGAAGTCGGATCTTTAGTCCATAGCAGATCCTCCTGTTCCGTCTTTAGCCTTTTGGCTCTGATACCATGTGAAATTTTCAAATATGAAAATTATTACTGCAGTGATCGATTTATTTCTCCTACTTATTAGATAAGTTATTTACAAATGCTTCAACAAATTTTGAAATAAACACAATTGCAGTACTTCAGTCTAACCAAAAGTAGAACAGAAATTACACAAGTAGCACAATAGAAACAACCATATGAACACAATTATTTTTGTATAATTGTCCCCAGAAAAACCCAATGTGGGAAAACCGGAGCAGTAGATGAGGGTTTGTATTTATCTTCAGCAATGAAAAGTTCTTTTACAAAAGTCCTGGTGAGCAAAGCAAAATTATTATACACCTGGCATGAATTTTCCGGACACACTGGAAGTATTTCCGACCCTCGGGGTGACCTCCTACACCCTCTGCGTCATCCAGCGTATCTGCTCTGTACAGTCCCTCCCTGGATTGCATAACTGTGTGTGGAGGGGATGGTGCTACTGCTCAGCACACCCTTCCCTTCACCCTTCTGCCTTCTCCTTCGTCAGCTGATTTCTCCCTCCTCCTTCTGCCTCTGCAATCCCGCCTCTACAAACTCACCCACTGAAATCAAACTCTTACTTCAGAATCGATTTACTTCGGGTACTGAGAATATCCTCGGCTTGATTTCCAAATGACCCTCAAGCCTCTTCTTATAGTCTTCTCGTTGATGAATCAACGACCAAGATTATATCTTTAATCAATGGCTCAGATTAAAAGATGACTCGATCTTCGTTTTCTAGAAAATTCACACTCTGCTTTATTAATACCCTTTAATTATTTAATTTCTGTAAGTTTAGACTTAGGGTTTGCATTAAAATAATTAATTATTTTAATAAAGCAAGATCCGAGTGGAATTTTCACAAACGATTTCTGGGTTCTCTGGATAACTGTTGCCCAAGCCTCTCCACCAAATTTGAGACTTGGAACATTTCTTGATGCTATAAAATCAACACCCAATGTACCTTTTTTGGTTCCACCATGAACTGACTAAGGGTGTTGACAACGAAACAAATGTCTGTGCTGGTGTGGACCAGATACATGAGCGACCCAATGAGCTGTCTGTACAAGGTGGGGTCCACTTCCTTGTCTCCTAATGCATCTATTTTCTTCCAGTTGGTGATCATAGGCGTTGCTATGGGTTGACAATTCCGCATGCTGAATCTCTTTAGAATCTCTATAGCATATCTTCCTTGCCCAAGGAATATCTCCCCATTTTTCTTCCAAACTTCCAACCCTAGAAAATAATGTGTCAACCCCATATCCTTCATGTCGAATTCTACTTATGAGCCTTGATGACCTTGTTAAAAACAAGTCATCTACATATAATATCAGAATAATGGACTCATTCTCCACCATTAGATAGTAGAGATTGGGATCAACATCACTCTTGATGAATCCCAATTGTTGCAAGTAACTATCAATCCGACCATACCACGCTCTGGGTGCCTGCTTGAGCCCATACAGGGCTTTCTTTAACCCGAATACATGAGTTTTCTTCTCATGAGTCTCGAAGCCTTCAAGCTGTTCAATATACACCTCTTCTTTTATCACCTCGTTCAAGAATGCTGTCTTGAAATCCATCTAGTGAATCTCCCATCCCATCTGAGCTGCAAGGGATATAACAAATCTTATAGAGGTATATCTAGCGACTAGGGCGAAGGTCTCCTCATAGTCTATCCCTTCCTTTTGTGCGTACCCCTTTGCCACGAACCTAGCCTTATACTTCTCTACACTGCCATCTGCAGCATACTTGATCTCGTAGATCCACCTTGATAGTACAACTGATCTATCATTTGGTGTAGGTACCACTTCCCAGACATCATTAGTCAATTGTATTCTTCTACCATGGCATCCACCCACACTTGGTGCTGTACGACTTCCTAAAAACTGGAGGGTTCTTCAACTTGTGCTACGAAGGCTTGTTATCTGTCAGGCTGTCTATGCTGCCTCTTGTTGGTTTTAGGAGCTCCGACAAACTCCTCTGCGTCCCTCAGCATCTGACGTACTTCCCTATTTGTTCTACCACTGGTGGTGGGAGGCTCAATCAAATCCTCTTCTTGTTCCTGCTGTTCCATTTGCTGGGAACTACCTAGATCTCCTACTCCATTAGGAAATACTGGCGTTGGTCACTGTACTCTGCCTTGGTGTCTGTTCTCCTGCTTTTCCTCCATGCTGTCCCTACTGCTGTTGGACTAATGGAACGTCTGCTGACTGATCACATGTAGGCATCTCTCGAGATCTTCTGAAAGCCCCATCTTCCATGAACTTTTCATATCGCCTTACTACAATCTTCCTGCTGCTAGGAATGTAGATCCTGTATACCTTTGAGGTCTCGCTATACCCAACGAGGCACCCCTTATCTGCAGTATGATCCAACTTACTGCGTTTCTCGTCCGGAATGTGGCAATATGCCTCGCTCCCGAAAATCCTTAGATGACTTACTTTTGGATTTTTTCCCGTGAAGATTCCTTCTGGCGTTTTCTTCCCCAATGCTCTGTGAGGAGTTTGGTTCTGGATGTATATTGCTGTGTTGCTTGCTTCTATCCATAGAAATCTAGTCAAGTCCTGGTCATACAACATAGCCTTTGCTGCCCCGACTATTTTTCCATTCTTCCGCTCCGCTACTCCATTCTGCAGTGGAATATATGGAGCTGTCCACTCTCTCTTGATGCCTTCCCTTGCGCAGAAGTCTGTGAAGTATTTATTTGTATACTCTCCACCATTATCTAAACGCATTACCTTGATCCTTTTCCTTATCATGTTCTCTATGAAAGCTTTGACCTTTTTGAACCAATCGAAGACCTCATCCTTGGTCTTTAGGAAATAGATCCAGGTGTTCCGGGAGTGGTCATTAATAAAGGTGACGAAATACTCGCCACTGTTGAGAGCTCTGGTGGACATTGGACCACAAATATCTGAATGTATCACAACACGCCATTTTCTCTATTATCACTTCTGGGAAATGCTGCCTTTGCATACTTTCCTAGTACGCATCCTCTACATACGTCATCATGTTTGGTACTAAGGACTGGAACTCCTGTCACAGTCTCTCTGAGCATCCTAAGTGCTCATGGTGTAAGTGTCCCATCCTCCTGTGCCAAAGTTTGTTCAACGCCTTCCCACTGTTACTATTATTGCCTATCAATGCCATTGGAGAATTGATCTGCAACCTATATAATCTGTTCCTTCTAACTTCAATCTATCTCACCCTCTTCTAGCTAGGATGTTTGACATATACCTTGTTCTTCACGAAGTATACATCATACCCTATGTCCTGCAACTGGGACACTGAAATCAGGTTCATACCCAATCTTGGCACATGCAGTACATTAGTGGCGGTAGTACTGGTTCCTTCTTTCGTCTGAAATTCATTGGTGCCTCTCCCTACTGGAGTACACTTGCTTCTGTTGCCCATAGTGATTTGGAAGTCCGTCTGCTCTTCTTGATAGCTAGAGAAATATTCTCTTACTCCAGTCATGTTAGATGAAGCTCTGCTATCAATATAATAGATACCAATTGGCGCCAAACTCGATAGACACGCAAACTCGTCTTCCAATCTGGAAGACAATTCTGAGGCTTCTTGACTTTCCATAGTCATCTATACTATTTTTCCTTTTTGTCGCTGATGTTTTTCTGCCCAACAATTGCTGCAGAAAACGTCCCGACAGAACTCTGATTTGCGCTGAAGTTGCTGTGCTGCTCTCTCTGCCTCTAGCAAATCTCGATTTATAAAAAAAAAATATTCTTCTCTGTCGACTCACTCAGAAAGAAAATTTTCATGAAATTTTGTCTTCTCGGCTATGTACTGCGCAGCGCCTCTGGCATTTCAATCTGCTTCTTACGCAGGCTTTTCAAACTCCCTCTTCTACTCAATGCTGGGGTCTTCATGCTTCCCCTGTTTGCTTTGATGCCATGTGAAATTTTTTAGATCAAAATCCTTACTGCAACAACTGATATTATTTCTTCTACTTATTAATTCTAATTCAAGTTATTTACGGTGTTACACAGTAAATATCGAAATAAATTCTACTGCAAACTTCACAATTAAAATACTACAGAAAGTAAATGCAAAGAAAAATACTAACACAATTATAACCACAATGACAGTTATTTTTGGACAATCGTCCCTGGAAAAACCCAATGTGGGAAAACCAGTGCAACAAATGAGGGTTTTTTTATTATTATTCAACAATAATTCATGTACAAAGATTCTAGCTAACAAAATAGAAGAAGAGGCACTGAGAGAATTTTACTGAACAAATTTTCACTCTTCACAACGTTTTTTTGATGCCGAAGAGGACCTCCTGTCCTTACGCTGGCCTCAATGTGTCACCCTTTACGCAATGATTGCATAGTGCTTGCGTCACTGCCTCTGCGCTGGTGATCTGCGTCCCTCCTTTGCGCTGCTCCTTCCAGAATTTCCTTGCACTCTCGAATTACTGCTGGTCTCTCTCTCTCTCTCCCACCTGCAACTCTCCCTCTGATTCAATTTCTCTTGCTGAACTTCTACCACTGAGAAAATTGATCTGCTTGGGCAACTGAATACCTGCACTGGTGTGTTCTCCAAGTGCCCATTGAGTTCCTTCTCATAATCTTTTATTGAGATATCAACGACCAATATTAAAACATAATCAATGACTAAGATTAACTTGGACTCGATCTTCGTCTTCATCTAGAAGATTCTCACCATATTTAGTTAATACAATTTAATTAATCACATATCCTAAATTTGGACTGAGGAATACATTAAAAATGATTAATTATTTTAATTAAATCATCTCCGGGTGGAATTTTTGCAAACGATTTCTAGGTCTTGGAGAATGCATGTGTCTTACTCTCCTTGCAAAATCTTGAGGCTAGAGCACATTCGATGCTACAAAAATCAACAATAAATGCCAAGGAGAAGGACCGAGATGAAGTCTTTTACAAAGAAGTAAAAGATATGTTGACCAAAAGGTGGAACAAGATGATCACCCCATTGCACCTATTGGCCTATATAGTGGATCTAAAATATTATTGTGCAGAGTGGCTAAGCAATCTTAAAAGAACCACATAAAACAAAGACCCAAAAGTGTCATTGGTATTTAAGAAATCTTTTAGAAAGCTATTTGTAGATCCTGGTATTGGGATTCATATCTATTCAGAGTTTGGTCATTTTGTGGGATTAGAGGGTTTGGGTGTAGATCTTGATCATATTAAGTCCAATTGATTGGTGGAACTACTATGGTGGGGAACTTTCACATATCCAAAAATTGGCCATCAGGATCTTGTCAGAAGTTGCTAGTTTCTCTTTAGTAGAGAGGAACTGGAGTACATATGGCTTTATCTATTCGATGAAGCAAAACAGATTGGGCTCCAAGAAGGCTAAGGAACTAGTGTATGTTCATTCGAACCTTCGCCTTCAGTCACACAAAAGTGACAAATACAAATTTGGGCCCACCAAACTATGGGATGTGGAACTAGCGTTACCTGACTTGGATATGACGTTGAATGCCATGTCTCATATGACTTTGTTTGATGAGGAGGCACTAATGATTACATCTTCAAGTGGACATGGCAACAATGCTCCCACTCCTGGAGAGGATCTAAATGTTGATGTGGATCTTAATTACATGGATGTAGACATATTTGACGATATGTAAATGTAATTTATGATGATGTTTTAAACTTTTGAACAATGAATATTGAATAGCAAAATATGTCATATGATAGTAGACTGCCAGTCATAGTTCATTTTGTAATTTATACTATGTAGTGTGTGTTTAGCATTATTAATTTTGGTGATGAGGTTGATGATTGAAATTGGAAACAGAAACTTGATGATATGTTGAATGTTATAATAATCACTAACGATGATGGCAATGTTTATGCTGAATTGATGATGATGATGATTTGTTTATCTTGAGTTCATGATGATGATTATGTATTTTTAAATATAGAATCTAGATTCTAAATGATGAATGGTAATATGAAAATTTTCACACACACATATATATATATATATATATATATATATATATCAGTGTTGCTAGCATCTTGATAACATCCCGATTTTACCTCGAAATTACGATTTGGCCTAGCCGATGCTTGCCAATTTTTAAAGATATTTTTATATTATCATAATTTTTCCGATGTTTGCCGATTTTTTACTGATTTTTACAATTTTTTGGTTTCCCGGACCCTTGCCGATTTTATCCCGATGCCGATGTTTGCAAGATATATATATATATATACCGTTTTCTTGTCGTATCATATCTGGTTTTTTTTGAAAATTTGTCGTATTCATTTCAAACCCCGTATACGTATCCGTTCCCATATCTGTTTCAGTGCAACTTAGCCTAAAACAGGGCACATATTAGACACATGTTCTTTGGCAGGCCTACAGTGTTTGATCACATTTTGTTCGTGAATGGGTTTTGAATTTATATCTAAAGTGTTTTTCTGGGATGCTCGGAATTCTGTGTCATTGCTTGTACATTGAATAATCTCTTTGGAGAACTTCCAATGTATTCTTTATGTACCTTGTATTCATAACTTGTGCATCTGCCAGGCAATTACCATCCCGCTTTAAAATTGTAAACTAGTAACTGCTATACTTCCCCTATGCAATCTGTCTCATTAAAAATTAAGGTACACCATTCTCAACATACTGTAAGATAGAAATAGGATGGGAATTTCCTCTACACTTTAAGATAATTTAATGTGTCAATTGCCTACTTGATAATTCTGCTATACTAGCTTTGGCGTCAATTCTATTTCCTTGGCTCTTGATTGTCTGAAATCTGTCCAGGAGGGAGATAGTATACACTGTACAGTAATATATGAGCATTAGTTCGTAAAACTGGAAGTGCTGTTGTGTTGAACTATATCTGTTAGCCTCTAAAAACGTTTTTTCATTGCTATTTTCTCACTTTCAGCTATAGGGAAAGAGCTGTCACAGTCTCTCATTGTGGGGGTGAAGGGTAAAATCAAGATTTGAAGGGATTCCAAGTGTTTTGTAAATGTTCTCATTACTAAAAAATTTGGATTTCTATGTCTATATTTCGTTTTTGTATATGTGTGTGTGTGTGTGTGTTTAACATGCCCCATGTTGGATGCTTGTATTTCCACATCCTCCGCGTCCTTTGCTCTTGTGTCATGCGACTTAGGTGACCACCTTAATCCTCATAGGTTGTAAGGTCATTGCAATTTTAAAGTTAAAATCTAATTTGTGTTCAACATTTGACATGACTGGTTTCGGCCTCAGAAAACATTGCTGAGGTGCAGGATTGCATCAAACTGACATTTGTGTTTTAAATTTTTAATGTAACAAAGTAAGCACGCTAAAAGTTTGTTGGAGAGGTTTTGCTGCTTGCATAGCTTTTTTCAAGAAGCTTCTATACCTAAGGAGGTTTGGCTGGAATTATTCGCCAAGATTGACTCAAAATCAACTAGTGAGCCAAATATATACTACATTGGTGTGCAATGTGATATATCTTACAATGAGGCCAGATTTGAGTTTTGTGGATTATCGTCAGCTATGTGTTCAGGGCTATGACAGCTCCATAGGATTGAACATTGCAACTAAAAGAGTTTCAAGATATTTACACAGAACATTGGAGATTTGTATCTTGTATGATAAAGGGGAGGATTTTCGGTTGACAGGGTTCACAAATTCAGGTTGGGCAAGTTTGGTTGATGATGGGAAATCTACTACAGGTTATGTTTCCATGCTTGTGTGTTCTATTGGTTGGTTGAGTAAAAGGCAAGATGCAATGGCTTTTTCATTTTCTGAAGCAGAATACAGGGCATTGATAGTTACAGCTTGTGAGGTGACGTGGTTGGGGAGAATACTTATCGATTGGCAAGTAGAAAAAACTATCACAATTGTACTTTTTGTGACAACCAAAATGCTTTGAAGTTGGCAAGAAATTTGGTGTTTCATGGGCGGATGAATCATGGAGGTTCATAGTCGCTATATATAACGATTGCAAAGAATGGAGAAATAAAGCTGCAATACTGTGTAACTTGTGGAGACAGCTTTAACAAGCCTTTCAGTTCGTATAAATTCGTAAAGTTTAGAGATAAAATTGGTGTAGTTTCAACTTTCAATTGTGATCATTAAAGGAGGGTGATAGAGTACGTGTAGTATAATGGTCATATTCTAATGTATTGTATACAATTTAGTACTTTTGAGTTAGTGGTCAAATAAGTGACTTAAGACATTAATTAAGCCACTTATGCTTTTAGTTACATAATTTTGGTTGCCACCAACATACACATCTCTCTCACGAGACATATCACTTGTGTATTTCATTTTTTACAGGCATTTAATATTATCAAGAATCTCCTGTCTCCAACTTTTCTGCATAATAGCTTGTGTGCAATCTGATACCATTTTCTATGCAGGATTTCCATCACTTTGCTCCTAAACAAATTCACAGATTAAGGAACACTTAATACAGAGAATGTTGGACAATATGTGAAAGGCTCAACTTTCATTTGGAGGTTGAATCAAGGAACTGTAGGAGTCGGGGAAATTTGCACTGATTGTATTCATGGTGTCTCACACTGCAAATTATGCTGTTGCAGGATATTCTTGTGTCATAAGATGTTCTGTTTGGAATGCATTGTTTCGTGACCCCTTGGCTTGAAAATCTTGATAATTATACTGGGTCTTGTGAGTCATTTTGGTGGGTTTTAATTCATAATTTATATGGCAATAGATCTTGTTCATTTTTAGTCTGTGCCCCACTTTTTCTTTTTGAATTTATGACTTCTGCAGGCTATGTGTAAATTTAATCAATTTCAGATACTGCAACAGAGTAAAATTTAAACTTATATTTGTGCCAATTTTTTGTGTGGAAATCCAGTAGAGTTTTAGTAAAGTTTTCATGACACAAATGCTTGTTTGCATATATTAGGGCTAATCCATATTTTTTGGTGGTTTGTAGGTGGAAAACCGCATGCAGCATCCAAATTTGTTTCCATCTCACAAGCTGTTGGATTTGCCTGTAAATAATTTGACGGAGACTCGGGGCAGTAGGCCTTTACAGGTTTCAGACCCTAGACAGTGGTTACAAGTGCCTAATTTATGGCAGTCTTTGACTGGTCAATCTGCAGCATCTTCTTGGAGACGAATTCCTGAAATAGACAGATCAAACAATGATAAATCAATGGAAAACAACACACGCGAACAATCCTCTGCTTCTGGTTTGAACAAGATGGATGAAGGTTTACCTGAGAGAATCAAGAATAAGGATTTGAAACTAGGCATTCTTGAAAACTCTTGTCGGAACAGTGCTATTCTTGAGGTGACAAAGGATGTAAATGCCCGCAGCTCTAGTAGAATGGAATTCCTGTCTGGGGATTTTGCCAAAGAAGAAGGGAATGCAGATGACATGCAAGATCCAGAACCTGCCTCAGCTGAAAATGTAAAACCTGGACTAAACCCTGCACCTGATATTCTTCGAGTTTCAACAAAAGATAATCAATTAGAGTCACCGGCAAGTGCTTGCTTGAATATTTCGTTAGGATCTTTAGTTTCAAAGGATGATCCATCTGCTGCTGTCCTGGGGTTGGCAATTTCTTCTGGGTCCCCAGATGAGGCAAAAGAATCAGCTAAAGTTTCTGCCAGTCATCCACAGCGCCAGCGACAACGTCAGCTCCTACCCAAGGCACTTCAGGCAAGCCCTAGCACGGGCTCTGAATCATCAAAGGACATGCATCCTCAAATACGTGTTGCACGTCCACCAGGAGAGGGACGAGGTCGAAATCAGTTACTGCCTCGGTACTGGCCACGGATTACTGACCAAGAATTGCAGCAGATATCTGGAGAGTATCCATTATAAGATAATTATAATTTAATAATAATATATGTTTCTTGTTTTTGCAATTTTCTTTATGTCAGAATCTGATTTTGGTTGTTTTTCTTCTGATTCCCCCTATTTTCTTAACTACCATCAGTGCAAACTCTGTTATCACTCCTTTGTTTGAGAAGATGCTGAGTGCAAGTGATGCAGGGCGTATAGGACGCTTAGTGCTTCCAAAAGCATGTGCCGAAGTGAGTTGTTAATGTTGTTCTCCTTTTAAGGATAGGATTTTCTCAAGTATCATTCTTTAGTCTGTAGTTATTTTGCTTAAATTTAGTCATTTTCATTTCTTCTTGATCTTTGCTAAGATCGAAATCATTGGAGGAAATATCTTTGCAATAGATGGATATATCAAATATTTATCACCTGCAATAACTGAATCTTAGTGTCTTTTAATTTGGTCCCATTAAGAACTATATCAATCTTGTACTTACCAGGCATAGTAAATGGAATATAAAGGGCCTGGTAAAATATTTCAAAACATGCCCAAACAACCCATAAACTAACCATGGGGAAATATGCATTTCAAACTTAAAAAAAATTCCTAGTACAATAGCAAGTACAGGATTTGATATAGTTTTTACTAGTCAGAGAAAATGACAGATAATAAAAGCCCGGTAAAATATTTCAAAACATGCCCAAAGTGTTCATAAAATGTCTATGGGAAAATTTGCAATTAACTCTACAGGAAACTTATGTTTCAATTAGAAAAAGAACACAGCTAAGCTTTAATATGTCACACAGCAGTTGTAAAAATTGTGTAGAAACAATAAATTGTGGAAGTAACACAAAATCTTCAAAGAAGGAAAAAGTACTAATAATTTTTATAAGAACAGACTTTTAGCTATTGTGGTGAAATTACAAGGGCCCAGCTATGCCCGTGGGAAGATATGGAACAACATCCATAGTTTTATGTCATCCTGTTAATTTACATTAACATTGGCATGTTCTATGCTTAGCACAATATACTACAATGTTCCTTTAGTAGCCCAATGACAATTTCCAATTATTTCCAGTAGCAATCACATTAATTTAATCTCATTGTCAGTAAATGCAGATAGAACATAAAACAAAATGCAGAAGACAAGCCAAGACAAGAGAACACCAGATTTGGCGGATGCTAGGGAAATACCCCAATGTGGGGAAAACCCTTTGATCAATTTTTCTTATTATTATTCAATAGTTCAGTAGAGAGAGAGAGTACATAAATCAAATTCACTTTTCCAATAGACAGTCAAATCAGCCCTGTCAAATTCTGCAGTTAACAGCAGTCAACTTTTAGCCCTAACCAGAAAGTCAATGCTGGTCAAATTAGCAACAAATCATCTCCTTAACAGCTTGGTCAAAGTTAGTCAACTCGGCCTCCAAGAAGGGTCAAATTCAACCCAAAACAGTCTCACAAATGCTGGTCAAACTCAGTCCAACTTCAATCAAACCTGCGGTCAAATAGGCCTGTGGTCAATGCAGGTCAAACTTCAGCGAATGCCTCGATTTCTGTGCCAGCAAGTACGGCCTGTAAAAATTGGAATTCCGCCCAGAAAATCACAGTCAAAATCGGTCAAACAAGCCCTGGTCAATGCTGGTCAAAGCTTGTCTGCAATCTGGAATTTCGGCCTGCAACTTGTCTCTGAAATTTTTGGCCTCCTTTGCCACACGTGTGAGAGAGAGAGAGAGAAACCCAAGCTGTACTAACCAATCTGATGTGGAGAGAGAGAAGAATGTGTGAGTGAATGATGTCCCAATGAGGTGAGAAGTCACTCCTATTTATACAATTCGTTACGGGTGAAGAGATCTTACATTAAGATGAGGCCAGCCTAAACAATTTGCACATGTGAAAGAATAAATTCAAAATCTCACTTCTGCTTGTCTGAATAAGATGATCTTTAGATCGATTTTGGAACTCTCGAAATGAGAAATCCAATGCAATAATCATCTCCATCAAATGAGCTGACCCAAGGTGGAATTTGGCCCTAGTTGCCAAATTTAGCACATCCCCAAAGACAAGATGGAAAGTCTTCAATAAAATCCTCTAGAAGAAAATATCCATGTAATCCTTAAATGCTTTCCCATCCTCTAATGAAAACGTAATGGGTATTGTATTTGATAAAAAGAAGCGGCATTATCTAAACTGCAGAAGGTTACACAATGTATTCTGGCGGTAGAATCTAGCATCTTGCTGCCTAACCAGCACAGCAGGAATACAATCAAGACAGATTCAGAAGGACCTTTTCAGTCGAGATTGTCCCCCCTCCCCAGATGGGAAGGGTAGATTCCAGAGATCACACTGACATTGTTGCTTTCTTTCCTAGGGAAGGCAGAGTCTATTCAGACAAACTGACTACACAAAAACCGACAAAGACATTACAAATGAAGACTCTTAATTAGAACAACCTCTCTCTTTCCAAGATCTAGTCATGTACTTGTTGAGATTTTGAGTGTTGGGGTAGCTTCGGATGTGCTCTAGTTCCCAAACTTTGTCGAGGGACTAGAGTACATGAGATCTCCAAGACGGAGAAAGGGATTTGAGAAATTCCATCCAGTTTAAGAGAAAATTAATTAATTAATATTTTTAATTAAAGACCCTAAGTCTAACTTAAGAAAATTAAATATTAAAGATAATTAATTTAAACATGTGATGGAAATGACTTAAGTCACATGGATCAAGGTTTCTTTTAATCTTAGTCCTCGATTCAAGATTAGATCACTACTGTTGGTTTCCCAACGAGAAAAGTATAAAGGAAAGAATTGGGGTCAGTTGGAGAACACACACACGGAGGCAGAGCACTGAGACTAAGCTGGAATTCTAGGTCGTGGTTTGCTAAGAATTTCCAAAAGTGTTTCAGTTGCAGCGAGGGGTAGTATTAGCTAAGGGGATGATCTGATCCCAAAGCCAAGAGTCAGCAAGAGGCAGAGAAGCAACATTCAGAGCAGCGTAGAGGGAGCAGCAGCTGCGCAGCGCAGAGGGCTTCAGTGCTACGCAGGTGCTACACAGGCCCAAAAAGGGCAACGCAGAAGCCACAGGAGGCCATCAAGGCTTACGCAGGCCCAACTAGGGCAATGCAGGGATTGTCTCACCCTGACTGGGGTTACGCAGGCCTCTCCTTAGCAGCGCAGGGGCACCAGCTGGCTAGCAGAGTAGACGCAGAGGGCTTTAGAGCAGCGCTGGGGTTTTTGAAGACAAAAAGGGGTTGAGTTCTGTAAATCCCATTTGAATCCTGTTTGAGGGTGTGAACCTGTCCAGTTTTTTGTCCAGAACAGAGGTATTGTTGTAGATTTTGTATTTCTTTGTCGGGTTAACCAGTAAGGTGCCTAGATTTGTTGTACTTAGAATCTACTTAATAATATAAACCTTCCAGCAACCAGAAGACCGGTTTCCCGCATTGGGTGTTTTCGGGAATAGTTGTCCTGAAAATCTTGTGTGTCACTTTGTCTATGTGCATGCATTCAGTTTAGATCTGTATCTGTGAATACCGTTAATGTGTTTACTTCGATGTTAATGCTGAAATTTCAGATTAATAACTTGATTAAGGAGGAGAAGTATAACTAGATTTAACAGTAGAGTTTTTGCATAAGTAATATTCAGAATTTTTCACATGGTATCAAAGCAATTGCAGATCTAGCTGAATCTTCAGCAGGAAGACTGAAGAATCCTTGCTGTAGAAAGCAGCAGCAGCTGCAGAAAGCTGGACCAAAGAGGACAATGTAGCAGCAGAGGGAAGCAGAGCCACGCAGAGGCCAGAGTGATGCAGTCTCCACGCAGGCCCACATACTTACTACATAGAGGCAGCGCAAAGACAATGTTGGGACTGTCTGCTCACGCAGAGGCCAGCCAGGGTGACGCAGTCCTAAAGCTGTTGCTGATTCAGAGTGCCGGAAGCAGTGCTGCAAAGCTTCAGTAGTTGCTGGTGGGGTTAAATTTCTGAAGGTGTAGAAATTAGCCTGAGCACTAGTTGACAAAGAGCGGGAGGAGAACAACTTCTCAGAGTATTTCCAACCAAAGAAATCTGCAGATCGATCAGAGGATCGAAAAGAGCTGATTCGTTGTGATTTGGCAGACTTCCAAGAGAGGAAGTCAGTTGTCAGAGGGGCAGAGGGTGCCTTTCTCGCCAAGGACCCTAGATCTGAGTCTCTAGCATAGGGAGAAGGATTAGTTTCGACAGATTTATTGAGCAGATGTCACCTCAAGGACTTTGTGATCAGGATAAGTTGGACGACCTGTCCAACTTTGCAGTCTGGAAGGCCAGAATCTTGGTAGTCATGGAGGCATATGGTCTGAGGGAGCATGCAAAGAAAGTTCTGGCCACGCCAACCGATGCGAAGCTCCTGGAGAAGCATGAAGAAGCAGCGACACATGCCAAGCGCTTCATCATGGACGGTGTCAAAGATCATGTAGTGCCTCACATAGCTGAGAGGACAACGACTCATGATATGTGGTTGGCCCTGACCTCACTATATGAAGGAAGATCCGTCTAGAGGAGATTGCTTCTGGAGAATCAGATGAGGTTATTCGTGATGGCCAAGGGAGAAGAGATCGAACCCTTCCTTTTCAAATTATAGGTGATCAGGGGTCAGTTGACTGCGATGGGATTGAAAGTGGAGGATGATGTGATGGTGAGGACTGCACTCAATGCGGTCACAGAGGATTGGGAAACTTTTGTCCAAAGTATCTTGGGCAGAGCAGACCTTCCCAACTGGGACAGTATGTGGGCGATCCTCCATCAAGAAGAACTCCGTCAGTTCACCAAGGAACAGTACAACACCAGATCAAGTAAAGTGAAGAAGGAAGAGGAAGATGATGCGACCTTGGCATCAAAGAGGCAACAAGGGGGGAAGAAGCGTGATCTATCAAAGATCAAGTGTTTCCAGTGTGGAAACTAGGACATTTCGCCAGCAATTGTCCTCAGAAGAAGAGGGACAAAGAAGTTTCTACCTCCAAGGCTGCTGTGGCAGACGATGGCTCTGAAGCTGACGTAGCCATGAGCACTCATGAACCACGAAAGTGGGGCGACATGGATCTGTAGAGCAACTACAGGGTGGTGGTGGGATCCTCGAGTAGCCCAACTCTTGGATCACATCCATGCTACGAGAGCCTTAAGACAGTAGCGGGACAAGTGGAGCAGTGGGTGCAGAGAGTCACAGATGGAGCAGAAGCAGAGTTGGATGCTGAGAGGGAGCAACGTAGTGCAGATGTAGCAACAACGTAGCAGCGCAACACAGAGGGGCTGATGTGACTTCAGTAGCGCAGTGTAGGATGGCTTATGCAGAGCAGAGTTGCAGCAGCGCAGTGGCTTTAGGGGGACAACGCAGAGAAGCAACCTATGGAGCTTCAGTGATGAGGGTGCAACCCAACTGACTTGTCTGTCAAAGATTGGGTAGGAGTTTTCAATTGTTTCTCTCAGCAATTGAGTTGCAGTGCAACAGTTGGTAGCACAATGCAACAGATTAAGAGGGAGCTGCAGTACAAATGTGGTAGTGGCGGTGGCAGCGTCATGGGCAACAGTACGGGAGAGCAGCAACAATGCAGTGATGAAGGGCTGCAGGCCAAGCATCAGTGCAGAGACCCACACCAGAGATCAGTGTAGAGCTTCAAGGTGAAGTAGTGTTGTGCTAGAGCATTTTCCTCGCTAAGAGGGAGTGTTGAGATTTTGAGTGTTGGGGTAGCTTCGGATGTGCTCTAGCTCCCAAACTTTGTGGAGAGTAGAGTACATGAGATCTTCAAGACCTATAAAGGGATTTGAGAAATTCCATTCGGTTTAAAAGAAAATTAATTAATTAATATTTTAAATTAAGGACCCTAAGGCTAACTTAGGAAAATTAAAATATTAAAGGTAATTAATTTAAACATGTGATGGAAATGACTTAAGTCACATGGATCAAGCTTTCTTTTAATCTTAGCCATCGATTCAATATTAGATCACGACCGTTGGTTTCCCAATGAAAAAAGTATAAAGGAAAGGCTTGGGGTCAGTTGGTGAACACACAAACGGAGGCAGAGCATTGAGACTAAGTTGGAATTCTAGGGCGTGGTTTGCTAAGAATTTCTAGAAGTGTTTCATCTGCAACGAGGGGTAGTATTGGCTAAGGGGATGATCTGATCCCAGAGCCGAGAGTCAGCAAGAGGTAGAGAAGCAGCAGTCAGAGTAGCGCAGAGGGAGCAGCAGCTGCGCAGCGCAGAGGGCTTCAGTGCTACGTAGGCCCATAAAGTTCAGCGCAGAGGCAGCAGGAGGCCATCAGGGCTTATGCAGGCCCAACTAGGGCAATGTAGGGATTGCGTCACCCAGTCTAGGGTTACGCATGCCTCTCCTGAGCAGTGCAGGGGCACCAGGAGGCTAGCAGAGCTGACGTAGAGGGCTTAAGAGCAACGTTGGGGTTTCTGAAGACAAAAAGGGGCCGAGTTCTGTAAATCTCGTTTGTGGGTGTGAATTAGTGTAGTTTTCTGTCTCCAGAATAGAGGTATTGCTGCAGATTTTTTATTTCTTTGTCGGGTTAATCAGTAAGGTGCCTAGATTTGCTGTACGTAGAATCTACTTAATAATATAAACCCTCCAGCAGCCAGAAGATTGATTTTCCTACATTGTGTTTTTCCGGGGACATGTCCAGAAAATCTTGTGTCACTTTGTCTATGTGCATGTATTCAGTTTAAATTTGTATCTGTGAAGACTGTTAATGTGTTTACTTCGATGTTAATGCTGAAATTTTAGAGTAATAACTTGATTAAGTAGAAGTATAACCAGATTTAACAGTAGGGTTTGTGCATAAGTAATATTCAGAAGTTTTCACATTACTCAAATGAGAGATTGAAGTGCTTTCTGGATTTATTGTTGGATCCCTGAATCTGTTTCATCAGGATTATCTTGAGTCATGATGCCTGTCTTGGGGCAAGGGTCATATAATCCTTTTTCTCTGCCAATGTGTCTTCTATCTGTTTGCTCACACTTTCCTCTAGATCTGCACTTCCTGAAGATTTCCCTGAATTCTCCATCTATAGATCCTGCGAGGCAGTGAGTTCTTGCAGGTCCCAAGGGTGCACCTCTTTTGGACCAGGTGACACTTGTGAGATGAATTCATTTTCTCCAAAAAGGCGAGACATCTTTAGCCTTCATTGAGATAGATGAACTGAACTAAGGTATGTGCTGACATTCTTCACCATCCGAGGAGACCCCTTTGATAGACTGGAGTTTAACACTGCTGCTGGTTGATCCTTGGATAACTGACACCCACTTGTGGGAACTTCTTCCTTAGCTGCAGAGACCAGAAGACGACTCTCAGGTAGTTATATAAACACTCTTATGTCCTTTGTAATACGTCATTTCTTCAAATATGATTTCACCGCAAGATCAAGAGGACCTAATGGGTCTCACCTAGCCTTCCTCCCTAGCTAGGACAACCCACAAAATGAAGTAAAGAAGCCCTAACCAGAATATTACAGCAGTAAAATCCTTCAATAATTCACGGTTTCATCATGGATCAGGGAGGGTTTAACAACCTCAATCCTAAAATCTTCTTTTGTGGAAAACTCTCCCTTCTCAAATATTATTCAACAACAAACACTTGGCAATTATTGCAAAAACCCTACTCATCATTGAAAATAATTAAAGAGATGGAAAATCTCATATTGAACACATCTCTTAACTTTTTCCTCCCAAAAATATTTAAATAAGCTTTGAGGGGAATTCCCAATCTTCCAACCATGCCTTTAGCAATTGAATCTTCTCTCTTCTATTTATATCCTTCCATTCATAAAATAATATTTCTTTTTAGAAGGTCCTAGAATCATCTTGAGCTATTTTTTGACTGAATAAAATTGGTCTATATTGCCATTTGCCATCTTTCTATTTCAAGATATCCTTTTAAGACATGCATTTATTATTCATTTGAGGGTCTGACCATGCCAACAATGCCATGTGGCATCTCATGCAAATATATTTACTCGAAATATGTAGAAATTGCCTTGAACAAAGTGCTCTCATCCACAATGCATCAAACAAAGTGTTCTCATCCCAAAACCCTCAAAGGCAAAAGCACTTCCAAATATGTAGAGAAGGTCTTGAACAATGTATATTTAACCCCAAATACCTTAAAGGTGTGTAGATATGTTAAAATGGAATAAATTATGTGTCCTTATCCCCAAAAATTCTCCTCAAAGGGGAGACATGCCTCCAAATATGTGGAGGCTCATCCATTAGGTTGTTTCTCACCTCTTCTTGTTGGAAAAATAACTAGTTTTGGTCTTGATAATTGTCTTTGTACTTATGTCATTATGTATATTTTATGTATCAAGCAAAAGAAGGAAAATTTTGTTTTTCAAGCATTGGTTTTGTTGTCACTCAGATTGTACAAGAATGGTGTGACAACGAATCAGTTCGGGGGCTGTCACTATGATCCTCGACCTTTCCGTTCTAGCTGTCTCCCAACAATAGGCTATCGGGGTAGTTCCTGTGAAATTTTTTGAATCTAAGTTACAAAAATCTGATTTACATTACCTACTTGTTTTCATTAAATTAACAAGTTATCTTCTGAATGCTTTAGGAAAATATTAAAGTAAATATGCTGCAACCTACACAAATATACGGATCAAGTATTGAAAAATAAATGAGACAACCACACAAAGGACACTTATTTTTGCACAAACGTACCCGGAAAAACCCAATGCGGGAAACCGGTGCAACAGTTCTGAGGGTTTATATTATTTAGCAACAATAATCTAAGTACATATAGGGTGCCATAATCCGGCTCACCCAACAAACAATATCCTTGGAAAACATAAAAAATCGTGAGTTTTACCTCACTCAGCGAGTCCCGGCTGATCGAGGTCAGAAACTGGTGAAACACCCACTGCCTCTGCGCTGCCTCTGCGTAGTAGATGCGTAGGGCTGCGTGGGTCTAGCTGAAGACTGCGTCACCCCTTCTCTGCGCTTCTCTGCCTCTTAGAAAATCGAGTTTCAGCCCTCTCGGCTTACAAACTCCAATCTCCAGCGATTTCTGGACTGTCCCTTGGAGCCACCGCGCAACCCATGCATGAGCCTTGCGTGGGCATGCGTCACCCTCTCTAGGGTTTGCGTCACCTCTCCTAGTGGTTGCGCTGGTTCCTCTGCGTCTCTGGCACTCTGCTGCGTCTCTGGCACAACTGCTTCTGCCCCTCACTGCTCCACTGAATCTCTCAGATCTGATCTTCGTCCGAGCACTGCTCCATCAGAAGAATTCGATCTCTAGATTTAGACTCTGTGTGTGTTCTCCAACTGACCCTCAAGCCTTCCTTTATACTTTTCCTGTTGATGAATTAACGATCGTGGTCTAATCTCTAATCGATGGCTAAGATTAGAGAAGACTTGATTTTCATCACTTAGAACATTCTCATCCATATTTAAATTAATTCACTTTAATTATTTTAATTCCCTAAGTTTTAACCTAGGCTTCATTAAAAATAATTAATTATTTGAATAAGTTAAGCTCTAGGTGGAATTTCTCCAAACGATTTCTGGGTCTTGGAGATCTCATGTGTTCTAGCCCCTGCTCAAATTTTCGGAGCTAGGGCACGTTTGATGCTACCCAAAAATCAACACTCCCTCTTAGCGATGAATGTGCTCTATCAATACTTCTCACCAGATGCATCACCCTGATCCACGACATCGGCCTTCTGCGTTGCTAATGCTCGACTGCTGCCCCTCATCCACTGCGCTGCTGCTATCTGTACTGCTACCCATGACTCTACCACTGTCACTGCTACATCTGTATTGTAGCTCCCTCTCAAAATGCTACATCATGCTGCCCATAGCACTGCCACTACTAACTGCGGCACTGCAACTCAGTTGCTGAGAGTTAAGCAATTGAAAAACATCCAAAAAACTAACATACTGGTCAGTGTGGATACACCTTGATGCTAGAACTACCTTTGCTGCTAATCTGCGCTGACCCTCTGATGCTACTGCGCTGCTGCTTCTCTGCATTGCGTAAGCACTAATCTGCACTGCGCTGCACCAGTCTGCACTGTGTTGCTGCTGTTGCTTCTGCTCTGCGCTGTTTTAGAATTCGACACTATAGCTCTGCCACTGTCACTCCATCATCCCTTGCACCAACTGACACCCATCACTCTGCTACTGTCATTAAGGGCTCCCATAGCCGTATGTGATCCAAGAGTTTGGGTACCTCAAGGATCCTGCCCCTCATCCACTGAAGTTCAAAGAACTACAGATCAATGTCGCCCCACCTCTTCTCTCGAAGTACATGAGCACTCATGACACAATCATCATCATCCCCATCATCCTTAGCTGCAGCAGCCTTTGAGTCAGATTCTTCTTTGCCCTTCTTCTTCAGAGGGCACTGTTTGGCGAAATGTCCCAATTATCCACACTTGAAGCCTCTGACCTTCGAGAGGTCCTTCTTCTTCCTTCTCTGCTACACATGCTATCCCTTAGATGTGAGAGCTGCATCTTCCTCTTCTTCCTTCTTGATTTTGATCCCTGTGCTGCTGGTTCCGGCCTTGATCAACCTTCTGATCTCTTCCTGTCGAAGAGCTGTCCACATCTCCTCCCAGTTTGAAAGAGCGGCCCTGCCCAAAATACCTTAGACAAAGTTTTCCCAATCTTCAGAGACTGCATTCAGGGCAGTCCTGACCATAAGACCATCATCTGGTGTAGCCCTTACAGAAGCTAGCTGATTTCGGATTGCTTGCAATCTAATAAGGAAGGGGTCGATTTCTTCTCCCTTCTGCATCTGAAATAGTCTCAGCTGATTCTCAAGCAACATCTTCCGCTGGACGAAAGTTCCCTGGTACATAGTGGTCAAGACCACCCACATTTCCCTTGCCGTGTTCTTCTCAACAATATGTGGGATCACATGATCCTTGACTCCATCCATGATCATGTGTTTTGCTGTAGCCTAAGCCTCCTCGTATTTCTTGAGAGGATCAACATCAATCAGAACAACAATCGTGTTCAAGGCATGATCCTTGATGCGATGTTCATCCAATACTGCCAGGATCCTGGCCTTCCAGATGACAGAGTTGGATGCTCCATCCAACTTGTCCTAATCCCTCAGTCCATGTGCAAGCATCTCTGCTCAATAATAAAATGTCGAACTAGTTCTTTCTCCCTCATTTGCTTCTGCCTTAGCAAAACTCGGATCTGGGTTTCTTTGGCGCTAGAAACCCTCTAAGGAACAAGCTTCCTCTGAATCTTTTCTTCATGAAAATCCTTTTGCCAACTGATGTCGAAACACTCCTTTCCGATCTCTCTTTGCTGCTGATCAACATTGGATCTAGACTTCTTGGCAAGAAGTCTTTTGAGGAACTGCTTCCCTCTACTTTGCCATTGCCCCACTAGACATTGTTCTGCACCAACAGAAACAATGCCCCACCAGAAACTTCAGAAGAAAAATCAAACTGCTCTTCCAGTTACGACGACTGGAAAAAAATGAGGCTCAAAATCTCTGCGCTGGCCCAGCAAGCACTATGTGGCCTCTTGCAGGTACGTCACCCTAGCTGGCTGACACAAGATTTGCATGAGCCCCTCTGGTGACTGCGTCACCCTTCCTCTGCCTCTTTTTGGTTCAACGTTGTCACTCGAGACAGTTTCCTTCCTGCAACAAATTTTTCTTCGCCCTTTCAGTGATGGCTTCAACTCTACTTGATCTGCAAAAGCTTTGATACCATGTGAAAATTTCTGAATCTAAGTTCCAGAAATCCTACTGCAGAAATCTGATTTACATTACCTACTTGTTTTCATTAAATTAATAAGTTATTTTTTGAATGCTTTAGGAAAATATTAATGTAAATACACTGCAACCTACACAAATATACAGATCAAGTACTGAAAAATAAATGAGACAACCATACGAAGGACACACTTATTTTTGGACAAACGTCCCCGGAAAAACTCAATGCGGGAAAACCGGTGCAACAGTTCCAAGGGTTTATATTATTAAGCAGCAGTAATCTAAGTACATCTAGGGTGCCATAATCCGGCTCACCCAATAGAGAATATTCTTGGCAAGCAGAAAAAATCGTGAGTTTTACCTCATTCAGCAAGTCCTGACTGATTCATATCAGAAACTGGTGAAACCCTAGCTGCCTCTGCGTAGTAGATGTGTAGGCTTCCGTGGGTCTACCTGAAGACTAGGTCACCCCTTTGTTGATTTTATAGCACCGGGAAGTGTTCCAAGTCTCAAATTTGGTGGGGAGGCGTGGACAATAGTTATCCAGAGAACCCAGAAATCGTTTGTGGAAATTCCACTCGTATCTTGCTTTATTAAAATAATTAATTATTTTACTGCAGACCCCAAGTCTAAACTTAGGGAAATTAAATAATTAAAGGGTATTAATAAAGCAGAGTGTGAATCTTCTAGAAAACGAAGATCAAGTAATCTTTTAATCTGAGCCATTGATTAAAGATATAATCTTGGCCATTGATTCATCAGCGAGAAGACTATAAGAAGAGGCTTGAGGGTCATTTGGAAATGAAGCAGAGGACATTCTCCGTACCCGAAGGAAATCGATTATGAAGTAAGAGAATTCGATTTCAGTGGGTGAGTTTGTAGAGGCGGATTGCAGAGGCAGGAGGAGGGAGAAATCAACAGACAGAGAAGGAGAAGGCAGAAGGGTGAAGGGAAGGGTATGTTGAGCAGCAACACCATTGTAAATTTTGTAGATGTTCTATGCTTGATGCAACTTTACTTTTTATCCTAATATCAGTTAGCAATCACATAAACAATAAAGTAAAATGTTGATAAAACATACCAGTAGATCAACGGAAGACCAGCCAAAATATATAACTGTGTTGGTGGGTTACGATGGTCAACAGGATGCTTCAACCAACAAAGTCTCAATACGGTCAGCCAACCAGAGGTGTCACGCAACCCTCTAGGACAACCAGAACAGTCAACCCCAAAAGTCAACGAAAGTCAATGCTGTCAGTCAACGGTCAATGCAAAACAACATCAGCAGCAAGGTCAACGTAGCCGAGTCAAAGTCAATGTCCAGCCTTGGGAATTGTGCCAAAGAATGCGTATTGAGGAAATCGAAAGAATGGGAGAGTTTCAAGTCAATTTGACCATGCGTTGACCAAAGTCAACGTTGGTCAATACTGTGGTAAACCCTAGGCTGAAAACAGAAAAGTCTCATTGCTGCAATTTCTCACGTGTGAAGAGAAGAGCCTCCAAGGTGATCGAACCAATCAGATGAGGAGAGAGAAATGTGTGAGGATGTGATGAGCGAAAATGTCCTCCAACATTGACCAATTTATATCCATCAATGAGGGTGTGTGACACAACTGCTGGGGCTCCAAACCTTCAGGCCGGCCTGCACATATTTTGAATAAATTCAAAATAAATGTTTTGCTCATCGGATCAAGATGATCTTTCGATCGATCTTGCACCTCTCCGAAAAAGGAGTCTAATAAAAATATTGGCATCTTCATCTGAGCATCACAACATGGAGTTTGGACCTAGTTGTCCAAAATTAATGCTCCCTCTCAACGAGGGAGAACTCCATCCACCTGTGCAATCCAAACATCATGTGTCATCCCGCCGTAACTTGCTTTGCTGGCTTCTTTATTTCAGAATATAAGTGGGTCAGTCACAAAGACATCATTCCCTGCTGACAGATTCAGCCCAGAGGTCTGAAACCTCTATAGGACTCAAAAAGAGTCTCATACCAACCCGAAGTTGGTTTACCTAACTTTAAGTCAGTTGGAGGTCCGAAACTTCACTATACTTGATCCCAGATCAAGTGGTTGGATCGTGCCATCCTAGATAGAGAGTACGGCAATCTCTGATGTGTCGATCAGTCTTTGCTACTAGCCTCTAGCTTTTACCACCTCATTGGTCAAATGAGAGGTACTTCCCATGAGCCTGGGACTCAACGGGTAGGATGCATACGAGGCACAGATCATGAGAGGTGAACCAACTCAATCATCATAACGGTGGGGTAGAAGCACACCAACAAGGTTTGACAAGCCTAGCCCTGTGGTTGCTTATAGCTCCGAGAAGCTATCCCCAAAGCCCCCCAGAGCTCCAAGAGCTCATCGTTCAATAGGATCCTCAACATAGGGTCATTCCACGATACCAAGATTCTCACGGAAGGTTAGGAACTTGACCTTCCCCAAGGGCTTTGTGAGAATATTTGCGACCTGCTCATCAGTTCCTATATGATCGAGCCTTACGGCGCCTCACTGTACCATATCTCGGATAAAGTGGTACCTGATATCAATATGCTTGGATCGATCGTGGAACACGGGATTCTCGGACAACCGAATCCCACTCTGGTTATCACGAGTATCACGGTGGTATCTAGCACATGCCTGAACAACTCACTGAAGAGCTTTCGCAACCAAACTGCTTCACAACAGGCCATACTCGCTGCAATGTATTCGGCCTCCGCAGTGCTCAAAGCCACTGACTTCTGCTTCCTGCTCATCCATGATATCGAAGCAGAACCAAGTGTGAAGCAGCATCCCGATGTGCTCTTACGATCCACACCACACTGCCAGCCCAATCGGCATCAGTATATCCATGGAGTGTCATGCTCCCGGCAGTGTATCTCAGCCCATGGTTTATCGTGCCCCGAAGATATCTCAACAGATTTTTGGCACCAACCCAGTGAATGTGATGAGGCTCAACCATATGTTGACTCAAAGTTTTCACTGCAAAACATACGTCTGGACGGGTGTTCACTAAGAACAACAGGACCCCTATTAGTTGACGATACTCAGTAGGATTTGCTAGCACAGGCCTTGCAGTGTTGCCACTCAACTTCTTAAAGTTGAGCTCCATCGGTGTCGACACGGACTTACAGTTCACCATACCAAATCTTTCCAGAAGCTTCGCAATATATTTTCCTTGAGAAAGGAAAATCTCGCCAGGTCTCTTTGCCAGACCTCTAGGCCTAGGAAGTAGTGCATTAGTCCTAGGTCCTTTATCTCGAATTCAGCAGCGAGCTCCCTCTTGCACTGATGAATGAGAGGGTTAGCACATGTCAGGAAGAGGTCGTCGACATACAACACCAGTATGAGAGGCTTTTCTCTATCAACCTTGAAGTAAAGGTTCGAATCAACATTACTACGAGTGAAGCCTAGCTTCATCAGCGAGCTATCTATCCTCTTGTACCAAGCTCTAAGTGCTTGCTTCAGCCCATAGAGGGCTTTCTTTAACCTGCAAACATGGGTGTCTCAATCCAGGTCTTCGAACCCCAGAGGTTGCTCCACATACACCTCTTCCTTTATCGCACCATGCAGGAATGTGGTCTTCACATCCATCTGATGAAGGCTCCATCCTTGCGTACCCGTAAGGGCTATGATAGATCGGATGGTGGTATATCGGGCCGCAGGTGCAAGTATATCATCATAATCTATGCCTTCCTTTTGAGAGAAGCCATGGGCAACGAATCTTGCCTTGAACTTTTCAGCACTCCCATGAGAGCCATGCTTGATCTTGTAGAGCCATTTCGAGGTGACAACTGCTTTGTCCTCCGGTCTTGGAACCACATCCCAGACATCATTTTTCATTATGGACTCATACTCTTCGTGCATATCATCCTTCCAAACTCTATGCTTTACGGCTTCCTCAAAAGATCTAGGCTCAGATTGTACAATAGTACTCATGGCTGCTAGATACCCTTGGTATCTATTCGGCTTCTTGCTTTCACGGAATGTCTCCCTTGGGACCATATGTCACTCGGCATTCTCGAGAGTGTCCCTGAGCCATGATAGTCTCTTCCTCATTGAAGGAGGTGGATTAATCAGGTCCATCTGTCCTTCAACATCGGGCATTGTCTCATCCTTTGGTTCTTCTTGATTTCCAGGCCTTGCTTCATGATCTTCCTCAGATCTCGGAAGATTGACTACTTTCCTCAGGGAAGCATCTTCGTCAAAGGTGACATCGTGGCATATCTCCACTTCCCTTTGACCAGGCACATAGACTCTATAGGCCTTTGAAATTTCGCTGTAGCCCACAAACATTCCCTTCTTCCCAGAAGTATCCAACTTGCTCCTCTTCTCCTTCGGCACATGAAAATAAACAGGACATCCAAAAACTCTAAAATGTGAGATGTCAGGTTTCTTACCAGAGAAAACATCTTTGGGAGCTTTGGAGTGAGAGCGGAATGCGGGCATCGGTTTTGTATGTACACAGCAGTGTTCGCAGCTTCTCCCCACAGAAACTTCGATAGACCTTGGTCACATAGCATGGCACGAGCAGCTTCCACAATTGTCCTATTCTTTCGTTCAGCAACGCCATTCTGCTCAAGAGTATCCCCCTTGATGCCAGCTTCTCTGCAAAAGTTCTTGAACTCGTTCGTCTCATATTTAGGGCCATTATCGGTCCTGAATATCTTGATCTTCTTCCTTGTCAGATTTTCCACCAAGGCTTTGAAGGTATGGAACCACATGAAAGCCTCATCCTTCTTCTTCAAGAAGTATATCCAGTTTTTGCGAGATAAGTCATCTATGAATGTCATATAATAAGAACATCCTCCCAAGGATGTCACAGGCAACATCATAGACAGATCATAATGTATTAATTGCAAGACATCAGATGTCTTTGTGACACTTGAGGGAAAAGGCCCCTCGTATGCTTTCCTTTGGCACAAACCTGACATACACCTTCATGATTATTTGTGAACTTGGGCATCCCCATCATCACCTTACTTGCTTCGGGAAGGGCTTTGTAGTGAAGGTGTCCAAACCTCCGGTGCCATAGTTCAATCTGTCTGATAGTATCACACGTCATCACTCCCAGTGGACTTCCTCCAACCTGGTAGAGTGTATCAACTCTAAACCCAATCATGATAGCTTCCTTGAAACTCTTCTTCCAGATACGCACCTTCCCATCAATGAATGCCACATTGAAACCTTTGTCTTCCATTGCTGAAATAGACACAAGGTTCTTCTTCAAATCAGGTACATAGAGTACATCCTGCAAGCGAAGGACTTGACCTTGAGACAAGTGGAGGGTCACAGTCCCTATCCCTTTCACGGGATATGTGGCATTATCTCCAAGGATAATTTCCAGATTAGTATCCTTCTCAACCATATCAGAAAGTGCTTCCTTGAACCCAGTGATGTGGCTAGAGGCACCACTATCTATCAACCAGACATCCATAGTGTCAGGTGGAGATGCAGCAGAGAGGGCAGATACAATAATGAATTCATTTCTTTTATCAGCAACATTTGATTCCTCATACCTAGAATTTCTCGACCTTTTGAAAAGTTGCCCATTTCCGCTGGAGGAAGCCTTCTTCTTCCCCTTGAACATGTGGTTCCTTTGATTGCCATTCCTCCGGTTGTTGTTGTTGTCATCATCATTAGGAGAATCCTTCTTGAAAGGGCATTCTCTAGCATAGTGGCTTGGCTTGTGACAAGTGTAACACTTGCCTTTCTTTCTTTGGGCCCCTGCTCTTCCTTTGTTCCTTGGACCACCAAAGTTCTTCTTCTTAGTATGAGCAGCAAAGGCAGCATTTCCTTCATTTTCATGTTCCTTCATCCTTGTCTCTTCTTGTATGCATCTCGATAGTTCTTCGTCAAAATCAGGTATCACATTGTTATTGAGAATGGTAGTGTTGAATACATGCCATTCGGATTAGAGACCTCCGAGTGCGGTGAGAACCATCTCTCGATCAGCTATTGTCTCCCCAATAGCTAGCAGATTATTCCTGATTTCGGTCAGCTTCAGAAAATATGATTGAACAGACTCATCCCTGCCTTTCTTTAGATTGTTCAATTGATTCTTGAAGAATAGGACTTGATTCACATTGTTGGCCTTGAACATGTTGACCAACTTATCATACATCTCCTTGGATGTGCCCAACTCAGAGATGTAGGCAACCAAAATCTTATGAATTGAGTCCCTTATCATCAACTTTGCTTTGATTTCCCCCTTCTTGTACTTTGATTTGGCAGCAATAGTTGCAGTGGATGGAGGTTCTTGAATTTTACCCTGCACATAGTCCATGACATCTTGGTCTTCCAACATATGATCCAATGTCATCTTGCAAGCATGGAAGTCATCCTTCCCAGTCAATTTGTCATTAGCGTTAAAGCCATTGTAGTTAGATGAACCCATGCTCTTCTTCGGTGATTGCTACAAACTAGGGCTTTTTCTTCACCTCAACTCTGATTCCATGTAAATTTTTTTGATGTTCTATGTTTGATGCAACTTTACTTTTTATCCCAATATCAGTCAACAATCACATAAACAGTAAAGTAAAATGCTGATAGAACATACCAGTAGATCGACAGAAGACAAGCCAAAATATATAAGTGTGTTGGTGCGTTACGACGGTCAGCGGGATGCTTCAACCAACAAAGTCTCAATACGGTCAGCAAACCAAAAATGTCACACAACCCTCTAGGATAGCCAAAACAGTCAACCCCAAAAGTCAACGAAAGTAAATGATGTCAGTCAACGGTCAACGTAAAACAACAACAGCAACAAGGTCAACGCAGCCAAGTCAAATTCAACGTCCAGCCTCGGGAATTGTGCCAAAAAATGCGTATTGAGGAAAGTGAAAGAATGGGAGAGTTTCAAGTCAATTTGACCATGCATTGACCAAAGTCAACGCTGGTCAATGCTACGGTAAACCCTAGGCCGAAAACAAAAAAGTCTCCTTGCTGCAATTTCCCACGTGTGAAGAGAAGAGCCTCCAAGGTGATCAAACCAATCAGATGAGGAGAGAGAAATGTGTGAGGATGTGATGAGTGAAAATGTCCTCCAACGTTGACCAATTTATATCCATCAATGAGGGTGTGTGACACAACTGCTAGGGCTCCAAACCTTCAGGCCGACCTGCACATATTTTGAATAAATTCAAAATAAATATTCTGCTCATCGGATCAAGATGATATTTAGATCGATCTTGCACCTCTCCGAAAGAGGAGTCCAATAAAAATATTGGCATCTTCATCTGAGCATCACAACATGGAGTTTGGACCTAGTTGTCCAAAATTAACAACCATCCCCTCCATTACGCAGTCCAGGGAGGGATTGCGCAAAGCAGATACGTTGGATGACGCAGAGTGTGTAGGAGGTCACCCCAAGGGTCGGGAATACTTCCAGTGTGTCTGGAAAATTCATGCCAGGTGTATGCTAATTTTACTTTTCTCACCAGGACTTTTGTAAAAGAACTTTTCATTGCTGAAAATAAATACAAACCCTCATCTGTTGCACCGGTTTTCCCACATTGGGTTTTTCTGGGGACAATTGTCCATAAATAACTTTGTTCATATGTTTGTTTCTTTTGTGCTACTTGTGTAATTTCTGTTCTTTTGCTTTTGGTTAGAGTGAAGCACTGCAACTGTGTTTATTTCAGAATTTACTGAAGCATCTGTAAATAACTTATCTAATAAGTAGGAGAATTAAATCAATCACTGCAGTAAATACGCAGATTGAGGAGGATCCACTAGTACAGCCTCAACGACCTACAGAGGATGGGTCAAGTGCCTCTCTACAGCACAAGGATTCTGAGGAGACTTCCTCCGAAGAAGAGCAGGTGAGACCGCCCACCACCAGTGGGAGGCCGAGCAGAGAACTTCAACAAATTCTGAAGGATGCAGAAGAATTTGTTGGAGCCCCTAGAGACGGGAAGAGGGTACGGAGGCAACCTGACAGACACCAGGCCCTGGTAGCTTAGGTTGGAGAACCTTCCAACTTTCGGGAGGCAGCTCAGTATGAAGTGTGGGTGGATGCCATGGTGGAGGAGTATAACTCCATCATGACAAACAACGTCTGGGAAGTAGTCCCTAGACCATAGGACAGATCAATTGTAGGATCTAGGTGGATCTACAAGATCAAGTATGCTGCAGATGGCAACATAGAAAAGTTCAAGGCCAAATTTGTAGCTAAGGGATCGATTATGAGGAAACCTTCGCCCCTGTAGCTCGCTACACTTCTATCTGATCCGTCATCTCTCTAGCAGTGCAGATGGGATGGGAGATTCACTAGATGGATGTCAAGACAATGTTCTTGAACGGGGTTATAGAGGAGGAAGTGTACATAGAACATCGAGAGGGCTTCGAAACACATGAGCAAGAGACTCATGTTTGCAGGCTTAAGAAAGCTTTGTATGGTTTAAAACAAGCCCCCAGGGCATGCTATGGGCGAATTGATAGCTACTTGCAGAAGATGGGGTTCGTTAAGAGTGATGTAGATCCCAATCTCTACTACTTGAGAGTAGGGGATGAGCCATTAATTCTGGTATTATATGTGGATGATCAGTTTCTTATTGGATAATCTAAGCTCATCAAGGACTGCAAGGAGAATCTGGTTACAAAATTCGACATGAAGGATCTGGGGTAGATGCACTATTTCTTGGATTAGAAGTCTAGCAGTAGAAGGGAGAAATCATCCTGGGGCAAGGAAGATACACTATAGAAATCCTAAAGAGATTTAAGATGGAAGACTGTAGACCCATGGCCATGCCAAGGATTACTAACTGGGAGAAGATAGACACAACAGAGGATGATGAGGCTGATCCCACCTTGTATAGGCAGCTCATCGGATCATTGATGTATCTGGTCAATACTAGACCAGACATCTGTTATGCAGTGAATACCCTCAGTCAGTTCATGGTGGAACCAAGGAGGTCTCACTAGGCAGCAGCCAAACATGTTCTCAGATATCTGAAGGGGACAGTCAAGTATGGATTGAAGTACACCAAGGGCAATGAGATCCAGTTGAGTGGGTTTACAGATGCAGATTGGGCTGGAAGCACAGTGGATCGGAAGAGTACCAGTGGGTACTGTTTCAGTCTCGAATCAGGAATGACCTCCTGGTGCAGCTGGAAACAAAAGTCCGTCGCACGAAGTTCAGCCAAGGTAGAGTATATGGCAGCAAGCACAACTTCGTGCGAGGCCATATGGATTCGTAAATTACTCTTGAACCTACTCAAGAAGAGGATGGAACTGTTTGGGATTATGTGGGATAATCAGAGTTGCATTAAGCTCTCTGAGAATCCTGTGTTTCATAACCAGTCGAAACGCATTGACATTCGGTGCCACTTCATCAGGGACTATGTCCAACAGGAAGCAGTGCAATTGAGGTACACTCCTACAGGGAATAGGTGGCAGATATCCTCACTAAGGCTCTGAGTAAGATTAAGTTCATTTACTTCAGAGAGAAGATGGGGACAGTCGAGAAACCCTTCCATTAGAGGAACGGGTGGTCTACAGAGACAAAGGGAGCTGCAGTATGGATGAGGTAGTGGTAGAGACAGTGTCACAGGCAGCAGTACAGAGGGCAACAACGCATAGATGAGGGGCAGCAACCAGGACATCATCAACATGTCAGATGTTCTAGAGTCAGAGCAGTACAGTGGTATCTTGCTTGAACACTTTCCTCGCTAAGAGGGAGTGTTGATTTTATAGCATCGGGAAGTGTTCCAAGTCTCAAATTTGGTGGAGAGGCTTGGACAACAGTTATCCAAAGAACCCAGAAATCGTTTGTGGAAATTCCACTCGGATCTTGCTTTATTAAAATAGTTAATTATTTTAATGCAGACCTAAGTCTAAACTTAGGGAAATTAAATAATTAAAGGGTATTAATAAAGCAGTGTGTGAATCTTCTAGAAAATGAAGATCAAGTCATCTTTTAATCTGAGCTATTGATTAAAGATATAATCTTGGACGTGGATTCATCAACGAGAAGACTATAAGAAGAGGCTTGAGGGTCATTTGGAAATGAAGCCGGGGTTATTCTTCGTACCCGAAGGAAATCGATTTTGAAGTAAGAGAATTTGATTTCAGTGGGTGAGTTTGTAGAGGCGGATTGCAGTGGCAGAAGGAGGAGGGAGAAATCAACAGACGAAGAAGGAGAAGGCAAATGGGTGAAGGGAAGGGTGTGCTTCGCAGCAGCACCATCCCCCCCACGTAGAGTTACGCAGTCTAAGGAGGGACTACGCAGAGCAGATACGCTAGATGACGCAAAGGGTGTAGGAGGTCACCCCGAGGGTCGGGTGTGAAATTTTCAAGAGGAAAATATTTCTGCAATACTTGGTTTATTTCTCCTACTTATGAGATAAGTTATTTACAGATGCTTCAGTAAATTCTGAAATAAACACATTTGCAGATCTTCACTATCATTAAGAGCATAAGAACAGAAAGATAATTTACAGAAGTAGCACAATAGAAACAACCACATGAACACAGTTATTTTTGGACAATTGTCCCCGGAAAAACCCAATGTGGGAAAACCGGTGCAGCATATGAGGGTTTTATATTTATCTTCAGAAATGGAAAGTACATTTACAAGAGTTTGACGAGTAGAAAACAATTTGCAAACACTTGGTTGAATTTTCTGGACCTTCCAGGCAAATTTCGGACCCTCGGGGTGACCTCCTTCAACCTCTGTGTCATCCAACATGAGAGCTCTACGCAGTCTCTCTCTGGACTGCATGATTCTGCGTGGAGGGGGTCTTGCTGCTATTAGCTCACCCTTCCCTTCATCCTCCTGACTCTTGCTTCCTGATAACTGACTCCTCCTTCCTCCTGCTTCTGCAACCCTGCCTCTACAATCTCACCCACTGAAATCGAAATCTCTTGCTTCAAAATCGATTTCCTTCGAGTACTGAGAGTGTCCCCGGTTTGATTTGCAAATGGCCCTCAAATTTCTTCTTATAGTCTTCTCACTGATGAGTCAACGACCAAGATTATATCATTAATCAATGGCTCAGATTAAAAGATGACTTGATCTTCGTTTTCTAGAAGATTCACACTCTGCTCTATTAATACTCTTTAATTATTTAATTTCCCCAAGTTTAAACTTAGGGTCTGCATTAAAATAATTAATTATTTTAATAAAGTCATATCCGAGTGGAATTTCCATAAACGATTTCTGGGTTCTTTGGATTGTTGAGATTTTGTGTATTTGGGGTAGCATCAGTTGTGCTCTAGCTCCCAAATTTTGTGGAGAGACTAGAGTACACTTGATCTAAAAGACCCAGAAATTGATTTGGGAAATTTTTTCTAGTTTAGGAGATTAAATTAATTAATTATTTTAATGTATTTCCCAAGTTAAAACTTAGGGAACTTAAATAATTAAAGTGAATTTAATTAAACATGTGATGAAATTGTCTTAAGTCACATGGATCAAGTTTTTTTTTAATCTTAGCCATTGATTCAAAATCTGATCATGGCCGTTGATTTATCAATGAGAAAATTATAAAGGAAAGACTTGGGGTCATTTGTAAAGACACATAGAGGCAGAACACTGAATCTAAGCTGAGATTCTAGGGTAGGGTTTGCTAAGAATACTCATAAGTGTTTCAGCTGCAGAGAGGGGAATTTAGGCCAACGGGATGATCTGATCCCGGGGTCTAGAATACACAAGAGGCAGAGATCAGCTCAAGGACAACGTAGAAGAGGAGAGCAGCAGCAGCAGTAAGGACAGTGCAGACCCTCCAAGGACAGTGTGATTTTTAGCAGGAAACCCTCAGGGGTTACGCAGAGACCCTTCAGGGGCAGCGTTGGGGTTTCTAGGCCCTAATCTTCGCTGAGTTCTGTAAATCCCGTTTGAGGGTGTGGATCAGTCATTATTTTTTCCCTAGATCAGCCAGTGAGCTGTAGATCTAGTATATTCTCTGTCGGGTTTTCCAGATCTGGAACCCAGATTTGCATATTCAAAAATATTCTTAATAATAAAACCCTCCAGCAGCCAGAGACCGGTTTTCCCGCATTGGGTTTTTCTGGGGACTATTTGTCCAGAAATAACTGTCACTTTGTCTATGTGTGCATGAACTTGTTCTAGATTTGGATTGGTAGAGATCTGTTATGTGTTTTGCTTCGATTTTGACTTGAATTTATTCAGTTAATGACTTGTCTAAGTAGGAGGAGCATAACCAGATTAACAGTAATAATTTCTGCATAAAGTGTAAGATTCAGAAATTTCTACATGGTATCAGAGCAATTGCAGATCTAGGAGGGTCACCAATAGAAGAGACTGAAGGTTTTAGCTGCAGAAAGCAGTAAAAATGCATATCTGAAGGGACAACGCTGTTTTCAGAGGCAGATCCACGTAGAGGGAAGGCTGACGCTGTCTAGCACTGTCTCCTAGCAACCCCACACAATTACTGCGCAGAGGTAGCTCAGAAACAACGCTGGATTGGTCTAAAGCCAGCCAGTGTGATTCAGATCTAAATCTGTCAGATCCAGAAAAGACTGCAGAAAAGCTGCAGAACTCAGAAGAGATGGTGGGGTTAAATTTCTGAAGTTTTCAGATTTTTAGCCTTAGCACAAGTGACAAAGAGCGGGAGGAGATCAACTTCTCAGAGAGTTTCTTACCAAAGGAAACTTGCAGTCTGATTAGAGGATAAAAGAAGAAGTTGAATCATAGTTGATTTGGTAGATTTCCAAGGAGGGAAATCAATTGTCAGAGGGAGCAGAAGGTGCCTGTTTCACCAAGGGCCTTAGATCCATTTCTCTAGCAAAGAGAAAAGGAAGTTCCGACAAATTCTGAGTAGATGGCTCCTCATGGACTGCGTGATCAGGATAGGCTGGATGGCCTCTCAAACTTTTCAGTTTGGAAGGCAAGGATCCTAATAGTCCTCGAGGCATACAATTTAAGAGACCATGCAGAGCAAACTTTGGCCACACCGACAGATCCGGATCTTCTCGAAAGCATAAGGAAGCTGCTGGGCATGGCAAGCGGCTGATTATGGATGGTATCAAGGACCATATTGTACCACACGTTGCTGAGAAGAAGACAACTAACGAGATGTGGAAGGCCTTGACTTCCCTATATGAGGGAAAGTCTTTCCAAAGCACAATGTTGTTGGAGACTCAGATGAGGTCATTTACGATGACCAAGGGAGAAGACATGGAGCAGTTTCTCTTCAGATTGCAGTGAATCAGAGATCAGCTGACTGCAATGGGTGCAATGGTGGATGATGCTGTGATAGTCAGGACTGCCCTTAATGCAGTCACGAATGAGTGGGAAACCTTTCTCCAAAGTATCTTGGACAGAGCGGACCTCTCAGATTGGGACAACTTGTGGTCAATTCTGCGTCAAGAAGAACTCCGCAGATTCACCAAGAGGCAGCACAGCCCAGGATTGAGCAAAGTGAAGAAGGAATATGAGGAAAATGCAGCCTTGGCTTCAAAGAAGCAACCAAAGAAGAAGAAGGATCTTTCAAAGATAGAGTGCTTCCAGTGTGGTGAAATGGGACATTTTTCTAGCCATTTTCCGGAGAAGAAAAGGGACAAGGAAGCATCTTCTTCCAAAGCAGTTGTGGCAGATGATGGGTCAGGAGATGATGCAGCCATGGGTGCTCAGAACCATGGAGGTGGGGTGATGGATACAGAGGAGCTTCACATAAGAAGGCTTTAGATCCTTGAGTAGCTCATCTCTGGATCAAATGCACCACAAGTCAAATTTCTAAAGAGCGAGGGACAAGTGAGTGGTGGGTGCATAGTAGATCACAGATGAAGAGGGCAGAGGGTGATCCTGAAGACCGGAAGGGAGTAGCGAAAGAAAAGCAAACAACATCGTAGAAATTATATCCCTACAGAGAGGTCATATGTGTGTGTTTAGCGTCATAGAGGCCGATGTGACTCAAAGAACGCAGTAGCGTCGCCGCACGCAGCGTACCGCAGAGCGTAGGAGGCTTAAGGACAACGCAGTTGAGCAAGAACATCGTGATATATTTTAGCACAAGGGGTCAAGGACTCGGGAGGCAGAGGGAGTCTCGATTACGTAGATGAGTCAGAAGCCAGCATCGCTTTTAGGATGCCATTGTATCGGTAGCCCATGAGCTCAAAGTGATGGTGATGTAGCCCATCAGACTTGTTTGTCAAAGATTGGGCAGGAGATTCAGTTGTTTCTCTCAACAACTGAAGTTGCAGTGCAACAGATCAGCAGTGGTAGTGCTATGAGCAGCACAGATGCAACATATTGAGAGGGAGTTGCAGTGGCAATGGCAGAGTCATGGGCAGCAGTACAGAATGGCAGCAGCGGTGCAGAGTTGAGTGGTAGCAGACCAAGCTTCAGCAGCACAGAACTAGTACTCAAAGTCATGTAATGCATAGTGTGATGTATTGCTAGAGCACACCCTTGATGCTAAGAGGGAGTGTTGAGATTTTGTGTATTTAGGGTAGCATCAATTGTGCTCTAGCTCCCAAATTTTGTGGAGAGACTAGAGTACACTTGATTTACAAGACCCAGAAATTGATTTGGGAAATTTCATCTGGTTTAGGAGATATTAAATTAATTAATTATTTTAACGTATTTCCTAAGTTAAAACTTAGGGAACTTAAATAATTAAAGTGAATTTAATTAAACATGTGATGAAATTGTCTTAAGTCACACGGATCAAGCTTTCTTTTAATCTTAGCCATTGATTTAAGACCTGATCATGGCCGTTGATTTGTCAACGAGAAAAGTATAAAGGAAAGGCTTGGGGTTATTTGTAAAGACACACAGAGGCGGAGCACTGAAGCTACGCTGAGATTCTAGGGCAGGGTTTGCTAAGAATACTCAGAAGTGTTTTAGCTGCAGAGAGGGGAGTTTAGGCCAAGGGGATGATCTGATCTCGGGGTCTAGAATACACAAGAGGCAGAGATCATCTCAAGGATAGCGCAGAAGAGGAGAGCAACAGCAACAGCAAGGACAACGCAATCCCTCCAAGCCTCAAGGGCAGCGTGATTTTCAACAGGAAACCCTCAGGGGTTATCTAGAGACCCTTTAGGGGCAGCGTAGTGACTGCATCATTCAGTCTGGGGTAACACAGTCTCTTTTGGAGCAGCGTTGAGGGTTTGAGGGGCTTCAGATGCTGACACAGAGGCTTTCTAGGGCAGCGCTGGGGTTTTGAGGCCCTAATCTTGGCTGAGTTCTGTAAATCCCGTTTGAGGGTGTGGATCAGTCATTATTTTGGCCCTAGATCAGCCAGTGAGCTGTAGATCTAGTAGATTCTCTGTTGGGTTTTCCAGATCTGAAACCCAGATTTGTGTATTCATAAATATTTTTAATAATAAAATCCTCCAGCAGCTAGAGACCGGTTTTCTCGCATTGGGTTTTTGCGGGGCTATTTGTCCATAAATAACTATGTCACTTTGTTTATGTGTGCATGAACTTGTTCTAGATCTGGATTGGTAGAGATTTGTTATGTGTTTTGCTTCGATTTTAACTTGAATTTATTCAGTTAATGACTTGTCTAAGTAGGAGGAGCATAACCAGATTAACAGTAATAATTTCTGCATAAAGTGTAAGATTCAAAAATTTCTACATGGATAACTGATGTCCAAGCTTCTCTACCAAAAATGAGACTTAGAACACTTTCCGATGCTATAGAAATCAACACTCCCTCTTAGCGAGGAAAGTGTTTAAGTAAGATACTGTTGTACTGCTCTGACTCTACATCATCTGCTGCGCTGATGATGTTCTGGCTGCTGTCCCTCATCTCTGTGCTGCTGCGTCCTGCACTGTTGTCCTGCCACTGCAGCATCCGTACTGTAGCTCCCTCTTCTTCTAAAGACCACCCTTTCCTCTAATGGAAGGGGTTCTCCACCATCCCCATCTTCTCTCTGAAGTAAGTGAACTTGATCTTACTTAGAGCCTTTGTGAGGATATCTGCCACCTGTTCTCTTGTAGGAGTGCATCGCAACTGTACTGCTCCCCTCTGGACATATTCTATGATAAAGTGACACCGAATGTCAATGTGTTTCGACTGGTCATGAAACATAGGATTTTCAGAGAGCTTAATGCAACTTTGATTATCGCACATAATCCCAGTCGGTTCTATCCGCTTCTTGAGTAGGTTCAAGAGCAATTTGCGGAGCCATATGGCCTCGCACGAAGCTGTGCTTGCGGCCATGTATTTTGCCTTGGTTGAGCTCAGCGCTACGGACTTCTGTTTCCTGCTGTACTAGGAGGTCATTCCTGATCTGAGACTAAAACAGTACCCACTGTTACTTTTCTGATCTACTATGCTTCCAGCTCAGTCTGCATCTGTGAACCCACTCAACTGGATCTCATTACCCTTGGTGTACTTCAGCCCATACTCGGCTGTCCCTCTCAAGTATCTGAGAACATGTTTGATTGTTGCCCAGTGAGCCCTCCTTGGTTCCACCATGAACTAACTGAGGGTATTCACTGCATAATAGATGTCTGGTCTCGTGTTGACCAGATACATCAATGATTCGATGAGCTGTCTGTATAACGTGGGATCAGCCTCATCATCCTCTGATGTGTTTATCTTCTTCCAGTTAGTAATCATTGGCGTGGCCATGGGTCTACAGTCTTCCATCTGAAATCTCTTTGGAATTTCTGTAGGTTAAAAATTGGTCATCCACATAAAGAACAAGAATAAGCGGCTCATCTCCTACTCTCAAGTAGTATAGGTTGCGATCTGCATCAGTCTTGACAAACCCCATCTTCTGCAAGTAGCTATCAATCCGTCCATACCATGCCCTGGGGGCTTGTTTTAAGCCATACAAGGCTTTCTTAAGTCTGCAAACATGACTCTTCTGCTCATGTGTCTCGAAGCCCTCTGGCTGCACTATGTACACTACCTCCTCTATCACCCCGTTCAAGAACGCTGTCTTCACATCCATCTGGTGAATCTCCCATCCCATTTGCGCAGCCAGAGAGATGACGAATCTGATAGAAGTGCATCGCGCTACTGGAGCGAAGGTTTCTTCATAGTCAATGCCTTCCTTCTGTGCATACCCCTTAGCTACAAACCTTGCCTTGAACTTCTCTATGCTGCCATCTGCAGCATATTTGATCTTGTAGATCCATATGAATCCTACAACTGATCTGTCCTGTGGTCCAGGGACTACTTCCCATACATCATTTGTCATGATGGAGCTATACTCCTCCACCATGGCATCCACCCATACTTGATGTTGAGCTGCTTCCTGAATGGTAGATGGTTCACCAACCTGAGCTACCAGTGCTTGATATCTGTTTGGTTGTTTTCTTATCCTCTTTTCCTTCTCTAGGGGCTCCAACAAATTTTTTTGCATCCTTAAGAATTTTTTGAAGTTCTCTGCTCGGTCTCCCATCAGTTGTGGGTGGTCTCACCTGTTCTTCCTCTTGTTGTTCTTCGGAGGAGCTCTCCTCGGAATTATTGTGCCTTGGAGAGGCACCTGACCTCTCCTCTGTAGGTCATTGAGGTTGTACCAGTGGATCTTCCTCAATTTGCGTATTTGTGGCCATTTCTCGAGATTTCCTGAAGGCTCTTTCCTCTAGGAATTTCACATCCCTTCTTACCACGACTTTCCTGCTTTCTGGAATATAGATGTGATATGCCTTTGCATTCTCGCTATAGTCCATCAGAAAACGTTTTTCTGCAGTTTGATCCAACTTCTTTCTCTTTTCATCTAGAACGTGGCAGTACACCATGCTGCCGAATATCTTGATGTGGCTCACTTCTGGCTTGCTGCTTGTGAACACACTCTCGGGAGTTACCTTCCTCAAAGCTCTATTGGGAACTCTGTTCTGAATATATACTGCTGTATTGCAGGCCTCTGCCCATAAGAATTTGGGCATATCTTGGTCGTACAACATTGCCCTTGCAGCTTATATTATGGTCTGATTCTTCCGTTCTGCAACTCCATTTTGCTCTGGATTGTATGGAGTTGTCCATTCTCTCTTGATGCCTTCCTTTGCACAGAAATTTGTGAAGTCTTTATCGATATATTCTCCACTGTTATTTGACTGCAACTTCTTGATCTTCTTTTTTGTAGAGTTCTTCACCAATGCTTTGAAATCTTTAAACCGATCAAAGACTTCATCTTTGGTTTTCAAAAAATAGATCCAAGTTTTTCTAGAATGATAATCAATGAAGGTGGCAAAGTACTTTGCTCCACTGAGAGCAGTTGTAGACATTGGACTGCAAATGTCAGAGTGTATTAACTCTAATACACCTTTGGCTCTGTTGTTGCTTCTTGGAAATGCTGCCTTAGCATACTTCCCTAGTACACATCCCCTGCAAACTTCGTCTTTCTTCGTGCTGAGTTCAGGAGCCCCTATGACAGTATTTTTGAGAATCCCCAAGGCTCCATGATGTAGATGCCCCATCTTTCTATGCCATAATTCATTCAGATCTCTGTCGTCTGTACTGCCAATTAGGGCCACCGAAGATTCAAGCTGGAGCTTATACAACTTGTGACTCCTTACTCCGATTTGTGCCTTTTTGCTCCAGTTAAGGTGTTTGACATACACCTTATCTTGAATAAAGTATACATCATAACCCTTGTTCTGAAGTTGAGACACTAAGAGTAAATTCATCCCCAACCCTTGTACATGCAGAACATTCGTGGCGCGAATCTTGCTACCATCCTCGGTCTGAAATGTTACGGTACCTCCCTCGATGGGGTACATTTTGCCTTGTTTCCCATAGTTATCTGGAAATTCATCTGTTCTTCTTGGTAGCTCGAAAAGCATTCTCGAACCCCCGTCATCTGAGCAGATGCTCCACTGCCAATATACCAAACACTTGGAGGAGCTGTGCTTGACACACAAGCAAGATCCTCCTCTAGTTTGGATGGCAGCACTTTCATGTCATGTTCTCTTTGCATTTCTGCATGCTCTAGATGACGACGTGAGTCCCTCTGACTGCGTGAACCCTTCTGGATGAAGGAACTTAGGTCCATGGCAGATCCTTCCTTTCTATTTTTAGCCCTTTGCTCTGATACCATGTGAAATTTTCAAGAGGAAAATAGTTCTGCAATACTTGGTTCATTTCTCCTACTTATGAGATAAGTTATTTACAGATGCTTCAGTAAATTCTGAAATAAACACATTTGCAGATATTCACTATCATTAAGAGCATAAGAACAGAAAGATAATTTACACAAGTAGCACAATAGAAACAACCACATGAACACAATTATTTTTGGACAATTGTCCCCGAAAAAACCCAATGTGGGAAAACCGGTGCAGCAGATGAGGGTTTTATATTTATCTTCAGAAATGGAAATTTCAGACCCACGGGGTGACCTCCTTCACCCTCTGTGTCATCCAGCATGAGAGCTATGCACAGTCTCTTCCTGGACTGTGTGATTCTGCGTGGAGGGGGTCTTGCTGCTAATCAACTCACCCTTCTTTCATCCTCCAGACTTCTGCTTCCTGGTAACTGACTCCGCCTTCCTCCTCCTATTTCTGCAACCTTGCGTCTACAATCTCACCCACTGAAATCGAATTCTCTTGCTTCAGAATCGATTTCCTTCGGGTACTGAGAGTGTCCCCGGTTTGACTTCCAAATGGCCCTCAAGTCTCTTGTTATAGTCTTCTCGCTGATGAATCAATGACCAATTTTATATCGTTAATCAATGACTCAGATTAAAAGATGACTTGATCTTCGTTTTCTCGAAGATTCACACTCTGCTCTATTAATACCCTTTAATTATTTAATTTCCCTAAGTTTAAACTTAGGGTCTGCATTAAAATAATTAATTATTTTAATAAAGTCATATCCGAGTGGAATTTCCACGAACGATTTCTGAGTTGTCTGGATAACTGATGTCCAAGCCTCTCTACCAAAAATGAGACTTAGAACACTTGCCGATGCTATAGAAATCAACATTGGGAATACTTCCGGTGTGTCCGGAAAATTCATGCCAGGTGTATGCTGATTTTACTTTGTTCACCAGGACTTTTGTAAAAGAACTTTTCATTGTTGAAGATTGTTAGGATATTCCGACACATAGGAAATAGTTAAGTATAACTTGGTCTAGTGTAGAGTTAGGTAAAGTGTGTTTCTTTATTATGTACATTTGTAATTTATAATCCGACGGTCACGATTTGTAGTGATCTGACGGTTCACTCTCTCCTTGGTATTAACGACACTTGATCTGTGGCTTAACACTCGATTGGTCCATGATCTCTATTTAAAGAGCATGGAGGGTCTTTTCTCCGGTAACCGTTTATGAGAGAAACATATGTAACTTTTTTTTTATATTAATAAATTGCCTAAAGTGGTCGCGTTGGCTTAGGGTATGGATTGTTTCCCTCTTCAAGGGTTTTAACACGTGATATACTGGTCTACTGATTTGTGATATGTTTGTGAGCGGTGACCTTTGGTTTTTGATCTAAGGAACTTACCCTGTAAATTCCTACATGGTATCAGAGCTATTTTGAGGGCCGCATCCGTTGTTGATCCAAATCCGAAGCTGGTTTGAGTGCATGCGATTGCCGTTTGTCAGATCTACTGGTTCCAAACTTTTTCGGGCCTGGAGAACTGCTCTGTTGTGTTCGAAGCATTTGCTACAGTGAGGAACCCCTTTCGTTTCGTGCGAAAAGGTTTCTGGTTGCCCAAGTTATGTCAATTTTGATCTAGAGTAAAGTGCCTTTTTTTGCAGTTAAATTTGTTAATCATTCTGCTTATTTCAGTTCCCTCTGTTTATTTTGGTTTATAGTTTTTATTTATTTTCCAGATCTATACCCTCTTCTCTGTGTATGCTTTGCTCTACGCTGTGTGCGATCTCGGCAAATCAGAAACAAGAATAAGGGATTTTTTTGCTACGTATGCTCTTTCTCTGCGTCTTTGTGCAATCTCGGGAAATCAGAAATAGCGAAAAAAAGGATAGTTGCCGGTAAGGCTAACCAAAAATTTAACATTCTGCCGTAAGGCTTGCATTTCGTTTTTTTGTGCACAGATTTTGTGTTTTTTTTGTAGGAAAAAGCACGCACACCGAAGAGTACCCCCCCAAAAAAAAAAAAGGAAACCATCCTCCTTTCAAACAATTACAGAATCCTTTTACTAGCTCACTTGGTGTAAAGTTGGTTTTTGAGAATAGAGGTCTTGGGTTTAAGTCTCTTTCTCAAGCTTCTTTTTCTAAAAAGGTTTTTGTTAAAGGGGCGGGATTTAAAAAAAAGAAGGTAGAACTTCATCATCAAATTTCAACCGTTCCCGAAACTATACGGCATCTACAACTGGGTTTTTTCCAAAAGGCATAACTTTCTCATTTGGAAGCCGTTTTTTTTTGAATCGGCCTAATTTTTCGAGATCTTTCCATTAGAGCAGTTAGTTTTAGCCCTTTTCAGCTTCAGTTTAAAAAAAAAATTGGAAAGTGCTTGCCTGATTATTCTTAACAGCACCAATTATTTCCAATGGCTACCTCACATGGTAGATTTACTTAGAAGTAAATGGCTTTATAGAATAGCCACAGGACAAGAAACTAAACATACCGATGGAGATAAAGCCGCTAAATGGAAAAATAAACAAGATCAAACACGAGGCTTGATAGGAATGTCCATTGCTCAAAATCTTTGCTTTCATATCCTTGAAATTGACACCCCTAATGAAGCTCTGAAAAAGCTAAATACTGTTTTTGGCATTCAAAATCAAATCAGGGCCCACCAGCTTGAAAATGAGTTGCTTACTTTGGACCCCAATAATTTCTCCTCTATTGAATTTTTTCTGTCCAAATTCAAGACCCTTAGACTTCTTTTAGAAGGTTGTAAGGTCAAAAAGGAAGATCGTAGCCTCATCTTTTCCGTTTTTGCTAAGCTTGGCCCTGCATACTCTGTATTTGTTTCCACCTTCCATTCCACTAGAGAAGCCCTCATTTCTCAAGGAACAGCCTACAAGAACCCCTCTTTTGATGCCTTTTGCGATTCTTTGATAAGAGAACAAGAAAAACTCTTACACCTTGGTATTATCACTTCTAGAAACACTTCTAAGAAAGCCTTAGCAGCCCAACAACAACCATATCAAAAGAACCCCAAGAAGCAGTATCCTAAAAAGTATGGTCCTAAACCAAACAAGGGTCCTAAGCAATTTCAGCGGCAAACTGAAAAAGCAACTCACCAAACTAATAAGGCAACTAAAAACAAAGGGAAGAAAACAGATAGACATTGCAACTTTTGTAATCGTGATGGCCATGTAGAGTCCAAATGTTTTAAAAATATGGAAGCCTTGGAAGCAACAATGAAGAAGCACCACCTCAATTTGGAGACCTCTTCAACTTCATTTTCAGGAATGGCACTTTCTGCTTGGGGTTGTCAAGCATCTGGTTGTGCATTAAATGTATCTTCTTCTTCTCATTCTCATGAGTGGCTCATTGATTCTAGAGCTTCTTACCACATGGCCAAAAATAAAGCCATGTTTCTTCTTTAAATGATTGTAACACCAAACATATTTATGTTGGTGATGATAGATCTCTTAGTGTTGTAGGATCTGGAACCATTCATCTAGATAATGATCAGTTTAATGATGTACTATGTGTTCCTACCTTGTCATGCAACCTTCTAATTGTTTATCAAATAACTCATTTAGGTGAAGGGAAAATAGTAGAATTCTCACCTCATGATGTTGTAATCAAGGACCTCAAAGATCCTAGACATATTTTAGCTACTGGCATTGCTGATGATTCCACAAGGTTGTATAAGTTTGACAACTTTGGGTCATCATGTCTTCCCTCTGTTTTTGTTGCTCATAATGATGAAGTGAGAAAACTTTGGCATGAGCGTTTTGGTCACTTAAACTATTGCTCTCTTCAAACTTTATGTAAAGAAAATATGGTGACAAGTCTTCCTATGGTATCTTGCCGAGATGGTGTTTGCTCCGGATGTGTACTCGAAAAAAATCATCGAGATAGTTTTGACAAACGTGCCTCTTGGCACACTTCAGCCCCTTTGTAGCTTGTGCACAGTGATTTATGTGGTCCACTTCCTGTTGTTTCTTTCTCTGGTTGCAAGTACTTCTTAACTTTCATTGATGATTTTTCCAGATGCACTTGGGTATACTTCTTAAAGCTCAAGAGTGAAGTTTTTAACATGTTCTTGGCCATTAAGGCCTTTTTTGAGAAACAATCTGGACATCAAATTCTTAAATTAAGATCAGACAATGGAGGAGAATATGTTAACAACAAATTTATCAACTTCTGCACTGAGCATGGCATTCAATTGCAACATACTGTTCCATATACTCCAGAACAAAATGGTGTAGCTGAAAGGAAGATGGCACCTTAAAAGAAATGGCTAATTGTATGCTTCAATCTAAAGGACTTAGTCTCAATTTTTGGGCAGAATCAATTAACTGTGCAAATTACATAGTAAATCACACTCCTACTAAGGTTTTAAGAAATATAACTCCAGAAGAAGCCTAGAGCTCAATCAAACCAGATGTAAGTCACTTTCGTGTTTTTGGAAGTGATGCTTGGGCCCACATTCCAGATGCGAAACATAAAGCCTTAGAACCTAAGAGTGAAAAATGCATTTTTGTTAGATATTCTGAAAATGTCAAAGGATATAGACTTCTTCAACAAAAATCCAAAAATATAATCATTAGAAGAGATGTAAAATTTGATGAAAATATATCGGCCTGCGAGCCTAGTTCGGCGAGTGTGCCACCTTTGGCCTGTAAGCCTGATTCGGCATATGTGCCACCTCTCTCTATCTCTTCTATTTTTGATAGCATTCCTTCTAGTTTAGATGATGACAGCGAGGATGACAATCCTCCTCCACCTCTTGAAGATATTCCTTCCACTCCACAGCTTGCAAGATGGGTCCGCTCTACTCGGGATGCAGTAGGTTCTCTTGCAGGTGAACCTGCAGATTGATGACGTACACGTTCTCAGTTCGAAAGAGCCTCTTCCTTATTGGCTCAAGTTCCAGAAAATCCTAATCCAGACACCTTTGAAGAAGCTTCCGGTCATCCAGATTGGGATGAAGCTATGAATGAAGAATATCGTTCCTTATTGGAAAACGATATTTGGGATCTTGTTCCTCTTCCAAAAGGAAGAAAACTTGTTAGATGCAGATGGGTTTACAAAACAAAGTTTGGACCAGATGGAAAAGTGGATAGACATAAAGCTCGTCTTGTTGTTAAAGGATTTTCACAAGTTGAAGGCATTGACTATATTGAAACCTTCTCCCCTATTGCCAAATTGAATTCTATCCGCCTTGTTCTTTCCCTTGTTGCCTCCTTTAAATGGAAAGTCCATCAGATGGATGTTAAATCCACCTTCTTACATGGAGATTTGCCAGAAGAAATCTACATGGAACAACCCCCTGGCTTTATCCAAAACGACTCTAGCCTTGTTTGTCGCCTTAAGAAGTCTCTTTATGGTCTCTAACAAGCTCCTCGGGCTTGGTATGCCAAAATGGATAGATTTCTATTAGATAATGGCTTTTCTAGGTGTCATTCTGACAACACTGTCTACACCATGAAAGTGGGTAAGTCCTTCACCATCCTTGTTCTTTATGTTGATGATCTTATCCTTACTGATAGTGATCCCAACCATATAAACCATGTGAAGTCTAGCTTCAAAAAGAAGTTTGAAATGACAGACTTAGGACACTTGCATTATTTCCTTGGTCTTCAAGTCTTGCAATCCAAAGAAGGTTCTACCCTTTCTCAGTCCAAGTATGCCTGTGATCTTCTACGTCACTTTCACATGGAAGACTGTGAGCCAACCCCTTCTCCCTTTTAGTCTAGAGTCAAGCTTTTAGTCACTTGCACTACCCCTGAAGTTGATGCTACCTTATACTGTCAACTTGTTGGTAAACTTTTGTATCTAACCCATACCCGTCTTAACCTTTCCTTTATCGGTGGTCTTGTTGCTCGGTGTTGAGATTTTGTGTATTTGGGGTAGTATCAGTTGTGCTCTAAGTCCCAAATTTTGAGGAAGGACTAGAGTACACTTGATCTACAAGACCCAGAAATGGATTTGGGAAATTTAATCTGGTTTAGGAGATATTAAATTAATTGATTATTTTATGTGTATTTCCTAAGTTAAAACTTAGGGAACTAAGTCACACGGATCAAGCTTTCTTTTAATCTTAGCCATTGATTCAAGATCTGATCATGGCCGTTGATTTGTCAACGAGAAAAGTATAAAGGAAAGACTCGGGGTCTTTTGTAAAGACACACAAAGGCAGAGCACTGAAGCTAAGCTGAGATTCTAGGACAGGGTTTGCTAAGAATATTCAGAAGTGTTTCAGCTGCATAGAGGAGAATTTAGACCAAGGGGATGATCTAATCCTGGGGTCTAGAATACACAAGAGGCAGAGATCAGGTCAAGGACAGCGCAGAGGAAGGCAACAGCAGCAAGGACAACGTAATTTTCAGGAAACCCCTAGGGGTTACGAGAGGACCTTCAGGGGCAGTGTAGTGACTGCATCACCTAGTCTGGGGTAACGCAGTCCCTTCTGGAGTAGCACTGAGGGTTTGGAGGACTTCCAAGGCTGATGCATAGGCTTTCAGGGGCTTCAGAGGCTGCCACAGGGCCTTTCAGGGGCAGCGCTGGGGTTTCTAGGCCCTAATCTTGGCTGAGTTCTGTAAATCCCGTTTGAGGGTGTGGATCAGTCATTATTTTGGCTCTAGATTAGCCAGTGAGCTATAGATCTAGTATTTTCTCTGTCGAGATTTCCAGATCTGGAACCCGGATTTGTGTATTCAGAAATATTCTTAATAATAGAACCCTCCAGCAGCCAGAGACCGGTTTTCCCACCTTGGGTTTTTCCAGGGACTATTTGTCTAGAAATAACTGTGTCATTTTGTCAATGTGTGCATGTGCTTATTATAGATCTGAATTGGTAGAGATCTGTTATGTATTTTGCTTCGATGTTAACTTGAATTTATTTAGTTAATAACTTATCTAAGTAGGAGGAGCTTAACTATATTAACAGTAATAATTTCTGCATAAGATATAAGATTCAAAAATTTCTACACTCAGTTTATGCACCAAATTCATGAAAGTCATTGGAAATCAACTAAAAGAATACTTCGATATATTCGAGGTACATTTCAGTTCGGGATTCATTACAATACATGAGCGTCTCTATTGTTGATTGGTTTCATTGATTCTGATTGGGTTGGTGACCCTGATGATCGAAAGTCTACTGTAGGATATGTATTCACTCTTGGTTCTGGACCTATTACTTGGTCTTGTAAGAAACAAAGTGCCATCTCTCTTTCTTCAGCAAAAGTAGAGTATCGTGGTGCCTTTGAAGTCAGCAAGGAAGCCATGTGGCTTCGTCAGATCCTGTCTGAATTTGGTTTTCATCAACAACATCCAAATACACTTTGGTGTGATAATTAGAGTGCCATTCAGCTATGTAAAGATCCAATTCAGCATCAGCGTATGAAACACATTGAGCTCCACATACACTTCATCAGAAAGCTTATTCATGATCGTGTTCTTGAAGTGCAGTGTTGTCCAACCAATGATCAAGTAACCGATATCTTTACAAAGGCTCTCACAGAAGCGAAGTTTACCAAACTTCAATCCATGCTTGGAGTTCAGGAATGTTATCATTAAGGGGGGATAGGCTCTAATGCCTCCTTCCTTCTCCTATTGTGTCACCTTTGTAAATCCTTCAATCCTATCCCAAGTTGTTCTTAAGGGGGGATGTTAGGATATTTCGACACATAGGTAATAGGCTCCTTTTGTGTCACCTTTGTAAATCCTTCAATCCTATCCCAAGTTGTTCTTAAGGGGGGATGTTAGGATATTCCGACACATAGGAAATAGGCTCCTTTTGTGTCACCTTTGTAAATCCTTCAATCCTATCCCAAATTGTTCTTAGGGGGGGATGTTAGGATATTTCGACACATAGGAATCAGTTAAGTATAACTTGGTCTAGTGTAGAGTTAGGTAAAGTGTGTTTCTTTACTATGTACATTTGTAACTTATAATCTGATGGTCACGATTTGTAGTGATTCAACGGTTCACTCTCTCCTCGGTATTAACGACACTTGATCCGTGGCTTAACACCCGATTGGTCAATGATCTCTTTTTAAAGAGCATGGAGGATCATTTGTCCGGTAATCGTTTATGAGAGAAACATATGTAACTTTTCTTTTTATATTAATAAATTGCCTGAAGTGGCCGCGTTGGCTCAGGTTGTGCACTATTTCCCTTTTCGAGGGTTTTAACCATGTGATATATTGGTGTACTGATTTGTGATCTATTTGTGAGCGGTGGTGACCTTTGGTTTTTGATCTAAGGAACTTACCCTGTAAATTCCTACAAAGATAAATACAAACCCTCATTTGCTACACCGGTTTTCTCACATTGGGTTTTTCCGAGGACAATTGTCCAAAAATAACTATGTTCATATGGTTGTTTCTATTGTGCTACTTGTGTAATTTTTGTTCTTCTGCTTTTGCTTAGAGTGAATTACTACAGCTGTGTTTATTTCAAAATTTACTGAAGCATCTGTAAATAAATTATCTAATAAGTAGGAGAATTAAATCAATCACTGCAGTAATAATTTTCAGATCTGAAAATTTCACACCCTTCTTTGCACTAATCTGCCTCTTAGAAAATCGATTTTCAGCCCTGCCGACTTAGAAACCCCAATCTCTAGCAATTTCTGGACTGTCCCTTGGAGCCACTGCTCAACATTCGACCTGGAGCTTAAGTTCTTCAAATAATTAATTATTTTTAATGGTGCCTAAGTTAAAACTTAGGGAATTAAAATAATTAAAGTGATTTAATTTAAATATGGGTGAGAATGTTCTAAGTGACGAAGATTAAGTCTTTTCTAATCTTAGCTGTTGATAAGAGACTAGATCACGACCGTTGATTCATCAACAGGAAAAGTATAAAGGAAGGTTTGAGGGTCAGTTGGAGAACACACACAGAGTCTGAATCTGGAGATCGAATTCTTCTGACAGAGCAGTGCTCCGACGAAGATCAGATTTGAGTGATTCAATGCAGTAGTGAAGGGAAAAAGTAGTTGTTGGTCGGAGGACCAAGAGTACATAGCAGAGAGGCAACAAAGACACAAATGAACCAACGCAGCCACCGGAGAGGTGACGTAGACCCCAGAGAGGGTGACGCAGGCCCACACAGGGGCTGCACAGTGGCTCCAAGGGACAATTCAGAAATTGCTGGAGATTGGGGTTTCTAAGCCGGCAGGGCTGAATCTCGATTTTTGGAGAGGCATATTAGCGCAGAGAAGGGGTGACACAGTCTTCAGCTAGACCCACGCAGGCCTATGCACCTACTGTGTAGATGCAGCGCAAAGGCAACTGGGGTTTCACCAGTTTTCTGATCCGGATCAGGCGAGACAAGCTGAGTGAGGTAGAACTCACGATTTTTTCTGTTTGCCAAGGATATTCTTTGTTGGGTGAGCCGAATTATGGCACCCTAGATGTACTCAAATTATTGCTGCTTAATAATATAAACCCTCAGAACTGCTGCACCCGTTTTCCCGCATTGGGTTTTTTCGAGGACATTTGTCCAAAAATAAGTGTGTCCTTTGTATGGTTGTCGCATTTATTTTTCAGTACTTGATCTGTATATTTGTGTAGGCTGCAACGTATTTACATTAATATTTTCTTGAAGCATTCAGAAAATAACTTGTTAACTTAATGAAAAGAAGTAGGTAATGTAAATCAAATTTCTGCATTAGGATTTCTGTAACTTAGATTCTGAAATTTTCACATGTGTGTCCTTCCCCTTAACTATTTTAGAGCTAGTCTTTAGAGTAGGTTGTGAGAAAGAGGTCAAGGGGAAGCAAGCAAAGGCTTGATTAATGATACGTCCCCTCAGGTACTAACCACCTGGTGCCTCAGGCACTGGAGAGACTGTGGCTCTGACGACTGCAAGGTCATTGTGTTAACCACTAAAGAGGTGCTAGGCTCCTCAAGCTAGATGAGAAAGGTGTTCCTATCTCTCTATCAACCAAGATTGTGCTTGGAGGTAAGTTATTAAATGAAATTCTAACCTTAAAAATGAAATGCAATGTTATGGGTGCTTCTTGAGTTAATGTTGTTTAATGTTCTTTAAGTACTTAGGATTGATTATCTTATAACAAGAGTACTTATCAATGAATCGAAAGACAATCTTAAAATGAGACAGAGTGATCAATGATACAAGTGCCAATAAGATACCAAAGATATCCACAACATGTAATTGCTCAAGCATAAGAAAGATGCTCCTCACAATGATTCACCAATATAGAGTTCAGAATTAGATATCCACTTAAAACATGAACTATAAATGACCATTAGAGCACTACTTAGAGCAATTAGCTAATCATTCTAAGATGCCAATCAATTAGAAATCTTCCAAGGTAGATGCCAATGTTGCACAACACTAATTATCCAAGAGATGTTCGATTAGATTAGGAGCCTTCAAGTAAAGAACACTTATAATTTTAATGCCAATAAGAATGACAATATGCGAGCACTATTCACCAAGGTTATGTCAATTGGAATGATGAAAACATTTATACTTTAAAGACAAGTGATGTGACTTAGATCATCCAACACGATTTTAACATCCAATGAACTCTTAGATTATTTCACTTAGGCAACCAAGATCATTAGATTATGTGCTTTAGGGAATGAGCTAATTAGATGTGAATTATGAACTTTATAGCTTATGAACTCACAAGGAAAACACAATGTTAGCCCAATGTTCTTCACAATAACACATAAACCATGAAATAAACCTAATCACCACTTACCTATTAGAACAATGAAAGATATATGATTTATGTTAGATATTCAATGAGCCACAATTTATTTTATAACAACAAAGAGATAAACCACTTTAGACTCTAGAGCCTCCTAGATGCAAAATGCAAGATGCACATGCTTGCCAAATATGAGAAATATAGACCCAAGTGTCAAACCAATTTTGCCAATATGAAATTATGAGTTGATTATCCCTTTTATGATGCAAATACCACTGTTTATATCAGACTTATTATGCAGAGATGACAGTCACCAAAAACTCATAAATTCATGCCAAATTATGATTGCCCAACTTATGCAATTTATTCCTTGATGTGTCAAGCAACTTATGGGTTGATTTTATGCCAATTTAATGTGCCCTTTACCACTGTAATGAATTAATTACCTTGCCGAAGCAAAAAGTGAGGGTACTTAGGGTTTAGAGATCAAACCCTCGGGCATTAGGCCTAGAAGAAACTTGCCCAATTTGCACAGAAATAATCCAATGGCTACGACACTTGGAAGCACCAAAAATTAGGCCCAACACCTTTCCAAATACACCAAGAATCAGTCCCAAAATCAAATTCTTACCACAAAGATCAAGAGAGGGCAATAGAGGCAAGGCTAGACCCTAGAGGGCTAGCGTTGAGGGGGCAACAAGCCTCATAGGCAGGCATCTAAGGTCTAGAGCCTAAATAGGCCTCACGGCAAGCCTTGGAAAGACTTCCGCTAGAGGGTTGCGGCCTAGGGTCAAGGCCTCACAAGAGGCTGCTGCAAGCCAAAGAAGGTTGCGGCTTAGGGACAGAGGGCCAAGGAGGGGCTGGAAGAGGCTACTGAGGAGGCACAAGGGGAGAAAGGGCCAAGCTAAGGGGAGAAAAGACCTTTTTTGGCTTGTGGCAGGGTAAAGGAGGGAGGTAGAGGGCCTCTAAGGGCTAGACAACTGCCCTAAAAGGGATCCATAGGCTTTTGGAGGCCACGACTAGCCTTGGAAAGGCTGCGACCAAGGGAAGGAGGGCTAGACGAATAGGTTTAGGGGCCACACTAGGCTAGGAAGGCTGGATCCTGGGCCTAGAGGCCCTAAAAATTTTACAAACCCTCACCAAAATTAAAATTAGCTTCAGATCTTAATTTCACTGAAAAATTCATTGTTGTTGGCCCTACAAAAATTCTAAAGGCTAGATCTTACCCTCAAGGACCTAGATCTAGTTCTAACCCCAACAAATATTCTTGCATATCGCCTCCACAAATGAAAATAAAAGTGCCCAAAACCCCAATATATACAAAATAAAAAAAATAAACCCCAAACCCCAGTTGCTGTAAAACAAGGGCTAGAAAAAAAATTATTTACAAAATTTATTCTACAAAAATAATTTACAAAATATACGAACGTACAATGCTTGAAAGATTTTTTGAAGAATAATTTTTATAAAATTTGACGATGGCTTGATGTATTTCGAAAGATAGATATTAACCACAGCCTTAGCGAAGTAAGAAAATGACATAAAATATACGAGATCCAAACAAGGTCAGCGTGCACCCATAGTGTGTGAACTTGGAGCCGAAGGGCTAGGGAACCTGCAAACTCGATATATTTCTTAAGAAAAATCGTTAGATCGTACAATGAATCATACCACCTAAGATAAGCCAAAAGCTTACCAATAGAATGTTCCTATCATCTACAAATGACATAACAATTTATATAATATTGAAGCACAATATATGAAAGCACATACCCAACACATACCATAGATCAATGAGACAAAGACACCATGAACTGTACCCCAAAGTCTTTTATTATGAAATTCAAACGTTCCCGACAGAACAATGGCTTCACACCAGCGTTTACAAAATTACATCTGACCAAAGATGCCAAAGATATCGAATAGAAACAAAATGCCTTAAATTTATGGAGAAATCCCTCCAAGTGGAAAATAACAGCTAGTTGGTTTGATCCCCGTCAAAATAATCTCGACCATTGATAATTCTTTGATCAACTTTTAATTTTTGAGGAATTTTCGAATATCTCATAAAATCATTTTTTAATCAGTTCAAAAATAATTATTTTGGACTAATTTCCTCAAAACTTTGACTTTGACTTAATCGCCAAGGTCCAAAGGTCCAAATTTTCTTGAAATTTCCAATATTCCCTTGGTGGGGGAACCTCCAAAAATTAACTTCTTTTAGAGCCACGAATTTTTCCACTTGGAGAAATTAATTTCTCTAACATTTTAATTTTGACTCTAAATTAATTAATTTTATGGCTTAGGAATTAATTTAATTTTTGCTAGAAAAATTTACTATTATTATTGTTTTAACTTTTAACAAGATCGGTTATAGTATATTCATTCCAAAAAAACATGAAAATTCGGGAACCTTGAATCCCACTGCAACAACTGATAATATTTCTTCTATTTGTTAAATTGATTAAACAAATTAGTTGCAGTTTCCTATGGAAAATATCGAAACATATACACTACAGCCTTCACAAAACAAATACTGCGGAAAAATAAATGCTGGGAAAATTAGAGAAATTCTAGCACACACATAAAGATATTGACAAAATTATTTTTGGACGATTGTCCCCCGAAAAAATCTAACGCGGGATGTGAAAATTTCTTAATCTAAGAAACCCTACTACTAAACATTGATTTACTTCTCCTACTTGATTAATCATACAAGTTATTGATCTGAATATTTAGAAAAACAACGAAGTAAATACAAATAGTAGTGTACACATACGGATCATTTACAGAATAACACACTCATATGACAAAGTGACACAGATTTTCGGACAAATGTCCCTGGAAATACCCAATGTGGGAAAACCGTTGCAGCTAGCTCTGGAGGGTTTTATTATTAAGGAGATTCTGAATACAACAATTTCTGGGCACCAGACATGGTTTTTCGTACAAAGAAATCACAACAGCTATACCTCTTTCTCTCAGAGACAGAAAATATGGCTCATTCACACCCTCAAACGAGATTTACAGAACTTGAGCCCTTTTTGGCCCACCAAAAACCCCAACGCTGCTCCTCAGCCCTTTGTGTCAGCCTCCGCGCTGCTTTGGAAGGGCCCGCGTCACCCTTGAAGGGCTTATGCTGCCCCTGCACAACCCTGATTGGGCCTGCGTCAGCCCTGCGTGGCTGCTGCTGCCTCTGCATGGCCTCTGCTGGGCTGCGTGGCTCTGACTTGCCTCTGTGCTGCTCGGTATGCTGCCTCTCTGCCGCTGTTGTACTCTTGCCCTGGGATCAGATCATCCCCTTGCAAATACTGCTCCTCGCTGCATTGCAAACACTTTTGAAATTCTTAAAAAATCACGCCCTAGAATTTCAGCTTAGCTTCAGTGCTCCGCCAATGTGTGTATTCTCCAACTGACCCCAAGCCCTTCTCTTATACTTTTCTCGTTGGGAAACCAACCACTGTGATCTAATCTCTAATCAACGACTAAGATTAGAAGTTGCTTGACTCGCGTCACTTAAGTCATTCTCATCACATGTTTAATTTAATTCACTTTAATCTTTTAATTTTCATAAGTTAGACTTAGGGTCCTTAATTAAAAAGATTAATTTTTGAATATGTCTTAAACTTGATGGAATTCTTCTAAATGCTTTTTGGGCCTTGGAGATCTCATGTACTCCAGCTCCTCCACAAAATTTGGGAGCTAGAGCACATCCGATGCTACCCCAAAATCTCAACACTCCCTCTTAGTGAGGAATGTGCTCTAGCAATACAATCACCTCGAAGTACTGCTTTGATCTCTGGCATCGGTGTCTGTGCTGATGCTTGCCCTGCTGCCCTTCATCGCTGCACTGCTGCTGCTCTTTGTACTACTGCCCATGACTCTGCCACCGTCATTGCTACATCCGTACTGCAACTCCCTCTCAAATTACTACATCGTGTTGCCCACTGCTGCACTGCAACTCAGTTGCTAAGAGTAAGCAATTGAGGGACCCTTGCCCAATGACAGACAAGTCAGTTGGGTTGCATCTCATCACTGAAGCTCCTTAGGCCGCTGCTCTGCGTTGTCCTCCTGAAGTCACTGCGCTGATGCAACTTTGTAAGCATGCCTCCTCTGCGCTGCTAAGGTCCCATCAACCCCTCTGCGCTGCTGCCTCTGCACCGCGCTGCTCCCTCTACATCATCTAGCTTTGCCTTTGCTCCATTCGTGATCCTCTGCACCCACTGCTCCAGTCATTCCCGCTACTGTCTTAAGGCTCCTGTAGCATGGATGTGATCCAAGAGTTGGGCTACTCAAGGATCCCACCACTCCATCTATAGTTGCTCTACAGATCAATGTCGCCCCACTTCCGTGGCTCATGAGCACTCATGGCCGCATCATAATCACTCCCATCATCCGCCTTAGCTGCCACAACCTTGGAACTAGAAGCTTCCTTTTCCTTCTTCCTTAGAGGAGAATTGGTGGCGAAGTGCCCAATTTCACCACATCAGAAACATTTGATCATTGATAGATCACGCTTCTTTTTCCCTTGCTTCCCCAGCTCCTTCGATGCAAGGGCTGCTTCCTCCTCCTCTTCCTTCTTTACTCTGACCGTCTTGCTGTTGCTCTGCCTCTTAGTTATCCTTCTGATTTCCTCTTGTCGGAGGATTGCCCACATATCTGCCCAAGATGGTAACGCTGCCCTGCCCAAGATGCTTTGGACAAATGTTTCCCAATTCTTGGTGACTGCATTTAGGGCAGTCTTCACCAAGAGCCCCTCATCCGGATTCGTATCCATGGCAATCAGTTGATCCCGGATAGTCTGAAGTCTGAAAAGGAAGGGATCTATCTCCTTGCCCTTCTGCATTTGGAACAACCACATCTGATTCTCCAGAAGCATTCTTCTTTGGATTGAGCCAATCTTGAACAAACTCACGAGTAATTTCCTAAGCCATATAGCTTCGCACGTTGCTGTGCTGGCTGCCATATATTCAGCTTCTGCTGAGCTCAGTGCTACTGACTTTTGCTTCTTGCTACACCAAGAGACCATCCTTGATCCAACACTAAAACAATACTCGAAGGTACTCTTTCTATCCTACCTGCCCAATCTGCATCTGTGAATCCGCACAATCTGACGTCATCTCCCCGAGTATATTTCAACCCATATCCGACTGTTCCATGCACATATCTAAGAATGTGCATAGCTGCTACCCAATGTATCCCTTTTCGGTTCCACCATGAATTTGTTGATTTTTGGTAGCATTGAAAGTGCTCTAAGTCTCAAAATTTGTGGAGAGGCTTAGGCACATGTATTCCAAAGAACCCTGAAACCGTTTGTGAAAATTCCACTTGGAATATGTTTTATTGTAAAAATTAATTATTTTAATGGGGACCCTAAATATAAACTTAGGGAAATTAAATAATTAAAGGGTATTAATAAAACAGAGTGTGAATGATCTAGAAAAAGCGAAGATCAAGTCTAGTTATAATCTTAGCCGTTGATTAGAGATCTAATCTCGGTCGTTGATGTCTCAACGAGAAGACTATAAAGGAAGGCTTTAGGGCCATTTGGAAAGACACAACGAGTGAATCTAGTGATCGAATTCTTCTGACGGAGCAGTGCTCGAACAAAGATCAAATATAAGTGATTCCAGCGCAGAGAGGGGTAGAGAGCTTCTGGAGAGAGTGATTTTCTCAGCCTGAGAATCATCAACAGAGAGAGGCAGATAGAGATCCAGCAAAGCCAGCACAGAGCCAGACAGACTGACGCAGAGCCATGCAGGGCTATGTAGAGGCTATGCAGTGGCCAAGGGGGTTTCCAAGATTTTACTGTCGGATCATATTAAGAAGCTGGGATCCGAGGTGTGAGACCGGGAGACGAAGATCTGAGATTTCGAGAGGCAGATCGATTGTATACCTGGGTGATGTAGTTCCTAGAAAAGGTGACGTAGGGACTTCGTAGGGACTGCTCAGTGGCAGAGCAGAGCCTGCCAGGGGCACCTCATCCAGTGACCGGATCAACTGGGAAATTCCAGTGATTGAGTGAGGTAAAACTCACAATTCTTTTGCCAGTATTTCTCTCTCCGTAACTGAATAACCCTTGAGGTATTGAGAGATTTATTCAGGATTTGCTACTGCTTAATAATATAAAACTTTCAGATTTGCGGCATCGATTTTCCCGCATTGGGTTTTTCCGAGGACTTTCATCCAAAATAAATGTGTCCTATGTGTGTATTGTTCTTTGCTCAGTTTCCTTGTTTCAGAATCGTAAAAAATTAAGTGTAGGCTGCTTCAGTAATTTACTTTAATATTTCATGAAGAAATCTGAAATAATTATGTAATGTCATTTACAAGTAGATGAAGTAGATTCAACTGGTCGTAGTAGGATTCCTAAGATTGTTAGATCTAGGAATTTTCACATATAACCTGTTGCTCCTAGCTCGAATCTGTCTCACCTTCTTCCGGCTAGATTGTTTGACATACACTTTCTTCCCCACGAAGTGTACATCGTACCCCTTGTCCTGCAACTGGGACACTGAAATTAGGTTCATACTTAATCCTGGCACATGCAATGCATTGGTAGCGCTGGTGATGGTTCTTGTTTCTGTCTGAAATTATATTGTGCCTCTCCCTACCAGAGTGCATTTAGTTCTGTTGCCCATAGTGATCTGGAAGCCCATCTGCTCCTCCTGATAGCTAGAGAAATATTCTCTAACTCTAGTCATATGAGCTGAAGCTCCACTATCAATATACTAGACACCGGTTGATGCTAAACCTAACAAGCATGCAAACTCATCCTCCAACCTAGAAGATAAATCCAAGGCTTCTTGACTATTGATTCTATCCATGATTTTCTGTGCTATTTCTCCTTCCCTTCCCAACGCTGATTTTGTTGCTGCAAAATACTGCGTCCTAGCTATAAGTCTGCTCTGAAAAAGAAATACTGCTGCTCCCTTTGCCTCTGACAATCTCTGATCTAGAAATTTTAATTTCTTTGTCAACTCTCTTAGAGAAAGAAAATTTTCCTCAAAAATTGACTTCCTAGCTAAATGGATTGCACAACCTCTGGGGTTTCAAGCAGTTGCTCACGCAGTGCTTCGAAGCTCCTTCTTTTTGCCTGCAACAGAGATCTCCGACTTCTAGTTGCGCTCTAATACCATGTGAAAATTCGAGAACCCCGAATCCTACTGCAACAACTGATAATATTTCTTTTATTTGTTAAATTGATTAAACAAATTATTTGCAGTTTCCTACGGCAAATATCGAAACATATACACTGCAGCCTTCACAAAACAAATGCTGCAGAAAAATAAATGCTGGGAAAATTAGAGAAATTCTAGCGCACACAAAGATATTGATGTGAAAATTTCTGAATTTACTTAAACAGAAACCCTACTGTTAAATGCTTGATTTACTTCTCCTACTTACATAAGTTATTAATTTGAGATCTTCAGCATTAACATCGAAGTAAATACATTAACAACCTACACATGCAAATCTAAAACTGAATAATTTGCACAATGACAAAGTGACACAAGGAATTTCTCAACAACTGTCCCCGGAAAACAATGCGGGAAAACCGCTACTGCTAGCTTCTGGAGGGTTTTTATTATTAAGCAGGTTCTAAGTACAACAGTTCTGGGCACCAACTGGTTAACCCGACAGAGAAATAAATATGCAGCTATACCTTTGCTTTGAAGACAAAAAAAACTGACTGATTTACACCCTCAAACGAGATTTATAGAACTCAGCCCTTTCCTGCCTCTAGAAACCCCAACGCTGCTCTAAAGCCCTCTGCATCAGCCTTGCTAGCCTGCGCCAGCCTCTGCGCTGCTCAGGAAGGGCCTGCATCACCCCAGACTGGTTACACTGCCCTGGTTGGGCCTGCGTCAGTGCTCCTGGGACCCCGTCAGCGCTCCTGACACTGCGTCAACCCTCCTGGCCTCTTGCTGCCTCTGCGTTGCCCCTGCTGGGGTCTCGGCTGCTCTGCGTAGTTGCTGCCTCTGCGCTGCCTTGTTGTACTCTTGGCCTGGGACTACACCATCTCCCTCGCCAATACTGCCCCTCGGTGCAGCTGAAACACCTCTGAAATTCTTAGCAAACGACGCCCTAGAATTCCAGCTTAGCTTCAGTGCTCTGCCAGTGTGTGTGTTCTCCAACTGATCCCAAACCATCTTCTTTTACTTTTCTCGTTGAAACTGCAATGACCGTGATCTAATCTTGAATCGACGGCTAAGATTAGAAAATGCTTGATCCACGTCACTTAAGTCATTCTCATCACATGTTTAATTTAATTAACTTTAATCTTTTAATTTTCCTAAGTTAGACTTAGGGTCCTTAATTAAAAAGATTAATTAATTAAATATCTCTTAAACTGAATAGAATTTCCCAAAACGGTTTCTATGTCTTGGAGATCTTATGTACTCTAGTCCCTCCACAATGTTTGGGAGCTAGAGCACATCCGATGCTACCCCAACACCCCAAAATCTCAACACTCCCTCTTAGCAAGGAATATGCTCTAGCAAAACACTTCATCTCGAAGGCTACACTGATCTCTGGTGTGGGTCTTTGCGTTGATGCTTGGCCTGCTGCCCTTCATCACTGCGCTGCTGCTGCTCTCCCGTATTGCTGCCCATGACGCTGCCACCGTCACTGCCACATCCGTATTGCAACTCCCTCTTAGATTGTTGCATCGTGCTTCTCATAGCACTGCCACTGCTAACTGCTGCACTGCAACTCAGTTGCTCAGAGTAAGCAACTGAAGGACTCCTGCCCAATCTTTGACAAATAAGTCAGTTGGGTTGCATCTCATCACCGAAGCTCCATAGGTTGCTGCTCTGCGCTGTCCTTCGGAGGCTGCTGTGGTGCTTCAACTCTACACTGTGTAAGCAGACCTGCTCTGCGCAACTTCCCTCTACATTGTTGCTGCTACGCTGTCCTCTTGAAGCCTCTGTGCTGCTACAACACTGCACTGCATACCCTCCGATGCTGCTATATGTGCACTGCGCTGCTCCCTCATCAGTGTGTCAGCTCTGCCTCTGCTCCATCTGTGATCCTCTGCACCCACTGCTCCACTTGTCCTGCTACTGTCTTAAGGCTCACGTAACATGGATGTGATCCAAGAGTTGGGCTACTCAAGGATCCCGCCACCACGTTGTAGCTGCTCTACAGATCAAGATCGCCCCACTTTCGTGGTTCATGAGTACTCATGGCTACGTCATCATCGGAGCCATCGTCTGCTACAGTAGCCTTGGAACTAGAAGCTTCCTTGTCTTTTTTCTTTTGAGGACAATTGCTGGCTAAATGTCCAAGTTTGCCGCATTGGAAACATTTGATCTTTGACAGATCGCGCTTCTTTTTCCCTTGCTACCTCTTTGATGCCAAGGTTGCATCTTCCTCTTCTTCCTTCTTTATCTTGCTCAAACCGGTGCTGTACTGTCTTTTGGTCATACGGTGAATCTCCTCTTGTCGGAGGATAGCCCACATGTTATCCTAGTTGGGAAGGTCCGCTCTACCCAAGAGACTTTGGACAAAAGTTTCCCAGTCCTTTGTGATTGCATTGAGAGCAGTCCTCACCATGACATCGTCATCTACCTTGACCCCCATGCTAGTCAGCTGATCCCGGATCGACTGCAGTCTAGATAGAAAAGGGTCGATCTCCTCTCCCTTGGTCATCATGAATAACCTCAGCTGGTTCTCCAGAAGCATCTTTCTTTGGACAAACCTTCCTTAATACAATGTGGTTAGGGCTACCCACATCTCATGAAGTTGTTTCCTTCTCGCCTATGTGTGGGACCAAATGATATTTCACCCCATCTATAATGAAGTTCTTGATGTGTGTCGCGGATTATTAATGCTTCTTTAGGAGAAGAGCATCAATCGGCATGGCCAAGACTTTCTCTCGCATGTTTCCTCAAGCCGTATGCATCCATGACTACTAGGATTTTGGCCTTCCGGATTGAAAAGTTGGATAGGCCGTCCAACCTATCCGGATCATGTAGTCCATGAGGTGTCATATGATAAGAAAATGTGTCATAACGAATCCTCCTCTATTTCTTAGAGACTTGGATCTAGGGTCCTTGGCAAAATAGCAATCCTCTCGCTCCGTATGACAACCGACACCTTCTCTTGGAAGTCTTCCAAACAAAACATGTTAGCTCTCTTCGATTTTTTGGTTGGTATTCATACATATTTGGTCGGAAGTATTCCGATAATTTTTTTCTCCTCCCTCTCTTCGTCAAGTTATATTAGGCTAAGTTCCCGCACCATCGAATTCTAACCCCACCAAAGAATCGTCGAAGGTCTGCAGCCTCAACTTTTCGACACTTTGAATAGTAATCAACTTCTAAATTGTGTCACCCTAGTAGGCCTCTCGCGTGAAAATAAACTCTCGCAGCAGCCTTCCGTGTTGCCTCCCGCACGAGAAGAACGTGGGTTCGTGTGAGTCCGCATGGAGACTATGTCATCCTTGCCTCTACTCGGCTCTCGCTTGCTTCGTTCTCTGTGTTGCCTTCTCTAGTCCGGTTTATCTATCGTTGTTTCTACTTTATCTCGTGGTTTTCCGTAGCACGATTCTTCACCTTCTTCTGTCGGGAGATCCAGAGCTAGATATGTAATTTCTCCGATACCATGTGAAATTTATGAATATCTCAAACAGAAATCCTACTCGTTAAATTTTCTGATTTACTTCTCCTACTTACATTAATTTATTAATATGAAAAAGTTTAACATTAACATCTAAGTAAACACATTAAAATCCCGTTGTTGTGCAAGTAAATTCCCTCTCGTGGATAAAGGCAATCCCTCTAGCCCTAGGGTGGGTCTAGCAACAAGAGGACATGCTAATCTCTAGATTCCTAGTTTATGAATGAACCTAAGTCAGATAGATGTCCTACCTTTGTTCCAACAAAAATGTCATAGTTGTGGCAATAGTCTCCTAATATTCGTCCCGACACCTTACGCGTCCTTTAGCAATAATACTCGTATGCTTGCACAAGGATTAGAGAATGATAACAACATAGGAAAACATACTTGCATTCATAACTATTTAATTGGTCAAGGAGAACTAAACGTCTTGCACAAGATTAAACGTATCAAATGCAAAAACAGAACCAAAACATCACTCATGTATTAATAAGGAGAGAGAAAGAGTTTACAAACAAATAAGCCTTGACATCGCAACCTCCTTCAGCGGGTCCAATTTAATTCATCTCAAGCATTCGTCGAGGAATTAGACATGGTGAGGCAATAAGCCTAGGCTCTCTCTCTACATTGGGTCTCTCGTCTCTACTCTATCTCACACTAGCTATCTAGCTATAGTAAGGATTGTCGACTATTCAACCGTTTCAACTAATCGCATCTATGTGAGAGAGATGTATTTATAGGAGAGGAGTAGGTGGTTTGGGATACCTCATAAGGTGGAAGGGAGACCTCATCCTTTAGGGAGTTGCTCAAAAGTAGAAAAAAATAATCCAAAGGAAGGTCCTCAACGTTATTCAATCAAACAACCCATTCTAACTCCACTTATGAAGTGGTTGTGAATGGAAACTATTCTTCTATTTTTAAAAAAACTTTCAAAAAAATAGGTCGACGCGGGTAGCCCAATGAGAAATAGCACCAATAGCCGTGAGGTCCAAAGGGTGTAAATTTTTTGTATGGGCACGAGGCCATAATCGCCTACCAAAGACCGACCCAAAATCATATGTCTTTGAGAGTCTCGCTCCAGGAATAGTCAAAATATAAAATCTTCTTCTCATGCTAAGGGATGCAATGACACTTTTTTTCAAGGCATGAAGATACATAAAATTCACTGGGAATGGTCCTCCAATGTGCGGGATTTATTTTGCGAGGGATGGTGAAAAAATACTATGTAACATATGCCCCCTAAAGTATGAGGTTCGAGAGAGAGGGGGGAGTGAAATTCTTTACGAGAACGTGTTGAAACCAAACACCACCGCCGAAAGACCCGCAAGTACAAGTAAAATGGATATCTATGATACATGAACATGTGGCATGGGCACAACCATCCATAATAGAGTACATATAAACACATGATCCGGGGCATGGACACAACCGTCAAGCAAGAAGGATCAATAAATAGACTCAAGTATGGTCGCAACCATCCAATCAAAAGAGTCATGCATATAGTCATGATAAACCAAAATGATCTCATAGCCTAGATTTCATTAGAAAAAATCTAGGGTATTTCCCTTCATCTCGACCTAAACAAGTACAAATTCAAGCATGTGAATATGTGAGCTCGAAGTTGAACATGGAAGAAAGTCACCCGATTACCAGCCAATGATGAAAGTTGTTAACAGGGCATGAGAGAAATCACTAATAACAATAATGGCTCTCAAGGTACAACTAGTATAGTCCACGGAATGTGAACAAGTGATTTGGCGTTAAACACCCACGGAATCACTCGATCGAAGGCCGTTGATGAGGACCTATCGTCGAACACAAAGAACTTGCCATTGAGGCATGCAAGCTTCAAGGTACCAGTAAGGGAGTCTCTAGATCAACTTCCTATATAATGAATTGAAGTCAACATGAAGTAACCTAGTTGAAGGAGGGCCATAATGTATCCCACATCATCGACACGAGACAAAGGAATAAGATGATAGTGAATCAAGAGCAAACAAGGGATCGAGGTTGAAAACTCGAAACAAAAAACTTTTTCTTGAACATATCACCGACACGACTCTAGAAATGGCCGTATTTGACATCAAGGGATCTCGACGTCATGATGACATGGAAAAGAATATATGAGAGGTCAAAAAAAATTACCCAAACCCATGGAGGAAAAAAATGATGAAATGGGATGTCCCCAACCCGACACGAATGTAGATGAGTGTCATGTTCAAGAGAAACATACTATCGACAAGACCGAGAACTCGGTTCTATTTCCCCCCACCATTGTTTGCGAGTACCCCAATTATTTTTTGGAAAACAAGCTTAAAGGGGATAGCATATGCTTTTCATGTAAGTTTTTCCTTCGGAAAAAATCCATCCTAGTACATTTTACGAGCCATAGGAAGGAGGAACTTAGTTACATCTCGTTAGGGTCCTATTAATAATAGGGTTCATAATTTTTTAATTGACTTTGATAGTCTTATAAATATGTACATACCTTGATTTATGCAAGTTGTTTTCCCATATTTTGAAAAATGAAAAATAAATAAAAATGAAAAGAGGGTAAAAGTCCTAAAAGAATGATCAAAGGACTTAGAAAAATAATAGGCCCCAAAAGAAAAGAGATAAAAATAAGACCTGAAAGTGAGCAAGCTAAAATGACACTACTATTTACTGTACTGCAAGAATAATGATTATGTGTAGATTGTTAATAAATGCCATAATCCATGATCAATTAAACAACTTAATCTTAACTTTTCATGCTTTGAATTTCATGTTTTAGATAGAGAATAAAGATATGTCAAACAGTATAAACTTGACAAATAAGTAGCTTAAATAGAGAATAAATGAGGAGCTCAACAGTTTAATCTTAGCCCTCGGATGAAATAAGGTTAGACTTAGATAGTTTTATGCTTTGAAAATAAAATTGATTTAGGTTGCAAGCCTAAATGCACCCATGAAAATGAAGTAAAAAATGTTAGAAATAAAGATGGGTAGGTAGAAAGAAATTGTGCAAGGATGTAATAAAGCATCATGGGGAAAAAATCACTAATTTCCCCTCCACTAAAAATATTCAGTATTCTAAACTATCAGTTAAAGAGGCTCGGAGAATTTCTCTGACTTTTGTTGGGACCAGACCTAAGGCTCGATGACTGATTGGTTAAAAATATTGAATTCCTACATAAAACCCCTATTCATCAGCATTTACCCTTCATTCATAATCATAACACCTTTTCCCTAAGTAAAAACCCATTTTTACTTAGTAAAGTAAAACCCTAAATAACTAATTTCATTTCCTTTCAAAAATCATTCAAAAACCCATAAAATGCCTTTATCCTAAGTTAAAGTGTAAAAAACACAACAAAGACAAAGCTATGCTTTAATTTACACTTTATTTAGTTTTAAAACATGCATTTTATATATTATCCCTTTTTATATTAACTTCTAATTTATTTATTTAACTCCCTAAACTACTCCTTCCCGTATATATTAAATCCTTTATAAATAAATAACCTGCAAGCCCTCTATTTTACATTTAAACCAATGTTTAAATATTCCACATAGTGAATTAATCCCCGCTCAAATCCCATTGGTTCAAACATATCATTAATACTAATCCATGCCCCTATGGTATTAAGACAGGTGTTAATGTTCTATTATACCATATATTAAAACACATGCCCAGGTATTAGTTGAAACATTTCTTAAATGTTTTAATTGAAACATATATAATTTTAAACTTTAATCAATATATATTTATAAAATTTTAAACTTATCCCCTACCGAATATGAAAACCCCAGCCCCACTCTTCATCCCGATGTAACTTTCAAAAGAGATCTAAGCCATTCGCAATCGAACCCCACAATCCAATGATAGAAGATCCATATCGCAAATAAACTTGCGCAAAATTCCCCATCTAATTTCTACATGAAATGGGTGGCATTGTGATTTTCTCCCTCCTCCACATGGTCAATTCTCACTAGATTGCATCCGTTGCAAACAAAACAACTTACCACATAAACTGAAAAATATAATCACTTGTAGTTTTCACCCTTTCAGCCCGAAAACCACCATTTTGATATGACGTCATTTGTTGCAGGCGTCTGTTAACCTAATATGCCTAAATAACATTGGAAATATGCTGATTTCTTATCTTTTTGCGCGTAACCCTACATAAGCTTTTGTGACCTTGAAGCAAAGCAATTTCCACCATTTTCATGCCAAAAGCCTACGAATTTTAGCCTATACCCCTTGCAGATTTCCAAGGAGCTTTGCATTGCTCCAGACATTGAAAATATTCCGCAGAAATTGTTCAAAACCTTCAAATACTTCTTCAAATCCCAGTACCTGGATATAACAGGTATTATTAGAAGCAAATTAAGCTTGTTTCAATTTGAAAATACCTTTTAAAAGAAAAAAAATTTCCAAAGTTCAAAACTATCCAAAGAAACCTGTTAAAAACATCCAAACAGACCAAACCCTATCAAAATTTCTGAAAAAACCCCTGTTTATTGTTGCGCATTGTTTTAAACCCCAAATTGAACCCAGAAACCCTGTGAAGGTATCCTAAGCCTCTGTCCCTAATCTCAAAGGACTTTAGCCTAATTTCTCATTAAAAAAACTCAGGAAACCTCTGTTTTCTATTTCTAAACCAGTAAAAGCATGTAAATCATATTGAGAATCCAAAATTAAAAGGAAAAGCCCAGAGAAAGACTATATCTACCTATTTTCATCCAAGAAATCCCTGTCAAAGTGAAAAATACTTCTGCAAATTGTCTAATCTTGCAGAAGTAGCCAAAAAAGTCAAAAAGCAGAATTTTTTAATCCAAAAAGTTTCAAAATGCCTAAACCTACTCCAGCTACATCTTCCAAGACTGCCATAGTAATAAATCCTCTACAACCCCCTGTTGTAGACATTGAGCATACTCCATTAGTAGATATTGATTATAAGATAGCAGATCCTATTATAGACTTCAATTTGCTGGAACTTCATAACTGGAGCTATGAAAAATATTTGGATAATGTTGAAGAAGTTAAAATTTGGGAATCACACTTGCCCAAATATGTTGTTCCAGTTAACCACTCATGCCTAGAAGTTATTAGGTTATGCCATCATCATTATATGCCTGAGAAAAGAGCAATAGTCAATGCAAATATAGATGTACTTTTCACTATTACTGTTGAATCCATTAATCAAATGTTACAGCTTAAACCTGATCCTATAGTAGTTCCTCTGTCCATTGAAGCACTTATCAAGCTGTATATTGGCCTTGAATTTCCTAGAAGATACTAAATTTTCCAAATATTCATGCCCTTACATGTAGAAATTCCTCAAATTAATCCTCCATACTCCACTTCAAAATTTCCAGAGGGTTCTAGGCATGTAATTTCCATGTTATCTTTCATCCTAGGATACTTTACTAATGACCATACAGGTGAATCCATTTTAGGTTTCCTATCCACTTTTACACCAGGACAACTCCCATCTGTTATCTTTGATTATGCTGGGTATATTGTTGATAATATTCATGAAAAATTGGGTAAATTACCAATTGAAGGAGTGTTTAGATACACATCCTTCCCTTTCCACATGTTCTTGTATTTTCAAGCAGATAATTTTCCATTAACCCTTCAAAAGCTTGATGTAGAAGGGAATCCTATTTCAGTTATTTTCTAGACCTCTTTGATCAGGAAAGAGACCACAGAGTTCACATATACATATTTTTCAGATTTCTTCATCCATCCAATGATAAAAATATTGACAAATTCTAAACAGCCAAGGATAAATGATGAGATGAAGAATATGTTATAGTTTTCAGAGCAGAACAAGACTGGTGATTGGTACTTGTATGAAAAATAAACTGAGATTCTAATTTTTTACCCTACAAGATACACAAATTTGTGTCAATCATGGTTTTTGCATTGGAGTATATCAGGCAAATATTAAACTCTAATTCTATCAATTTTCTAGCAGCAAAGAAGAAAACATAGTTTAAATTGAAGAATCAAGTGGGACAATTCATTTGCAATCATAGAGATGTAGAGGCAGAAGCAACTAAGCAGTTATTAGAATACAGGTTTAAAGAAAGCTTTTCTTGGAATTATGATCCACAAGGGATACTAAGTAAAATGAGGGTTAAATGTAAATTGACACCCTTCATTCATGAGAGAAAACGAGAGATAGAGAAATATGCCAACCAGATTGAGTGGACAGAAAATACTTTAGTAGATGTAGTGAAGAAAAGTGATACTAGTCACACTTTACAAGCTTTAGATCAAACAGAAAAATCCACCAAGAGGGTAAGAGAAGAAGAATCTTATGTTGCTAAAACCACTACTAAAAATAGGTTCAAGATAAGATATAATAAAAGGCCTAAAAAAGATTCAGTAGGTAAAGAAAAGGTTACCATTGACGTTGAAGAAACAGATCTCCCAGGCACCAACACAGATGTTGTCACTCCTATCAGAAATGAGCAGAATACAAAGAATAGAAATGAAGAACAGGTTTATAATGGAAATACACAGTTAATAAAGAAACAACAGAACATGAATGATTCGTCCTCACAAACAAATGACGAGAAATATTTAGATATCAGAGAGAAGTACAAACAGATCAATTTAAAAAATGAAGATATCAAACATGATATCTACTCTCAATATCTAAAACAAACACCAAGTGTTCAAAATAGTCTTTTGTCTGCCTTTGATTATTCAAAAAAAAAGCTAATCATGTCAGTATTGTAGCCTACAGTAAAAATTCCAAAGACAGTGGCAGATTATAAGAAGATTGATTTAGAAGTTCAAACAAAAAAAATTCATGCTCTTGATCGGATTGAATTTCATAGACAGTGTTAAGAGATGTTGTACTCTATTTTTACAACCAAAGCTACAAGTTTTTAGAAACTTCAAAACACTATCAAAAACATAAAATATCAAATGAAAATAGGCAAAGAATCTTTATATGCTAAAGATCTCATAATCAATTCCTTGGCAAAATTGGTCTTGCAGGTTGGATATGACCCAGTAAATGTCAAAGCAGTAGAGCAGTTAGTGAAAAAGAAAAATGAGGACATTGTAGCATTGAGGAAACAAATTAAAATGCCATCAAGTGAACATCCTCAAGCCAAGGAAATAATAGAAGGATATAATGAGAAGGATGACATGATGAATTTTATTTTTCAGTTGACAACCCAGATCAAAGAAATGGAGACTCGAATGGATAAACTTGTTCAAGAAAAATAAATACTGAAAGTTCTAGAAATTCCTAGATTTATTCCTATGATCACTATAGCTGTGCTATCAACTATAGTAGAAGATTTGGCACCCAAAGTGCCACTGGCTACTGCAGTGCCAGTGACATCGTCCACAACATCAGCTACAAAATCATCCACTACAACAGTTCACCCTACAGATGAGGTTAGAAAACTAGTGAAATCTATGGAATAAATGTCACTTCAGAGAAGTGAAGTTAACATATTGAAAAATATGGTTGACAATCTAGAAAGTTAAAACAAGTTGGCTCAAATAAATGCCAAAACACATGAGCAAAAAACCATTAGAGTAAATGAAGAATTGAGGAAGTTATAGAAGGAATTAACCTTAAAGGAACAAATTTCATATGTGAAAAATCATTTATGGAATAAGATCATTGAAGCGATCAACGATGTAAGGCCTCTATTTAAGTGATTTTTGAACAGAGAGATTTTCTCAAAGCAACATTAGAAGAGATTCAGAAGACTAAGGAGGAACTTGAAAGCAAACCTGAGCAAGCTTTAGAACTGATAAATTTTCTCAATAGCAAGAACAGTAAAGAGTTAGAAGAGATTGAAATTACTGACAGGACTGAAACTATCCTTGAGATAAGGAAAGTCATCACCAAAAAGGACCTGATGAAGCAGTTTGAGGAAAAATGTGAGAATATGAACATCACCATAACCAGGTTTATGGTCAAGTTTGAGAATTTGAGGCAAAGAATTTTGCCTAATATTTTAATCATCATTGAAAAATTAATGCCTTAGGAGGATTACAATAAAAATATCAAATAATATTCAAAGTAACAAGTTGAAAAATCAGGTGGACAATGCACTCCAACAGGAAAAGTCTTACTCAAAATTTTTGAGGATTTGTTTTACTTGCAGTATGAGATAAGACACTTGTATGTTATTAAATCAAATTTTTCCAGGTATACAGAAGCATATGAGAACTTCAGAAAGCTGAAGAACATACAAATTCCAAGTGATGAATATTGGGAGTCAGTGATAGATTTATAAAAAATAAAAAAACATTTTGCTAAGATAAAAAGGTAGAAAGATAAAAGAGAAAAACATTTTGCTAAAATTACAGTCAAAACAAATTTTTTACAGTAGTAAAGATATTTTACAGAGACTAAAGGGTACACAAATTTAAAAATATTATCATAGATTAAGGAGAATCAGTGAAAGAGTATAAGATAATCAAATTAGATTTCAAAAACAACTTCAAATATCTAAAGCTAGCATGAAAGACACTAAGGCAGCCAACTGCACCTCGTCCATAATCAATTACTATTTCTTTTGGATAGATAGGAAAGCTTGCTGATTTGTTAAGAAGCTGTCTCTATTTTGTTGTAAAGATATTTTTATTTTCCTTAGATAATTCGTAGAAGCATTCTAGGATATTTTTTAAACAATTATGTATAAATAATTCACTCTTTGAAGTATTATTGTGGAATAAATTTCTAAAGATTTCTATAGTCATTTTTTATTGGACTTGAAGGCTTTTTTTGTTTCAAATCTTGAGTAGCAGACTGGATTGGATCAAGCAGCATCAATTTTTAGGATTCATGTGATGAGCTATTGAAGTGAAGTATTTCATTCTTGTAATTGCTATCTTTATTTGTTACATGGATCCATAAATGTTCTCCAAATTTGAATGAATAAATAGGAGTATTACTTCAGGATTTGTTAAAAGAACCATGTCTTTATTGTTTATCATTTTTATGTTTTCTCCTGATTTCTAGAGTAGGGAGCCCTTAATTTTTCCCTCTTTCATTTGACCTCTTCCTTCTACTTCCCTTTTCCGAATCAAATAACCCTTGATTTCTCTTTATCCCGATCATATCACCTCACCAAACAACCTTCCAAGATCTTCATGGGTTATCTATCTTGTCCTGAAAATATTTGACTTATTGAACTTTATCCTAGCTCTGTCTAATTGATTTTTTACTCCTCAGCCCAATGGAAAAACATATTTCCCACTATCCATCTCATTAGGTAATTTTTCCCCACCAAATCATTGAAACCAAAACCAAATTGCACCATCATAACCAGTCCAATATTTTATAAAAGAAACAATGTTAAATATTATAGAGAGAGCCCTCTATGAACCCTAGGAAGGTTAGATCCTAGAGTTTAAAAGTTGGTTTGTGGTTACCTCTAGTGTTCTTAGACTTTAAAACAAAATCTCACAACTTTAGAATTATTATAGTGATAATATACTAGCTACGATATTGGCGACTAACCAATCCTCAGTCATAAAATAAGTCTTAAAGAAACTTTTTCCATCATCTTTTTGCCCCTAAGACTATTTTATAAGTTTTGAGTATCATTTTATCAAAAAAGTTGTAATTCTGGCTTCTAGGAAGTTTATTATACCAGGTCTAATCCGGATCCTAAACCTGTTGTTACAGTGGACAACCCAGATAGAATTGGAGAAAAGAAAAAACAGATAGAAGATTTAGGTAATAAATTTTCCTTATTTAGATCAAATTATCTTCAAAAACATTTGACAAGAATACAAGACATATATTTTGACTTAAATTTTGAACATTCTTTATTCAGAAACAAATCAGAAAGTGATTTAAACAACATTGTTATAGATCATGATTTTATTTCATCTCTTGAAATTAAAAAGGAAACTGTTTCAGTAGATTTTGAATCTAAATTTTTTGAGATTTATGATAAACTTGATGAATTTAATGCTATTGTACTTAAGGAAATAGATTAAGCTCTCTTTCAGCATTCAGTTGAACTAGCTGCCTTATCATCATATACACCTAAGCCTTCTACTTCTTAGTTAGATACCAACCTTTTAGAATCTGTAGATTCATATTTTTATGCCACTACATCATCTATAGTTTCTACTACCATACAGTATATAGGTCTTATTATCTCTAGACTACCTCTATAGCCTAGAATATTATTTCCTTCATCCCCTACATCCATTATATCCACTAGTTTACCTTCTACTTTTTCAAACACATCATTCTCATTTCCTAGTGGTTCCTATATTCCAGTTTCACTTCCTAGTACCTTCACTTCATCTTTTAGATCTTCCACTGCTTTTTCTAGTTCAGCATTCTATAATCCAGTTTCATCAGCGTCTTCCTCCAGTTTAGCCCTAAGTACTTCCACTTTACCTCCTAGCCAAGCTAGAATTTAAGCTATGGTTGCTAGATATGCTCCCCTAGTTCTTCCTGGAAAACTTCATCACATGCCCCAATATTACCAAAGTAAAATACCACAATTTGATGCTACTACACATTATACTGCACAAAAGCACATAAGAAAAATGATAGATTACTTTTAACTCCATGAGATAGATGAATCGGATGTACAAATTAGCTTGTTTGCACAAACATTAACAGGAGAAGTAAAGAAATGGTTTAAAGGTCTTACTGCAGGTAGTATAGCTGATTTAGATGTTATCCATAGATTATTTTTAAATAAATGGGAAAAGAAGAAAAACCCCCTACAAATATTGTCTGAATTTGATGCTATGAAGAGAGCTCCCAATGAATTGGTACAAGACTACTGCACTAGATATATCAGTGTTCACAATTCAATTCCTGTAAATATAAAACCCACTCCTGACTCTGTCTTTCTAAAATTCCCAGATGAATTTTACACTGACATGGAATATCATTTAATAGAAATAAATGCAAAAACCTTGGAAAGAATGCAAACAGATGTTGTAAGTGTAGAAGTAAACATTTTAGCTAAGAAAGCTAGATTGAGAAATGAAAGGAGAGTAACCATAAAAGAAGAAGCCTCTAGTTCAGACACAAAAATAGATATGTTATCTAAGAGTTTATAAAGAATGATGGATATATTAGATAAAATAGAAAGAAGACCTCAATGGGATAATCAATAGAAAATTAGAAATCACAATTTTAGAAAAAACATAAATTCAGGAAAATCAAAAGAATCAGTCCCAGACCAAACAATAAGACCCCCATTTAAGGAGAACTATGTTGAGAGTTCTCAAAAAATATTTGAGGATGAGGATACCATAAATCTAATGGAAATAGATGATAATAACACTATCTTTCTCACACAGGAAGATAAGAGTTATTTGAACTCCAACAACTCCAATTAGATTCAGGGGAATCCTTCGATTTATGATTTTTCCATAAACGAAGTTCAAAAAAAATATAACCTTAGGAGTAAGAAAAATACTGAAACTTCTACTAAGAAAATTGCTCAAAATGAAAATAAGAAAAAAGTAAAAGCCCCAACAACAAAAGTTCTGCAAATTCTCCCTAGGGAAAATAGGCAAAACTCTAGTTTCTCCCAAAAAGTTTCTGGTCCTAAAATTTCACCAAGCCCTAATATTGTTGACATAACAGATGAATTTTCTTAAGCTACAAAATATTCACAAAAATCTGTTGCTACAAAAACATCTGATTCTACTAAAACATCAAACCTAGATCCTAAAACATCCACTGCTGATCCAAAATCAACAGATCCAAAAGTTTCCACTGCAAAAAACATATATTGCTTCACAAAACATTCCTGAAAAGAAAAAAAAAAGAAGTAATACAAAAGAAACTCAAAATTAAAGTGAAAACATAACTGTAGAAAAGAAATATAAACCAACACAAACTACAGTTACCAAAGAAGAGTTAATTCAAATAAGGAAATTTGAATCTTCATTCAACATACAAACTGAGATTGCAAACTTAAAAATACCAATTCCTTTAACATAATTGGTAAAACATGATTTGTATAAATCAACCATCACTGAAACACTGAACATAAATGATGGAGAAGACTCCATAAACTTGAATGATGAACAACCAGAGTTGATATTTAGCCCATATGTAAATGGAAAACATCAAGATGGTTCAGTTCCCCCATTTTACATCAGTTTAACCATTCATGATCAAATATTACACAACACAATGTTAGATTCAGGAGCTTCACATAATTTAATGCCCAATGATATAATGGAAACCCTGAACTTATACATCACAAGGTATTACAAGGATTTATTTTTATTTGACTCAAGTAAAGTAAAATGCCTAGGATTAATCAAAGATTTATGTGTAACACTAGTTCAATATCCTGGTAAGAGTATACTTATGGACATTTTAGTAGCTGATATCCCACCCAAATATGGAATTTTATTATCTCTCTCATGGGGAGAAATGTTACAGGGATCTCTACAATTGGACATGTCTTATGCTACTATATCATTTTTTGGTCAACCTAAAAAGTTATATGGGGAAACATTAATGAAATACATGGTAAGTAATGAAGCAAGATCAATAAATTACCTAATTTATGCTACACCTACTGATCTAGATTCATTCATCCTATGTAATGCTGAAACTGATAATGAAAACAAGACTAAACTAAAGGAAGAAAAGAAAACAAAAAACAATGATAATATCTTTCATGAATATCTATGGCATTTAGACTTTGATGGCTCAGTAAATAAGTTAGGAGCAGGAGCAGGAGTATGGATAACCAATATAGAGAAAAATCATGCAGAATGCCATGCTTTTAGTCTGAATTTAAAATGCATAAACAATATGGTTGAGTATGAAGCCCTCATTTTAGGACTCCAAATAATCAGAAATTTAGGAAGTAAAAGAATATCAATAATCAGAGACTCGGAGCTGATTGTAAAACAAATTAAAGGTGAATATTCTATTTACAATCATAGATTAGGCCAATATAGAGAGACTATACTAGATTTGATTGATGATTTATTGGAATTTAATTTGTCTACAATACCAAGAAGGCAAAATATACAAGCACATTCTTTAGCAACCTTTTCTAGCACTTGTAATTTACCTTTTCAACCTAATCATATGTATACTGCAGAATTAAAACACAGACCAATAATCTGAGATAACCTCAAATATTGGCAATTTTTTTCACAAGATCAACAAATTTATAATTTTATGAATACTGAAGGTGAATTTTAGAACTGTAAGATAGACATTGATTGTACCATATATCAAGAATTAGATATTGAAATCGATTTTTTTAATGTATATGTAAATAAATTAAAGTTTTCTAGACCCACTAAATTCAATCAATCAGACATAGATAAATTAGAGAGAGTAGAAATTGATGAGATAATTCATGAAGAATCTAATATATTAAATCTTAAATAAAATTTCTTACCAAAAGGTTTAACTCAATTAGAAGATTTATTTGACTCAAATGATGTTTCTAGAAAACCAAAAATGGAACCACTTAGATATGAAATTGAGGAATGTAACATAGGCACATAATTGAAACCTAAATTGATAAAACTTTCCAAAGCCTTACCTAAACAAGAAAAGGAAAAATATATTTCTCTTTTTAAGGAATTCCAAGATGTTTTTTCTTGGAGTTATGAGGACCTTAAATCCTATGATACCAACATAATTCAACATAACATTCCAGTAAAAGAAGATCAAAAACCCTTTAGAAAAAACTTAAGGAGAATCAACCCTATTTTAATGCCCTTAATAGAAAAGGAAGTGAAAAGAATGTATGATGCACAGATAATTACACCAATTCTATATTCTTATTAGGTCTATTAACCTAGTTCCAACCAGGAAGAAAACAAGAGAGATTAGATTATGTGTTGACTTTAGGAATCTAAACAAAGTATCCTTAAAAGATAATCATCCTTTACCAAAAATGGATCATATTTTACAAAGGGTAGTTGGATCTTCTAGGATTTCTCTTTTATATTGATTTTTAGGATACAATCAAATTTTAGTCCAACCAGAGGATCAAGCCAAAAAAAGTTTTACTACTCCTTGGGGCACTTTTATGTATGTAAAAATGCCCTTTGGTTTAATGAATGTAGGGGCAACCTTTCAAAGAGCTATGGATCTAGCCTTTGCAAAAAAAATTCATTAATTCTTGGTAATTTACTGGCATAACTATATTGTCTAAGACTGATTATGAACACTTAGATCATCTTAGATAAGTCTTTATAAAATGCAGAAAGTATGGCATTTCATTAAATCCTAAGAAAACCTTATTTGGATTAGAAGAAGGCAAGTTACTAGGACACATAATTTCTAAAGAAGGAATTAGAATATATCCTACAAGAATAGAAGCAATTCTTAACATCAATCCACCAAAAAACATAAAATAATTACAAGCCTTTCTAGGTAAGATTAATTTTTTAAGAAGACTCATATCCAATTTAGCTGAGATAATTAGAGAACTAAATAACATGCTTAAAAAGGATTCAGTTCTTAAATGAACTTTTGAGGCCAAAAAATCTTTTGAATCAATCAAGCAGGCCTTAACCAAAACCCCAGTCCTTATAAGTCTTGATTTCAAAAAGGATTTCATCATTTTTTCATTTGCTTCAAAACACACCATTGCTGCAGTTTTACTGTAGAAAAATAACCAGGGTTATGAAAAACCCATAGCTTTCTTTAGTAGAACACTTATAGATGCATCTTTGAAGTACAATATCATAGAAAAACAAGCCTTAGCTTTGGTAAAGGCTATTAAAGACTTCAGAGATTGCATTCTCTATTCTCACATTATTGCTTATATCACAAATGTTGTAGTAAAAGACATTCTTACTCAGGATGGTCCTGATGGAAGAAGAGGAAAGTGGATTGCCACTATTTTGGAATATAGAATGGAGATAAAACTCACAAACTTGATAAAAGGTCAAGCTTTAGCCAGACTTATGGTTGAATCAAATTGTCATGCCCTAGACATTAATTTTATTGCTCAAACATATGATCAGGAAGAGATGGTGACTCTAGAGATCAGTGAAGCCTTTTTAGACTCACCATGGTGTGCAAACATTATATTTGTATTACTAAACTTACAAGATCCTTCTGGTTTATCAAGAACGAAAGCTAGATTCCTAAAGCTTAAGGCAGTAAGATTTTGTATTTTAGACAAGGTACTTTTTTGGAAAGATCAAGTGGGATTTTATTAAATTGTTTATTAAAAGAAGAAGTTGACAAAGTACTACAAGAATTTCATGCAGGTGATTGTGGGGGACATCTATACTGGAAAAATTTTGCAGACAAGATCTTGAGAGCTAGTTTTTACTAGCCTACCTTGTTTGCATATGTAAAAAAATATGTGACCTCCTGTCATAAGTGCCAAATCTTTGAGGGTAAGAAAAAGCTATTACCCCTGACCTTAAAGCCCATATCTATAGAAATTCCATTTCAGCAACGGGGTCTTGACTTCATTGGAGAAATTCACTCTGCATCATCAGCCCAACATAAGTGGATTCTGATAGCCACTGACTATTTTACCAAGTGGATTGAAGCCATACCCTCTAGGCAAGCCAAAGATACTGTCATTATCTCCTTCCTAGAAAATAATGTTCTTTCAAGATTTGGATATCCCCAAAAGATAATTATTGATAATGCAACATCATTCAAATATAAGAAAATGATTGACTTTTTCCATAAATACCATATTACCCTAGGTCATTCTACTACATATTACCCTCAAGGTAATGACCTAGCTGAATCTTTAAATAAAAGCCTTCTAAACATCATCAAAAAGTTACTAGAAGATTAAAAAAAGACTTGGAAAAAGAAGTTAGCCAATGCCTTATGGGTAGATAGACTTAAAACTTAAAAATATATTGGTATATCCCCTTACCAACTTGACTATGGAATTGATGTCATTTTTCCATCCTCCCTAGGAGTACCAGTGATGAAGATTATCCAAGAGTTACAAGTTGAAACAAATGACATTAAAAGAGGGATAAATCAAACTATTCACTTGCAACAAACAAGGGAATAAGTTTATATCAAGTCTCAAATTACCTAGGATAAGATAAAGAAATGTTTTGATAAAAATACTAAAGAAGATGGTTTCTACAATGGAGATAAAGTGTTAAAATGGGATTCAAGAAGAGAGGACAAAGGTAAACATGGAAAATTTGATTTTCTATGGAGAGGACCTTTTGTGATTTATGGATATATAGGTAATAATGCTTTCTACCTAAAAGAAATGGATGGATCAGCTATTCTAGATGGACCATTAAATGGCAGAATGTTGAAGCACTACTACTCTCCTGAGTTGAAAAATAGTTATTTTCATTTACTTTGATCACTGTACATATACATTGAAGAGTTTAGATTGGATTGGATGTTTTCCTAACAAATTTGAAGCCTGGAGAGAAGGCCCTAAGCTTTGAGAGGTAAAACATCATCAGTATGAATAAATGCAGAGATCATAAAATACTTATAGAGTCACAATAGTCAAATTTCAAAGGCTACTAGTCTTAATGTTCTTGACATTTCACCTGGAAATCCCATCCCTATGTGGAGCCACTGTTAGGGTCCTATAATAATAAGGTTCATAATTTTTTAATTGACTTTGAGAGTCTTATAAATATGTACATGCCTTGATTTCTGCAAGTTGTTTTCCCATATTTTGAAAAATGAAAAATAAATAAAAATGAAAAGAGGGTAAAAGTCCTAAAAGAATGATCAAAGGGCTTAGAAAAAGAATAGTCCCCAAAAGAAAAAGAGATAAAAATAATACCTGAAAGTGAGCAAGTTAAAATTCCACTACTATTTACTGTACTGCAAGAATAATGATTATGTGCAGATTGTCAATAAATGCCATAATCCATGATGAGTTAAACAACTTAATATTAACTTTTCATGCGTTGAAATTCATGTTTTAGATAGAGAATAAAGATATGTCAAACAGTATAAACTTAACAAAACAATATATTAAATAGAGAATAAATGAGGAGCTCAACAGTTTAATCTGAGCTCTCGGATGAAATAAGGTTAGACTTAGATAGTTTCTACGCTTTGAAAAGAAAATTGATTTAGGGTTACAATCCTAAATACACTAATGAAAATGAAGTAAAAAATGTTAGAAATAAAGATGGGTAAGTAGAAATCAGTTGTGCAAGCATGTAATAAAGCATCATTGGGAAAAAATCACTAATTTTCCCTCCACTACAAATATTTAGTATTCTAAACTATCAGTTAAAGAGGTTCAGAGAATTTCTCTGACTTCTATTGGGACTGAACCCAAGGCTTGATGACTGATTGGTTAAAAATATTGAGTTCCTACATAAAACCCCTATTCATCAGCATTTACCCTTCATTCATAATTATAATACCTTTTTCCTAAGTAAAAACCTATTTTTACTTAGTAAAAGTAAAACCCTAAGTAACTAATTTCATTTCCTTTCAAAAATCATTCAAAAACCCATAAAATGCCTTTATCCTAAGTTAAAGTGTACAAAACACAACAAAGACAAAGATATGCTTTAATTTACACTTTATTTAGTGTTAAAACATGCATTTTATATATTATCCCTTTTTATATTAACTTCTAATTTATTTATTTAACTCCCTAAACTATTCCTTCCCTTATATATTAAATCCTTTATAAATAAATAACCCACAAACCCTCTATTTTACATTTAAACCAATGTTTAAATATTCCACGTGGTGAATTAATCCCCGCTCGAATCCCATTGGTTCAAACATATCATTAAAACTAATCCTCGCCCCTATGGTATTAAGATAGGTGTTAATTTTCTATTATACCATATATTAGAACACGCGCCCAGGTATTAGTTGAAACATTTTTTAAATGTTTTAATTGAAACATATATATTTTTAAACTTTAATAAATATATATTTATAAAAGTTTAAACTTATTGCCCGCCGAATATGAAAACCTTGACCCTACTCTTCATCCCGATGCAAATTTCACAAGGGATCTGGGTCATTTGAAATCGAACCCCACGATCCAATGGCGGAAGATTCATATCGCAAATAAACTTGCGCAAAATTCCCCATCTCATTTCTACACAAAATAAGTGTTATTGTGATTTTCTCCCTCCTCCACATGGTCGATTTTCACTGGATCATGTCCGTTGCAAACAAAACAACTTACCACATAAACTGAACGTGATAACCACTCGTTGTTTTGACCCTTTAAGCCCAAAAACCACCATTTTGATATGACCGCCATTTACTGAAGGCGTCTGTTAACCTAATATGCCTAAATAACATTGGAAATATGATGATTTCTTATATTTTTGTGCGTAACCCGTGCATAAGCTTTTTCAACCTTGAAACAAAGCAATTTCCACCATTTTCATGCCAAAAGCCTGTAGCCTGTACCCCTTGCAGATTGCCGAGCAGCTTTGCATTGCTCTAGACATTGAAAAGATACTACAGAAACTATTCAAAACCTTCAGATACTTCTTCAAAGCCTAGTACCTGAATATAACATGTATTCTTCGAAGAAAATTAAGCCTGTTTCGATTGAAAGACCTTTTAAAAGAAAATTTATATTCAGAGTTCAAAACTATCCAAAGAAACCCTGTTAAAAACATCCAAAAATAGGCCAAACCCTGTCAAAATTTCTGAAAAAAAAACCCTGTTTATTGGTGCGCATTGTTTTAAACCCCAAATTGAGCCCAGAAACCCTCTGAAGGTATCCTAAGCCTCTGTGCCTAGTCTCAAATGACTTTCACCCAATTACTCATTGAAAAAACTCAGGAGAACCTTGTTTTCTATTTCTAAACAAGTAAAAGCCTGTAAATCATATTGAGAATCAAAAATTAAAAGGAAAGGGCTAGAGAAAGACTATTTCTACCTATTTTCATCCAATAAATCCCTGTCAGAGTGTTAAATACTTCTAAAAACTATCTAATCTTGCAGAATTAGCCAAAAAGGTAAAAAAGCAGAGTTTTGTAATCCAAAAAGTTTCAAAATTACTAAACCTACTCCAGCTACATCTTCTAAGACTATCATAGTTATAAATCCTCTACAACCCCCTATTGTAGACATTGAGCATACTCCATTAGCAGATATTGATTATAAGATAGCAGATCCTATTGTAGAATTCAATTTGCTGGAAGTTCATAACTAGAGCTCTAAAAAATCTTTGGATAATGTTGAAGAAGTTAAAATTTGGGAATAACACTTGCGCAAATATGTTGTTCCAGTTACCCACTCATGCCCAGAGGCCATTAGGTTATGCCATTGTCATTATATGCCTGAGCAAAAAGCAATAGCGAATGGCAATAAAGAAGTACTTTTCACTATTACTGATGAATCCATTAATCAAATGTTATAGCTTAAACCTGATCCTCAAGCAGTTCCTCTGTCCATTGAAGCACTTACCAAGCTGTATATTGGCCTTGAATTTCCTAGAAGATTCCAAATTTTCCAAATATTCATGCCCTTACATGTAGAAATTCCTCAAATTAATCATCCATACTCCACTTCAAAATTTCCAGAGGGTTCTAGGCATGTAATTTCCATGTTATCTTTCATCCTACGATACTTTACTGATGAGCATAAAGATGAATCCATTTTATGTTTCCTATCCACTTTTACACCAAGATAACTCCCATATGTTATCTTTGATTATGCTGAGTATATTTCCGATAATATTCACGACCAATTGGTTAAACTGGCAATTGAAGGAGTGTTTAGATACACATCATTCCTTCTCCATATTTTCTTGTGTTTTCAAGCAGATAATTTTCCATTAATCCTTCAAAAGCTTGATGTAGAAGGGAATCCTCTTTCAGTTATTTTCTGGACCTCTTTGATCAGGAAAGAGTCCACAGAGTTCACATATACATATGTTTCATATTTCTTCATCCATCCAATGATAAAAATATTGAAAAATGCTGAACAACCAAGGATAAATGATGAGATGAAGAAGATTTTATAGTTTTCAGAGAAGACCAAGACTGGTGATTGGTACTTGTATGAAAAATACACTGAGATTATAGTGTTTGGATCTAATTTGTTACCCTACAAGCTACCCAAATTTGTGTCAATGAGGGTTTTTGCCTTGGAGTATATCAGGAAAATATTAAACTCTAATTCTATCAATTTCCTAGCAGCAAAGAAGAAAACACAATTTAAATTGAAGAATCAAGTGGGACAATTCATTTGCAATCATAGAGATGTAGAGGGAGAAGCAGCTAAGCAGTTATTAGAATATAGGTTTGAAGAAAGCTTTTCTTGGAATTATGATCCACAAGGGATACTAAGTAAAATGAGGGTTAAATGTAAATTGGCATCCTTCATTCATGAGAGAAAACGAGAGATAGAGAAATATGCCAACCAGATTGATTGGACATAAAATACTTTAGTAGATGCAGTGAAGAAAAGTGATACTAGTCACACTTTACAAGCTACATATCAAACAGAAAAAGCCACCAAGAAGGTAAGAGAAGAAGAAGCTTATGTTGCTGAAACCACTACTGAAACTAGGTTCAAGATAAGATATAATAAAAGGCCTAAAATAGATTCAGTAGGTAAAGAAAAGGTAACCATTGATGTTTAAGAAACATATCTCCCAGACACCAACACAGATGATGCCAGTGTTATAAAAAATGAGCAGAATACAGAGAGTAGAAATAAAGAACAGGTTGATAATGGAAATACATAGTTAATAGAGAAACAACAGAACATGGAAGCTTCATCGTCACAAACAGCTGAGGAGAAAGATTTATATATCAGGGAGAAGTACAAACAGATCAAGTAAAAAAATGAAGAGATAAAAAATGGTATCTACTCTCAATATCTGAAAGAAACAACAATTGTTCGAAATAGGATTTTGTCTGCCTTTGATTATTCAAAAAAAAAGCTAATCATGTCAGTATTTCAACCTACAGTAAAAATTCCAAAGAGAGTGGAAGATTATAGGAAGATTGGTTTAGAAGTTCAAATAGAAAAAATTCATGCTCTTGATCAGGTTGAATTTTATAGATAGAGTTCAGAGATGTTGTACTCTACTGTTACAACCAAAGCTATGAGCGTTCAGAAACTTCAAAACACTATCAAAAACATGAAAGATCAAATGAAAATGGACAAAGCATCCTTATATGCTAAAGATCTCAAAATCAAATCCTTGGAAGAATTAGTCTTGTAGGTTGGATATGACCCTGCAAATTTCAAAGCAACAGAAAAAAGAAAAATGAAGACATTGCAGCATTGAGGAAACAACTTAAAATTCCATCAAGTGAACATCCTCAAGCCAAGGAAATAATAAAAGGACAAAATGAGAAGGATGACATGATGAATTTGATTTTTCAGCTGACAGCCCAGATCAAAGAAATAGAGACTCAAATGGATAAACTTGTTTAGGAAAAAGAAATCCCAAAAGTACCAGAAATTCCTACAGTTATTCCTGTGATCACTACAGTTGTGCCATCAACTCTAGCAGAAGAGTTGGCACCCAAAGTGCCACTGGATACTGCAGTGCCAGTGACATCATCCACAACATCAGCTATATAATCAGCCGCTACAATAGTTCACCCTATAGATGAGGCTAGCAAACTAGTGAAAGCTATGGAAGAAATATCACTTCAGACAAGTGAAATTAACAAAGTTAAAAATATGGTTGACAATATAGAAATTTCAAACAAGTTGGCTCAAATAAATGCCAAAACACATGAGCAAAAATCCATTAGACTAAATGAATAATTGAAGAAGTTACATTAGGAATTAACCTTAAAGGAAAAAATTTCATATGTAAAAAATCATTTATGGAATAAGATCATTGAAGCCATCAGTGATGTATGGCCTTTTATTCAAGTAATTTTTGAACAGGGAGATTTGCTCAAAGCAGCATTAGAAGAGATATAGAAGACTAAGGAGGAACTTGAGAGAAAACCTGAGCAAGCTTTAGAACTGATAAATTTTCTCAACAGAAAGAACATGCAAGATTTAGAAGAGATTGAAATTACTGATAGGACTGAAACTATCCTTGAGATAAGGAAAGTCATCACCAAAAAGAACCAGATGAAGCAGCTTGAGGAAAAATGTGAGAATATGAACATAACCATAACCAGGTTTATGGTCAAATTTGAGAATTTGAGGCAAAGAAGTTTGCCTAATATTTTGGTCATCAATGAAAAATTAATGCCCCAGGATAATTACAATAAAAATATTAGAGAATATGCAAAGGAACAAGTTGAAAACTCAAGTGGACAAGGCGCTCCAACAGGAAAAGTCTTACTCAGAAGCTTTGAGGATTTGTTTTATTTGTAGCATGAGATAAGACACTTGTTTGTCATTAAACCAAATTTTTCCAGGTATACAGAAGCATATGAGAACTTCAGAAAGCTGAAGAAAATAGAAATTACAAGTGATGAAGATTGGGATTCATTGATAGATTTACTATGGAAGGTAAAAAGGCAGAAAGATAAAAGAGAAAAACAGTTTGCTGAAATTACAGTCAAAACATATTTTTACAGCAGTAAAAATATTTTACAGAGACTAAATAGTATCTAAGTTTAAAAAGAGTATCAGAGATTAAAGAGAATCAGTGAAAGAGTATAATATAAGCGGATCAGATTTCAAAACCAACTTGAAATATCTAAAGCCAGCAAGAAAGACAACAAGACAGCCAGCTACACCTCATCCATAATTAGTTACTATTTCTTTTGGATAGATAGGACAACTTGTTGATTTGTTAAGCAGTTGTCTCTATTTTGTTGTAAAGATATTTTTATTTTCCTTGGATAATTCCTAGAAGCATTCTAGGATATTTTGTAAACAATTATGTATAAATACTTCACTCTTTGAAGTATTATTGTGGAATAAATTGCTAAAGATTTCTATAGTCATTTTTTATTGGACTTGAAGGCTTTTGTGTTTCAAATCTCAAGTAGTAGACTGGATTGGATCAAGTAGCATCATATTTCAGGATTCATGTGATGAGCTATTGAAGTGAAGTATTTCCTTCTTGTCATTGTTATATTTATTTGTTACATTCATCCATAAATGTTTTCCAAATTTGAATGAATAAACAAGAGTATTACTTCAAGATTTGCTAAAAGCACCCTATCTTTACTGTTTATCGTTTTTATGTTTTTTGCTGATTTCTAGAGTAGGGAACCCTTAATTTCTCCCTCTTTCATTTGACCTCTTCCTTCTACTTCCCTTTTTCGGATCAAAGAATCCTTCATTTCTATTTATCCCGATCATATCACCTCACCAAACAGCCTTCGAAGATCTTCATGGGTTATCTATCTTGCCCTAAAAACATTTGACTTCTTGACCTTCATCCTAGCTTTGTCTTCTTGATTTTTGACTCCTCATCTCAATGGATAAAAAGATTTCTGACTATCCATCTCATTAGGTAACTTCCCCCCACCAAATCCATCAAACCAAAACCAAATTGAACCATCATAACTAGCCCAATATTTTATAAAACGAACAAAGTTAAATCTTATAGAGAGAGCCCTCTCTGAACCCTAGGAAGGCTAGATCCTATAGTTTAAAATTTAGTTTGTGGTTACCTCTAGTGTTCTTACACTTTAAAACAAAATATCACAACTTTAGAATTACTAGAGTGATAACATATACAATCATAAGCCTTGATTAAGTCCATCTTGATCATTCTTCCCTTTGATTCCTACCCTTAAGAGAATGTAGACATTCCCATGTTATACCAATAGTGCCCTAGATATGGCTTCCATCCAAAAATCCAAATTTCTCCTGTGAAATAAATGGAGACAATGTCTTATTTTCCTAATTGCGATAAGCTTAGATGTGATCTTGTACAACACATTACATAAAGATAAGGGCCTGAAATTAGATAAGGATTTAGGTCTATCCACCTTTGGGAGTAAAGTTATAAATGTTGGATTAAGTTCCCTAGGAATAAAACCTTTGATTCAAGACTCTTCCACTGATGCTATAATGTTAGGCATAATAAAATCCATGAGGTGGTAAAATAATTCAATACCCTAGCCATCCAAGCCTGAGATTTTCTCCTTAGCACATGCCATTATTACTTCTGACACCTCATAGTCTAAATCAGACTACTGAGAAAATAATTGCCCTCCTCTTTAAAAGTCAGAGGAAAATGTGCTAAAATTTCTAATTGTGCCTCGTAATCATGTTCCCTAGCTATGTAGTGTATCTTAAAGTGACTTTATGCCTCCTGCTCCAGTGATTCCTGCTCAAATAATGGATGTCCCTCCGACCCTACAGTACCCATAATACCATTACAATGTTTCCTATAATTTTCACATGCATGGAAATAATTTGTGTTTATATCCCCTACCTCCACCCAAAGTTCCCTGCTTTGTAACCCCCTTTCAAAACCCTATGATGCTATAATGTTATTTTTCCTCCCCTCCAATTCAATAATCCTCCTCTTGGACAAATACGAAAAAAAGGATCATCCGGGTTTTGGAAGTATACCAGCTCATTATCAATGTCCACCAGGACCTTATATGATTTTTCTCAGTTCATTTTGATCCATGTACGAGCTCCGTTTTTGTGAACCCTTAGTTTAGTAACTTTTCTCCCCATTTTCCCCCTAAAATCTTTGAGAAACGATCAATTCCACACTTCCATCACTAGATCATTAAACTATTTATCAATGAGCCAGATCATGTTAAACTTGGAAGGATAATGTCCTTTATTCCCCCATCCCTCTCATGAAATCCCAATAGGATGATGGTCTAACAGGAAAGAAGAGAATGCAAACGAGGTAGCCCCTTTTAGAGTACTGATCAATGAGTTGCTAATCAAGAATCGATTTAGCCATTTCAGAATGTCAGCATGCCTAGTCCAACCATTCCTCGACATTGAAACTAGAGGCATCAGAACAATGTCACATAGTTCGTGACATCAAATATTCAAAGAAACCTATCAATGGGTCAACTGATACATTGTCCTCCCATACATCTTGTTTACCCAAATAAAAATTAAGATCACTCGCTACAATAATGGAATCTAACACCAAGACCCCCGAAGTTGCTAATTTCCCCCAAAAAAAATTCCTGCCTACGTAGGGAGCATATAAATTGATAAAACGCAATCGCATTTCGGACCCCAATCGATGACTTGTCAGAAATATACCACATTCAATATTGTACATCTGTAAAGTACAAATTCTAGGATTCCAACTAGTTCCAATACCACCCGAATGACCACGTGCATCTCACACAAAAACTAACCAGTTAGGACATACCGACAATAGAATATCCCACGTCATTTCACGACAACATATAGTCCAATGTAAGAATATAATATAAGGTTCGTGAACTCAAACCAACTCCTAGAGTGCACGAACTTTATGGGCTGCACCCATGCCCCTAATATTCAATGGCTAAACCATCATGGAGGAACCTAAGATACGAGCATAATTTCTCCAAGGACCCATTAAGATAGTGTCCTATCACTTTAAGACCTCCCAATGGGACTTTTAGACTCATCCCCTCCCTCCATCGATGGCTTCCCTACCCCAAAAATAATAGGAGACAACATAGTACATGAGTAAACCTTCTTGTACTTAACATACTTATTCATCTTATTATAAGGAGGCCCCAGAGTAGGCATAAAACCCTTCTCCTTCATTGGGTGGAAAAAGGATTTCATAATCTCCATTGGATCCATGATAACATTAGACGAAAGGGAAAGGGCTTCTAAGTCTTTATCCGGACACAATAGGAAATCGACATTCACAACTGTTGAGAGGCACGCCTTAGGCCCTTTGGTAGAATAGGGAGACACAACCACATTGTGTGACATTTCTGGCCGATCGACCTCCCTAGGTCGTTTCAATCCACAAAATGTGACATGTCCAACTATTCTTAGGCCAGAGAGGAATCATAGAGGGGTTGCTGCAAATTCCCACAATGACCACCCAAAACAGGACCCCCAAAACAATCCCCCGAGTAAAACTTATTATAAGAGAATTATACATTAGGATACCATTCCATCAATGAGGATTAATTGTGCTATGAGGCGTCAATGTGGGTGAAGCTCAAGAAGCATCATCTTCGACTGGTGGTCCTCCTAGGTTCCCAGAAGACAATTGCTTGAATCGTTCGCACATATACAACCTATGAGGAAAACCCTTCCTCAGGTGACCGGCTTCGTGATAGAGAAGGAAACAAAATTGAATTCTCTACTAATATATAGAAATTTTGAAAGCTAAAGGACCCCATCGAACTTCTAAGTTTTCCAATACACCCCTCTCGAAATCCATCTCCACCAAAACCCACGCCATTCGCTTGTCCAATTTCTCAAAGTTGCTCGCGTACCAAAAATAAAACCTTCTAATTATATTGGAAATAACCCATATGGCCACCTTGTTCCATAGTTCTAATGTTAGACTCGGTAACTTTTCCCATACTAGGTTCTGACAGAGGATTTCTTTGAATCGGTTCAGTCCTACTTGCCACATGTGGAGCACCAGCACCCCTCTTCCTTTCACCCACAAAGATGCCAAGATAAGTTCTGAATCTTTCGTTGACAATAAATGAAAACAAATCCATCCATTGGCCAACATGCTAATCTTTAGTTGATATTTCAACAACGAAAGCCACCAAGTCTCGACCAACACTTAAACTTAACACCTATCATCCTACAATGATGCCACCACCCTACTAACACCTTCAGTTTCAATCGTTCTAAGCTTTCCCAGAATGAACATGCTTCAAGAGTAAGATGAGGCTCCCGAGGAACCATTTTCAGAGCCCTAAAATGCTTTTGTACTTATATTTTTCTCCTTCTCACTCCATACAAACCACTAAAATTTCCACTCCCTCCTCTCACGAAAGTATTATCGCATAGTGGACCATCCCACTAAGGGAAATTCACATTGTATTCCCCCGCATATGTTGTCTCCTCAATACCTATAGGAAGAAGCGAAGTGGAATGTTTGGAGACTCTTTTCCTTGCGATAACCTCTCGTTCCACTTGCATGGTAGCCTCGAGTTTGTTCGAACACATAGGGCACAAGTAGTATACCTTATGATATGCACTCCCCCACTCCTCCAAATGTACATAGTTGCCACGTACGTCCCTGACCACACCTATAGTCACAACCGATCACCCCACTTTCCCCATTTCCATTCCACCCTCTCGTCCAACTTTGAAGAAAACACCTTCCAAGAAATCTTCTTACGCCCCCCACTCCACGTTCAAGGACAAGAATAAGGTTGTCACCCATCCCAAGGAATTAAATGGAGGTAAAATATCTCTCCAATATCACTAACTTTTACTTGCTACCATAATCGCTTCCTTGTATGTACCCAACGACCTTTGGCTCTGAAAACTCAAAAAATTTGAAAAAATACTATCACCATTCTAAACAGTTCGGGGCTCACAATCCCTGTTCCTGCACCACCCAAATGACTCAATTTTCACTCACCGGATATCGCCTCCTTACACATATCGAAGAAAACAATGCGCCTATGCTATACCACCCCTCAATATACCTAAAATGAAAGTACGGGATGAAACTCTATGGATCCCGCGTTATGCTAACTTTACATTGCCTTGACTTGATGCTCGATGTCTAGTACCGCTAACCTCCTATATCCCCTTCCTTGTTTGTTCCTTCCTGGTTTCTGCACTTGGGGCTCTCGTCTTCGAATTCCTCATTCAGGCTCCTTCACCTGTAGAACTAGTCTCCAGCTTCTGTAGAGACTATGTTTAGAAATGGTTAGTTATCATCCCCTCCCGATGACATGTGATGTAAGTGGAGATTGTTGGTACTTCCTGTATCCTGTTGAGTAGTGAATGTCGGAAATATTCGAATTGTCGCATGAAATTTAGTACATTGGGTTACTTCTTTCGTTCTGGAAGCCTGCACACAGAAGATAGTTCTCAAATAAAGACACTCCAAAGTAACTCTAGCTCTGCCCATATCACCAACATCTCTGCCTCTATTAATGGGGCGGGAGTTGCAGATTTGCATGATTTTTCAGGAGAAAATTTGTTGACACCTAATCCTATGGATGGGTGTGCACATGTATTTTTGTATATTATTTATTATTAGGAAATAAGGAAGGCCAAGAGTCATTGGGAGCTGAATCCCAATAGCCTCACCTCCCATCTATAAGAGCATGTACATTATTCAGCTAATACACAATTGCGGTTTTGAGAGTTACCTCTGGTTTGACATGGTATCGGGCTTGACTCCACATTTGGCATTTACTTTGTGGTGTAACTCCCCCTACCCTTTGCTCGGTTAATATTTTTAAATGTTTTGCTGCTCGTGCTTCATGAGCGTGTGCATTTTTTTTCCCTAAATAGCACTGACATTTGCAGCTCCAGCTCCTGCAGACTGCAGGCTCTGTCAATCTGCAAATTGCAGGCTCTGCCAGTCCAGCAGTCCTGCAACTGTCTTCTGCAGATTCAAATTCAAATTTTTTTTATGTAACGCCCTTTTGGGCCTCCTCATTCATTCCTACGCTCCATTCACTCACACCTCCCTCCTCCATTCTCCCTACGCCCTCACCCTTCTCCATTCACCTACGCCCTCTCCCTCACTCTGCATACACCTCCTCCCCACTCCCTGCTCGACCTAACCATCTCCTCCCTTCCCTCCACGCAGTTTCCATATCCAATACTTTTACTGTGGTGTCACTGTGGTGCAGTTTGCATATCCAATACATTTTACAGCGCTCCTTCCACGCCCCTGCAAAAGCATTCCATTGTCAAACGCAACGCTGGTTTAATTGACCATTCCATTGTCAAACGCATTAACGCCGGTTTTGATTGAACGCTGGTTTAATTTGTGACTCCAGTTTGTTATACATCCAGACTCTGCATATTTCATACAATAAAGCGCTGTCCGCCCTCCCATGTTCAATACGTCCTTCGCAAATAAAACGCTGGTGGTGTTGTATTGACATGTTTTAACGCAGTCATATGAAACGCTGGTGGTGTTGATATGTTTTAACGCTGTCATATGCGTGGTATTATAACGTTGTCATATGTTTTAACGCTGTCATATGTTTTAACGCTGTGGTATAATAACGCCTCCATTTAAAACGCTGCGTCTATTTCATATGTAATACCGCCCTTTCAAAGTTTTTAAATACCGCTCCACGGTATATACATACTGTCCATTATATATTGAACGCTGTCCCATGTCACTTTTAGCTATCAATGTCACTTTTCGCTGTCCATTGTTGTATGCTGTCCCATGTATACCTTAAAACGCTGTATTTTTTTTAATACCTTTGTGTATCGATTATGGTCCGCCCCTCTCATAACGCTGTCACCTTATTCCGCCCCTCCCACCGTGTAATACTGCCTCCCATATAATTTGTATTACGCCCTTTTATATTAAACCACCATTTGTATATATCACTTTATTCCGCCCCCTTCCCACTCATAATTCCACCCCTTCCCATTCATAATCCCATTTGTTCATATACATTATTTTCCCCAAACAAAAAAAAATACATTTTTTTTATGCAGAATCAGTCTATAGCATAGAGTGTTTTTTTAAAAATTCAGTCTTCAGCAAAGTTTTCTGAGCAAATATAGTTTCCAGAAAGAGTTTTTAAACTTAGAAAATTTTTTCCAGCAAGAGTTTATGTCCTTTTAATTGAGTATATTTTCCAGCAATAGATTTTTTTGTTTTCTCTCCTTCAAGAGAAATTTTCCAGCAGAGTTTTTTTTTCTCTCCTCCTTCAAAAGAAGATGACAGTCCCTTCATCTTCTAAAGAGGCTGCCTACTTGGCACAGAGAGAAAAGAGACACGCTTCAGGTTCATCCAAAGGAAGAGAAGGCAGAAGACGAAGAAGACACTTCAGAGAAAAGGGGGCAGACAATCTAAAGCTCAGCAGCAAACAAATCAAGACAGAGGTAAAATTGATGACAAAGACAAAGGTAAACCAGCTGAATCAGCTCATTCTGTTCTAGCACATTGTAACAATGGAGTAACTGAAAACCTATTTGATGTTTCATTTACTTCATGGAGAGATGATTGGTTGCTAGATTCGGGAGCAACATGTCACATGACATTTAGAAAAGATTTTTTTGAAGAATTCACTGACAAAGTTGATGGAGCAGTATATTTCGCAGATAAATCCAAACTCAAGCCATCAGGGCTTGGCACAGTCAGGCTTAAACTGCCTGGTCTTCCTGATCATATCCTACATGAGGTTATATACCTCCCTGAGTTGAAGAGAAACTTGCTGTCCCTGGTCGAAATCCGGCAGCAAGGACACTCAATTCACTTGTTTGATGGCAAGGCAGAGGTCAGAAAAGCATCAGATCACTCACTTGTCATGGAGGGAATAGAAGAAGGGAGACTCTTGAAGCTGAAAGGTTCATTTGCTCATGCTCAAAACTTTGCATTCAGTTCACATCATGATGAAGGTACATTTCCATCAAGTCTTTTATGGCATGCTAGATTTGGACACTTAAATTATGCCAGCCTTCGTTTGTTGAAGAAAAATGGTGTTGATGGACTGCCTACAATTCCTAGAAAACCTAAGGAATGTGATGCATGTATTCTAGGAAAGCATAGCAAACAGCCATTTCATGATTCACACTCAAGAGCACATAGGAAACTTGAACTTGTTCATTCGGATTTATGTGGCCCTATGCCTATTGCTTCTGCAAATGGAAACAAATACATGATGACATTTATTGATGACTACACCAGAATGTGTTGGATTTACTTACTGAAGAATAAGTCTGATGCTTTTAAAACTTTCAAGAATTTTCATGTATGGATTGAAAATGATGCACAAACACATATTGGCTCTCTACGTACTGATAATGGAAAAGAATACACCTCAAACGAATTTGAAAATTATCTTCGTCAACATGGAATCAAACATCAAACCACTGTGACATATAATCCACAACAGAACGGTGTAGCTGAAAGAATGAACAGAACCATTTTAAATATGGTCCGCTCCATGTTATTTTTCAAGAATGTAAAATTGATGTTTTGGGCTGATGCAGTTCTATGTGCTGTTTACATAAAGAATAGGTGTCCTTCAAGTTCAATTAGAAACAAAACTCCTTTTGAAATGTGGCATGGCCACATTCCTTCGGTAAAGCATTTCAGGGTCTTTGGGTCCACCTGCTATGCCTTGATACCCAAGGGTCAAAGGAACAAACTTGGTGCTAGAAGCAGAAAATGTATCTTCTTGGGGTACTCCAATACCTCCAAAGGATATCGTCTCTATGATGAAGCAAATAAGAAGTTTGTGATAACAAGAGATGTCATATTTCTTGAATCATCCAAGAGTGACAAGGTTGTTGAGCGGCAACTTGATCGCCTGGATAGATTCACACATGCAAAGTCTTTCAAAGAATTTGATAATGTGATTCCACACCTTGAAGGGGGGATTCCGATATTGAATCAAATTGTAGAATCATTTCCTGAACCACACTCTCCCCCACATGAAGAAACCACCACGGATGACACATTGGATGATGTGATTGACAGAATTGGGAGATTGAATCTTGAATCAATCCCAACTCAGTCAAGTGACCAGCCAGGGCCATCTCAGAAAGGTCCCCCCAAATGGGTGACAAAGACACTGGAGGATGTTCATCCTGATGAGGTTGGAAAAACAGGAACAAGAAGTTCCACTCAAGAAATCGAAGGTGATGTAGATAATTCTGATTCCCCTGTTGATATGGATATTGCTTATAGCTGTGAAATGAGTTTGTCTACAGATCATGAACCAACTTCCTTCAAAGAAGCCGCTTCTCATGATGAATGGAAAGAAGCGATGCAGAAGGAGTATGATGCCTTGATAAAGAATGGCACTTGGAAGCTGGTTGATCCGCTTTTGGGAACGAAACCAATTGGTTGTAAGTGGGTCTACAAGAACAAGTACAAAGCAGACGGCTCACTTGACAAGCACAAGGCCAGGCTTGTGGCAAAAGGATTCGCACAGAAGGAAGGAATTGATTATGAAGAAACGTTTGCTCCCACAGCAAAATGGACCACCATCTGGACTCTCTTTGCCTTAGCAGCTCAGAGTGGATGGAAAGTTCATCAGATGGATGTAAAAACAGCCTTCTTGAATGGAGATCTGAAGGAGAAAGTTTATATGTCCCAGCCAGAAGGATTTGTGATAAAGGGTCAAGAACACAAAGTTTGCAAACTTGTGAAATCCTTGTATGGCCTCAAGCAAGCACCACGAGCCTGGTATGAGAAGTTGACCGAGCATCTTCTGAAACTTGATTTCAAACACTTTGATCTTGATGATGCAACTTTGTTTGTTAAAAAAGTTGGAAAAACAGTTGTATATCTTGTGGTATATGTAGATGATCTTTTGATAACAGGAAACAATGAGAGCTATATTGCATCCATGAAGAAAGAGTTGAAGAAAGGTTTTGAAATGACTGATTTGGGTCATATTCATTACTATTTGGGTATTGAAGTAATTCAACATCCTAAATTCATATTTCTTTCTCAAAAGAAGTACATTGGAGATCTCTTGAACAAATTTGGCATGGATGATTGTAAACCCTTAGGCACTCCAATGGAACAAAACTTGAAGCTCACATCGGTTGAAGGGAAGGAATTTGAGGATGCAACTAAGTATAGACAGCTTGTAGGAAGTCTTATCTATCTGACCACCACCAGACCTGACATCTCATTTGCTGTTGGAATCCTCTCAAGGTTCATGCAAAAACCTTGTGAAGGACATTGGTCTGCTGCAAAAAGAGTACTAAGGTACTTGAAGGGGACTCAAGACTTTGGACTCAAATATACACAGGTAGGCGACTTCATCTTGACCGGATTCTCTGATTCAGACTTTGATGGCGACAAAGAAACAGGGGTGTCTACTACAGGTTACACCATGAGTCTTGGATCAGGAGCTGTCTCATGGAGATCATGCAAACAGTCAGTTCCAGCAGATTCCACGACCGAGGCAGAATATGTGGCAGCAGCTGAAGCAACAAAGGAAATTGTGTGGCTCCAGAAAATCCTGGAATATTTGCAGATGAAACAGATGTATTCCACTCCACTCATGATCGACAACACTTCTGCAATAAAGTTGGCCAAGAACCCAAAGTTCCATGATCGAACAAAGCACATCAATACAAAGTACCATCTCATTCGACATCATCTTCAGGCCAAAACCATCCATCTACATCATTGTTCCACAAATGAGCAAACTGCTGACATCTTCACCAAAGCACTTGGAAGAGAAAAGTTTGAAAAGTTCAGATCGATGCTTGGACTCACCAACATCCCTTCGGATTAAAGGGGGAATGTTGACACCTAATCCTATGGATGGGTGTGCATATGTATTTTTGTATATTATTTATTATTAGGAAATAAGGAAGGCCAAGAGTCATTGGGAGCTGAATCCCAATAGCCTCACCTCCCATCTATAAGAGCATGTACATTCTTCAGCTAATACACAATTGCAGTTTTGAGGAGTTACCTCCTGGTTTGACAAAATTAAAGATGACCTCTGCCTCGGAAAGTAGATTCCATAAATAAACTAGGGTCGTATATATATATTTTGCGGAACTAAAATTAAATTGGTTAATTTTGTGAGAATAACATAAAATGGGGATATCTGAAATAATTTAATTCGTTTTTGTTATTAAGAAAAAATAGGATTTCACTTCCTTTTAAAGTTTTATATCTATATCTGATGTACTATCCTTTAGAACTCTAGAACTTTTGTATAGAGTTTTTTTAACAATTTTCCCAAGTACAACATGTTTCGAGAAATTCGAACCAACCACACTCAGAAATACATTATGTGCCTCTACCACTTAAGCCGAACTGCGTTGACAATAATATATTAATTACTTACTCCATAAAATAAACGATATATATTAAGTATATTATATTTAATAAATGATAGTGATAATAATTAAGCTCTAATAAATTTATAGCTAGTCTATAAAATCTCCGAAAAATAATTTATTTTCCTTTTTAATTTTATTTAGTGTTGTCTCACACTGCAACTCAATTAGTGATCACAAAGTCCCAATTATCTTAAAACTCATATATATATATATATATATATATATATATATATATATATATATAACAGATTCTCTTATCTAATTGAAAATTCCCACATCATTACTATTCTCAATATACTTACCATGATAAATATTTCTATCTCGAAATTCCACTATGCAGAATCAACCACATACATTAATCAGAAATCTTAATCCATAATATTTTGATATTAGTGATTGATTTTCACTCTGTCTATTTAGTATTTCTATCCACCGGAATTAAATAAGTCTAAAACTTAATGGATGGAGAAACTAATGAACCCTAATTACAATTCAACCGACTAAAAAATACGCTCTCAATTCACATGGAAAAATTGCAACCGGTGAACTTCAATGATTTCATTATTTTTATTAAATAAATATATATAGAGAGCTAAATTTTAAAAAATAAATTAAAAAACAACTAATCTTCTAGAATTAATATGACTAATAATATTTTAACAAAACATTAATAAATTATATGGTTTGTTGTCCATATTTGTTATAAGCATTTTAATGAGTTGTGATATCCACGCATGGTTGCATCGATTACAACTAAGCATGTCCATATTTGTCATGCCCCTATACCTTTGGTGGTCTTTCAACCATGCTATAGACGAGGTGCGGCAGTACCGTACTTTTTCTTTTCGTAATACTCAAGTATGTAGACTACGCCTTTAGCAACACTTGTAAAATTAGTTAAGCAAATGTTCTTTAAATATGTAGAAAACATAAGCATCATCATCATATCCACAGTGTATGCCCATACATACAAGGGAGGGGCAACTCCATGTTAATAATGAGTTTGCCCAATAATATGTTTCATAAAGTATAAAGATAAAATATAAGTTCCAATGCAAAAAAAGACCTCCTTTGCTCCTTGGAAAGGCAAGTCACCTTTTTTAGAAGCTTACAATGCTTGACAATCATTAACTAGCCCACAAAAATCATTTACAACATCAGATTTCTCCTTGGGAATTTTTTGCATAAATCTTCCCAAGTGCTGCCGGGTCACTCGGGTCAGTCAGGTTAGTGACGGCCTATGTGTTTAAACCTTCCCACAAGATCTTCATATGCCCAATCTTCTTCCCAACTATATGGTTAGCTTCGGCCTATCAATATGCACCTGCTACAACCTTTGGCACTCAATTCTGACTTACGATGACTTCAGAACGAGCTCTGTATTGAAGTTCAAACCTCCTGCGAACACCCTGCCTGACCCGACCTGTACTACGGACACCTTGCGGAACTGTTCTGCATGTCCTGCATGTCTACTGCCCAACTCGACCCATGCTCTGCTCGACCCGACCTGACTTGCAGTGCATATGCCCTGTGGCACTATTCCACATGTCCTGCACGTTCGTTGTCTGACTCGACCCGCACCTCACCCTGCATTCACCGTCATTTTGTTCTTCACTAATGAGCTGCTGGCTAGCTTGTGGTGATCCAATGAGTTCATCCAAATGCCTTCGCATTTAGATGCTTGTTGTTGGATGATTCATTGCATCCATCCACATGCTTTACTTATATGTGTTACATTTTTGTTGTGGGTCACTCGGCGGATCTGAACCAACCCAACTAATGCCCTCGTTCAGCTGTCCACACTCCGTGTTACGTCGGCCTCGTTCCAACACATCGAATTTCTCCTCGGCTACGGTGCGACGCTTTGGCTTATAACGTCGCATTGCCACCATTGGCTAATTGCGACATTGCCATCATGTCTCATGCTCGTGTCACACATCGCTATATTCATACACTCATGCGGTTGCGGTGCGATGATCCACCCGTACCGTTGCATGGTGCTAGAACACCATCCAAACGCCCGGTGGGCATGCCCATTACCCCAAACGCGCCTCATGAAGTCTGGGGCCTTACATCCTCCACCACTCTAAATCATTTTCGTCCCTTGAAAACATCATCCCCTTGTCGCACGATCCATCGTCACAACTCCATGTGTAAAATATCGTCGCAAATTTTGTCGCAAAATTTCACTGCACGATCTATCGTCACATCGATGTTCATGGTATCATCTTAAAGTGTTGATGACTCCAAAATCTCCAAATGTGTTCATGTCTCCAACAATACCATGAATGTATGAATAACATCCAGATGTGAACACCCTTGATCTGCTTCATGCGTCGGTCATGTCTCCAATTCTGCAAGAAATCATGTGTTGGTACCCCTTGTGATGGTGACAAGTTGGGTATCTAGTCCGACCGAACATCTCCTCCATAAGAACATATGCTTCTCTCATCATCATGACTATCAAATAATCTTGCTATCAAGTGTCCATCTCGCTCGATAGTCTTCTCATAAAATTAGAGGTCTTCATTGTCCTTAGTAGATGAAAATGAGCCTCATCCTCCATGAATATTCTAGAAGGGGGAGGAAGTGGAGGCCGAAGGCCTTCCCTCTTCCTCATTTATCAACTCTAGCCACCTGTCTGGGTCTTCCTCTTCTAACCTCATCATGTATGCTTCCTATATTTCTCCCTAAATCCGTGGATCTGCATCTTCCTTCGCTTCCATGGTCTCAAGCCTTCTATTGATTAGCGGTTGTCATTGATGTCAACACAAGCAACACCAGGGGCTACCCCAATATTGCACGGGAATTTTGACCTACAAAATTGATATATTCTGGGTCAAGAATTATTTTGATGGTTTCTACTTGTCGAGATGTTTTCGTTGATATATGGCATTCCATGTAATTCTTCACGGTTTGAGAGATATTCGTGTTTGAAGTTTGTACCCCCAGTTAGTGGGCTAAAACCCCATGGGGTTGTGGCATGGGTAATTGAAAAGTCATACTTAATATTTTTTAAGCTCCTAAAATCCCTCCCATTTTCACTTGTTGAAACCCCTCTCAAGCTAAGCATTTATATAAGTTGTGATCATCATATCCTCCTCATGCAAGGGATTTCGCCATCTAAAATAGGTCATCGTAGCATTTTTTCTACAAAGGTTTAGAAGATGAAATTTTTATGAGTCGAAGCCCAAATCCTGAGGAATATTCCTGTAGAAATTTCATATCAATATGCACAATATATTCAGAGATATGATCTATGGAAGTCAGTGTTTTTGTAGGATCCTAAAATTCATCTCAAAGAAGTGACCTTGGGAAAAATGTCATAACACTCTCTCTGAGTATCGAATTGGAATTATGTAAAACGTGGTAGATAGTGCATAGACTGTAGTTTTGTTTCTATAAATTTCAGAGTCGAATAAAGAAATAGTGACATGTGGCACACCGTACAAGTCCACTTTACTGAAACAGTCCATAATTAGGGCATTGTGAGAGATTGGGCATAAATCTCCCTTGAAGAATCCAAATTGGGTCAAACCTGTGGCATTGGAAAGAAACTCAGAGGAATACTACAGGACCAAAAATCAGGTATTGGGGATCTGAAATAACAGAGATACACCAGATTAAATATCGAGCTCCTAGAAGGCAAGAAAAAGCTAGATCATGTGTTGTCAAGGGCTGCAAAGGACCAGGCCTTCTAGGGAAAAAAAGAAAATAAATGTGTAGCAGAGGGTAGCATGACAAGAGTAGAAACCAAGGTGCAGAACAATAGCAAGAAGTTCATCACATGAAGTCTTCAAGTGGGCAGCACTGCATATAGTCACTGTAAAGGTATCATTGTACTAAGTCATTGTAAATAGATTATTGTAAAAAAATTTCTAGTGTCTATCTACCAAGAGTTGAAGAGGCAGGGTCGGGAGGTATAAGATCATCATTAGGTGGTTGTGTCATAGTTGGGGTTATGGTCTAGTGTTTCTTCTTCTTCTACATCATTCTATATCATTGTAAAGTGGACCATTTTCGCTGGTACAGGAGTCCATTCTTATTTTATTCTTTTATAGGGTGGTAGGGTAGTGCTAGGGTGAGTTGTACCTCATTGGGTGTTGAGGCATCCATTCAGTTGACTAATGAAGAATCTCAGGTGTTGGAGCATCCATCCAGTGGGAGCTGGAGAAGAATGATTTTCTAGATTCTAGAAATATGGAGCTTTATTTTCAATTGGAGTTGAATATTAAAGAATTTTTAGAAAAGCATTAGGTGGTTTTTGTCCTAGAGTGGGTTTCAACCTTAAAAATTGTGTGCATTTGTGTTCCTTTTGTTTGTTGCTATCATTGTACAAACACTGATAATAATTGAAGAATAACTAATTCTCTAATTGAAAGGAATATTGATTCACCCCCCCTCTCAGTATTTCAACACCTTCTTGTTACATCCAAGAGACTGTTGGATAATGCCATGATTTCCTATGCCTTCTCCCAAAGTTTGTCTTCCATAATGACCAATATTCCTTGGAGTTCATCATGTCATTTTGTGGATTCCGAGCTCATAGCTGTTAGTTTACAATGGGTTTCATCTCCTCCTCTTATGGTTGGCATACCAATAAGATGGTCATCATTCCCATCATAAATGTACAACTCCCTCATGTGAGGAACCACCATAACTTCAAATTCTTTGAAGAATTTCATGCCTAACACAGCCTCATAATCATCAATATTCACAGTCATGAAGTCAACATCCCCATGCCAACTCCCTATTTCAATTGGTGTCTTTTCTGCAACTCCAATCACATAATCTGGTGGTGAATTCAATGCTTTCAACTGAGCTTGGATTGGTTTGAACCTCAATCAAACTTTCCTAGCATTTTCTTCTCCGATGAAGTTGTGGGAAGTACCATTGTCCACCATGATACATAGTGTGCCCTTCGCAATCTTCATGTTCACAAACTCAAGGTTGTTCCTTTCAGGATCCCTCCTTGGGATAGCTTCATAAGTTGTTGTTGCACTTAGAACTTGCATAGTCCCAACTAAAGGTTCCTTCTTCTTCTCTTCTTGTACTATTGCTTCTAACTTCGGTCTTGAAGGACGATTCTTCACCGTATGTTCCTCATCACAAATCCAACACTTCAAGGGCTTCCTAGTCTTTGAATTTGCATGTGTATTGTTAAACTTAGTAGCTTCCTTCTTCAGTGCATCATCCTTTTTCTCAAAAGGATTTTTCTTCTTCTTCTCGGTCCCCTCATCATAGTGTTTAATAAGTCTATCTACCATAGAAAAGGCTTCTTCCAATGTCTTGGGTGCTTGCCTTCTCACCTCATCTTGAGCCCAAGGTTTCAACCCAATAATAAAGTTGAATATGTTGTCCCTCTCGATCATATTAGGTAGCTCTAGTATAGTACTCTGATATTCACTTTGATATTGTTGGAGACTCCATGTCTTATTAATATATTTTATAATATATCTCACATCTGAGATTTCATCTTGTGGACTAAAGTGAACTTGCAAAGCCTCTTTTATTTCCTTCCAAATTTTGACGTTAGACCCTGCACCTTGTTCCATATGGTCAAGTTTTCTTCTCCACCACATCTTAGCATCTCCTATAAGGAATTGTGCCACAATATTCACCTTAGCATCCTCATAAGGAATGGCTAACTAGTCCAAGTAATTCAATGCTTTCAACTGAGCTTGGATTGGTTTGAACCTCAATCGAAGTTTCGTAGCATTTTCTTCTCCGATGAAGTTGTGGGAAGTACCATTGTCCACCATGATACATAGTGTGCCCTTCACAATCTTCATGTTCACAAAATCAAGGTTGTTCCTTTCAGGATCCCTCCTTGGGATAGCTTCATAAGTTGTTGTTGCACTTAGAACTTGCATGGTCCCAACTAAAGGTTCCTTCTTCTTCTCTTCTTGTACTATTGCTTCTAACTTCGGTCTTGAAGGACAATTCTTCACCGTATGTTCCTCATCACTAATCCAACACTACAAGGGCTTCCTAGTCTTTGAATTTGCATGTGTATTGTTAAACTTAGTAGCTTCCTTCTTTAGTGCATCATCCTTTTCTCAAAAGGCTTTTTCTTCTTCTTCTCGGTCCCCTCATCATAGTTTTCAATAATTCTATCTACCATAGAAAAGGCTTCTTCCAATGTCCTGGGTGCTTGCCTTCTCACCTCATCTTGAGACCAAGGTTTCAACCCAATAATAAAGTTGAATATGTTGTCCCTCTCGATCATATTAGGTAGCTCTAGTATAGCACTCTGATATTCACTTTGATATTGTTGGAGACTCCATGTCTTATTAATATATTTTATAATAGATCTCACATTTGAGATTTCATCTTGTGGACTAAAGTGAACCTGCAAAGCCTCTTTTATTTCCTTCCAAATTTTGATGTTAGACCCTGCACCTTGTTCCATATGATCAAGTTTTCTTCTCCACCACATCTTAGAATCTCCTATAAGGAATTGTGCCACAATATTCACCTTAGCATCCTCATAAGGAATGGCTAACTAGTCCAAGTATTGTTCCATATCCCATAAGAAATTTCCAAGAGTTTTTGCATTCCTTGTTCCATCATATGAATCTGGTTCTTTCACCTTAATGTGGGAAGATCCCCCAGATGATCCTTGCCCCATGGCCCTCTTCAATAATACCATTTCACATTCCAAATTTGTGACCTTTGTAAGAGCTTTGGAAAGCTCATCCACAACTTGGTCTTTGGATTGGTCCATGTCTTCAAGTTTCTTCAAAGTTTCACCAAGCTACCATTCTGCATACACTGAACATGTTACCGTTGTCTCAAACTCAACTTTCCACTTTTCTGATTCTTCTTTCAATACCATGTTCCTTTTCTAAAGGTCTTCATGATCTTCCCTAAGGTCCATGAACATATTTTCAAGTCTCTCGATGTTCTTGGTAGTTTTCTCAAAGAATTCATCTTAAGATAGTGCTTGGGTCTCCTTAATTACTTGAGGTTCGTCCACAACACCTTCCATTTGTCTTGCTTGAGAGCGATTCAATACCATGTCCAACTGTAGCCTTGAAATAGCTTATGTCATAAACCCCAATAATATAAAACCAACTTCAACAACACTTTCAACCCTTCAATTGTGTTCCTCCTTCTGTACAAAAGCCCGAAAATATGGTAGCTATGATACCACTTGATGTCCAATAGCAAGTGTGTTATTAGATTTTCAAACCATGTATCAGCATCTTTGATACCACTTGTCATGCCCCTATACCTTTGGTGGTCTCTCAACCCTGGTATAGACAGGGTGTGGCACTACCGTAATTTTTCTTTTTGTAACACTCAAGTATGTATACTACACCTTTAGCAACATTTGTTAAATTAGTTAAGAAAATTTTCTTTCAATATGCGGAAAACATAAAAATCATCATCATATGTACAGTGTACGCCCATACATACAAGGGAGGGGCAACTCTCTATTAATAATGAGTCCGCCCAATAATATGTTTCATAAAGTATAAAGATACAATATAATTTTCAATCCAACAAAAGACCTCCTTTGCTCCTTGGCATGGAAAATCACCTTTTTTCCAATGTTACAATGCTTGCAAATATGCATAAATCTGCCCAAGTGTTGTTGGGTCACTCGGGTCACTCAGATCACTACCTGCTTATGAGTTCAGACCTTACCACAGGCTCTCCATGTGTCCAATCTGCTTCCCAACTATATGGTTAGCTTCGGCCCATCAATACACACCTATTGAAAATTTTGGCACTCAATTTTGACTTATGATGACTTCAGAATGAGCTCTGAACTGAAGTTCAGACCTCTTGCGGATGCCCTGCCTGACCCGACCTGCATTGTGGATGCCCTGTGGAACTGTTATGCTCGTCCTACATGTCTTTTTCCCGACTCGACCTGCGCTCTGCTCGACCTGACCCGACCTACGGTGCAGACGCCCTGCGGCACTGTTCCACACGTCCTACATGTTTGCTGCCTGACTCGACCCGTGCCTCGCCCTGGGTTCACTGTCATCGTGTTCTTCACCAATGAGCTATTGGCTAGCTCGTGGTGCTCCAATGTGTTCTTCCAAATGCATTCGCACTTAGATGCTCATTGTTTGATGATTCCTTCCATCCATCTGCACGCTTTACTTATATGAATTATGTTCGTGTCATGGGTCACTAGGTGAACCTGAGTTGACCCAATCAACACCTTTGTTTAGTTGTTCATAGTCCATGTTACATTGGTCGTGCTCCAACACATCGTCTGCCCAACTCAACACGTCGGCTTTCTCCTCAACTACGGTGTGACGCTTTGTCTTATAATGTCGCATTGCCATCGTTGGCTAAGTGTGATGTGCCTGTTATGTCGTGCGCCCATGCCGCCCATCATTATACACCCGTGCTCGTGTGGTTACGGTGTGATGATACTCCCGTAATGTTTCACGACACTCGAACATGATCCGAACGCCCAGTGGGCACGCCCATTACCCCGAACGTGCCTCATGAAGTTTGGGGCCTTACAATATTGACGAGGAGGAGAAGGGCCACCCTTGATGCAAGATCGAGTCATCAAGGATTTAGACTCTATACACCACGATTGAAAACCCATTTCATAATTCAACGTCCCACCATTGGGAAAATGACATTGCAAAAGCATTGAATTTAGTATCCCCAAATGGGAATAAGCAACAATATTAAACAATACTACAGAGAAATAACACATTTCAGCTAAGTAAGAATAGGAGGCCAATATGGAGGCTCAATATTTACATTTACATCACCAAATCAGATTTATATTTTGGCCCATAAGATGTAGAATAGAAATATAAAATTGTTACATTAAGAAATCCTAAAAAATGAGGTGCTACAACCATATATTATTATTGAATAAGCTTGACAGTCTTATTTTATTGGCTAAAAATGGTTGTATATTACACTTTAGATCTAGAGAAGATCTGTGTACAAAAATTAGATCTATATCAGATTTGTACACTGGATAGGCTCCTCTTCAAATGCCCCTTGGGGTTTTTAGCAAAATATGAAGTACAAGGAGTAGATCTAAGATCTAATGCTTCAGATCTGCATAAATATTTAGAAAATATGCAATTCCAGATCTGATATAATCAATACAATATGAGGATCCCAGCCAATGGATCTCGAATTTGAAGGGCAGATCCCCAATCACATGAAAACTAATACTCCAAAAAGCATGCCAAAACACCTTGCAATTGTACCCTTGCAAATAACACAATACTAGAAGGAAAACTATGTTGTAGGCTCTATAAAATTTTGGCCTCAAGCCAAGATCTGAAAATGCAGCTCCAATCATCCAATAATCTCTCGCCAATGGAATAGAAGACTTTCCCACTTAAAAGAGGCACTAGAATGGCCTATATCTGATTAGATCTAGCCTCCACTTGCTGCAACTTTTTTGCATTGAAAATTGTCACTTTGACTTTCTGTTATCTATATGAGCTCATTATCACTCATACTTTCCTCCTTTTCAAGTCTAAAACATCAGTTCCTCATGTCAAGCCTTAAAAATAAGAGAAAGCTCTCAAAAGTCTCTAAAACTCTAGTATCACACTTTCTCTTTGTCTTATATGCGGTCCCACACCTAATGGTCATGTCTCTTGTGAAATTGACCGCACTTTCTCTATTTTAAGGGTGCGGACCCCTGTAAAATATTAAAAATGTGCAAGTAAACTCAAAAAGCTCACTTTCAGTAATTTCTAGAAGCCTCGGGAAGGAATCTTGCGGTGACAGAACTGCTCTTTTCAAGTTCATGTATCCCTTGCCTTAAGGAGCTAACCCCTTGACGTGAGGAGCTTATCCCTTTGAAGGAGGAATTTATCCCTTCATAATTGGAATTGTAGCCTCCTCTTTTGCACTATAGAAAGAGGCCTTGGGTAGCCTCAAAGGGGGTTCAAGCTTTAGTGTTATTTGAGGTAAAGTGATGTTGGAACTTAGACTCCTTTAGCTAAGATTTTATGAGGAAATATTACATACCTGTATGTATCTCGGTTGGAAGAGTGCAAGACCTGTCAGAGTAGAGGAAATTCCTGTTTCGGACCCCAAGATGACCTGTTCAACACCAAGGCTGAAAAGGTTGTAAGGTTCTTCTACTATTTTCAAAGCTAATACAAATAAGTTTGTTTTTCTCAATAAGATGTCATCTGATTGTTTATTTTATGGATTATTTGATCCCCATAATGGATATGCTTTATGAATATATGTTTTGTAGGTGCTATTTGATGTTTTCTTGTTTTTGAATGCAGGTCTTCGAAGATAACTCTTTTGGGCAACTGAAGGACAACTACTACAAGCAAGCGTCGGATCAAGGTAGGATCGTAACACCATTGTAGAATTTACTTATAAATTATCATATATATAGAGAAAGATAGATTTAATTATCTATTTGTTGCTAGACTATATTTTGATACTAGGTAGATTGATCTTGTCCGCAAGATCAATTTATCCGGTCAACAAATTGGCAACTCCGCTGGGGAATGAGTTTGGATTTTTTCTTTTCCTTTGTTTTGATTTGAGAAAATGATTTTTTCTTGTTTTTGATTGATGTATACTTGCCTAGGTAGCTTACATTTAATTTTCTTTGAAAGTTCTGAAATCTTTTGAGTTTTTCTTGAAATTTTCTAGGGACCGCACTTTATCTTCATACATAGTGCAGGCATTTTCGCACTTTCCTTGAGTAACCAGTGTGGGACCGCACCTGTCACTTCTGGGGCCTGCGAACCTTGTTAAAATTTTTGAAAATCTTCAGATTTCTTCTTCCATTTTAAGTTTATATTGTTTTAGGACTCTTAGTGTCTGTCCAAATCTGTATCTTTCGTGTCAAAAACCTCTTGTGAGCGAGTTCCAATAGTATTTTTGTTTCGGGTGATTTTCTAAAAGTTTTTCATACTTGGATTGGTTTTCACTTTGTCTCTGTAGTGACTCAAATATCAGAAGCTTGAAATACCTTAGATCACACTGATGTTCTTTTGTCTTATTGATGAGTCTGACTAGGTTGTGAAATCCATCCTTTTTGAGGAATAGATCTAGTTTTCTCTTTGAAAACCTTTGAACAAACTTTGTTATAAGTTCTGAATTTCATTTTTACAAAAGAAAACATATCTGGATTTTTTTTTATTTTTTTTTTATGTTGTGCAAATGAATCCTTATTTTACTAAATAACTAAGAAAAACATTCTCAAAAAAATTTTGAAGCTTTTATTCAATTATATTTTCAAAGTTTTTTAGATATCAAAATTAGTTTTCATAGTTTTGATTGCTTTGTTAGAACTTGTAGATCTCTTTTGAAAGAAAAGTTGTTTTTTGTAGTTTTGAGTCTTGAAAGTGGAAGGGATTTATTGTGAGCATTGATTATTTGTCTCGTTTTGAGTTCTTATTAAAAAACAAAAAGATTTTCTTTCATTTATTCTTCATGTTCAAAGAAATAAATGTCTCTTAAGAAATTGAATTTCTCGAACTCTTTCTTTAGCTAGACTTCATTGAAAGAAAAACGAATTTCTTATCATTTTAGGTGCACTTTTTAGTGTGTTTGGAAGTCGAGTCTTCACACCATCAAAGTTTCATTTCCATACCTATTGACTTAAAGAACAACCATAAAAAAAATGCTTAATTAAAATTGAACTAGTAATTTTTTCTATTTCTAGGGCTCTTATCACCAATATAGCTTAGGCTATTATCTTGGAGTAGGGAGTAATTAACTCTCAAAGATAGTAAAAAAAAAAAAAGTAGATAAATCTTGCAATAGGAAATAAATCTAATTGTAATTGGTACAATCGGGGAAGCTTCTCTTAAAGGAGTTAATCACGAGATCATGTCTGAACCTTTGAGACAATAAATTCAGTTTCATTGGGAAAGATAGAATATCTACGTGCATTACAAATGGTAAACCTCAGATTAACCGTTGTTGAGGAGCCTGGGGTCACTTGTTGGTAAACCTTGAATTGACCATGTCGAGGAGCCTTCAAGGGGATTGAGCTTTATTACTCTGCCCTTGCACGTAGAATCGAATCGTATATTGTTCCCCCAGTTGCATTTGTTACTGTTGGTAACCTTAGTGTCCATAAACTTAAGATTATTTCCTAAGGTGACGGTGAAGGAAAGATCTCACTATACCTGGAGCAGACGTCGACTAGACTCACTTGGACTCTCTCGAGGGTTATCTTCACGCGAGATTTTTTTGTGAAGAAACTTGTGCCAGTCTGTTTCATTAAGCAGGTTGTCGAGGTAACTGTTCCAACTGCCCTTTCTATATTAAACTTCTACTAAGTTGGATTTCATCACCAACTAGTGTTTTCTAGTATGGGAAGTTACTGTTTGTGCGTGGTTTGAACTCTTAGATTTTTAGGTGTGTGATTCAGTTGTTTGTTACTTTACAGACTTTAGGTTTTTTTATTGAAATTTTCTTTGTTTGCGTGTGATTAATTGATATTCAATCATGGAATAATTATCGAGACAGTCCCGGAGACTTTAGGGGAAGCCCCCTGAGTATACACCAAGTCAACTTGAAGGGCTGCATGCTCTAGTATCATCTAGTAACAATAGAATTAGATCAACAGAAGTCAGAATTTCATCTATAGTTGTTCATCCTGATCATCAAATACCCACAACAGAGCATATTCAAGAGCCAATTTCAGTTTCCGAAGTTACTGGTAGTATTTCTCCTTCTAGTGAACTAGCTGAAGAACCTGAAATTTCTGAGCCTGACACTGAACCTAGTGTTTCGGAACCATCCTCAAGATTTATTACTCCAACTTCTAGTGATCTTGGTTCACCTAGGGTAAGAAATATCGTTACTGAAGATCTTGCTACTGGCCTCATTTCTATTGAAGAACTTGTTAGTCCATAGGAAGAAGTAACTCTTCCTGAATCCCCACAATATTTGAATCTTAGGGAACGTGAATCCATTTTCTACAGCCCTATTAGGAGTGATGCTTGGTATTTATCTTTGACAATTTTTTTAGAAAACCTAGGTCTTCCTTTTTCACCACCTTGAATTCCTTTTCATCTTACGCCCAGAGGTTATTATCCTTCATCTATCATGTCAGGAGAGTCATCTATGTTTTCCCAAACACCAGAAACATTTTTATACGATGATACTTCTATTCCTTCGGGGTACCAGGCACTCTCTGGTACTTTCTCAGGAGCAACTCCTGGATCGACTGAACAAGTGTTATCATATGGTATTAATGGAATTGAAACTGAAACGTCGAACGCAGAGCAAATATTTATGATGTCTAGTAATATTCCAAATCCTCAACCTCAGGGTGGTCAGTTACCACCTGGGGGGCAACCTCAAAGCAGTTAATTATCGCCTGGGGTGCAACATCAAGGCAATTAGTTACCGCTTGGGGGGTGTTACACTAAAAAATATCACCTTGACATTCTGCTGACTGTATGAGCTCATTAATACTCATACATGCCTCCTCTACAAGTCTTACAACCTTTACTCCTCATGTCAAGCCCTAAAGCAGGAGGAAAAACCCTAAAAATCTCTGAAACTTTGGTTACGCAGGTAACTTGAAGCCTGCCTACATTCCTAGCTTGGGTACGCAGGTAATACACTGCTTACCTACGTTCTAGAATGCAGTTTTCCTTTGCAATGCATGCGTACCCTCCTCAAAGTAAAAAATGCGAGAAAGTAAAGTAAAAAAAGTGGTTTGAGGTCAATTCTAGAAGGTTCTAGATGAGAATTTTTGGGGATGAGTACGCTTTGATAAGGTGCATGTATCCCTCACCTTAAGGAACTAATCCCTTGATGTGAGGAGCCTATCCCTTTGAAGGAGGTTTCTATCCCTTCAAAGGTGGAATCCTAACCTCCTCATCTGCTCTATAAAAGGAGGCATTGGGTAGCCTCAAAGGGTTAGTTTTTGGATATTGAGAATTGGAGTTCAAGCTTTATGGGTGATTGAGTTGAAGTGCTGTTGAGATTTAGACTTCTTTCTGCTGAGCTTTTGAGAGGAAAGATCACATACCTCTTTGTGCTCCTGGAGGAAGAGTGCAAGACTTATCAAAGTAGAGGAGACTCTTGCTTCAGACCCCAAGAAGGCCTTTCGAACATCAAGGCTAAGGTTGTAAGGTTCTTTTGTTATTTTAAGATTAATACAATCAAGTTTTGTTTTTCTCAATAAATTGTCGTTCGATTGTTTATTTCAATAAGCTGTCGTTTAATCGTTTATTTCATAGATTCCTTGATCACTATGATAGGTATGTTTTATAATTATTTTTTATACATGTGCTATTTAATATTTGCTTTTTTGTGATTGCAGGTTGACGAAAGATGACACTTTCTTGTGACGAAATAACTCTTGTTGTGATGGAAGGATTATTGTTGCGACGAAAGCACTCTTGTTGCAACAGAAGAACTCTTGTTGCGACGGAAGGATTATTGATGCGACAAAAGCTTAGTTGTTTGTTTGTTGCTAGATTTTCTTCTGACACTAGGGAGATCGATCTTGTCTGCAAGAACGATTTATCCGACCAATAAATTGGTGACTTCACTGGGGAAAGAACTTGTTTTTTTGGTTCTCTTTTATTTTGATTTGAGGAAAAGTTTTTCTTGGTTTTTGATTGAGCAATATCTACCTGGGTAGCTTAGGTTTTCTCTGTTTTTTAAAATTTTACATTTTCTTAGACACAAAGACCACCTTTTGTTCTTTTCATGATCGTGAGTTTCACCCTTTCAGCAATCAAGCAGTCAGGTACATGTCTTTGCTTAAAACTATGACCTGTGTTAATTTTTGGTCTAATTTCTTCTTCCGGTTGGTTTAGATTTAATTTGATTCTTCGCATCTACCCGGATACGTATTTTTTTCAATCTCTTTTATGAGTTTCTTTGACAAATTTTCATCTCACAATCTCCATTAAGTTAATGGTGTTTTGAGTTTCTTTTTGACAATTCTTAATTTTATTTCACTTTGGTCATTATGGTAGCTTTGTCTCATTATTTTTACAATTTTGCATCTTTTTTCTTTTTGTTTTTGAAAAAAAAATTCCCCTCGTGCTTGCCATGGCTGGAAATGTGATGTTAAATTTCTCGCAAGGTGTTAATCGCCTTTGAGTGTTTTTTGATCTTTGGAACTCTCACCCGATTTTCTTGACTTGCACTTGATTGGTTCTTAGATTACATTAGAATCATATTGTGTTTGAGAATTCTCTTTCATAGATCACATTTGCATAATTAGAATTCTCATTTTCAGAATATGAGTGAATTGTGCATAGATTACAACTGCATAGTTTACATTCTGAAAAATCAATTGTAGATTTAGATCAGTTTTCTTTGATTTGAATTTAGATGTTTTTATGCTTGTTTTAAAAACACAAAAAAAAAAAAAAATTGTTTTGGGATTGATTTGCATTAGTTTTTCTTGATGAAATTAGTGCATTAGAGAATTTGTTATATTTTCTCTTATTTATCAATCTTTGCATTGTTGGAAGTGGATGGAAACTCTCTCCTTACTTTAGTTAGGATTCATCGAATTGAAAATATTACATTATCATATTCGATTGCATTCAGTTTTGGGTCGGGTCATAACACCATTGGTTTCGTATCCATTTACCCTTTGAGTAATAACAGCCTAAATAACACAGCGCTTAATTAAAATTCATCTAGTAATTTTTACATTTTTAGGGCTCTTTCCACCAATCTAGCTCAGGATTAGTGCTTTGGAATAGGTTGTAGTTAAATTTCCAAAGAAACTAAAACAAACAAGTATATAAATCTTGCAGTAGGAAATAAATCCAATTGTAACTGGTACATTCTGGGAATCTTCTCTTAAAGGAGTTAATCACGAGATCATGTCCAAACCTTTAAGACAATCAAGTCTATTTCATTGGGAAAGATAAAAGATTCTGCACGCATTACAAATGGTAAACCTCGGATTAACCATTGTCGAAGAGCCTGGGGTCACTTCTCGGTAAACCTTAGATTTACCATCTCAATGAGCCTTCAAGGAGATTGAGCTTTGTTACTTTGCCCTTGCACATGAGGTCGGATCATAGACTGTTCCCCCAGTTGTATTTGTTACTGTTGGTAACCTTAGTGTCCAAAAACTTAAGATTATATCTTGAGGTGACGGTGAAGGAAAGATCTCATTGTACCTGGAGCAGACATCGAATAGACTCACTTGGACTCTCTAGGGGGTTATCTTCACTCGAGATGTTTTTGTGAAGAAAATTGTTCCAATCTATTTCATTAAGCAGTTTGTCGAGGTAACTGTTCCAACTGCCATTTCTGCATTAAAATTCTATGATGTTGGATTTCATCACCAACTAGTGTTTTTAGTATGGGAAGTTACTGTTTGTGTGTGGTTTGACTCCCAGATTTGATAGCGCGTGTTAATTTTTTTGTTTTTACTTTTAGAGACCATAGGTGTGAATTGTGAATTTTAATTGTTAGGTATGAATTGTGAATTGTGAATTTTATTTTTAAATTGTTAATAAAATTCATTGAAGTTGAATATAATGGCAACTATTCTGGAATTTAGCAACCAAGGAACCTCTCTTAACGAGAATCCTATTACTTTTCCTTGCTTTGGGAATGTTGGTCCTCCTTATATGGCCACTTTGTCATTACCTGGATTTACAATAGGTTTACCGATATGGTTATTTTCAACTCCGTTGGCCCTGAACACTCCAATTGTTCCACCTCAACCGGATGCTTCACCTCAACAGAGTTCACCATCTCAACATCACCATCCTTCTGTTGACCCTTCACCTTCTTCGCCTAATATTTCTTCCTCCATTTCTTCCTCTTCACTTGGTAAAAGCCTTGACGCTAGTAACCAGGTGGCTAAGAATAAGAAGAAAGGGAAGAAGAAGAAGAAGAAGAAGCAAGATAAGAAAGAAGTCAACCAACCAACCATGGCTGTAAGTGTTAGTTGTGTTGAGGAAAAATCCAACATGCATCGTAAACCCAAATACCCTTACAGGCTTTGTAAGGGTGACCACTTCCTTATCAATTGTCCTGGTATTCCAAAGGTCTTGGAAGTATGGTCAGAAAAATCTCATGAACTTTCCGTTGATTCATTAACTAGTGATAGTTAGGTTCCTGGGAAAAAGGGTAAAGTTAGGTTTCCTTGTAAGTTATGCAAATGGAGTCATCAAACTCACATTTTCCCTCACATGGATGAAGCCTCAAAATTATTGGAAAATCTTAGTGTTCCAAAGCAAGAATTTCCAACTGGTTACTGTAAAATTTCTCCCAACCTACCGTCAACTGACGGAGTGATTGATATAATTTCAAGTACAGTTGATCCCACTCTTCCATTGGAGAGTGAAACTCATATCACTCAAGTTGATGATTCATTAGTTGATCAAGTGGTTGATTCAATTTCACATTCGGTCGATCCCATTCTCCCTATAGAGAATGAACTTTATACTGCTTAGGTTCTTCTTGTTACATCAGATTCTTTTATGCTAGGGGGAATTTCACCTGTTTCTACAGAACCCCCTCCAAGTACTGAGGTCTTTTCCTTTGATTGGAATAGACTGACAGAACCTCATCTTCCTTCCTCCATCCCTTTCCAAATCATTATGAAGGCTAGTCGTAGGGATATATGCCGCACACATGTGGATGAAGGTGCTTCTGTTAGTATTTTATCCTCAACTGCTTGGAAAGCTTTGGGTTCCCCTCAGCTTGTGCCTATTACGTAGAATCTGAAAGATTTTAATAGAACCATTAGTGAACCTTTAGGTATCCTTCCTAAGTTTTTTATTACTTTGGAAGGTAAAAATGTCTATATTGATCTTATGGTAGTTCGAGGTCCCTTGGATTTCAATTTAATCCTTGGGTGAGACTATGTCTATGCAATGAAAGTTGTAATATCGACACTCTTTCGCATGATGTCTTTCCCTCACAATGGAAATATTGTGACTGTAGACCAGCTTTCGTTCCCTAGTCTTGATTTGACTACCAATAATCCGACATCCCTAAATGTTCCTCATATGCCAGTGGTATCTACCCCGCCATGGGTTAATTATGTGGCAACTAGTCCCATGTTTTCAGTTACTGATGTAAGCGAGCTTCTCACTGTTTTCTCATCTTCCTTTGACTTAGATCCGGTAATTGACATGGAAAACTCTATGGGATTATTTGAACGCGATGTTTTTATCCCTTTTGAGTCCCTTGACATGTCTTCCTTTCATAGAAATGTTCTTCCATCTGATGAAGACATCTTGGAAGCCATGATCGAGTTGTGTCCATTATCATGTCTTTCTTCCAGTTGGAAGCCATGACAAGGTCGCATGTGAGGAGAGTTCCTTTTACAGTGTCAACCTCATTAAAAAATGAATTAGCTGAGGATAGTTCCTTTTACTGTGTCAACCTCGTTAAAAAATGAATCAGTGAGTGAGGATAGTTTCTTTACTGTGTCAGCCTCGTTAAAAAATTAATCAGTGAATGTGAGGATAGTTCCTTTTACTGTCTCAACCTCGTTAAAAAATGAATCAATGAGTCTGAGGATAGTTCCTTTTATTGTGTCAACCTCGTTAAAAAATGAATCAATGAGTCCGAGGATAGTTCCTTTTACTGTGTCAACCTCATTAAAAAATGAATCAGTGAGTGTCAGGATAGTTTCTTTTACTGTTTCAACCTCGTTAAAAAATAAATCAGTGAATGTGAGGATAGTTCCTTTTAATGTGTCAACCTCATTAAAAAATGAATCAATGAGTCTGAGGATAGTTCCTTTTACTATGTCAACCTCGTTAAAAAATGAATCAATGAGTGTGACGATAGTTCCTTTTACTGTTTCAACCTCGTTAAAAAATGAATCAGTTAGTCGTGAGCATAGTTCCTTTTCTTGTGTCAAGATCGTTTAAAAAATGAAACAAACTTCCAAGGATAGTTCCTTTTCCTATGTCAACCTTGTTAAAAAATGAATCAGTGAGTCCGAGGATAGTTCCTTTTACTGTGTCAACCTCATTAAAAAATAAATCAGTTGGTCCGAGGACAGTTCCTTTTACTGTGTCAACCTCGTTAAGAAATGAATCAGTTGTCATGAGGAGAGTTCCTTTTACTGTGTCAACCTCGTTAAAAAATGAAACAAGTCTCCGAGGATATTTCCTTTTACTGTGTCAACCTCGTTAAAAAATGAATCAGTTTCCGAGGATAGTTCCTTTTACTGTGTCAACCTCGTTAAAAAATGAATCACTGAGTGTGATAATAGTTCCTTTTACTGTGTCAACCTCGTTAAAAAATGAATCAGTTAGTCGAGAGCATAGTTCCTTTTCTTGTGTCAAGCTCGTTTAAAAAATGAAACAAGCTTCCATGAGGATAGTTCTTTTCCTATGTCAACCTCATTAAAAAATGAATCAATAGGTAGATTGTAGAGAGTAGATTAATAAATTAGAAATAAGTAGTTACTGAGGATGGTTCTTGTTACTGAGTCAACCTTGTAAAAAATGAATCAGGTATGAGGAAAGTTCCTTTTACTGTGTCAACCTCGTTAAAAATGAATCAGTGTATCAAGAGGAAAGTTCTTTTCCTGATTCAACCTCGTTAAAACATGAATCAGGTATGAGGACAGTTCTTTTCCTATGTCAACCTCATTAAAAAATGAATCAGTAGGTTATATAAGTAGATTTTAGAAAGCATATATTAGGAAAGTTCCTTTTACTGTGTCAACCTCGTTAAAAACGAATCAGTGTATCAAGAGGAAATTTCCTTTTACTGTGTCAACCTCGTTAAAAATTGAAACACGTTACCATGAGCATTGTTCTTTTCCTGTGTCAAGCTCGTTAAAAAATGAAACAAATCCTCCCCTAATTGAGTCGAGTCTTTGACTAGATCTCGTAAATGTTAAGTCATATATTTAGGTTAGTTTTTGCATAATTTTCTTACAGTTTTAGGTCGGGTATTTCATATGATCTCGTAAGTTAACCTTCATTCCATCCAACTATTAATTACCAGTAGTGTACTTAGTTGAATGAAATGAAGCTGGGGGAGCATGCGCTCTAGCAGTTACGCTTAGTGGGCATCAAACATAGTTTTCTCTCTGTTTCAAGCTTGTGTAAAAATGAAACCACTCTGAAGCATAGTTTTTCTCTGTTTCAAGCTTTTGTAAAAATGAAACCTATCTTGAGTCAATTTCAGTTATTTTCAAGACTAGTTAAACTCATGAAAATCTCGAGATTATTTTGCTATCTTTCATTCTCGTAAAACACATGAAAATGTCAAGTTCTTTTCCTCTTTTCCTGCTCATAAATTAAATTGAAATTCAGCCATAGGAGTATATTTTTATCCCTTTTTCGAACTCGTTAAAACTTATGAAAAAGTGAAAATGAAGAGCATACTTTTATCACTTTTTCGGACTCTTTCAAAAATTTATGAAAAAGAAAAAACTTGGAGTCCTCTTTTAGCTCTTTTCAGACTCTTGAAAAATGAAAATATTGCCGAGTACTTGATTATTCGAACTCGTTAAAGTAAATGAATGATCTTCCTTTCAGGATAAGTTTACCCATTTTACGGACTGAAATGGAATATTTACGAAAAAGGTATATGTTGACTAAATACAATCAATAGAGTTCTCTCCCGCATTATTTTATCCTTTTTCGGGCTCGAGAGACTAAATTTATGAAAAAGTACACCCACAGAGTTTTCTTAAGTTTTTCTTCTGACTCCCTAAAATTTAAAAACACCGAGTTTCTCCTATATTGGACTCGTTAAAACTTAACAGTAAAGGACCTCTTCAATTTTAAACAGGAACGAACCACTGCTTCTTAGGGTTCAAATATTAAACTAAGTTTGACTCATCTGAAGGATGATCTTATAAACAAGCAAATGTTATCCTCCTCAAGCTTGTCAAAAATAAAGAGGTACTTGCCAGAAATGGTGGGGGAAAAGAGAGAAAAATGAGCCTGTTTGTTACATTTTGATTATTTGGAAAACCATTAACGGCTCTTGAACACGACACTTTTTGTTCACCTGGGTTGGGAAATCCTTTGCCTAACAGTTAATCAAACCATATTGAAAGTCTTCAGCCGGTTTCTGGGTATTAGTTTTGGGTCAATTGTCACCAAACTATATGCAATGTCATTATGTGTTCAAGAGGACAGTTCAAACAAACCATTCATTTGCAAAATATTTGTCATCCATTTTGACTATCCCTGAGTTAGTCCTTGTCGATATATTTCTTCAAAACTTGATCTATGATTTCGTGTTGTGGGCTTTCCTACGACCGATCACTTCCTATCGATGATAGCTCATTATCTAGGAAGTTGATCCAAAAATATTCAGTACCTTGAAATCTGCATGCCTCAATGGTAGATTTCTTGCATTCGACGACAGGTTGCATCATTGACCTCTGATCGAATGATTCCTTGACATGTTCGACTTCAACTCATTCATTCACATTTCATGGATTATACTGAGTACTTTCAGAGCCATTGACATTACTGGTGGTTTCTCTCACACTTGTTAAAATTTTACATTATTGACTGGTAATCAAGTGGTTTCTACCATGTTTGACTTCGACACAATCATTCACATGGATAGAATCGTACTAGTTTGAGAAACGAAAATCAAGACCCTAGATCTAGTTTCTACCATCCAGGCTATGAGGAATTTTCGTTATTCATTTATACAGTAGAATATTCATAAACAGATGGCTGCGTCCATGCTGTGTCTACACACGTCTATACTATTGATGTATTGAAATCATTCATGTATCAGAACATTTTAAATCAATTTTCTAGTTAGTTTTGATCTAAGTATGGGAAATCCTACCTCAACGATGATATGATTACACATATATATTTTGCATTGAATGTTTTTACAGGCTCCGAATGGGGTGTCCACAGGATGATCCTTGAAATGATAAAGTACTTCACTCTTCATATATGACAAACTTCATCTTCATCTATTCCAAATTTCGCACTTTAGTGGGGCAATCTATTACACTAAAAACTGTCACCTTGAAATTATGTTGAATGTATGTGCTCATTAATACTCATACATGCCTCCTCTGCAAGTCTTACAACCTTTACTCCTCTTTTCAAGCCCTAAAATAGGAGGAAAAACCCTAAAAATCTCTGAAACTTTGGGTACGCAGGTAACATGAAGCCTGCCTGCCTTCCTAGCTTGGGTACGTGGGTAATACACTGCTTACCTGCATTCTAGAACATATTTTTCCTTTGCAATGCCTGCGTACCCTCCTCAAAGTGAAAAAGGCAAGAAAGTAAAGTCAAAAAAGTTGTTTTAGGTCAATTCTAGAAGGTTCTAGATGAGAATTTCTGGGGACGAGTACGCTTTGATAAGGTGCGTGTATCCCTCACCTTAAGGAACTAATCCCTTGATATGATGAGCCTATCCCTTTGAAGGAGGATTCTATCCCTTCAAAGGTGGAATCCTAACCTTCTCATCTACTCTATAAAAGGAGGCATTGGGTAGCCTCAAAGGGTTAGTTTTTGGAGATTGAGAATTGGAGTTCAAGCTTTATGGGTGATTGAGTTGAAGTGTTGTTGAGATTTAGACTTCTTTCTGCTGAGATTTTGAGAGGAAAGATCACATACCTCTTTGTGCTCCTGGAGGAAGAGTGCAATACTTATCAAAGTAGAGGAGATTCCTGCTTCAGACCCCGGGAAGGCCTTTCTAACATCAAGGCTATGATTGTAAGGTTCTTCTATTATTTTAAGATTAATACAATCAAGTTTTTTTTTTCTCAATAAATTGTCGTTCGATTGTTTATTTCAATAAGCTGTCATTTGATCATTTATTTAATAGATTCCTTGATCACTATGATAGGTATGTTTTATAATTATTTATTATACAGGTGCTATTTAATATTTTCTTGTTTGTGATTTCAAGTTGACGAAAGATGACACTTTCTTGAGACGAAAGAACTCTTGTTGCAACGGAAGGATTATTGTTGCGACGAAATAAATATTGTTGCGACGGAAGGATTATTAATGCGACAGAAGCTTTACGACCACTAATAAGAATTTGGATCTAAGGTAGGATCGACACCTTCATATCATTTATTTGTAAAACGAATATATTTAGAGAAATACAAGCTTAGTTGTTTGTTTGTTGCTAGATTTTATTCTAACACTAGGGAGATCGATCTTGTCCGCAAGAACGATTTATCTGGTCAACAGGGGGCAACCTAAAGGTAGTTATTTACCGCCTGGGGGGCAATTTCAAGGTAATTTTTTCCCAGGAAAAACTATAGGACAATATTATTTTAGAGAACAACCTCAAGGATAGTACATACCTCAAGGTTATCAACCTTTAGGACAGTACATACCCCAAAGTCAACCCCAGACTCAGTATATTCCTCAGGGTCCTTATCAACCCCAGATTCAGTACATGCCTCAGGGTTATCAACCTCAAGGTTAGTACCCAACTCAAGGTTTTCGAATGCTTTCTGGTCAATAATTTGTACAAGGAGTTGGAAATTTACCACTTAATTATCAACCCTACGTTCAAACAGGCTATGGTCCTTCATATGCACAACCTTGTACGGGACAATACCTTGGAATGAATATGGTGTGGGATCCATCCCAAATTCAACAGACTAGCAACCTAATGTGCAGTTTCCTAATCAACTTGGATAGCCTTCAGTTTCTGTTCCAACCCAGCAACCTGTCCAGCCTATTGTTCAAATCCCTGCACCTGGTTCTGTTCAGCAGCTTGGGCCTAGTACACCTTAGACTCTGCCTCAAACTGCTGCAACTACTGCAATATATGTTCAACCTATAACACCTATTTCTGGAGTATCTGTAGCTCCATTTTCTTCTATCCCTGCATTCATGCAAATTCCTCAAGTCTCTGTACCCCAGTCAGGACCTACAGTTCAGACTTCGGTCCAAATACCTACAAGAAAATATGGTGCAAGTACGATTGTCACAAGTCAACCGCAATTCACATATCAATCATACCAGGGACAGTATCAATTCGGTCCTGTTGCACAAAACCCAGTTTATCAGTATCAACCGTATCCTGGTTATACTTATCATCAGCCTCAATAACCCCAGTTTGGTCCTGTTAATATTTGTTTCCCGAGAGGTTATACCATTCCTAATGCAAATCTGATTCCCAGTTGTCCTGGATATCCTCCTCCCGGAACTGCTCTTATTACTCAAGGTTTTCGTGACCCTAACTGTCAGTTACCATTTATTTCAACTTTGGATTTACCTGATTTGTCGCGCCTTACGAATGATCTAATTTACTATATTCTGTATTGGCTGCCAATGCCGCATATGTTGCCCAGTGATATACTAAAATTCGAGGGTAAGTCAGGAGAGGATCCGTCAAATCACGTTATGACTTATCACCTCTGGTGTGTGTCTAATTCGATAATTGATGATTCAATTCGGTTACGCCTTTTTCAACGAAATATTATTGGTCTTGCCACCAAATGGTACATTGAGTTACCACGAGGCTCTTTTAATAATTTCAATCAGTTAGCAACTGCTTTCTTAACTCATTTTCAGTTTCCTGTCAGATACGACAATGGCACGAAACTTTTAACTTTACTAAAACAATCCATGTCCACATATATTTCTGATCATATTCACGAATGGCGACGTAGAAGGTGTTTAGTGAAAGTTTTCATTCCGGATCAAATTTTGGCGAAATGGTTCATTAAATCATTGTTACCCAAAATCACAGAAGATGTAGCGAAGGGAGGAGTTGTTACTGAGGAGCAAGTCATTGCTCAGGCTCAGTACCTTGACCTCATTTATACGCAGTCAGGTATTTTACATGAAAAAATCCCTAATCTTCCCAAACACAGTCAAATAACTGTAGCTCCTTCAGGGTCTCATGCTACTGATGGTATGATTGGTTCAGTTAGTACTAAAAGCAAGAAGAAATCTTCAAATAATTCTTCTCCTATAATAAATTTACCTGATTCCCTAAAAAAATATTCTTCTGCTGAAGTTTCTGCTGACATCCATATCGTAGATTCAACTACGACCAAATCTAAATCTGGCGGTAAAAAGAAAGGGAAGAATAAAAACAAAAAAAATTCAAAAGATAAAATAGATAAAAATTAATCTACTAACAAAAAATGAAAACCTCACTATCCTTGTTTCATGTGCGACGAGGATCATTTTACCAAAGAATGCCCACATCGAGCAAAGGTTTCGAAATTCATTAAAGGTTCTCAAACGCCTGCTGTCTTGAAGGATCCTTTCCCTACTCAAGATAGTAAGATGATTGGTTCTACCTCGAACGCCTCAGAAGAGCCCATTATGATGATGTCTCATGTTAGGATTGTGACACGATCGCAAGATTATGGTAGTAAAAATCCTATTGGTGGTAAAGAAGTAGAATCTTCTAATTCAAATACACCAACTACACCTCCTCTCATTTCTGATCTACTACAGATTGAGAAACAAAACTCAGAATTAGTAATCAAACTGCCTGCTAAAGGTGTACTTCATAAATCGCCTTCAATCAACATGCAAGAGCTGCTCAGAATTACAACATTGTTGAGGACTTAGATATTTCCCCTTCAGCAATGTCGGCTTTGGAAGTGCTGCAATCGTGCCCGGCACAACGTAAATTACTATTGTCTACCATAGGAGCTATCGATATTCAAGATTTGAACCTAATAATCTTCGATTTAGAGAATAGTGCTCCTCACCTACCCCATCAAATGGCTTTCCAGATTCAAGTATTACTAAAAAACAGACCAGTTTTTCGGACTGTGATTGATGAAGGGGATTCTACTTGTATTATGTCGATCTAGTGTTGGAAATCACTTCATTCTCCCACACTCAATCAATCTACGATGATTCTAAAAGCTTTTGACGGCCGAGGGTTCCATCCTTTTGGTATTTTGTAGAATTTAGCTATAGAGGTAGAAGGAAAAACAGTAAATCTAGATGTGAAAGTGGTTGATGCCCCTCTAGATTATAACCTTCTCCTGGGTTGCAGTTGGTCTTATGCTATGACTGCTGTTGTTTCATCGGTCTTTTAGCTTATCAAGTTTCCACATAAATGAAAGATCATTACAATAGACTAGTTAACTTATTTCTCATCCGATCCAGCCTCTACATATAGTATTCAGCACAACGGTAAAACAATTATCCCTTACAAGGATGTCAGCGTAGGTTTGATTAAAGATTTTGGTTTACTAGGAATTTTTTCCTTTCCTTCTCCTAACGTATCACCTTCTATCACAAATATTCATATGATTTCATCGAATAATATTACTTTTGATGATCCTTGGATCGTACCTTCCGATTCTGAGGTGGATTCATTTGATGGCACGATGTCTTTGAGTCCCTTTGAACTTGCATATCAGGCTGTACAGTCATTTTCTGATCCTTCTTCAACTGAAACTGATCTAATGAATGTGATCCATGAGGAATCACTTTCTATATCTAACTCAGCTACAACAAAATTTCCTGATCTTGTTTATACTGATGAACAGATTCGTGAACTCTTGTCTATTGATGATGTACCATGGGAAGATCTACATCACCGATCTTCATTTTTACCTGATTTAAATCATTTTGAAAATGATTTCTCTTCTATTTTTTCTACTGATTATGTCAAAGAACCACAAAATCCATTACAACATCCTGATTGTGAGTTAAATTTGGAAAATATCTCTAGAACCATTCCTCTTGACATTTTAGTTAAGCCATGAATTATTGAAAACATTCATATAGGTGCTTCCTGTATGGACAATGAAATCCAAACTTATAAAGCCCTATTTCAATAATTATGTGACGTGTTTGCCTGGTCATATGAAGAAATGCCAGGAATCGATCCATCAATTATTTTCCATGAAATTAATACTTACCTGGATGCTAAACCTGTTCAAAAACGCTTACGTCAAATACATCAGAGAAAAGATGCTGCTATAAAAGCCGAAGTCGAGAAACTCCTTCGCACATGTTTCATTTATCCAATTCCTTTAACCAATTGGGTATCGAATATTGTTCCTGTCAACAAAAAACAAGGAATTATAAGAGTATGTATCAATTATAGGGATATTAATCGAGCTTGTCCTAAAGACAATTACCCAACCCCTTATATCGATCAAATTATTGATGATTTTTCCGGTAGTGAAATTTTCTCCTTTATGGATGGTTTTTCCAGTTACAATCAAATAAACGTACTCCCTGCTGATCAACCTAAAACAACTTTCATTTGTCTGTGGGGAACATTTTTTTATTGCAAACCACCCTTTGGATTGAAGAATGCTAGCACAAATTTTCAAAGGGCTATGTCTTACGCATTTCATGACATCAAGCACATTGTGCAGCCTTAACTCGATGATTTACCTACCCATTCATTGCGTAGGGCTGATCATCTCACTCATTTACGAGCTATCTTTGTGAGATGTAGGCATTATCGAATTCAGCTGAATCCACCCAAATGTGTTTTCTGTGTAGAATCAAGTCACTTACTGGGATTTGTAGTTTCTAAAGCAGGCATTTGTGTTGATTCGTCGAAGGTTGAAGCTATTGTAAATCTACCTCCTCCTTTGACTCTACGCTAAATCCAATTTTTGCAGGGGAAAGAAAATTTTTTACATCGTTTCATTCCTAACTACACCAAGTTAACAAAGGGTTTTACCAGGTTGTTAAAACAAGACGTTCAATTCTTTTGGGATGAGATCGCTAATCAATATTTTCATGCACTCAAACACATGTTGACCCATGCACCGTTATTGCATCCTCCCAATTACAACCGGGATTATTTTTTGTACCTTACCGCTTCTCATTCCACCATTAGGATGGTTCTAGTTCAGGAAGATGAATTCAACAATGAACATGTGATTTACTATCATAGTCAAAATCTGCATCCGAATGAGATAAAATATTCACATGTGGAGAAATTGGACTTGGCAGCATGTCCAAAGATTTCGTCACTACATCTTGTTGGCAGATAAATCCGTCTTGCGGACAAGACCGATCTCCCTAGTACTAAAAGTATCTAGCATCAAACAACTAAATAGACTAATCTTTCTCTAAGCATATATGATCTATGAAAATCTCTATAGAGGTGTTAAGGACTTACCATTTGTCCAGTGCTTGTTTGAAGTCATTATTGTCCCTCGCGTGCTTGAAAGAGTTTTCCTCGTAAACCTGCAGTCACAAACAAGCAAAATATTACATAGCACCTATATAGAAATCATCATACACCATGCTTATCATAGTGATCAAGGAATCTATGAAATAAACCATTGATTGAAAGCTTATTGAGAAAAATGAGTATATTTGTATTAATTTCAAAATAATAAAATCCTTACAACCTGAGCCTTGATGTTGCACAATATTTTCCGGGGTCCGAAGCAGGAATCTCCTTTACTTTGATAAGCTCTGCACTCCTCCAACCAAGACTAATAGAGGTATGTAATCTCTCCTCACAAAAGTCTTAATCAACTGAGTCTGAATCTCAACATCACTTAACTTCAAATATTCTAAAGCTTCAACTCCCCTTGAGGCTACCCAATGCCTCCTTTTATAGTAGAATAGAGGAGGTTTCTTGTTCCAACTATGAAGGGATAGAATCCTCCTTCAAAGGGATAAGCTCATCACATCAAGGGGTTAGCTCCATAAGGTAAGGGATACATGCACCTCATAAGAGTGGTTCTATCACCGCAAGATATTTTCTGGAAGCTTCTAGAATTCAATTTTATTGAGCTTTTTGGAAATTACTTGTGCCTTTTTTATCTTACAGGGGTCCACACTTTTAACACAGATAAAGTGTGTTTTGATACACAGGAAAGCTGAACATCAGGTGCGGGACCACAGGCAAGATAGAGAGAAATTGCAACACCAAAGTTTAGGAGATTTTTAGGAACGTTTCTCTGATTTTCAAGTATTGACATGAGGAACTGATATGTTAGACTTGCAAAGGGAGGAGTATGAGTAATAATGAGCTCATACACATAGCAGAATGTCAGGATGACAATTTTCAATGTAACAGATTGCCCCCTAAAGTGCAAAGTCTGGAATAGATGATGTTGAAGTCTGTCATATATGAAGAGTGCAGTACTTTATCATTTCAAGGATCATCCTGTGGTCACCCCAATCGGAACCTGTAAAAACATTCAATGCAAAATTATATATATATCATCGCTGAGGTAGGCATTCCCATACTCAGATCAAAACTAACTAGAGACTAATTCAAACTGTTCTGATACAGGAATGATTTTGAGTACATCACAGTATAGACATGTGTAGACACAGTATGGACGCAACCATCTATTTGTAAATAGTCTACTGTATAAATGATAACAAAATTCCTCACAGCTTGGATGGTAGAAACTAGATCCAGGGTCTTGATTTCCGCATCTCGAACTAGTACGATTCTATCCATGTGAATAAATGTGTTGAAGTCGAACATGGTAGAAACCACTTGATTACCAGTCAATGATGTAAAATGTTAACAAGTGTGAGAGAAACCACCAGTAATGTCAATGGCTCTCAAAGTACTCAGTACAATCCATGAAATGTGAATGAATGAGCTGAAGTTGAACATGTCATGGAATCATTCGATCGAAGGTCAATGATGCAACCTGTCGTCGAAGGCGAGAAACCTGCCATTGAGGCATGCAGATTTCAAGGTACTGACGATTTCTGGATCAACTTCCTAGATAATGTGCTGATGTCGATAGAAAGTGATCTGTCGTAGGCAAGCCCACAACACGAAATCATAGATCAAGTCTTGAAAATATATTGGCAAGGACTGACTCAGGGATGGTAAAAAATGGATGACAGATATTTTGCAGATGAATGGTTTATTTGAACTGTCCTCTTGAACACATAACGACACTGCAGATGGCTTGGTAGCAATTGACCCAAAGCTAATACCCAGAAACCGGATGAAAACTTTCAAATGAGGTTTTATTAACTGTTAGGCAAAGGATTTCCCAACCCAGGTGATTGAAAGTGTCGTGTTCAAGAGTGGTTAACTAGATTTTCGAAAAATCAAAATACAACAAATAAGTCATTTTTCTCTCTTTTCCCCCACCATTTCTGGCAAGTACCTCTTTATTTTTGACAAGCTTGAGGAGGATAACATTTTCTTGTTTATAAGCTCATCCTTCGGATGAGTCCAACTTAGTTTAAGATTCAAACCCTAAGAAGGAGTGGTTCGTTCCTGTTGAAAATTAAACAAGTCCTTTACTGTTAAATTTTAACGAGTCTAGTATAGGAGAAACTCGGTGTTTTTCAATTTTAGGGAGTCAGAAGAAAAAACTTAAGAAAACTCCATGGGTGTACTTTTTCATAAATTTAGTCTCTCGAGCCCAAAAAAGGATAAAATAATGTGGGAGAGAACTCTATTGACCATAATTAGTCAACGTATACCTTTTTCGTAAATAGTCCATTTCAGTCCGTAAAAGGGGTAAACTTATACTGAAGGGACGATTATTCATTTACTTTAACGAGTTCGAACAATCAAGTACTCGGAAATATTTTCATGTTTAGAGGGTCTGAAAAGGGCTTAAAAGAGAACTCCAATGTTTCACTTTTTCGTAAAATTTTGAAAGAGTCCGAAAAAGTGATAAAAGTATGCTCTTTGTTGAAAAATGATCAATTCTCCTGATAAATCCAATTTCTGCACAAAAACTTGAAACATTACACATACCTGTTTTTTAAATAAGTAAAAATGCTTTCAAAATACCCTTTTTAAAGTGAAAAATAAACAAATTAAAATTCATCTATTCGAAAAAACTTATAAAAAAGACTTTTCCAACTTCATTTTTACTGTTCAAGTTCAGAGTGAAAAGTAGAAGCTTTTAGGTAAAAAAGTTCCTGTGAAGATTCCAGAAGATCCGTCCGACGAAATCGAGAACCGTCAGCCCCAAGTTATCCACAACCTCTTAATCTTTCTTTTCATCTGTTTACAATTCTTTTTAGGCTTTATTTTCCATTTTTTAAGGGAAAAATATGTTTAAGAAGTAGCCCGCGGGGGTCCGCAAGCACAACACACGGGACCTACGGACCCCGAAATTTTTCTATGTAGAAAAAGGTCATGGGTCCACACATTTTATATAGAATGCATACGTTCCTACGCACTATGTACGAAGGAAAAGTGCGGTCCCCGCGCAATTGAATTTCAAAATGAAAATTTTCATTTCCCGCCTAAAAATTTTCAAATTAGTTTGTTATAACTTATCTTTTTATGCATTGTAGGATTAGCAAGATCTTGATTTGGAGAGAACGTGAGCACGAGGATGTGTATGACACCAAAATGATCCATTTTCCCACAATGCAGGCTTTAAGAGCATGCAGTTTGTATAAATTTTGGGCCATTCAGGGCATGAGGGCACAGGTAGACCTCCTGACATGGCTGGTAAACAGGTGGAATGTGCAGGACCAATGTTTCATTATTGGCGGCCACTGGCTCAAAATTGAGCTGGAGGATATTTATTTTCTGACTGGTTTGTCCAAGAGGGGCGAATAACTTTCCTCGTTTGGGACTAGGCCAGGTGGCCAAACTGTCGCTAGTCTTCAACAAGAGTTCTGTAATGATGAAGCAGACCCCAGGGAAAAATGGATTGATATAAAACCTATCATCCAACCCGAGCTGAAAGTAATTATGTTTATTGTTACTAGACTATGTGGGAGAGCTGCATTACATGTGGCTACCGGTTCCTAGATGCGTATTGCTGTGGACTGTTTTTGAGGCACCATTTTCAACTGGTGCGAAGCTATGTTGGCCAATGTAAAAGGCCAACTAACTAGAGTGAAAAATGGAAAACTAAATAAATTTGGATATGAATCCATCGTGGCCACTTTTTCTCTAGAGAGGGTACCCATGCTAGCACCGCAAAGTATTCCTGTTAATGCTAGTCGACCCCGAGAACCTAGGATGGTTCATTGGGTTGCATTGATGGCTTGTCACGGTATTGAGGGCGCTGAGATTGTTCAATTTCCTCCTTCATATTTCCATTGGCTAGACTGCCAACGTTTTGTCATCGAGGACTTTCCATACACCAGGATAGATTTTCGCGGTGACCAGGAGATGACTCTCCCTGCAGGGGAACAGTGGGATGAATCAGGTAAAATCATCTTCAACGAATTCTGAGTTCTAATTTTTTTATTTTTGATCGTCTTGTCAATTAATAACTAAATTTTTTTTTATGAATGCAGATGTGGGTCCATGGCGACCAGCCCATCTCCATCCCTATGACAGAAGACAACCAGTTGTAGCTGCACCAGCCCCAGTAGGCCAATCAACATAAATTTTGTCTGATTTAGAGCATCATCTAGAGCGTCTGACTCTAAACATTCTAGAGATAGACATAGATGAGATCCCACTCAGATTGCAGAGATACGTGATTGGTGTTCCAAGACCTTTTAGAAGGTTCCTGTGTAGGGTGCTTGGGTAGTGGTTTCTTATCGTGATCACCATCAGTGATGGGATGATCGTGTTGTAGAATCATATTTTTGAATTTTTGTGTTATCATTTTGCCGATCATAAGGTGTTTCCAACCAATGATCGAAGACGATGTATATTTTTTGAAAAACATTCTATACTATGATATATCACTATTTATCAGCTATCTGTGTTCATATTATGGATGTTGTTTGTTTTACTGTTTTGATCATTGCAAATGTTGATTTATCATAATAGAATCAACTGCGTTTGGTAATGTATTTAAATGTCTTGGAATATGTTGACATTCAATGTAGTCAAATTCACGTTCCAAGAGACGAACTCTTAAAAATAACCGTAATAACACTGGATTTCTAATGGCATAAACCCTGTTTAATTGTAATACAACAAGTTCAGAATCCAACCTAACAATCAAACTCCGAATTCCAAATGATATGGATTCAGATAATAACTCAATCACTGCACTATACTCGGCAATGTTATTCGTTGTTTGACCAAGGCTTACCCCATGCATGGATACTAACTCATCAGAGGGTGAATAAATAACCCAAGCTGTGGAAGAAATGTTCTGTGTACTACGACAAGCACCATCAGCAAAACCAATGTAGGTTTGAAGAGACGTCGACATCTGCAATATCAAGAGTAAAACTCAGATAAGCAGGAATAGTGATAAACACACTTCTAAACTAAGCACGCTTTTCTAATCTAAAACACACCACCAGTAAAGAAATCTAATCTAAGAAAAAATCTCCATACCAAGTTTTAAGCATAATATCGCTTTAGATAAATTCCATTTCTGGGTTTATCTAAAGGGACACCGTCAAAATCTATCAGCTCATAGGCTTCTTTTGCTAACTTTCACTTGAAAATGAAAGGGCCATGCCACATGGGCACGAATTTCCCAGCTCCTAGCTTACCGTTAGATTGATCATAAACTAAGACTAGGTCTCCTTATGAAAAATTTCAAGGGGTAACACTTCTATCATACTAAGATTTTATTCGTTTAACATGAGCCTCGTTTTCTATTGTAGCATTTCGTCGATTCTCATCCGGCTGAGCTAAGTACAAGAAATGTTTCTCCTCCTCAGACGTAGTTGGGAGTAATTCTATGGCTAATTTCAGTGACGAAATTTTTCATTCAATCGGCAACACAACTTCCAGACCGTAAATGAGTTGAAAGGGAGTGAAACCAGTTGATGTTTTTACTGAGGTTCGATATGCCCAAAGTGCTGAAAACAACATGGAATGCCAATTTGTTTTGTGAATACCAATAATTCGTCTAATCATGGTGACTAAAAATTTATTTATAGCTTCGACCAGAACATTGGCTTGTAGATAATACGGAGTGGAACTATCATGGTGCAGGCCAAGTTGATCTGTCAATTCCGTCATCATGACATTTCGAAAATGACTTCCATGATCTGTAATAATGGCTTGAGGAACACCGAACCTACCAATTATGTGATTAAATACGAAAGTTGCAGTAGTTTTTCCGTCAGCCGAAAATGTAGGCATCGCCTCGGCCCACTTAGTAAAATAATGTACTACTAAGATAATATATGCATGCCCCCAGGTCGAGTGAGGGTTACATGTAATAAATTCGATACCCCATTTTGCAAAAGGACCAACAACAATTATGGGATGAAGGGGAGCGGGTGGCACGCGCATATTATGATAAAAAAGTTGACAATTGTGGCATTTCCGGACTGCATAAATGCAATCTTTGAATAACGACGGCCAGAAATAGCCAGCGCGCAATATATTTTGGGTTGTGGCATACCCAGACATATGACCACCACATGCTCTAGAATGGCAGTCATTTAAAACTTTTTCATCTTCTTCATGAACAAGACAGTGTCGGAAAACTGAATCCGCTCCACAATGATAAAGTGTATCACCAATGATATTATACTGTTGGGATTGTAAACATATTTTGCGTCGCTGAGATCGTGAGATTTCAGGCTGAAAATATTGGGTTTGGAGATAAACAATAATATCTCCATACCATGGATTGAGATTACTGATAATAAACAGAGATTCATCCGCAATGGGCTCTTCTGCCACAGTTTCAGTATCAGTAGAGGGAAAATCACACATTAGTTTTGCAAATACCAAAGATTTCTTTACCTTGGATTTCTCAAACTCCAAGTCAAATTCCTGTAGGATAACTATCCATTTGGAATACTTTCCCCCTAGCAATTGTTTGGTTAAAATATACATCACAGGATTGTAATCAGAAATGACTGTGGTTTTACGTAACAAGATGTAGTGCCTAAATCTTTGGACAGCTTGGACAACTTCCACTGCCAATTTCTCCACATGTTTATACTTGATCTCGGTTGGATGCAGATTCCGACTAAGATAGTAAATCACATGTTTAGTATGAGGTTCTTCTTCCTGAACTAACACCATCCCAATGGTGGAATGAAAAGCAACGAGGTATAAAATGTAATCCTGGTTGTAGTTGGGAGGATGCAATAACGTTGCATGGGTTAACGCGTGTTTAAGTGCATCAAAAGATCGATCAGCGATATCATCCCAAAATAATGGAATATTTTGTTTCAACAACCGGGTGAAACCCTTTGTAAGCTCGGCATAGTTAGGAATGAACCGACGTAAAAAAAATTCTTTCCCCTGCAAACTTTGGAGTTGGCATAAAGTCGAAGGAGGAGGTAATTTAACAATAGCTTCGACCTTCGACGAATCAACGCGAATGCCTGATTTCAAGACCACAAAGCCCAGTAAACGACCCAACTCTACACAAAAAACACATTTGTGTGGATTCAGCCTAATTTTATAATTCCAACATCTCATAAAGATAGCTCGTAAGTGTGTGAGATGGTCAGCCCTGCGTGATGAATGAGCAGGTAAATCATCGAGATACGGCTACACAATGTGCTTAATGTCATGAAACGCATAAGACATTTCCCTTTGAAAAGTTGCTCCAGCATTCTTTAATCCAAAAGGTAGCTTGCGATAAGAAAACGTCCCCCATGGACAAATAAAAGCTGTTTTTGGCTGATCAGCAGGGAGTATGTTTATTTGATTATACCATGAAAAGGCATTCATAAACGAAAACATTTCACTACTGGCACAACCATCAATTATTTGATCGATATAAGGAGTTGGATAATTGTCTTTAGGACAAGCTCGACTAATATCCCTATAATCGATACATACTTGTATCGTTCCTTGTTTTTTAGTTACAGGAACAATATTTGATACCCAATCCGTTAAGGGAATTGGATAAATGAAACCTGCACGCAGTAATTTTTCAACGTCTGCTTTAATAGCAGCAAATTTTCTAAGATGTATCTGACGTAAATGTTGACGAACAGGTTTGGCATCCGGGTAAGTCTTGATTTCATGTACGACGATTGACGGATCAATTCCTGGCATTTCTTCATAGGACCAGGCAAACACATCACGAAATTCTTGAAATAGGGCTTTATAAGCTTGAATTTCATCTTCAGTACAGCAAGCGCCTATATGAATTTTTTCAATTATTCCTGGTTTTACCGAAATGTCAATTGGAATCGTTCGAGAAATATTTTCCAAATTTAACTCAGAATCAGGATTTTGCAATGGATTCTGGGGTTCTTTGACATACTCAGCAGTAAAAATTGAAGCGAAATCATCTTCAAAATGATCTAGTTGAGGTAAAAAAGAATATCGGTGATGCAGATCTTCCCATGGTAAATCATCAATGGACAAAAATTCACGAATGTGCTCATCAGTATGAACAACATCAGGAAATGTTGTTGTGGCTGAACTGGATATAGAATGTGATTCCTCGCAGATCCCATTCATTGGATCATTTTCGGTTGAAAAGGGGTTGGAAAGTGGCCAAGTAAACAGTACATGCAATTGGAAATGGACTCAAGGCATCATGCCATCAAATGAATCAATCTCGGATTCGGAAGGTACGATCCAAGGATCATCAAACATACCAGTGTCTGACGAAATCATGTGAATATTTGCAGTAGAAGGCGATACGTTAGGAGGAGGAAAGGAAAAAGTTCCTAGTAAACCAGAATCTTTAATCAAACCCACCCCAACATCCTTATAAGGGATAGCCGTTTTACCAACATGCTGGATTGTTTCTGTAGAGGCTGGGTCGAACGAGAAATAATTTAACTGATCTATTGTCACGATCTTTCATTAGAAGTATGAAATTTTATGAGTCGAAAGACTAAAGAAACAACGACATTCATGGCATAAGACGAGCGTTGCGATCAGGGAGAAGGTTGTGTCTATAGAGAGCATCAACCACTTTCATCTGAATTTGCAGTTTCCTTCGACCCCTATACAGGCAAATCCAAAATATCAAAGGTGAGGCTTTTGACCATCCAAAAGCCTTAAGAATCTTCGGAGAATTGGTTGATGTAGGAAGACAAGCGAATCTACCACTGTGAATCGACATAATACATGTTGAAGCTCCCTCATCAATCACAGTCTGATAGATCGGTCTGTTTTTTACTAACACTGGTATCTGGAAAGCCATTTGATGAGGTAGATGAGGTGTACTATTTTCTAAATCAAATATTATAAGATTAGAATCCTGAACATCTACAGCTCCTATAGCAGAAAAAAGCAATTTACGCTATGCTAGGCATGATTGCAGCACTTCCAAAGCTGACATTGTTGAAGGGGAAATAGCTAAGTCTTCAACAATGTTGTAATTCTGAGCAGCTCTCGCATGTGGATTGAAAGCTGATTTACAAAGAAAACCTTTAGCATGCGCTTTGATTATTAATTCTGGATTTTGTTTCTCGATCTGTAGCGGACCAGAAATAGGAGGAGGCGTAGTTGATGCATTTGCATTAGAATATTCTGCTTCTTTACCATCAACAGGACTCTTATTACCATAATCTTGTGATCGCGTCGCAATCCTTACATGAGACATCATCAGAATAGGCTCTTCTGAGGAATTTGAGGTAGAACCAACCATTTTGCTATCTTGAGTTGGAAAAGGATCCTTCAAGACAACAGGTTGTTGTGAACCTTTAACGAATTTCGCAACCTCTGCTCGATGTGGGCATTCCTTAGTAAAATGATCTTCGTCACAAATATAACAAGGATAATGAGGTTTGCGTTTTTCATCATTGGATTCATTTTTATTAGTTTTCTCTTTTGAATTATTTTTATTTTTATTCTTCCCTTTCTTTTTACCACCGGATTTAGATTTAGCCGTATATGTCTCTACGACATGAATGTCGGCAGAAATTTCAGGGGAAGATTCTCCTTTCGGGGAATCTAGTAAAGTTATAATAGGAGAAGAATTCTTTAAAGATTTATTCTTACTTTTTGTATTGACCGTACCAATCATACCATCAGCGACATGAGACCCTGAAGGAGCTGCAGCTATTTGACCTTGTTTTGGAAGGTCGGGGATTTTTTCGTGTAAAGTACCTTACTGCGTATAAACAAGGTCAAGGTACTGAGCTTGAGCAATCACTTGCTCCTCAGTAACAACCCCAACCTTAGCTACATCTTCATTAATCTTGGGTAACAATGATTTAACAAACCATTCTACCAAAATTTGATCCGGAATATAAACTTTCACCAAACGTCTTCGTCTTTCATTCATAAATATGATCGAAGTATACGTGAACTCAGATTGCTTGGTAAGTTAATAATTCCATTATTGAATATATGTGTGAACAGCTTCTGAAAAAATAAGTCAAGAAGGAAATTCATGGCTCCAAGTGAGGTTATTAAATGAAACCTCGTGGTAACTCAGCCTGCCATTTGGTACACAGACAATAAAGAGTTCTTTGGAAAAGACGTAAGCGAATCGAATCATCAATAATTGAATTAGACGCACACCAGAGGTGATAAGTCATGACATGATTTTATGGATCCTCTCCTGCCTTACCTTCGAATTTGGGTATATCATTTGGAAACTTATGTGGCATTGGCGGCCAATACGAGTAATAGAAAATTGGATCATTTGTAAGGCGCGTCAAATCAGGTAAATCCAAAGTTGCAATAAATGGTAACTGACGGTTAGGGTCATGAAAACCTTTAGTAGTCAAAGCAATTCCAGGAGGTGGATACCCAGGATAACTGGGAATTGGATTTGCGTTAGGAATTGTGTAACCTCCTGGAAAACCAGGATTAACCGGACCAAACTAGGGTTGTGCCAGGCTCTCTTTGATAAATATAACGGTATAGACCCAATCTTTAGTGATAACTGAATTTGTGTAGGCCCAGGACCGTATTGAGATGTCCACCGTGGTTGATACGTGAATTGTGGTTGACTTGTGACAACTTTACTTGTACCAGCTTGTCCTGCAGGCATCTGAACCGAAGTCTAAACTGAAGATCCTGACTGGGGTACAGAGACTTGAGGGATTTGCATAGATACAGGGATAGCCGAACTCAGAGTTACAGATACTCCAGAAATAGGTGTTACAAGTTGAACAGACGTTGCAGCAGTTTGAGGCGGAGTCTGAGGTGAACTAGGCCCAGCCTGCTGAACAGAACTAGGTGCAGAAGTTTGAATAGTTGGCTAGACAGGTTGCGGGGTTAAACCAATAACCAAAGGCTATCCAGGTTGATAAGGCAGCTTCACGTTAGGCTACATAGGCTGTTGATATTGGTATGGATCCCACACCATATTCATTCCGGGGTACTGTCCCACAAAAGGTTGAACGTAAGGACCATAACCTGGTTGAACGTAGGGTTGATAAGTAAGTGGTAAATTTCTAGCTGCTTGAACAGATGACTGACCAGAAAGCTTTTGGTAACCTTGAATTGGGTACTGACCTTGAGGTTGATAACCCTGAGGCATGTACTGAAGCTGGGGTTGATAAGGACCCTGAGGAGCATATTGAGCTTGGGGTTGACCCTGGGGTGTGTACTGTCCTGAAGGTTGATATCCTTGAGGTATGTACTATCCTTGGGGTTGTCCCCCAAAATAATATGATTCCACAGTTTGTCCTAGGAAAAAGCTACCTTGAGGTTGACCCCCAGGTGGTAACTGACTTCCTGAAGGTTTCCCCCTAGGTTTTAACTGACTACCTTGAGGTTGCCCCCCAGGTGGTAACTGATTTCCCTGAGATTGCCCTCCAAGCGGTAATTGACTGCCTTGAGGTTGCGGATTCGGAGTATTACCAGACATCATAAAAATTTGCTCTATGTTCGACATTTCAGTTTTAATTCCACTTAAACCAGATGATATGATGCTTTCTATCAGTTGAGGAGCTGCCCCCGAAAAAGTACCAGACAGAGCTTGATATCCCGAAGGAACAGAAGGACCACCATGTAAAAATGATTCCGGTGTCTGGGAAAACATGGATGACTCTCCTGCCATAATGGATGATGTATAATAACCTCTGGGTGTTGGATGAAATGGAACTCGAGGTGGAGAAAAATCAAGACCCAGATTCTCTAAAAAATTCGTTAAGGATAAATACCAAGCAGTAGTTCGAATAGGGCTGTAGAAAATTGATTCACGTTCCCTAAGATTTAATGACTGAGGGGAATTGGGAAGAGATAAATCTTCGTCTGGATTAGTAAGTTCTTCAATAGAAATTAGTCCATATGGAAGATCATCAGTGACAATATTTCTTACCCTAAGTGAACCAGGATCGCTAGAAGTTGGTGAAATAAATCCTGAGGATGTTTCCAAAACAGAAGGTTCAGTTTCAGGTTCGTCAGCCAATTCACTAGTAGGAGAAATACTACCAGTAACTTCAGAAACTGAAATCGGCTCTTGAATGTGTTATGTTATGGGTGTTTGATAATCAGGATGAACCACTATGGATGAAGTTCCAACTTCTGTTGATTTAATCCTACCGCTACTAGACGATACCAGAGCACGAAGCCCTTCAAGCTGACTTGGTGAATATTCAGGGGGTTTCCCTTGTAGTCTCCGGGATTGTCTCGGCAATTCCGCCACGATTAAAGATTAACTAATCACACGCAAACAAAGAAAATTTCAATGAAAACACCTAAAGTCTCTAAAGAAACAAACAGTTGAATCACACGCTTAAAAATCTAAGAGTTCAAACCACACACAAACAGTAACTTCCCGTACTAAAAACACTAGTTGGTGATGAAATCCAACTTAGTAGAAATTTAATACAGAAAGGGTGGTTGGAACAGTTACCCCGACAACCTGCTTAATGAAACAGACTGGCACAAGTTTCCTCACAAAACCATCTCGTGTGAAGAGAACCCCCCAGAGAGTCCAAGTGAGTCTAGTTGACGTCTGCTCCAGGTACAGTGAGATCTTTCCTTCACCGTCACCTTAGGAAATAATCTTAAGTTTATGGACACTACGGTTACCAACAGTAACAAATATAACTGGGGGAACAGTCTACGATCCGATCCCACGCGCAAGGACAGAGTAACAAAGCTCAATCCCCTTGAAGGTTCCTCGACATGGTTAATCCGAGGTTTACCAACAAGTGACCCCAGGCTCCTCGACAGTGGTTAATCCGAGGTTTACCGTTTGTAATGCGTGCAAAATCTTCTATCTTCCCCAATGAAACATAATTGATTGTCTCAAAGGTTCGGACATGATCTCGTGATTGAATTCTTTAAGAGAAGCTTCCCAGATTATACAAATTACAATTGGATTTATTTCCTACCGCAAGATTTATCTACTTGTTTGTTTTACTACCTTGGAGAGTTAATTACTCCCTACTCCAAGATACTAGCCTAAGCTATGTTGGTGATAAGAGCCCTAGAAAATAAAAATATTGCTAGATGGATTTTAATTAAGCGTTACTTTTAGGAGTTGTTTCTTAAGTCAATGGGTGCGGAAGTGAAACTCTGATGGTGTGAAGACTTGACTTCCAGACAACACTAAAAATGCACCTAAAAATGATAATCAGATATTTTTGTTTCAATGAAATTCTAATTAACGAAGAGTTAGAGAATGCAATTCTTTTAATGAACAATTCCTTCTTTAAACATAAATAACAATTGAAAGAAAATATTTTTGTCTTTTCAGCAATGAATCCAAATGAAACAAACTATCAAAGATCATAAGAAAATCATTTCACTTTCAAAAAATTGAAGCTATAAAACAAATTTTCTTCAAAAGAGATCTACAATTTTTTTTATAAAAAATACTCAAAACTATAAAACTAATTCTGAGATCTACAAATTTTAATAACCTATTTGAATAAAAGCCTTAAATTTTTTTTGAAGAATGTTTTACTTAGTTATTCAGAAAACTAAGGATCTGTTTGTTTAGAATAACAAACAGATCAAAAACACTCAATTATGTTTTTATAAAAAATGAAATTAAAAAACCAATAACAAAGTTTCTTTTCGAAGATTTGCAAAGAAACATGCAACTCTATTTCTCAATAAAGGATGATTTCACAATCAGGTCGGATTCAACAAAAGACAAAATACCAATGTAATCTCGGGTATTTTAAACAGTCAATGCTTCAAATCACTACAAAGACCAAGTGAAAGACAGTCCAAAACGCAAAACTTCTAGAAAATCATCAAAACAACAATACTGCTAAAATTCATTCACAGAAAGATTTTGATAGAAACAATCATCAATCTGGGCATAAATCAAAAACTCTAAATTAAAATAAAGATAAACTAAAGAAAGAAATCTAAATTTTTTCAAAATTTTAACAGGGTCCGCAGGCTTGCAGAAGGAATAGGTGTGGTACTGCACTGTTTACTAAAGCAAAAATGCGAAACTGCCCACACTGTGAAAACAAGGCAAAGTGCGGTCCCAAGAAAAATTAGAGAAAAACATAAAAGATCTCAAAATTTTCAAAAACAGAGAAAACCTAAGCTACCTAGGCAGATGTCTATCAATCAAAAACTAGGAAAAACGTTTCCTCAAATCAAAATAAAAGAGAACAAAAAACAACAAGTTCCTTCCCCAGCGAAGTTGCCAATTTGTTGGCGGATAAATCCGTCTTGCGGACAAGACCGATCTCCCTAGTACTAAAAGTATCTAGCAACAAACAGCCAAATAGACTAATATTTCTCTAAGCATATATGATCTATGAAAAGCTCTATAGAGGTGTTAAGGACTTACCATTTGTCTAGTGCTTGTTTGAAGTCGTTATTGTCCCTTGCGTGCTTGAAAGAGTTTTCATCGTAAACTTGCAGTCACAAACAAGCAAAATATTACATAGCACCTGTATAGAAATCATCATAAACCATGCTTATCATAGTGATCAAGGAATCTATGAAATAAACCATTGATTGAAAGCTTATTGAGAAAAAATGAGTATATTTGTATTAATTTCAAAAGAAGAAAATCATTACAACCTGAGCCTTGATGTTGCATAGGACTTGTTGGGGTCCAAAGCAGGAAGCTCCTTTACTTTGATAAGCTCTGCACTCCTCCAACCAAGACTAATAGAGGTATGTAATCTCTCCTCACAAAAGTCTTAATCAACTGAGTCTGAATCTCAATAGCACTTAACTTCAAATATTCTAAAGCATCAACTCCCCTTGAGGCTACCCAATGCCTCTTTTTATAGTAGAATAGAGGAGGTTTCTTGTTCCAACTATGAAGGGATATAATCCTCCTTCAAAGGGATAAGCTCCTCACATCAAGGGGTTAGCTCCATAAGGTAAGGGATACATGCACCTCATAAGAACGGTTCTATCATCACAAGATATTTTCTGGAAGTTTCTAGAATTCACTTTTATTGAGATTTTTGGAAATTACTTGCACCTTTTTTATCTTACAGGGGTCCACACTTTTAACACAGATAAAGTGTGTTTTGATACGCAGGAAAGCTGAACATCAGGTGCAGGACCGCAGGCAAGATAGAGAGAAAGTGCGACACCAAAGTTTAGGAGATTTTTAGGAACTTTTCTCTGATTTTCAAGGATTGACATGAGGAACTGATATGTTAGACTTGCAAAGGGAGGAGTATGAGTAATAATGAGCTCATACACATAGCAGAATGTCAGGATGACAACTTTCAGTGTAACACATCTTATTATGGAAAACCACAGTGATTTCTAACTGTAACCCCATGATGTATATCTTGACCAAACAATTGCTAGGGGGGAATTATTCGAAATGGATAGTTATCCTGCAGGAATTTGACTTGGAATTTGAAAAATCCAAGGCAAAGAAGTCTTTGGTTTTTGTTGAACTGATGTGTGATTTCCCCTCTACTGATACTGAAATTGTGGCAGAGAAGCCCATTGCGGATGAATCGTTGTTTCTTATTAGTACTTTTGATCCTTGGTATGGGGATATTATTGTTTATCTCCAAACCCAATCTTTTTGGCCTCTCACGATCTCCGCGATGGAAAATACATTTCCAATCCCAATAATACAATATTATTGGTGATACACTTTATCATCGTGGAGCGGATTTTGTTTTATGACACTGTCTTACTCATGAAGAAGCTGAGAAGGTTCTGAATGACTGCCATTCTATAGCATGTGGTGGTCATATGTCTAGGTATGCCGCAACCCAAAATATATTGTGCGCTAGTTATTTCTTGCCGTCCTTATTCAAATATTGTATCTATGCAGTTCGGAAATGCCACAATTTTCAGGTCTTTGATCGTAAAATGCGTGCACCACCCGCTCCTCTTCACCCTATAATTGTTGTCGGTCCTTTCACAAAGTGGGGTATTGACTTTATTACATGTAATTCTCACTCGGCCAGGGGGCATGCGTATATTATCCTAGCGGTAGATTATTTTACTAAGTGGGCCGAGGCGATGCCTACATTTTCGGCAGACGGCAAGACTGCTGCAACTTTCATATTCAATCATATAATTTCTAGATTCGGTGTTACCCAAGTTATCATTACGGATCATGGAAGTCTTTTTCGAAATATCATGATGACTGAACTGACAAATCAACTTGGCCCGTGCCACGATAGTTCTACTCCATATTACCCACAGGCTAATGATCTTGTTGAAGCTATCAATAAAGTTTTAGTCACTATGATCAAATGAATAATTGGTATTCATAAGTCGAATTGACATTCCATGTTATTTTCAGCACTTTGGGCATATCAGACCTCAGTAAAAACATCAACTGGTTTCACTCCTTTTCAACTAGTTTACAGTTTGGAAGCTGTGTTACCTATTGAATGCGAAATTATGTCATTAAAATTAGCCATAGAATTACTCCTAGCTACTTCTGAAGAGGAGAAATGTTTTTTGTACTTATCTCAGCTAGATGAGAATCGATGTACTGTTGCATTAGCAAACGAGGCTCATGCACATCAAATAAAAGCTCAGTACGACAGAAATGTTACACCTCACAATTTTTCAGAAGGAGACCTAGTTTTAGTATACGATCAAGCAAATGATAAACTAGGGGTTGGAAAATTTATACCTATGTGGCATGGTCCTTACATTTTTAAGTGAAAGCTGGCAAAAGGGGCCTATGAACTGATAGATTTTGATGGGATCTCCTTAGATAAACCTAGAAATGGGCTTTATCTGAAGAGATATTATGCTTAAATTCTAAGTGGAGATTTTTGTTAGATTAGTTTCTTTACAGTTGGTGTGTCTTAGATTAGAAAAGCGTGCCTAGTTTAGAGTGTGATCTTATCACTATTCCTTCTTATCTGGGTGTTACTCTTGATATTGCAGATGACGACGCTAAAACCTACATTGGTTTCACTGATGGTGATTGGCGTAGTACACGGAACAATTCTTACGCAACTTGGGTTATCAATTCACCCTCTGATGAGTTAGTATCCATGCATGGGGTAAGCCTTGGTCAAAAAATGAATAACATTGTAGAGTATAGTGCAGTGATTGAATTATTATTTGAATCCATATCGTTTGGAATTCAGAGTTTGATTGTTAGGTTGGATTCTGAACTCGTTGTATTACAACTTAACAGGGTTTATGCCATTAGAAATTTGATATTATTACAGTTATTTTTGAGAGTTCATCTCTTGGAACGTGAATTTGATTACATTGAATATCAACATATTCCAAGATATTTAAATAAATTAGCATATGTAGTTGCTTCTAGTATAATAAATAGACATCTGAAATAATCAAAATAGTAAATTACACAACATTCGATAACATGTTACACAAGATAGCCGGTAATAATGATATATCATAGCATAGAAATTTTGTTTCAAAATATACATCATCTTCGATCATAGGTTGAAAAAAACCTTATGATTGGAAAGAATGATAATACAAAAAGTAAAAAATGTTATGAGTCTACAAATCGATCATCCTATCGCTAGTGATGATCACGATAAGAAACCACTGCTCGGGCCACCCTACACAGGAACCTCCTAAAAGGTCTTAGGACACCAATCACATATCTCTATAACCTAAGTGGAATATCATCTATATTGGTCTCTGGAATGTCTAGTGTCAAGTGCTCTAGATGATGCTCAAAGTCAGTTAGGATCTCTGGTGATTGGCCCTGTGGGGCTGGTGCTACTGCAGCTGGGTGTCTCCTCTCATAAGGCTGGAGAATGGTTGGTCGTCGTGGGCCCACATATGCATTTAAACTTTTGACTATTATTTTTGGACGATTAAAATACAAAAAAAATTAGAAATTAGAAATTTTGAAAATGGTTTTTACCTGAATCATCGCACTGTTCTCCTGCTAGAAGAGCCATGTCTCGGTCATCGATGAAGTCCATCCTGGTGTATGGAAAGTCATCAAACACAAAAAATTGGTTGTTCAACCAATGAAAATATGCAGGCGTGAATCGAACAACCTCTATGCCCTCAGCGTGATGGGCCATCAAAGCCACCCATCGAACCATCCGAGGTTCCTGGACTCTGCCTGGATCAACTGGAATGAGCTACAGAGCTAGTAAGGTAATACTCTCTAGAGAAATTTTAACCACAATGGATCCATAACCAAAATTGTTTAACTTGTCATTTTTTGCTCTGGTCAGTTGGCCCTTCACATTGGCCAATACTGGTTCGTACCAATTGAATATTGTGCCTCGGAAGCAATCTACTGCAATCTGCATTTGGGACCTAGTAGCCACATGCAATGCTACACTCCCACACAGTCTAGTAATAATGAATGCAATTAATTTAAGCTCAGGTCGAATGATAGTCTTAATATCAATGCTTTTATCCTTGGGGTCTGCTTGATCATCGCAAAACTCTAGTCGAAGACTAGCAACAGACTGGCCACCTGGCCTAGTCCCAAGCAGAGATATTTGTTCACCCCTTTTGGAAACACCAATTAAAAATATATATATCCTCTGGCTCAATTTTGAGTTGGTGGCCGCCAATAACAAAACATTGGTCCTGAGTGTCCCATTTGTTTACTAGCCATGTCAGGAGGTCTACTTGGGCCCTCATGCCCTGTATGGCCCAGAACTTGTACAAACCAAATGCTCTCAATACCTACATTGTGGGAAAATGATTCATTGCAGCATCATCTACATACTTATGCTCATATTCTTTGCAAGTAAGAATTTTGAATGTCCTACAATGCATAAAAAGACATATTAGAACAAACTTGTTTGAAATATTTTGGGCGGAAATTGAGAAATTTAGGTTTTAAATTTCATTGCGCGGGGTCCACACCCTATTCTCATACACGGTGCATAGATATGCACAGGAGCTGTGAAATAGGTGCGAACCCATGACTTTTTTCTATGTAAAAAAAAGTCGAGGTCCGCAGGGCCTGCGAGTTGCACCTGCAGACCCTTGCAAGTGATTTTTTCAACCTATTTTTCCCTAAAAAAATGAAATTTAAAGCCTAAAAACAAAATTTAAATGGATGAAATGCAAGTTAAGGAGGACATGGATTACCTGGAGCTGACAATTCTCGATTCCGACGGATAGATTTTCCAGAATTTTCACAGGAACTTTTTTTCCCAAAAGCTCTCACTTTTTACTCTGAACTCAAACGGTAAAAATGAAGTTAGAAAAGCCCTTTTTATAAGTTTTTTCGAATAAATGAAATTTTAATTTGTTTATTTTTCACTTTAAAATGGTAATTTTAAAAAACATTTTTATTAATCTTAAACAGGTATGTGTAATATTTTGAGTTTTTGTGCAGAAAATTGGATTTTTCAGGAAAATTGATTGTTTTTCAACAAAGAGCATACTTTTATCACTTTTTCGGACTCTTTCAAAAATCTACAAAAAAGTGAGAACCTGGAGTCCTCTTTTAAGCCCTTTTCAAACTCTTGAAAATTGAAAAGATTGTTGAGCACTTGATTATTCGAACTCGTGAAAATAAATGAATGATCGTCCTTTTAGTAGAAGTTTACCCCTTTTACGGACTGAAATGGACTATTTACGAAAAAGGTATACGTTGAATAATTACGGTCAATAGAGTTCTCTCCTGCATTATTTTATCCTTTTTGGGCTCAAGAGACTAAGTTTACGAAAAATTACACCCATGGAGTTTTCTTAAGTTTTTTCTTCTGATTCCCTAAAATTGAAAAACAACGAGTTTCTCCTATACTGGACTCATTAAAATTTAACAGTAAAGGACCTGTTCAATTTTTAAATAGGAATGAACCACTCCTTCTTAGGTTCGAATATTAAACTAAGCTAGACTCATCTGAAGGATGGGCTTATAAACAAGAAAATGTTATCTTCCTCAAGCTTGTCAAAAATAAAGAGGTACTTGCCAGAAATGGTGGGGGAAAAGAGAGAAAAATGAACTTGTTTGTTACATTTTGACTATTCGGAAAACCATTAACCACTCTTGAACATGACACTTTTGTTCATCTGGGTTGGGAAAATCCTTTTCCTAACAGTTAATCAAACCATATTGAAAGACTTCAGCTGGTTTCTGGGTATTAGCTTTGGGTCAATTTTCACCAAGCCATCTGCAGTGTCGTTAGGTTTTCAAGAGGTGAATTCAAATAAACCATTCTGTAATATTCCGAATGGGGAAATTTCTGCAATGTTGGGAATATCTTAAGATATTCCTCTTTCAGAAATATTGCAAGTCTATTTCATAGATTAACTACTTGGGCATCTACCGGATACATCATATTCACAAGGAAGGATGAAATCCAGAGGCTATCTGGCCCTTTGTAGACTCTATCTATAGATATGTAATATCTCCTATTAGGAAGAGCTACTCTATTGAGAATACCTCATGATAGAGTTACAACAGTAAGAAAATACACCCATTGACAAATAACAGTGACACACACTCATAAAATGTGAGAGGAATCCATAGCTATCTCATTATAATAATAGCAGCATCATATGTATACAAAATCTTCAAGGAAATGATACTCAAGATGTACAATGCCAAGCCTCAAGAGAAAGTACATAAATCATGGAAGAACTCTGCTGCACATATAAACCCTAGCTATGACTGCGCAGTTTATAAGAGAAATTGCATGCTAAAAATTCCAAATGCATAGATATACAATGATACGATACAAAATAACATTATGAGTGAAGAATTCAACTCCCAAAGGCTACCTCCTATCAATCCTGGAAGGATTGATCATAGAACCCAAAATTTGCAAAATGCCAGAGTAGCTGGGTAGCTGCAGCAACTCAGAAATAGAACTGGATGGAGATGGGTGGATCTGATGCTCAAACTGAGTATGCCTCCTCCAACAGATCTTTTGAATGAAAGGCTGATCCCTTCATCAAAGATCTATCCCTCCAATAATCTGCAAGAGCCCCACTACAAATGCTCTATAGAAAATAATGTAGTCACTGGGTGAACTGCGCTGTAGGGGCAAGGGAATGAGATGGCCTTGATTCCAAATCTATAATTATGCTCTGAAATCTTCCTCACTAATTCCTCAAAGGGGTAGGGACTCCCTTCCTCTGAAAATTAGCTCTGGAAGTGGTGTAGATGTCCTCCACTGCAACTCTCTACAATGCAGCAACACTCTTGTACAAGAATAACACTGTCATTGGAGATGGTAGCTTTGGCCTTGAGCCATGGAATGTGGAGAATGAATAAAAACCTTCAAGAGGCCTCTCAAGAAGGGGAAGGAATCCCAAAAAGGAATTCCTCCGGAAATTCTTGATGAACAGAAAAGAATGCTCTCTTGTCTGAATAGACAATGAGATGAATAATACTCAACATAAGCAAAAATAGCTGCCATACCCTTCTCTTATACAAGTGAAAGCCTCCTTACCATGGACCCCACACCTTAGGGTTTTCTCCACTAAGTGATATCTCTCCCATGTGAAATGTGTTTCCTTTCTAAGAAAGCTTCTCCTTCTTCTATTGCATAGTCAAACTTGATCAATCTTGACCTAAACCTCTTGCAAATAATATTGTTCACACATGAGGGTGTGTAAACCAGTTCCAAAGGTGATCCATTTTATTAGTATGACGGATTTTATTAATTTTTTTATTAAGAATGGGTCTCCCTACCCATTTATTCTTCTCCTCTATGAAATCTGCAAAAATTAATATTCCAATTTGCTGCTTGCAAATTTTCGAATATTACAGTCCTCCCCTCTCAAAGATTGCTTGTCCTCAAGCAATTAAAAGAATAGACTGAGTTATTTCCCTTTACCTCCCCTGTAGCATCCATGCATAATAAACTTCTCCAAGAAAAGGATGCCATATAATCAATCAAGTGTTTAGGTTGTCCCTCCAACATATGCAATCTAGCCTTTGGTGAACATCCCCAAATAACTGTCATGTAGAAGAAAATATCCATGAAGGAAAAAATGGGTTGTCTAAGGGCCTCCTTGAGGCATGAGATCTGATATAAAGTGGGACTTATCATCCCCATGTGAATCTCCCATCCCCAAGAAATCAGCCATACAACAAATCAGCCATACAACATGAGCTGCTTCCAAACATAGCAACTCATAGAAAACTCTCTCCACCTTGAGCTCCAGAAAAGAAGGTGGGCTGAAAATCTGAACATGGCAAGCTCCATGGCTCATCCTGTGTTGTCCTATCCTCCACTTATGATTAGTGTGGAGTGTGTGCTGATCCATGGCTGAAAATGTATTGCCTCCAAGTGGTAACATGAAGAATAATTCTCCAAGGATCTCTCCTCCATCAATGAAAATTCTGCTGGCCCAAAGTATGTCATCCATGATGAGTAGGACATGATCATCATAGAATACCCCAATGACATGTTTTCTATAGGTTATATCATATGCAGCAAGGTACAAACAATGTATCATAGGGCTACAACGCAATCTCATCCAGTACAGCTGCAGAAAATAACATGACAAGTATTGTACAGAAAATTTCACCTCTACTACTGAATAGTGAATAGATGAGTGAGTTAGCAATACAAAGTCAAATACATGCCCATATACATACAATGGATGGATATCATCATCAAATTCATGTTCCACCTCCAAGGAAAGCAAACAAGTGGTTGTTGTTACCATGTCTCTCCTCATGTTCCCATTAGAACATGCCATGCATAAACTGTAGGAATCATCTTCCCTCAAAGACACATTCAACTCATGTGTCAATTAACCCATCATGCTCCAAATAATAATATGGAAAATATCAGCAAATGGAAGCATGCTCATCATCAAAAGAGAGGAAGTACTGATGGTTTTACATGATGCTTGATGGCACCAACAGTCTCCCGAGCAGCAACAACGCAGTTTTTCAAACTGCTGCTTTAGAATTTTACTTGGAAAAATGTTTCTTAATACATGGTCAAGTATATGAGTTTCCTGATCATGAATGTAGTGAGAAAACCTTTGCCCAAGGCCACATAAAATATGGTTGTCTCCATCATATGGTTTGGCCCAACCTTGCTCATGGAGAAACATGAAAAATATACCCCCTTGAGGAGCCATGCACTGAATCATAGTGATAAGAGTATGTAAATCAGAAAATGTAAGCAAAATGCTCTTACCATAGGCTGGAAGTAAAATAATAGATGAATCTATGCATGTGACCCTGCTCCCAAGTGACAATGTTGTGAGCTCATGCAAAAAGGCTCTTGCCTATGCCAATTTTTGTTTCTTGACATGCTCCTTGTCAAGAATACTTCTCGTGATGTTGTTGTAAATGTGAAGCCTTTCCCAACATGGAAATGCCTCCTGTTCAATCCAAGCTGAGGGTAATCCCTTTGCACTATGAAAGTGCCCTCCTCTACTCCTGCAACACCATACATCATTTGAGAGAAAATCTTCTTGTGCTCTCTCCAAAATAGTTCAAGCAACCCAAGTGCTTGCTTCCTCCTCATGCTCACATCATGTAACTCATGTGATGAAGGTATCATGACTGATATATATGCCATATCAGCACCATGGATCCATACTCCTTGCTGCTCAATGATTTAAACACCTTGCCACCTCTTCTCCACTCCTATCCTCCTGGAAAATGAGTACATCAAGTGATGGAAAAACTCCTTCAAGAGGAGCCAGCGCAGCCAAGCCTCTTGTTGCCCGGTATCATATATTTTCAAGTGGAAAATCAGCCCCTTGCTTCTCATCCACACCTACTCATCTCCTTGTGGATGTCTTCTCCTTTTTCCTCCTTTGGTACTCCTCCCATGAGGGCTACCATTCTCCCAAGCCATATCTTCCCCTTTGCATTTCATGGAAGGTTGAAATGCAACTCCTTAGAGACCTCTTAGAAAATATCTCTCACCCATGGCTATGTTGGATCCATGAGGACCCAATTATGATGGAGGTAATATCTCCTCTCCACCCATGTCTGTCAGTGCTACTGATTCCTCAAATAGGGTAGCAGCTGTTTCACCCTCCGGTTCAAGGTTTGTTCCCTGATTTATCATGAAGGTGCCATGGTTTATTTCATCCTCCAATGGTTCACATCCCAACCTCAAGGGCTGAATGAGACGCATCAAAAGTACCTGAGGATGAGGGTTTATCTCTCCCTTAAACCCTTTGCACAGCGCAGTGCAATCATGGTGCTCTGGAATAGCAATAGATGTAGATCCTGGGACCTTTAAAGATGAGTTTCCACAATTCCTTAAGTTTTTTGCTGAAATGAAAAGTGGAACTTCACTCATACCTTGATGGATCCTGTGGTCTTCTTATGTGGCTGCAACAGTTTCCTCCTTTAATGCCATAACTTCCTCCTCCATAGCTGAAAAAGGCTTCTCTTCCTTTGTCATCTCTCCATCAAAGGTTTGAATCAACCTTTGAGCAAAGTCTTCAAAAGAGCTTACCCTTGAATGGACCAAGGCTTTGAACCACCAAATAGAGGCTTCACCCTGCATGTGTAGCGCTGCAATCTCCACTGCTTCTTCCTATGTCACTGGATGTAGCAAGAAAAAGGCTTCTATCTTTTTCACCCAAGCTCTAGCTGAAGTGTCCCCATCAAATGTAGACAATAGGAACCTATTGCCTCTGATTTCTCTTTTTCCATAAGACCTTCTGTCCTCCTTCTATTGAATAAACTGTGGGAACGTTGTAGCTCCCCTGAATGATACAGAATGGGATTTATACTCATCTAGGTATTGATTTAGAACCAGATGATCCAAGCATCTCTCATGCTTGCTTTCTTTCTGAGAATAGGAAGTGCATGGACCTTCCTCTTCTCTTCCTCGCTTCTCCTCCTCGGGGAGGTTCTTCTTTGCTCTGAAATAGATGAGATCAAGCTCATCTTCTGTATCATCATCTTCTTCCTCTTTCTTGGGCTTGAAGGCCATGGGTTGAGCCAAGAAAGGTGCTCTGATACGACTGTAATATTCCAAATGGGGAAATTTCTGAAATGTTGGGAATATCTTAAGATATTCCACTTTTAGAAATATTGCAAGTCTATTTCAGAGATTGACTAATTTGGAATTTACCGGATGCATCACCTTCACAAGGAAGGATGAAATCCAGAGGCTATCTGGCCCTTTGTAGACTCTGTCTATAGATATGTAATATCTCCTATTAGGAAGAGCTACTCTATTGAGAATACCTCATGATAGAGCTACAGCAGTAAGAAAATACACCCATTGAAAAATAATAGTGACAGATACTCATAAAATGTGAGAGGAATCCATAGCTATCTCATTATAATAATAGCAGCATCATATGTATACAAAATCTTCAGGGAAATGATACTCAAGATGTACAATGCCAACCCCCAAGAGAAAGTACATAAATCATGGAAGAACTCTGTTGCACATATAAACCCTAACTATGACTGCGCAGTTTATAAGAGAAACTTTATGCTAGAAATGCGAAATGCATATATATACAATGATATGGTACAAAATAACATTAGGAGTGAAGACTTCAACTCCCAAAGGCTACCTCCTATCAATCCTGGAAGGATTGATCATAGAACCCAAAATTTGCAAAATGTTGGAGTAGCTGGGTAGCTGTAGCAACTCAGAAATAGAACTGGATGGAGATGGCTAGATCTAATGCTCAAACTGAATATGCCTCCTCCAACGGATCTTTGGAATGAAAGGCTGATCCCTTCATCAAAGATCTCTCCCTCCAATAATCTGCAAGAGCCACACTACAAATGCCATATAGAAAATAACGCAGTCACTGGGTGAACTGCGCTGTAGGGGCAAGGGAATGAGATGGACTTGATGCAAAATCTATAATGATGCTCTAAAATATTCCTCACTAAATCCTCAAATGGGTAGGGACTCCCTTCCTCTGAAAATCAGCTCCGGAAGTGGTGTAGATGTCCTCCACTACAACTCTCTACAATAAAACAACACTCTTGAACAAGAATAACGTTGTCACTAGAGATGGTAGCTTTGGCCTTGAGCCATGGAATGTGGAGAATGAAGAACAACCTTCAAGAGGCCTCTTAAGAAGGGGAAGGAATCCTAAACAGGAATTCTTCCGACAATTCTTGCTGAACAACAAAGAATGCTCTCTTGTCTGAATAATACTCAACATAAGAAAAAATAGCTGCCATACCCTTCTCTTATATAAGTGAAAGCCTCCTTACAATTGACCCCACACCTTAGGGTTTTATCCACCAAGTGATATCTCTCCCATGTGAACTACGTTGCCTTTCTAAGAAAACTTCTCCTTCTTCTATTGCGCAGTCAAACTTGGTCAATCTTGACCTAAACCTCTTGCAAATAATCTTGTTCACACATGAGGGTGTGTAAACCAGTTCCAAAGGTGATCCCTTTTATTAGTATGAGGGATTTTATTAATTTTTTTAATAGGAATGGGTCTCCCTACCCATTTATTCTCCTCCTCTATGAAATCTACAAAAATTAATATTCTAATTTGCTGCTTGCAAATTTTGCAATATTACACATTCATCTGCAAGATATTTGTCTTCCATTTTGACCATCCCTGAGTCAGTCCTTGCTAATATATTTCTTCAAAACTTGACCTATGATTTCATGTTGTGAGCTTGCCTATGACAGATCAATTTCTATCAACGACAACTCATCATTTAGGAATTTGATCTAGAAATCGTCAGTACCTTGAAATCTGCATGCCTTAATGGCAGGTTTCTCGCCTTCGATGACGGGTTGCATCATTGAATTTTGATCGAATGATTCCATGACATGTTCAACTTCAGCTCATTCATTCACATTTCATGGATTGTACTGAGTACTTTGAGGGGCATTGACATTATTGGTGGTTACTCTCACACTTGTTAACAGTTCACATCATTGACTGGTAATGAATTGGTTTTTACCATGTTCGACTTCGACACATTCATTCACATGGATAGAATCATACTTGTTCATGAAACGGAAATCAAGACCCTTGATCTAGCTTCTACCATCCAGGCTGCGAGGAATTTTTTTATTCATTTATATCGTGGAATATTCATAAATAGATGGTTGTGTCCATACTGTGTCTACACATGTCTATACTGTTGATGTATTGAAAAATCACTCCTATATCAGAATAGTTTAAGTCAGTTTTCTATTTAGTTTTGATCTGAGTATGGGAATGCCTACTTCAGCGATGATATCTCTACATATATATATTTTTCATTGAATGTTTTTACATGATAGACTCTATCTTCATCTATTACATACTTCGCACTTTAGGGGGCAATCTGTTGCATTGAAAATTGTCACTTTGACATTATGTTATCTGTATCAGCTCATTATCACTCATAATTTCCTCCTTTGCAAGTCTAAAACATCAGTTCCTCATGTCAAGCCTTAAAAATAAGAGAAAGCTCTCAAAATTCTCTAAAAATATGGTATCGCACTTTCTCTTTGTCTTACCTGCGGTCCCACACCTAATGGTCATGTCTCCTATGAACCTGACTGCACTTTCTCTGTGTTAAGGGTACAGACCCCTGTAAAAGATTAAAAAGGTGCAAGTGAACTCAAAAATCTCATTTTCAATAATTTCTAGAAGCCTCTGGAAGGAATCTTGTGGTGGCAGAACCGCTCTTTTCAATTTCATGTATCCCTTGCCTTAAGGAGCTAACCCCTTGATGTGAGGAGCTTATCCCTTTGAAGGAGGACTTTATCCCTTCATAATTGGAAATGTAACCTCCTCTTTTGCACTATAAAAAGAGGCCTTGGGCAGCCTCAAAGGGGGTTCAAGCTTTAGTGTTATTTGAGGTAAAGTGCTGTTGGAACTTAGACTCCTTTAGCTGAGATTTTATGAGGAAAGATTACATATCTATATGTATCTCGGTTGGAAGAGTGCAAGACCTATCAGAGTAGAGGAAATTCCTGTTTCGGACCTCGGGAGGACCTGTTCAACATCAAGGCTAAATTTTTTGTAAGGCTCTTCTACGATTTTCAAAGTTAATACATGTTGAGATTGCAACAAGATGATGAGCTTAGTGGAAAGAAGTTGCCTTCACTAAGTGGGCCTGCATGCTATTTTTGGCGCAAAGTATATTTTTAGACTATGTCTATTTTTAGACATATGGATCATGCTCTATGAGTTGTAGGATGTTATTTTTGGATGGTTGGTCAAGTCAGAAAAAATAGATGTACTTCTATTTTTAGACATATTGGGCGGAATCTATTTTTAGATTACCAGTCTAAAAATAGATATGTCGAATATTATTAGCTCTTAATAATATTTGGACTATAAACATTATCTTATTCTCTTGGAGCACTTAAGTTAAGTGCACAGATGTGGCACAGGAGTTGACAGAAGGAATTACGCTATTCCTAAGGGTTAAGTGGATCTATTGCATGGATACTTCAGTTAGAACTCATGTGAGAGAGTTTGGTGGAGTTGATTGATGAAGTTAATGGAGTTGTGTTCAATTTAACTAATCTAAACATAGTTGAGATAGTTGTATTTAGGCTAACTGATTAATACACTAGTGAAGAGTGGTATGAATTAATTATTAATTAATTCACTAATTATAAACTCATTAATCAACTAAAGAATACATCAGTTAACTTCAGTGCATGGACAGTTTCAGTGGAGACCAATGAAGAGATAGGTGAAAGAGCAGTGTGACTATCATTTGTGACTATACAGTTGCATGTTTGCAACAACTAGTGATTGGAGAAGCCAATGAGGATTGTGCAGTAAAAGCTAGGTGGTTTGAAGTTATTTATGAGCCATTCTATAGCATTTATTATGCAATAGAGGTTGGCTATTAGGTGGCAGAGATTGGAGCATGTGTTTTGCTAGATCTAGCTTGATTAGTGTGTAGCAATTGGAGGTTGTGCTAAGAGCTTGTGAGGAGCTTTGTACAATGATTGTTACATGATATCTATGACATATAATATACAAATAGTTGGGGGTTTTCAGCTTTAAGCTTTCCCATGAAATATTTTGTTCATATGTGTGAATTTTTATGGTTTTAATGTGCGCATGCGATTGTTTTTATTTCCACAATTAATGATCAATGGTAGAAGAGATTCTGTATTATGCATGAAGATAAAATAGTGTGTGATCAGGAGAATATCGGTGAATAATATATCAATTATTCAAATTTCTACAATACAAATAAATTTTTTTTCTCAATAAGCTGTCATCTGATTGTTTATTTTATGGATTCCTTGATCACCATAATGGATATGATTTATGAATATATGCTATGCAGGTGCTATTTGATGTTTTCTTGTTTGTGAATGCAGGTCTTCGAAGATAACTCTCTTGGGCGACTGAAGGACGACTACTACAAGTAAGCGTTGGATCAAGGTATGATCGTAACACCTTTGTAGCATTTACTTATAAATCGTCATATATCTAGAGAAAGATAGATTTAATTGTCTGTTTGTTGCTAGACTATCTTCTGATACTAGGGAGATCGATCTTGTCCGCAAGACATATTAAAATTTTTTTTGGCAGAATGGTTCATTAAATCATTGTTACCCAAAATCACTGAAGATGTAGCTAAGGGAGGAGTTGTTACTAAGGAGAAAGTCATTGCTCAGGCTCAGTACCTTGAACTCGTTTATACGCAGTCAGGTACTTTACATGAAAAAATCCCTGATCTTCCAAAACACGGTCAAATAACTACAGATCCTTCAGGGTCTCATACTGCTGATGGTATGATTGGTTCAGTTAGTACTAAAAGCAAGAAGAAATCTTCAAAGAATTATTCTCCTATAATAACTTTACTTGATTCCCCAGTGGAGTCACCAATTTGTTGACCGGATAAATCGATCTTGTAGACAAGATCGATCTCCCTAGTATCAAAAGATAGTCTAGCAACAAACAGACAATTAAATCTATCTTTCTCTACATATATGATGATTTATAAGTAAATTCTACAAAGGTGTTACGATAATACCTTGATCCAATGATTTCTTGTAGTATTCGTCCTTTAGTCGCTCGAAAGAGTTCTCTTCGGAGATGTGCATTCACAAACAACAAATGTAAAATAACACCTGCATAGAATATATTCATAAATAATATCCATTATGGTGATCAATGAATCCATAAAATAAACAATCAAATGACAACTTATTGATAAAAATAAACTTATTTGTATTAACTTTAAAAATAGTAGAAGAACCTTACAACCTTTTCAGCCTTGATGTTGAACAGGTCCTCCGAGGGTCCGAAACAGGAATTTCCTCTACTCTGACAGGTCTTGCACTCTTCCAACCAAGATACATACAGGTATGTAATATTTCCTCATAAAATCTTAGCTAAAGGAGTCTAATTTCCAACAGCACTTTACCTCAAATAACACTAAAGCTTGAACCCCCTTTGAGGCTGCCCAAGGCATCTTTTTATAGTGAAAAAGAGGAGGTTATAGTTCCAATTATGAAGGGATAAAGCCCTCCTTCAAAGCGATAAGCTCCTCACATCAAGGGGTTAGCTCCTTAAGGCAAGGGATACATGAACTTGAAAAGAGCGGTTTTGCCACCGCAAGATTCCTTCCATAGGCCTCTAGAAATTACTGAAAGTGAGAATTTTGAGTTTACTTGTGCCTTTTTAATATTTTACAGGGGTCCGCACCCTTAACATAGAGAAAGTACGGTCAGGTTCGTAGGAGACATGACCATTAGGTGTGAGACTGCAGGTAAGACAAAGAGAAAGTGTGATACCAGAGTTTTAGAGACTTTTGAGAGATTTCTCTTATTTTTAACGCTTGACATGAGGAAGTGATGTTTTAGACTTGAAAAGGAGGAAAGTATGAGTGATAATGAGCTCATACATATAACAAAATGTCAAAGTGACAATTTTCAATGCAACAAGCTTACAAAGAATACCAAAACCTCAACAGGATCTGCGTTGTAGTTGGAAGAAGATCTTGGACAAATGCCTGATAGTGGAAAAGAAATGTAATACTCTTCCAAGAGATACTCAAGGAAAGAGGTGGGATTCCCGATCAGGAACACCCAATGCTAAATAGAATTTTCAATCTATGCTATACAGCCAAAGAAAGCTTGTATGTCTAAACAAACAATACTTCATAAATATGATATCATTCAAAAAACTTCTCATGATGTCCTCTGTTACACCATTTTTTTGGCCATCTAACCTATTATCATTAGATGGACCCAAGTACACCATGTAAGACCAATTTTACCCTAAGTAAATTTGCTTTTACTATGTAAAATTACTTAATAAAACACATTTATTAGGTTTTTTATGGTCTAAACAGGAAACCCCAAGGGAAAATATTAAACAAATCTATATTTGTTTGGTTTTCCTCATGGAATAATTAATTAAACAGTAATTTGATTATTATTCCTGGTCAGATTTAACCCAAAACAAGGAAATTAATTAGATAAATCCTTATTTGTCTTATTATTCTCTACGAATAATTATTTAAACCTTATTTAAATAATATTCCTTGTTAAATTTCACTAAATAATTATAAATAATTGAATAAATCATTATTTATTTAATTATCATTCAACCACTTCCTTAAAATGATAAATAAATCATTTATTTATTTATTATTTACAAATAAAGGGATTTGACCCAAGTCAAATTCCTTTCCCCTCCAGCAAATATAATAAAATATTCCGTAAAAGGTGGATCTAGATTTGGTTAATATTATTTTAATCATGCACCAAGATCTAGAATGACCTGATATTTTGTTATTAATAGAAGGTTTTTTCCTACCACTCTCCACCTTTTGTTGCCTCTTAGATCACTCTGGATCTATACTCTTGGTCTGACTTTGAGCCATTATCATTGTCATATTTTCTATTATTTGTTTTGTGAGCTCCCTTTGAGTTCTATGCTTGTCTGGATTTTCTACACCAACAAGAGAGAGAAATTTTAGATTTGAAGTGCTGAGGACTTCCAAGAACCCATCCCATTGAGGAGAATTGGAAACACCTTTCTTTTTTTCCTCCCAAGTGCCATTAATGTAAAATTATTCAAAAAAATATTGTTCTTGTCTTGTCTATTGGATGCATGGAGCAAAACCTTATTTTTACTGCTTAATGTCTTTTTATGCATAGATCCAGATTTTTGCAGCATTTGTCTTGATCAACTAACTACAGATCTGAAGCTATTAGCAGGCATATTTTACTGTTAGGGATGTTTTTTATGCATGGCTAAAAGGGTATTTTTTCGTACACTTACACTAAGGATTCATCCTAACAACTGGCGACTCCACACGGGTTTTCAATTACGACCGCTGTCGTTTTTCATATTCCTACATATCCAGTTGCTTCAAACCCTAGGATTTCTCTTCAAATTTTTATTTTTCCTATTTTTATGTTGTTTTTCACCCATAAAACCCTTAAATATTAAAATTTCTAACTTCTGTGTGTTTTTAGCCCTATTGCGCAGGTAACACACATCAGCCGCAACTGAGACGACAACTTTTTCTGAAATTTGCCGCCGAGAGACTCAGAAGTGCAGGTCACACTTTTCGGCCCAAAACCTGCAACCTGGACTGCAGGATGCACTTTTCAGCCTCAAAACTGTGACCTGGATAGAAAACAAGTCAGAACCTGCGACCTGAACTTTTTTCTGCAGATTTTCTGAAAGTTTTCTAGGTTTGTCTGGAGCTTCTGTCAAGGCTGTCCATCCTCCATCTCTACTCATTTAGACCTGTTTCTGTTCTGTTTTACTCAACTAAGTGGGAATCTAGCCCCCTAGGGCTTCAGTACCCTCCAATTTTTGTGGAAGAGTTTTAGTTGTTCAGGTGTCCAATTTTTCATAGTTTCAACCATTTATTTTACAGATCTGATACCTCATCGTCAGATCCCTTTTAGATCATCTATTTTTCATCCAAATCACCTCATCTAGTTTTTTTTGGGTTTGCCTTTAGGGTCACCTCCTTTTCCCTACTGCCTTTAGCTTTTTTCCTCCTCTTTCACAGCAACCTTGCCTCTATCTCTTTGTTGTTTTCTGCACCTCTTTTCAGCAGATTTATCCTTTAGATCCCTGTCCCTCCTGACCTTAGATCTATTGGCTTGTTTTCAGTGTGTTTTGACTAGATTTTTTCCTCTATTAGACTAGTTTTTGAGAGACCAGCCTCCTTGGCTTAGATTGATGCATTGTTAGTTGTTAATTTTCTGCTATTTCAGTATTATATGTTGTTCTCTGCAGGTTTATTTTCAGTTACGCAACACACTTTTTTTTTTCTCTCAAAACATCTGGGTTTAAAAATTAAAATTAACGCACGCCACACACTCACCCTAAGTGAAGAAGAGCATGGTTAACACTACTAGGAAAAGGCTTTAAAACATTGTAAAATCAATTGAAACTGCACCTCTCTGCCCTTGTTTCGACATTGTAATCACTTGATTCTGCACCTCCTTTCCCTTGTTGGTTGTTCTTCCTCCCTTTGTGCCGTGTTTGTGTTGTCATCATTGCACCCCCAAGGCGTATATCCTGGAGACTTCTTGGCCTTCACCCTCAGTTTCTGTTTGGTCGACCTACTCCTTCCCGCCGTCGTCGAGTTAGTCCTCCTCTGAGCCCACACTCTTGTTGGGCCGTTAATATGCCATTATTATTATCACTTGTGAATGCTTATTCCACCCATTTCTACCATTCTTCATCATGTCATTTACTATAATTTATTATTTAAATCCATTTTATAATGATTTATGCTCTTATGAATGAATATTATTTATTCTCCTTTATTTCTAATAAATTGATGATTATGTATGATTTTATCAATGATAGTTTTAATAAATCAGTTGTAACATTATTCACCATTTTTAGCCTCCAAGATAATTTTCAGATTGAAGATTTGATCATTAAAAGTGCCAACTTAGAAATTCGCTGGAATAAGAAGTGACGATTTTGCGGTTGAGATTCTGAGAAAATGAAGAAGAATATGGAAAATACGGAACATGGGTTTTGTCCTGAACGGACCCAATTAACTTTATTAAAGAACGGTTTGCCCAAATTCGGCTTGTACTAAGAGAAACGCAGGGTTCTTTGAGCACGATTTTCTCATATTTGTTGTTGCGGCCATCCTCCAAATCTTAGCTGCAAAGCCAAATTCGCCTTGTTCTTGTTGATCAAATGGTTAGAAGCAAACCAATTTTGTAATAGAATCATGTTGTAATTATCTATATTGTAACCACTCTCTGCTCTCTTTGTATTTAAATCAGAACATAGATCAGAGAGGGAGAAGGACTTTGAGGATGATTCGGGATGGATTCGAATGATGGAAGTGAGGATTCAGACTTAGAGATTCAAGAATGAAGATAGATTATTCATGATAGGATAGGGATTGTTGCATTGCCATTGTAATCTTCAAAGCTTTTGTTGTTGTAATGATTTCACAATTTGAGGATGAACAAATAAAAGGGTTGTTGTTCATTCACCTGATCTGAAGTAGCCCAGCAGCATCCGCTGGCGGCTAAGGGCCCAACCTCTGGTGGAGTATGCTGCTGTTGTATCATATCTTTCCAATTTCCGTCGTGTGATGATTTGATTTAGTTCCTATTTCTTTGAATTGTAATGCTTTACAGTTTCATGTTCTTTACTTCGCTGTTTAGTTTGGTTGATTAATTGCAAGAGTTTGCTTTTAAAGAGCTTTCCTAGTTTACTTTCAATAGCAGCTTTCCATTTCCTGTTATTTGCATTATCTTTGCTTTGGTGTGAAGAACGATCTGAAACTGTAGTGGGCATTGGCATTTGCTGTCTAGTCCCCAGATTAATGATCTGTTCCTTGATTACTTTTGGTTACATCAGTTTCCAAAGGGATGAGTTATTGTTACTGGACCCTTGACCGATACATTGCTTATTTTTCCGAATGCATGATTTAAGTCTTAAAATGCTTTGTTGTAAGTAGATTTTATTTCCAGCTTTCATTTACTTTTGGATTTTAAGCACTATACTGCAAAACATTACTCTTGAGTAAATAGCCGCCTCAGACTGAGTACACTCTTGAAACAAAAAGTCGTCCCTAGGTTGACAATTAATGTGAGGTAATTAGGAGTTACAAAGACACCTTTTTATCGCTCCACATTTTGGCGCCGTTGCCGGGGAGAGTGTAGCCATTTCTAAAGAGTAGTGTGAATCTGATGAGTGCCTGCTAGGGAAGAGTTGGATCTTAAAAACGGAAGGTAAGAACCTACATGCGGAGCATGTAAAAGCCCTGCTCCACTGTCCGCTTTCCTAACAGATTTGTTGTTGCTTTGTTGGGTAGAAATAGATGTTTGAATTTTTGTGTGAATGACTAGGGAAAAAATAGAAATTTTGAAAAATGAATCACATGATTTCATTCAAGTGGTGATGTAAGCACCACCCATTTCACTAACTAATTAACAGGAACATTGGAAGAAGGAGCTTTGAAGGAACACATGAAGGACATCTTCTGTTATGGTAAGAAACTGTCCAACATTTTTACTTTTGAATTTCCTGCTCAACTAATTCCACACCCTCACCGCAATAAACCAGTACAACATACTTACAGTGTTGAACTGCCAAATTTACCCACTCTTCCCACCCATTCTATCTCACATGCGCCATTAGAGAAAACTTACAATGAGATTCAGAATGTTTCAAATTCAAAAATTGTAGAAGTTATGGAAGAAAATGAGCTTACTTCTAGTTTGCATCAACAAACCATTTTAAAAGCTCAAGAACCTCATGATATGATGGGAAATCAAGAAAATAAAGGATATATTGAAGATTGGTTTCACTCCATCACTTGTTTGCAACATCACTCTATGCTTCAACAATTTTTGATACCATTTTTTCAAGGGAAGTTGGCTTCTCATACCCTGATTTTCATTAATATGCATTTTTCAAATTTGGGTATGTGTATACGTGAAGCCTTATTTCGAAAATGGCTCCATTGGAAGTACTCATATATGTAGTCATATTCATTTTTCAAATTAAAATAGGTTAGTGTAGAAAATAAAATAAATAAGGGAATAAATAAATGCATTTTGTTTTTTTATGTAAAACTAGTTGTTTTTTTTGTTGCAACATGCTATACAAATCAATATTGGTGATAGTTTTTTTTAATTCATTTGTGTATGTAGATGACTTATAATGGAAATAATATCTCTACAAACACTCATATTCATTTTTTATCACCAATTTGAAAAAATGCTTGAATATCATTTTTTTGGCTTGCGGGCTTGATAAACTTTCTGGAAAAACAGTCGGGAAAGTCATGTTTTGAGGGACCAAAAATGAATATTTTTAAAACTTATTTCTACCCTAGATATCCCTTGATGTCTACTTTCTAACCCAATTTGAATCAGTCAATTTGGATTTGAAACGAAAAAGTTAGAACCAAAACATTGACCGGATGTCTAGCGGGCAGCTCAGGAACAGAGTTGGGACAGTCAGTTTTTGGAGGCCTAAATGACCATATTTTTAAAACCTGTCTCTACCCTAGATAGCCCTTGATGTCTAATTTCTAACACAATTTGAATCAGTCAATTTTGATTTGAAACAAAAAAGTTAGAACCAAAACATTGACCGGATATCTAGCGGGCAGCTCAAGAACAGAGTTGGGACAGTCAGTTTTTGGAGGCCTAAATGAATGAATTTTTAAAACCTGTTTCTATGGTAGATTTCCCTATGAATCTAGTTTCCAATTCAATTGGAATCACTCATTTTCGATATCGTATGGGGAAGTTATGATCAAAATACTGACTGTCTATCGTAAATCAGCACCCTTAAAACTCTGTTTTTCCGGATGTTCCTTACAGTGTTTGACCTATCAATTCTTCTTTTCTTCAAAACATGTTTCTATTGGAGATAAATAAATGAATCTACTTTCATTTCCAATTTGAATCATTTGAATCCGACATCAAACGAAGAATCTATGCTTGAAATATCAATCATTGGTCTAGATTGGGTAATCGAAAATGACTCTATTATGCAGGTTGTTCTAAACAAATTTGACATATCATAGCATTGAATTTTTAAAACCCGTTGCTACTGGAGATAAACCTTTGAATTAGCTCTCATTTTGCTTTGGAATCACTCAATTTCGACGAAAAACAAAGAAGTTGTGATTAAAACACTGCAGGTTAGCATGATTGGCCACTGCTCTCCCGCAGGTGATAGATAAATTTTACTTTGTTATTTTCTCAATGGATTTGTTCTACAGAGTAACTAATTGTTGTTTTTTTGCATAATTATTGGATTAGGGGAGCCCGATCACCTCTCTTTCTCCATGATTTAATGTTTTATTGCAGGTAGACACTCGTTTTTTGCAGGTCCTAGGAGAAAAAGAAGGTCAATTTATGGACGAGTGATTCTTGAAACAAATTTTAATAAAACAAAGGAATTTCATCCAACTCATTACCCAACGGATTCATAATAGAACAAATGAAGAATTGATTTCAATTTGAAGATTCATGTCTTATCCCTGCTGCCAAAACATTTTTCAAAGAGATCATTTTTTTTGACATAACATCATAGTTGTTGTAACTTAATTTAGTTATTTACATATTGTTTTTAAATAAAATGTTGTTTCTTTTCTAATTTCTCTTATATTTTGTGTTTCAGGTGTTGCTTCATTCAAAGTGTAACTCATCCTCAACATCAATGCTGTGAACAACGAATTTGTTTTTTTGCATGTTTGCATTTTATGATCGACATTTGCATTTTCACACTTTTTTTTGTGTGTATTTTTGTTTTTTTGTGTGCATTTCCTTTGAGGAACACCACTTTTTGAGTGTTTTTGCTGTTCATTAAAAAGAGCAACACTTTGGGATTATTTTTTAGAGCAACATTTCCTTCCTCTTGTGGGACTATTCCTAGTTCATCTCAACCACATTTTACTGATTCCCCTTCATGGCATGAAGTACACTATTTTTACGAGGACAAGAATTATGGATTCTATTGAAGCGAGTTAATATCCTTCACGTTATGATCTTTAACAGGACAGCTCCTTGATGATAGATTATTTTTAAAAGGGACACAATTATTTATATACTACTTTACTGCATTGTTTTCTGTTGAACATGATATTGATTGATCATCTTAATACCATGTTGGTTCCACCCTTCTGGATTATAATCTTCTCTGTCTGTAATAAATGAGATTATGGGTATATTTTTCTATTGACATGTTCAACTTCTTCCACCATCCCTGCTCTTAAGGAGTATTGAGCCTCCCTCTTTTTATCATAAAAATGTGTAATAATAATAAAATTTTGTTCACAGATGGAGGATAGGGGGTCTCATTACGAGCCAGCCTACCATGTTCATAAGGTTGTAAGAAAGTGACATTCCCATTATGGCCACCACACCAGGGTTATGATCCATTGGATAGTCAAATTATCCTTGGAACAGGAGGTCTCATCACGAGTCGGCCTGATCACTTTTGCTACATCCCAGTGAATGGCAGTGTGGTTATCTGGTTACCACGCCAGCACACTGGTCTCTTCTGTAAGAACAGCACTGAAACTCTCTAGTTATAAATTGAGGATTCTGGCTCATATGGGTTAAAAAGCAACCCTGTCGAGGCTATGGACGCCTGCTGGCAGTAGCGGCTCTGCTTATGGTATTGAAGTTATATCTTATCGTCAATTATTATTATAATACCCTTTTCTTATTTTTTTTTCTTTTTATCAGAGAAGTTATTTCCTTAACTTTTTCCTTGTTTTGAACCTTTATGCATGAGAAATTGTTTTATGATCAATCACATCATTTTTAGCTAGCATACTATCAGTAAAGCATCTTTTTGGCACATTGTTGGTCTTTTTCTCTTTTTCATAACTTATCATCAATCCAAAGCGTCCTATCTTTTATTCATAACTATCTTTACACACTCTGCTCTCATTATAACCATAACTTCTGCTATCCTATCATTGATATGTGTACTCTGCTTCATTCACTGCTATATTGTTCATTCCCTTGCCTTGCCATCAACACAACACCTCTCATATGCTTTATGGTCATGGAATTCCTTTTCCAATTGGAGGGGGGAATGTATGCATTATGGGATTGCATGCGATATGATTACTGCACTCTGCCATCACTTGTTGATTTGCCAAAATATTAGTATTGCATGTATACATAAGTTTTTCCGATTGAAATTTTTGCATGCATCTTATCTATTGCTTACACTATGGATTCAAGAACATTGTATGCCAAATAGTGCTTTGTTTGCAGGAAAACAACAAGTATGGGCAGAATTCTATTCATAGCATGACCACACTATTGCACTTAACAGAAGAGGCTCGTGCATGTGAACAATTCTTCAGACATGATGTGCTTACCTGGATTCTACCTTTTGCATCACTTTCAGCACCAACTCTGCCTACATCAGCTTCAACACCTGCCAGTCCATATATGTCATTCCACATTTTTGGAGGTAAAACTTGAGGTAAAATAGAATAATTTTCTGATTTATTACGAATTTAGGAGAATTTCATGAAAATCCATTTTGAGCATTATTTATCATCCTTCATTCCACATCTTTACCACTTTCCCTTTTTCAGCAGCATATCATTTTCGAGTATGGGGGAGCGTTCCTTTCATTCATTTCTTTCTTATGACTATGTTATTCATATTCTTTATCATCCATTGCTATTCTTATTCATTCTCAACACCTCCCTTATTCCATGTTGTTTTACACCAAGCATAGAATTCAACAGCTGGTAGCAACCACCCCTATTTGTTTTCTAGCATCGCATGAGGGCATGCTAATTTTTCAGAGAGGGGGAGGAATTGCTACGCATGATGGATGTTTTCTATTTTCTTTCTCATTTAAGGCATAATATTTCAATGCAGAAATTGATTTCCATAATATTTTTAAAACTATGAACTCAATTCTTGTGATTTTTGGAAAACACAGACGTATCATTAATACAAACCCAGACAATTTCAAGATAAATTGGTTCATAAAATTTCGGAAATCATGCACTCTCAGCGACAGTCATTTTTTTTATATCTCATGATCCATGCATCAAAACAGTCTGATTTTTGGATCATAAAGGCATTCATATATTATAAATTTACTTGCCAAATTTCAACAAAAGCTGGTTTGTAGTTTTCGAGAAAATGGTTAATGAAGTTTGCTATTACTTATATCATATTTTGTTGCAACTTCATATATACATATAGTTGAATGTCAATATAAAAATTGTTATGCCTTCATCAAGATTGCTAAAAGTGAATATTCATTAATTAAGGAAGAATTCATTTGTTCTATCCATTTCATGAGCCAAGATGAACATATTTTTTTATTACTTGGTTAACACATGGGTTTTTGTCTTTGGGTTGCATGAGGACATGCAATATATTCAGTTTTCGTTGCATGAGGACATGCAACATATTGAGTGTGGGGGTATGTTGGGTCGTTAATATGCCATTATTATTATCAGTTGTGAACGCTTATTCCACCCATTTCTACCATTCTTCATCACGTCATTTATTATAATTTATTATTTAAATCCATTTTATAATGATTTATGCTCTTATGAATGAATATTATTTATTCTCCCTTATTTCTAATAAATGGATGATTATGTATGATTTTATCAATGATAGTTTTAATAGATCAGTTGTAACATTATTCACCATTTTTAGCCTCCGAGATAATTTTCAGATTGAAGATTTGATCATTAAAAGTGCCAACTCAGAAATTCGCTGGAATAAGAAGTGACGATTTTGCGGTTGAGATTCTGAGCAAATGAAGAAGAATCTGGAAAATCCGGAACATGGGTTTTGTCCAGAACGGAACCAATTAACTTTATCAAAGAACGGTTTGCCCAAATTCGGCTTGTACTAAGAGAAACGTAAGGTTCTTTGAGCATGATTTTCTCAGATTTGTTGTTGCGACCGTCCTCCAAATCTTAGCTGCAAAGCCAAATTCGCCTTGTTCTTGTTGATCAAATGGTTAGAAGCAAACCAATTTTGTAATAGAATCATGTTGTAATTATCTCTATTGTAACCACTCTCTGCTCTCTTTGTATTTAAATCAGAACAGAGATCAAAGAGGGAGAAGGACTTTGAGGATGATTCGGGATGGATTCGAATGATGGAAGTGAGGATTCAGACTTAGATATTCAAGAATGAAGATGGATTATTCATGATAGGATAGGGATTGTTGCATTGCCATTGTAATCTTCAAAGCTTTTGTTGTTGTAATGATTTCACAATTTGAGGATGAACAAATAAAAGGGTTGTTGTTCATTCACCTGATCTAAAGTAGCCCAGCAGCATCCGCTGGCGGCTAAGGGCCCAGCCTCTGGTGGAGTATGCTGCTGTTGTATCATATCTTTCCAATTTCCGTCGTGTGATGGTTTGATTTAGTTCCTATTTCTTTGAATCGTAATGCTTTACAGTTTCATGTTCTTTACTTCGTTGTTTAGTTTGGTTGATTAATTGCAAGAGTTTGCTTTTAAAAGAGCTTTCCTAGTTTACTTTCAATGGCAGCTTTCCATTTCCTGTTATTTGCATTATCTTTGCTTTGGTGTGAAGAACGATCTGAAACTGTAGTGGGCATTGGCATTTGTTGTCTAGTCCCCAGATTAATGATCTGTTCCTTGGTTACTTTTGGTTACATCAGTTTCCAAAGGGATGAGTTATTGTTACTGGACCCTTGACTGATACATTGCTTATTTTTCCGAATGCATGATTTAAGTCTTAAAATGCTTTGTTGTAAGTAGATTTCATTTCCAGTTTTCATTTACTTTTGGATTTTAAGCACTATACTGCAAAACATTACTCTTGAGTAAATAGCCGCCTCAGACTGAGTACACTCTTGAAACAAAAAGTCGTCCCTGGGTTGACAATTAATGTGAGGTAATTAGGAGTTACAAAGACACCTTTTTATTGCTCCACAACTCTGACTCCTCTTCTGATTCATTGGGTTCTCCTTTTACTTTTGGTTCTCCCCATGTCACCCTCACTATGTCTAGTCCAAGGCCTAATGTTAGCGGTAATATTGGCCCTAATGCTGGGAATGCTACTAGCAGAACCACCACAAGAACTACCTTGGCTGTCCCCTTGCTCCCTTACATGGCAGGCCTCAGTCTCCCCGATTTCAATTAGTTGATCAATGACCCTATCCGCCATGATGTTGGTTGGCCTGCTATGCCAACCAAGCTCCCCTCCGACATTCCCAAGTTTGAAGGCCTTACTGGAGAAGATCCCACCGACCATATCTGATCTTTCCACATTTGGTGTTCATCCAATTCCATTACCGATGATTCCATCCATATTAGCAATATGACTTCTGTGATCCATAAATTAATTATCAAATCTTTCGGTGAAATCAAACTAGCCGTTATTTTACAACAGCTATTTCGAGCTTCTTTTTCTATTTGGAGCTTCTTTTTTATTTTATTTGATTTATTTATTTATTGATTTTTATGGTCAAACTAGCCGTTATTGTATAACGGCTAGTTGAAGGTTTTTCTATTTGGAGCTTCTTTTTTATTTTTTATTTTCATTTATTTAATTATTTATTTTTTCCTCAAACGAGCTGTTATTGTTATTGTTTATATTTTATTTTATTTTAGATATTTGTGATATTTTTAATTTTATTGATTGATTGATTTATTTATTTAATTTTTTATAGTTTTATTTTTATTTTTATTGTCAAACTAACCGTTATTGTACAACGGCTATGTGGAGCTTCTTTTTCTATTTAAGTTGAGTCCTTGATCAGATTTCATATCTTGTCCTAATGATGAACCATACTGGCTGGTTCGAAACGCGTTGACACAAAATTCTCCATTGTGATTTTCACCAAAAGATTTGATAATTGATTCCATCCATCTTCGGTTGTTCCAATGTACGCTTACAGGTGAAGCTTCTAAGTGGTATGTTGATCAGACCTCCTCTTCCCATACCACCTTTGAAACCATTTCCTGAGCCTTCTTATCTTATTTCCAGCTCCCTCTCCGATATGACACTGGTACTGAACTCTTGACTTCTTTTCGTCAATCATCTGTGACCCACCTATCCGATCATGTTCAGGAATGACAAAGAAGAAAGAGCTTATGTCAGGCTCCCACCTTTGAAGACCATGTCTATATGGACTGTTTCCTTATATCTCTCTTACCTGCCATCGTCAAAGATGTTGCATCACATTTCCCTCAAACCGAAGAAGCCGCCCTCCAAATAGCCTTGAAATATGACCTGATCTATGCTTAGTCTCATTATGTTTATACTGTCCTTCCTGACCTCTCTAGACTTGGTGGCACTAATTCCCTGGGGGCATCTCATTCTACCGAAGGTATTATTGGAGCTCTTTCTCATCCATGTGCTCAGCCTCCTATGGGCTATGGCCTCCCTCCGGGAGGGGCCAGGACCTCCAGCACTTTTCCCCCTCCAGGTAGCATGTATCCATGATACGACATGCCTCATATTTTTGCCCAACCTCCTGCTTACCTCAATGTTTCCCAACCTAACCATTATCCTTATCCACAGCCTGGTGCTGTAGCTCCTCTGGAATTTTCACCTCTGCCTCCCTTTCCTTCTCAACCCCAGCAACAGCAACTACCACCCCCTCCAGGGCAAGTATTTGCACAGCAGGGCGCGACTAATCCTCCTTCCTCTCAAAGGAAGAGGAAAGGAAATCAAAACCAATATGCCCCTGGTACTCATGGACCTAAATCTCAAGGTATTGACTCTAACACTACTAACCAGCAACAGGGCACTCAGCCCAAGCCAGAGAGGCCCATTTGTACAAATAAGCCTTGTTCGTGTTGCAGTGTTTATGGCCATTACACTCACGATTGTCCCCTTTTACCACAGATGTGGCAGATGTGGGAGTATCAAGACACATTGCGAGGACAACATGCCTCCCCTACTGCTCCCCCCAATGTGGCCACTAAACAACTGGATATGTTTACCAATCCTTTCCCCCAGTAAGGATTCATGGTTACCTAACCACCTGACGGACAGGTGGCCACTCAACCTTCCCCTTCTGGTTCCTCCGATTACCAGATCCTCATGATGAACTCTGGTCAACCTATAACAATTGACCTTAACCTTCAAACTCGGTCTCGTCAGTACCCCAAGCCTCGCACTCCGTCTATCCCCAATTCACCTTCTTCAGGTTCTACAGAGCCTCCTTCGACATCCAATGGTCCCTTGCAGATACCTCAGCCCAAAGTTGATGTTCATACCAAGATTCCTAAGGGACCATTACACCGAAATGCTACTTTTGGTCAAGCTGCTCATTCATATAGCATAGTAGATGATTTGGCACAAACTCCTGCTGCCATTTCCACACTGGAACTCCTCCAGTTGTGCCCTTCTCAAAAGAAGGCTCTACTATCCTCCATGGGCGCTGTAGATCCTACTGATGACAAATTGATTGTTTTCGACACCCATCAATTAGAACATCCTCCTCTTCCTGCCTTTGTAGCCTTCAAAATCCCAGTCAAAATCTGGAACGCTAACGTTTCTCAGTGTATCATTGATGAGGGGGAATCCACCTGTGTGATGTCCACTTCGGTTTGGAAACAACTCGGATATCTTGAGTTGGCCCTTTCCACGATTACCCTTTGAGCGTGGGATGGCCATGCCTCCCAGCCCATTGGCCTATTCCATAATTGTCCTATCACTCTTGTGAGCAAGACTATTTGTGTTGACGTTGAAGTCATAAATGCCCCTCTTGATTATAACATTATTCTGGGGCGTAGCTACACCTATCCCATGTATGTTGTCCCATCCACGGTACACGGGAAGATGTCTTTCCCTCATAATGGAAAGATAGTCACCATTGACTAGTTTACGTATCATGAGCCAAAATCTCAGACCTCCCCTGAGACGACAATCTCTTATGTATCCAATAATCAAACCATCAATTCTTTGACCAGTGTCTCTCATGGCATCTACAAAGGCTCCTCTTTTCTTGGAACCCTCCTTGGTCTTCCTCCTCCTCCTATCTCTGATCCCAGCTTATCGAATGTGTGCACGCTGCAATCATCTCAGGCTACTCTCAAGCAGCCTGCTTCAGCTAGTCAGCAACCTCGCCCTCTGTCACCTGCTCCTAGCACTTCGTGTCAGCCTTCTGGACCTTTTCCTTCTAAACCTTCGCCTACAGCTGGTATCCATGAGCCTATTTGGAGCCGTTCCGCCTGGCCATTACCCCTCCGGTCAGATACCGTTATTCATTCCACCTCTTGCAGTGTACTCGGTACCTGTCATAGCTACCCTATCTCTTCCTAACTTGACCCTGGGGATTCCCATCTGGTACCTTCATCCCCCAGCCACCATCCCACCTAATCATCCCAAAACTTACCTTGCTTTGACCCCAGTTCAACTGGTCCGCATCAATTCTCCCGATACCATAGTGCCGCACACACCTCAACAAGAACCATCTCCTATTGCGACGGTATCGAGAATAGGGGGAAAAGCTCACAGAAAATCAACTAAGGACAAAGCTGCCCCGAGAAACCCTGCCCCTCCTCAGCCACCAAAGCACGCTATCCAGTGTGCCTTGTGTGATATTGTCAGTCACGCCACCCATACATGTCTTGAATTGCCACATCTCAAGACCATGGTCAACGAGACGTCTCTGGAATCTGATATCCCTGGGGTCTATGTCACTATACCTTATTCAATCCTGAAACTCAAAACCTTGCACACAAATCACCCTTGTGCTTTGTGCGATTTCCATGGCCACTATACTCACTTCTCTCTCTGCCTTGAAGAGTACCACTCATCTTTGGAAGCAGTTCACCAATTCTAGGCCAAGCACAACGAGTCCATCACTCCCTTATTTTTTTGTTTTGCTTCAGAAAAACCAGAGGACACGAATGCTCCCATCGACATCCCCCTCCTGATGTCAAGATGATGGAGCCTTAATCCACCATTTTCTACCTATCATCATCCATGAGACCCTCACTGGAAGTCCCCTTGGAGACTTCCCCTAATGTTTCGCTTGACCTCCCTTCAATGATCACCCTGGGATTAACATCGGTAGATCCTTTATCTGCTTACTCTTCTGTCACCCCTTGTGACAATGCGCATGTGAACCTCTCTTCTCATGATGATGACTCAGGTAGCTTCACCACGTCAAGTGGTCTTTCTTCCACCATTCACCCCATCTTCTATAACGATGATGAAATTATGGAAGAAATCACCACCCCTGACTTTATCTATTCCCCCTTACATCGAACCCATGCATTCGAACGACATACACCTTATGGCCATTACATTGAAACCCAATGTTTGGGTAAGGGGGCACCCATATTTGAGAGACCAGGAGAAGCAATTCTCCACAACTCTCCTAGTGTATCTGTTCGTGTCGACTTTAGCACCATTATTCTTCCACATTTAGAAGAACCTCTAGAGTCCCATATCACTTCATATCACTCTAGGGATGATACCCCTTATCATTCCTTCATCTTACATCACCAACCCAGTCTCTTAGACATTGTTTTTGACCAACCTATGCGTTTTTAAGAGAGCATCAGTTCATTATCTCCAAATCCTCTCTTTGGGATAGTGACACCAGGTATGCCAACCTAGAAACTTAAATTCCATTTGATTCATATATACATTACTAAAAGAGATTGGTAATCCTCCATTTCCTTTCTCAAACTGCATAACCATAATGAAAACAAATGGTGCACCACATCATTAAAATGTGTTTAGATTCCCCTTTTTCTACATACATTTTGGCATGACCACAACATGCTTGGGGGAACCTATACTCCTCAACCATAAAAATCCTAGATCTCAGCCACAAACAACACTGAAAACCCCTTTCTCTAACAGGTCACACTTTTTAGGTCATTTCTTGGGACAGGTCGCAGTTTTCTGCCCAATACCTGCTACCCCGGTCATAGAACAGACCCCAAAAGTTGTGACCTAGAATGTTCATGAGCTCTGGGTACCTAAACTGAACTTTCAATCCATTGAAATGAAAGAGTAGAATTAGGCCTCTTACCTGCAACTGACGGATCTTAATTCCAATGGTCGGTTTGTCTGCTACGATTGCCACATGATTTAGGGCCTTCTCTCCTCACTACATTCACCATAGCTCCACCTAAAAATGAGTGAATTTGGAGGGAAGATGCCTTATTAAGATAAAACCCCTGATTTTTCTTTTTCCTACTGCGGCCAAACCGTAGCTCAGTTTGGTGAACCGTTTGTACCGTTGGAAATATCTCACCGAGCCCTCAAATGGGTATCTGTTAGTTTTTTGATACTTCACCATGACACATTTTATCTAGGAAGCATCACTTCACCCCTCCTCAAAATCAAATTTCTTCACTTATAACACTCATACTATGGGCACCACTTGGCCTCCATACTTGTCCATGCTCGTGTTGATGTTCGTCGTGAGTTACCATCTTGTACACATGTTTTTATGGTCCCCCATTGGACCTTTACTATGTGGCAGAACTATCAAGTTGCCCTTGTTTAGAGCATCTGAGTTGAGTCATCATCACATTCATGGAGTCTATCCCGAGTCCCTTTGTATCCCGCTATAGTCCTCCATCCTTCATTGCTTGGTCCCTCTCTCATGTCGCACATTATGGCCGTCAGTCCCACTGTCCCATATCCCTCATGATATTGTGTTAGTCGCTGCCAGGTCATCCATGCCCTTTATGCTTTAACAAGGGAAGTCATCCATTTGCTACTCAGTACCCCCCATTTCATCATCATCATTGGTATCAGTCTGTCAGTCGCTCTACTATTTTCTCTCTTACCTTAGTTGAGGATCCCTTATTGCCTCACCTATGGCAGACCTCCTTCTATCGACATCAGCTCATTCATTCTAGAGGATAGGTCTAGAGGGCAGTGTACCTTTGTTCTAGCTTCCACTCATGTTTGGTGCCCCGGATTAGGCAAAGGGACTCCTTATTTCCCTTTGACTTGATTTTTTCTCATGTCCAGCTCCTTTCAGCATGATCAAGATCGGTATACTTGATGGTTCAGTGATGTAGCAGCTAATACCGGTGATTCCAGGGTGTGTGTGAGATGTCCCAACCCTCATGAGGGGGTGACCCTACAAGTATCCCCCCACATGCGCGGATGATCTCTTCATCGCAGCCTTCGATGCAGCTCCATATATTTGATGATGTCAGCCTTAGCCACTTGCAGCACCTGTTTGATTTACATGTATCAGTCAGATTTTCCGAGCCCTTCCCCATTTACAGGGGCATTGGAGTTGTATTTGTATCTCATGTACTCAGATATTATTGTATAAGTCCTGGCCATTATCCCAGGCACAACATGTATGTGGGATTCACCATTATATCTTTTATCTGGCTCATGTTTATGCCATCATGTACTTTACAGTTTGGTCCCTTGTTTACTAGACGCACTATTCTTTTGCACTTTGTCTTGGCAGGCATAGGTATGCCTCCCCCACCGCCTTTAGAACATGTACCCACCCATAAAAAGAGACTTGTCGCACCTGTAAGTCTCGTCTCCTCAGGGTCTAGTTCTTTATCACATTAGTCTACCTTAAATTCCTCTCTTTGAATTCCTTTCTGATGTCTGGTGATTGAGTTATTACAACATACTTCGGTCATACGATTTGCTCCTAACACTCACACGCTGGGGGACAAGCTGTTACACCAATTTTTGGTCATCTAACCTATTATCATTAGATGGACCCAAGTGCACCATGTAAGACCAATTTTACCCTAAGTAAAATTGCTTGCACTATGTAAAATAACTTAATAAAACACATTTATTAGGTTGTTTATGGCCTAAATAGGAAACCCTAAGGGGAAATATTAAACAAATCTATATTTGTTTGGTTTTCCTCATGGAATAATTAATTAAACAGTAATTTAATTATTATTCCTAGTCATATTTAACCCAAAATAAGGAAATTAATTAGATAAATCCTTATTTATCTTATTATTTTCTACGAATAATTATTTAAACCTTATTTAAATAATATTCCTTGTTAAATTTCACTAAATCGTTTATAAATAATTGAATAAATCATTATTTATTTAATTATCATTCAACCACTTTCTTAAAATGATAAATAAATCATTTATTTATTTATTATTTATAAATAAAGGGATTTGACCCAAGTCAAATTCCTTTCCCCTCCAACAAATATAATAAAATATTCCATAAAAGGTGGATCTATATTTGGTTAATATTATTTTAATCATGCACCAAGATCTAGAATGACATAATATTTTGCTATAAATAGAAGGGTTTTTCCTACCATTCTCCCCCTTTTGTTGCCTCTTAGATCACTCTGGATCTATACTCTTGGTTTGAATTTGAGCCATTATCATTGTCATATTTTCTATTATTTTCTTTGTGAGCTCCCTTTGAGTTCTATGCTTGTCTGGGTTTTCTATACCAACAAGAGAGGGAAATTCTAGATCTAAAGTGCTGAGGACTTCCAAGAACCCATCCCATTGAGGAGAATTGGAAACACCTTTCTTTTTTTCCTCCCAGGTGCCATTAATATAAAATTCTTCAAAAAATATTGTTCTTGTCTTGTCTATTGGATGCATGGAGCAAAACCTTATTTTCACTGCTTAATGTCTTTTTATGCATAGATCTGGATTTTTGTAGCATTTGTCTTGATCAACTAACTGCAGATCTAAAGATATTAGTAGCCATATTTTGCTGTTAGGGCTGCTTGTTATGCACAGCTAAAAGGGTATTTTTTTTGTACACTTACACTAAGGATTCATCCTAACATCCTCCTCTTCCTTTTATAAGTTTTAGAGCTTGCAAAACCCTAAACCGTATCAATGGAATAGCTCTTTTCACATGAGCCACCTCCAAGTAAAACTGTGTTGTGCCTCAATGAGGATCACTCCTTCTAGAAAACACTGTTGATTTGGTTATGGTTGATCAAGTCAAAAGATTCAGCCCCTCTCACACCTAAGGGTGCTCATTTAGTTAGCCCAAATTTAGCCTTGTTCATATGTGGCATTGATTTACGTTAAGTCCCTATATTAATAGTAGAGTCCCTTATTATTTTAGTGTATCCCCCCTTATTTTTATCATTGTACCCCTGTAACCCCCATATTTTTATTATTGTACCCCTACATTATTATTCTTAGGTCAGCTAGGGTTACATTGTAGCCCCACTAGGATTACATTGTGGCCCCATGGACTCGTATATATAGAAAGGATGTTTTTCCATTAGTATCATCCAAGAATTGTTCATTCATGTAATGTATTGGAGGTTTCCCCCTAGAAGTGGCTTATTTATAAGATGTTGATATCTCTTTTCTTCTATTTTTGGAGTTGGTTTCAAAACATTTGATATCAGAGCTTTGGATTCTAGGGTTTCGCTGAACTAAACAAGTCATTGTGGAATTTTCGCTATATTTTCATTTCTACGAAGTTTTAGAAGTTCAAAGTTTTAGAGTGCGAAGCCGAAATGTTGAGGAACATTGTCGCAAAATTTTAGAGCTTGGTTCGCAAAATTTTTGGAGATAATGATCTGTGGAAGTTAGGTCCTTTTCAGGCTCCCGAATTTCATCTCAAATAGGTGATCGTGGGAAAAACATCATAACTCTCTCTCTCTGAGTGTCAGATTGTGATTCTGTAAAACATGGACACACCTACAAGGATTATAGTTTATTCTATATCAATTTCAGAGCTGAAAGATGAAACAGTGACACGTGGTAAGTCATACAAGTTCGCTCTACTGAACTAGTCCATAATTAGGTCATCATAGGAGATTTGGAATATCTTTGTCTTCAAGAATACAAATTCGGTTAGAGCTGTGGCATTCAAAAGAAGATTCGGAGGGATACTTCAAGGAAAAATTTCAGTTATTTAAGATCCGAAATCACAAAGATAATTCATTTTCAATATCGAGATCCTCAAAATCAAGAAAAATGTGTGTATTTAGTTTTTAAAATTGCATAATGTTTGTTTGAAAAAGAAATTTGAAGTGATTCCAAGGGCATATTTTAGAATTTTTATCAATATTGGGTTCTATAATGCCTCAAAAAAATAATTCCATACCCATTAAGCCCTCAAAAATATATACTATGACACATGAAGAGGAAGAATTGCGGTATGAGATATCAAAATTATGGTACCAAGTGCAACAAATTTTGATCTTACGAAGAGCAACCAAAGATGGCATAGATGGTTTAAAAGTAGAAATGGAGGCTAAGTAGGATGGTTTGAAGGATTAAATAATATCTAATATGGATGATAAATTAGTGGAATATCACATCGAGCATCAACAACAAGTTCTCCAACTCTCAAAGGATAACCTAACTTTGGTGCAGAATCTAATGAAACAATAGGAAGACCAGCATCAGATCGAATGAAGTTCTGAATTAGGCACAAAAACAAGAACTCGAAAAGTACGACCAATTTCAGAGTATCTCAGCAAGTGGAAGAACTTTCCTGTAGAAGATTCCACATGGGAGGATGAGAATTTTGTACAGAAGCATCAAAAAATAATCAAGCATTTAGGAAAACACTTGTTTAAAGGAGAGGGGCATGTTAATTCCCTATATTAATAGTGTAGCCCCTTATTATGTTAGTGTCACCCCCCTTATTGTTATTGTTGTACACCTGTAACCCCATATTTTTATTATTGTTCCCTTACATTATTATTTTTAGGTCGGCTAGGATTAAATTGTGGCCCCATGGACTCCTATATAGAAAGGAGGTTTTTTCATTTGTATCATCCAATAATTGTTCATTCATTTAATGTATTGGAGGTTTCCCCCTCAAAGTGGCTTATTTCTAAGGTGTTGATATCTCTTTTCTTCTATTTTTGGAGTTGGTTTCACAAAATTATATTAAGTCCCTATATTAATAATGTAGTCCCTTATTATGTTAGTGTAGCCCCCCTTATTGTTATTTTTGTACCCCTCTAACCCCCATATTTTTATTATTGTGCCCTTACATTATTATTGTTAGGTTGGCTAGGATTACATTGTGGCCCCACTAAGATTACATTTTGGCCCCATGGACTCCTATATATAGAAAGTTTGTCATTTGTATCATCCAAGAATCGTTCATTCATGTAAGGTATTGGAGGTTTCCCCCTCAAAGTGGCCTATTTATAAGGCGTTTATATCTCCTTTCTTCTATTTTTGGAGTTGGTTTCACAACATCTGGTATCAAAGCTTTGGATTCTAGGTTTTCACTGCTCCAAACAGGTCATCGTGGAATTTTTTCCATAACTTGTTTCTATGAAGGTTCAGAAGCTGAAATGTTTAGAGTGCAAAGCAGAAATCCTAATGAACATTGCCACAAAATTTCAGAGCTTGGTTCGCAATATTTTCGGAGATATGATTTGTGGAAGATAGGGCTTTTGCAGGCTCTTTAATTTCACTTAAAAATGTCATCGCGGAATTTTCGCTATAATTTTTTTTCTACGAAGGTTTAGAAGCTGCAATTTATAGAGAGAAAAGCCAAAATCCTGAGGAACATTTTCGCAAAATTTCATAGCTTGGTTCGCAATGTGTTCAGAGATATGATCTGTGGACGTTAGGTCTTTTTCAGCCTCCCGAATTTCATCTCAAAGAGGTGATCGTGGGAAAATATTAATAACTATCTCTCTGAGAATTGGATTGGAATTTTGTAAATATTGACTGGAATCAAACGGATTGCAGTTTCCTGTCTATAAATTTCAGAGTCAAAGGATCAAACAGTGACACGTGGCAAGTCGTACAAGTTTTCTCTAATGAACCAGTCCACAATTAGGTCATTGTGAGAGATTGGACATAACTTTGTCTTGAAGAATCCAAATCAGGTCAGACCTGTGGAATTTGAAAGAGGATTTAGAGAGCTACTGCAAGGCCAAATTTCAGATATTTAAGATCCAAAATCACAAAGATAATTCAGTTTCAATATCAAACTCCTCAAAAGGAAGAAAAACGTGTGTATTTTTTTTGAATTACAGAAGTCTTGTTTGAAAAAAATTAGTTTGAATTTATTCCAAGAGCATATTGAAGAATATATATCAGTATTGGGTTCTAAAATTCCCCCTAAAATTAATTCAACACCAATTAAGCCTTCAGAAGGCTATACTATGACGCATGAAGAGGAAGAATTGAAGTATGAGATATCAAAATTACGGTACCAAGCACAACAAATTTTGATCTTACGAAGAGCAACCGAAGATGACATAGATGGTTTAAAAGAAGAAATGGAGGCTAAGTTTGATGGTTTTAAGGATCAAATAATAGCTAATATGGATGATAAATTAGTTGAAGATCACATCGAGCATCAACAACAAGTTCTCTAACTCTCAAAGGATAACGTAACTTTGGTGCATAATATAATGAAACTACAGGAAGATCAACATCACATCGAAAGAAGTTTTGAAGTAGTCACAGAAACATGAACTCGAAAAGTACAATCAATTTCAGAGTATCTCGGCAAGTGGAAAAACTTTCCTATAGAAGATTCCACATGGGAGGATGAGAATTTTATAGAGAAGCATCAAGAAATAATCAAGCGTTGAGGACAACACTTGTTTGAAGGAGAGGGGCATGTTAAGTCCCTATATTAATAATGTAGTCCCTTATTATGTTAGTGTATCCCCCCTTATTGTTATTGTTCTACCCATGTAACCCCCATATTGTTATTATTATGTCCCTAAATTATTATTGTTAGGTCGGCTAGGGTTACATTGTGGCCCCACTAGGATTACATTGTGGCCCTATGGCCTCCTATATATAGAAAGGAGGTTTTGTCATTTGTATCATCCAATAATTGTTCATTCATGTAATCTACTAGAGGTTGCTCCCTTGAAGTGACTTATTTCTAAGGCGTTGATATCTCTTTTCTTCTGTTTTTGGAGTTGGTTTCACAAGAATTTATTTGTTGTTTTAGGAGTTTTTATTGTCCTCCTTTACACATTTATTCATACAATAGAAAAATGAAACAAAAATGAATATTCCCATTAGCTTGGGCTAATTGGGAATATTACAATCCTCCCCTCCAAATTGTTTCTTGTCCTCAAGAAAATGATAAGGTGATTCTTGCAACTCTTCTCCTCCTCCATTGGTGACACAAACATGTGATAAGCTTCCTCCAAAAACTAAGTGTTCACCAATCCAACCTTCCATGAATTTTTCCTCCAAATTTCTTATGAGATGTAAGTAATCCATCCCATAAGGAGTCAATAACTCAAATGAAACAAACATGGCTGAACCAATGCTCTCCCTATAACATGTAGCATAAGGTGCATGGATAACATCTATCCCATGTGGTACATACATGCCTCCCATCCTCCCTCCATACATTCCCATAAAAGGTACAAGTATATAATTAATGTATGGGAGAAAAACTACAATAAAAATGAAAATTTGAACATGTTGAGGTGGGTCATAGTCCCACATATGGTACCAACACAGTGCATCTCCTGACTCCATCAGATCAAGGTATGGTAAGGAATTTTCCCACCATTTACTTGCTTCCCATGTTATCTCACTATGGTTGAAAGTGTGAGATATTTTTGGTGCTTTAGGAAAGCATCCATCATGATAGAAAATCTCTCTTTGCACAACAAGGGAGTGGCCAAATTCAGAATTTTTTGTGGCCCAATGTTTGCCATGAGATTTACATGATACATTACTCGTCCTTGGAGTCATGGCCTACATAAACATGGTGAAATAATATGTACAATCAGAAAATAAAATATGCTTTACATGATCAAATTCTTCACCAACAATACTCCTCATACAAATGGAGTCGTGCATGGATCTTTCTCCTCTCTCAAAAGAATGAAGAGATGGATGAAATAACCCCTTCATGGAGTCATGTTGTTGCCCCAAATCAACATAGTTCATGCATTGTTGGAAATGCTGATATAGTTCTTCTTTCAAGCCTTCCCATTCAAAGCTCCTCATGATGATGTTGTAGATTCTCACGGAATACATATGGCTGAAACAGAATTCTTTGTAAGCTCTTTGTAGCAACTCCTTCTTGAGCTTGGAAGCTCTAGACAAGAAGATCTTACCATGATGATAGATGAATCCTTCATGGAAAATATATCCCTCTTCATGCAGCTATTCATCAAGTATCATACAAGTGTGAAGATCTTTGGAATAATCCACCAACAGTTGGGATGTCCAATATAGATCTAAACTACTCAACATTGACAGTGTTGATGATGTATCAACAGAAATGTATGTCATGTTGCTGCTCTCCTCCTTGAAATATCCTATGCCAAATGTGTGTGTTGGAAGGCCATTCCTTCCATTATTATTCTCCCACAGCACAGAGCCAGAAATGAGAGTGGGTGATGATGATAAGGGAAGAAGATTTCCCTCCTTCTTGAGCCTACCCAAGTCTCCAAGCACTATAGCTTTGTCTTCAAGTGCTCCAATCCCTCCTGGATCTAATCTTGGAGAAGCATGTCGTGAGGCCTTCCACACCAAATTTTAATCAGGTGACCTCCCAGGTGGTTTTCCACTAGATAAGAGTGTCCTATGCAAAAATATCATGAACATAATAGATGGGACTGTAAGGTCCTTGCTTCCACTGCACAAATCCATCTCTGTTTTCTATGTGGAAGTGTTTTGTGAGGGGTAAGTATGCATGCCTAAGATCACTTGAGATTCACCACTCTTCTTTTCCACCCATTCAATTTGAAAAGCCTCCCAATCAGTGGTGACTTTCCCCAATGTAATCAACCATTGAACACCCAAAATCACATTGGTGTCTAGTATGTCAACCACAAAGAAGTGATCAACCAAAGTGTAGGTACCCATGGTGATTGAAAGTGATGGGACATAATGCATGAATTGCATTGTTCTATCTCTGAGGACCAAAATAGATAATAACTCAAAAGTATCAGTGGGTATTTCCCTCCTTTTCACAAGATGGGCATCAATGAAATTTTGGGTATCCCCACTTTCAATCAGTACAAAAACCCTCTAATTCATGATTGAACATTGAACTCTTAAGGTCAAGTACTTAGGTACTCCTCTCAAAGATGCAAGAGTTCCCTCAATAGGAGAAAATGATCCATTCCCATCTCCTGATGGTGTTGGATCTCCTTCAACAGTGTCAACGTTGTGACCTCTTCTTGGTTCATCATCTTATTCTTCTTCAAGATCTAAGAAGACCTCTATGCAATGTGCTTTTCTAGCAGCACATCTATGTCCAAGAGTCCATGGTTCTTGGCAAGTGAAGCATAGCTTCTTCTTCCTCAGATCTCTCCAGACTTCATCATCAAGAGGCTTCTTGAATGAGCTCTCCTTGGAAGTAGCAGATTTCTCTTCCTTTCCTTTGGAAGGAAAATAGAGTGTGTGCTAAAATTTTGCCTTTTCTTTTGGCAAGGCATATTGAAGGTCTCTAGCCCTCTCAATGGCATCATGCAAGGTAGTGGACTTAGTAGATTTGATCAACCCATGAAGAGGTTGATCTAGACCATCGATGGACATGTACACCCTTCTTGCTGCAGAAAAATCAGTAACCATAACAGATAATCTCAAAAATTTAGAAATATAAGACTGTATTACCTAATTGTTTCAAATTTGCAAGGTTCATGAATGGTGCCTCTGGATCTCTTCTGTCAAATCCTTCCACCAGCGTTCTAGTGAACTCTGAATAAGCAGTCACATTGGCATGACCCAATGTAGACAAGCCATGGAACCACCAGTCATGTGCTTCACCTTCAAAGTGCAGTGCTACAATCTTGATAGCTTCCATCTCTGGGATCTTGTTCAACTGAAAGTAGATGTCAAGTTTTTCTACCCATGCTTTGGCAGAACACTTGGATGACCCATCAAAATTGGGTAAAAATAATCTGCCCATAGAGTGATGTTGATCATGATTATGAGTGAATCCACCATCCCTATGTTAATGCCTTGGTCTTCTATTGTCCTTCAGGTGACAAAACTCTTGAAAACTCAAGTGATCTTTGAATCTCTGATTTGGAGACTCATATTCTTAAAAGTAGTCTTCAAGGGTTGCTTGCTCTTGAAACCCTTCATTTCCCACAGCCAAAAAGGTAGGCATGGTAGAGCGTAGGGAAACTTGTGACTGATGCACTGGTTGATCATTCCAGTGGTGAGACATGACAGAGCTTTCTCCAAGATGAATTCTCTTAGGAGATTCTTTGATTCTGTCCAATCTCATCTCTTTGATCTCTCTAGGAGGATATTTCATGGCTCTCAAAAGGATATTTGCAAAGTCCTTTCCATCTACATCACTTCTAGATTCAGGGGCTTTACCCTTGTCTTTGTCATCATTTCTGTAATAAAATTTCTACTCTCTTCTTTAGATACCTCTTCTCTCTCTCAATAAGAGGCTCTTCTTCTTCTAAAGACATATTGGCTTCTCACATGTTGTGCCAAGATGATTGCTCTGATACCACTTTAATATCCCAAAATGGGAATAAGCAACAATATTAAACAATGCTACAGAGAAATAACGCAGTTCAGCTAAGCGATAAGGTGGCCGATATGGAGGCTCAATATTTACATTTACATCAGCAAATTAGATTTATATTGTGGCCCATAAGATGTAGAACAGAAATAGAAGACTGTTACATAAAGAAATCCTAAAAAATGAGGTGCTGCAACCATATATTATGACTAAATAAGCTTGACAACGTTATTTTATTGGCTGAAAATAGATGTAGATTACACTTCAGATCTAGAGCAGATCTATGTACAAAGAGTTAGATCTATATCAAATATGTACACTAGATAGGCTCCTCTTCAAATGCCCCTTGGGGTTTTTAGAAAAATATGAAGTACAAGGAGTAGATCTGAGATCTAATGCTTCAAATCTGTAGAAATATTAAGAAAATATGCAGTTTTGGATCTGATCTAATCAATACGATATGAGGATCCCAGCCAATGGATCTCAAATGTGAAGGGTAGATCCACAATCACATGAAAACCAATACTCCAAAAAGTGTGCCAAAACACCTTGCAATTGTACACTTGCAAATAACACAGTCCTGGAAGGAAAACCGCGTTGTAGGCTCTAGAACAAGTTTGGCCTCAGGACAAGATCTGAAAATGCAGCTCCAATCATGCAATTCTCTCTTGCCAATGGAATAGAAGACACTCCCACTGAAAAGAGGCACTAGAATGGCCTATATTTGAGTAGATCTAGCCTCCACTTATTTCAGCTTACAAAGACAACCAAACCCTCAACAGGATTTGCGTTGTAGTTGGAAGAAAAGCTTGGCCAAATGCTTGATAGTGGACAAGAAATACAATACTCTTGCAAGAGCTACTCAAGGAAAGAGGTGGGATTCTCGATTAGGAACACTTAATGCTAAACAACATTTACAATCTAGGCTAAATAGCCAAAGAAAGCTTGTATGTCTAAACAGACAATACTTCAGAAATCTGATATCATTCAACAACCTTCTCATGTTGTCTTCCTCTTCCTTTATAAGTTTGAGAGCTTGCAAAACCCTAAACCATTTCAATGAAATAGCTCTTTTCACATGAGCCACCTCCAACTAAAGCTATGTTGTGCCTCAATGAGGATCACTCCTTCTAGACAGCGTTGTTGATTTGGTCATGGTTGACCTAGTCAAAATATTTAGCCCCTTTCACACCTAAGGGTGCTCATTTAGTTAGTCCAAATTTAGCCTTGTTCATATGTGGCACTAATTTATTTGTTGTTTTAGGAGTTTTTATTGTCCTCCTTTACACATTTATTCATACAACAGAAAAATGAAACAAAAATGAATGTTCCCATTAGCTTGGGCTAATTGGGAATATTACATTGAATCATGACCTGCCAAGTTTGTCATCCGTTGACTCTTCTTAATAATAATAATAATAATAACGTCTTGATAAATTATAGATAAATTAACTATCTAATTAATTATATGGAAAATTGTGATAAGAAACGTTGTTTAAATGTGGATAGTTTATTTTCCATTAAATGCGACTTATGTAAATGGAAAGATTAAAATATCAATCTTAGATCATATTTATTTATAATTTGTATAATTTAATTAGCAGGTGAAATGTTTTTTTCTTGGTATTTTTTTGATAATTTTCTTTAAAATTGCATTGAGATTTTTAAAATTCATAAGTTTAAGTTTTTTACTTGCAAAATTTTATTGCTTTACAAAATTTTCAAAATGTTAAATTCATTTATGCATTAAAAAATGCATTAAAAAATACATTTTAAACAATAAGAATTACAATCTTACTAAAAAATTATATTACTAACAAAAAAACATTTCATCTATTAATTAAATAATGCCAACTATCCGAAATGCATCCCATAATATGTATGAATAGAAGTTATTACTATATAGATTTTTAATGAAGTGATTTGTGAATTTTTTCTTTATGAAAAAGGAAACAAACTAAAACTTACATGCTAAGAAATCTTTATTTATTTATTTCTTTATATATATAAACCTTTACATCTTCCGAAATAAATCAATATCGTTAATGTTAAAGAGTTCATTTGCTCTGCTTAGAGTGATGAATGAGATTTTCCCATGAAGGATTCGTATATTGAATAATCAAAGTGTCGAAGTACTTGATGGAAATGTCCTTTGGTAGGTTCCCCTCATCCCTGTGTCATATTTTTTAAACTTTCTATGTTCCTTTTTGGTATGTAATCTTTAAAATATAAAATAGTGGACCGAGTGAAACTTTTTTAAATGTAAAATAGAAAAATCACTTTTTATTCTATTATTTAATTTTGTACATTTTCTAAATGATGAGGTAGTCATTAAAGTTAAAAGGGCATCTTTAATGGATTGTAATTCTTTTTAAAATTTAGTCTTTTAATAAATTTTTATATATTATTTTTTAAGCAATGGTATATCACTTTTTTGAAGTAGTTATTTAAAGTTTATTTGAAAATTTATTTTGATATTTATGGTTGTTTTGTATTGAAATTTTATTTTTTTTCAAAGTTTTATAAATATATATTTTTAAAATTTAATTTTAAAATAAAAATTGTTTAAATTAGTTTACAATTTTAGTAATTTAAAAGAAGATTTAAAAAAAAATGAAGATTTTGAAAGAGAAAGAGTGATGATACTGGCCACGCTCTATACTAGCTTCATACGTTTTTTTTATAACTTAATCATTTTCATCCATTTTAACATGATTCTTGAGCATAGTATAGATAATATTTTTTAGTTTAAACTAATTTTCACTATTATATGGATAGTCAAATTTGTTTTTCATGTCAACTCTTTGTTTCTTTTATACGTTAATGTTATTTGTCATTTCATTCTCATTATATATAGATCATTTTTATAGTTCAAGATTTATAATTTCCCACTATGCTAGATGAAATTGTGAAAAGAAAACCATTCTTCTACCCACAAGGATGCCTCAAGTCTAGGGATAAGGGTGTCGAGTTGCAAAGGATAAAGATGCATGGGTTAAACTTTCAAAAATTGCATCGACGAAAAGTGGCTTACATGAGAGAAAATATGGAGTCAACTAAAGGTCAAAAGTACAAGTGATCAATATGCAATGCAGTACTATAACTAAACAAGTGGGATCCTATAAGGTGTAAAGTCAGAATGAGAGCGGGGAAGAATAATGACACATCAGCATAAAGTGTTAAACTAAAGAAAACTCCTGGGCCTATGAAGACGACTTCAACATGGGTGCCAAGTGACAACAACGTACTATCTAGAGTTCCCATGATAAGGTAGGATCTACCACACAAATTATGATACTTCTAAGCAACAAGAAGGTTCCACATCACAATTTGGTGGGATCGATCCTAAGACCAAAATGGAAAAGGAAACTAACAATGCAATATGGAAGGCGGTGAACCTAAACTACGTGCAAGTTTCAAGACCAATACATATCAGTCCAGATCAATCATGAAGTTACCGGTGGGAGGCTCTAGGGTTTACAGTTAGAATAAGAGCAAGGAAGAAGAATTAGGCTTGAAAGCAAAGTCATGATGGGACTAAAGAGGACTCCCAAGCGTTTCAAGAAAAATTCAACATGGGTGCTAAGTGAAAATAAGGTACTATCTAGAGTGCCCATGATAAGGTAGGCTCTACCACATACTTTATGAAACTTCTAACTAACAAGAAGGTTTTGTGCCATAACTTAGCATGATTGATCCTAAGGCCGAAATGGAAAATGAAACCGATAATGCACAATGCAAGGTGGTGGACCTAACCTACGTGCTAGTTTTGAGATCCAATACCTATTAGAGTGGACCAATCATAGAAATACCAAAATAAGTTGTCTTCGAAGTCCTATAGACATAATTAGCAACATTAGGCCAGAAGTTAATACATCCCATAAATAAGCTTTGGATAAAAGCTTTTGTTATAGAATACAAAACTTAAAAACATGTACCTTATATGTACAATATAATACAAGGAACCATGCAACATTATGGATTATGTTAGCCACCTATAAATTTTGATATACCTAATGGTGGCTAAATTTGTTTTCAAGCCTTCAAGAGATATATTTCCTTTGAAAATCCATCATCTTTTAAGTCTTATGATGATTCTTTATCCTTTAAATTAATCTTCACTGCTATTTCACTATAAGCCCTCAAGAACCTGCTGATTACCAAGAGAAAACTACTTATAATACTCCATTTACCACCATTCACCTCTCCATTTCACTCCCACAAAATCTCCATTTTTCATCCTTGTTTCCTTCAAAAATCCCTCAAAAACATCCTTCATTAAACCTCTAAATCATTTTTAACCCTCTGTTAAACCTTATATCTCCCTTTTATTTGGTTTAAAAATCCTTTCTTTCATCTACGGAAACCCTTATTTTTCCTTAAAATCATTGTTTTAGGCCTAAAAAGTAGTATTTTGCACTATAAAGGTTTTTAAGCCCCCGAGGACTTATATCCTTTAGCCCCCAATTTCATATGACCTAAAGCCCCACAACCGGGCGCTTAAAACATAAACTCCCATGTCAAAACCTTACCTCTCCTCTTTTTTGTTTTCCCGACATTATGGTTCTGAGTAAACCTGGACCATCGATCTATAGTGATTGATGGCCATCAGGCCATCTATCCTTCGCCTTTCATCTACTGCGCCTTCCCCTCTTCCAAACATATTCGTTTCATCTTTTAATCTCGACCGTCCGATTAGATGATCCAACGATCGGGACTAAACCCGATAACCAATTAAACCCGTACACTATGCGACAAAACCATACATCATCGTAAACCCCACCCGGTGTTCAACCCTTCAGCTTTCCATTCGTCGCATGCAACCTGCACCGTCAAATGTGCGGCCGATCATCCAATGGACCAAAATCCATATCGCGCGACTTTCGACCCCCCTCCCATTAGGGGGATTTTGAGGTCTAAAATGGGCCTCCTAAGGAAATTATAAAATAATAGTGGAAAAATCAAATAAGATTTGATGACATCATCAAATTTTAGAGGGAAAAATGGAAAAACTACTTTTTCAACTCATATTTTCAACTTATCTCCAAAATTTTTTACTCAAATTTCGAGCGGGAGTACTCGTTGGATGCAAAATTTATTTCCCCATCCAAGGAGTACCCATGTTGCATACTTTCGATGGGTCCTACTACACGAAAAATGAAAAATACATAAAAAAACGTGATTACAATCACGTTTTTTATGTATTTCTCATTTTTCGTGTAGTAGAGTTCATTGAAAGTATGCAACATGGGTACTCCTTTGATGAGGAATTAAATTTCGCATCCAATGAGTACTCTCGCTCGAAATTTGAGTAAAAATTTTGGGAGATAAGTTGAAAATACGAGTTGAAAAAGTAGTTTTATTATTCTATTATTTTTAAATATTTTTACCCTTTTATTTAAAAAATGGTGAATCATCCCCCATGGTTGACATCATCATCTTGAATCCTATTGGTTGTTATAAATTTTATTTTTGTTGTACATTTTTCTTATGAGGCCCATTTTAGACCTCAAAATTCCCCTAATTCTCACCGTGCTACTTCCACGCGAAATGGGTAGTATTCAAAGGGATGCATGTTAGGTGATGTATGGTATTGCGTTCCCTCCGACTAATACCACTTTTCCCCATTTCATTGCATGAAAACTACTGACGATTTTCCCGAAACCACCGACCCATTTCTCGCGCCAAATTCAAATTTAAAACCCCTGTTTCGTTTTCTCCCATGGTTTTCTCGCTCCCACTAATGCATCCATTCATCCTCACAGCTCCGACCACCTCCATAAACCCTCTAAAACAGTTTTAAACCCTCCCTACGCCGGTTTTTATAACGTTTCTTCCATTTTATGTAGGTTTAATCAATTTCAGGGATAAAACCCTCCCACAGCTAGTTACTGTGGCCCAGGCCGAGGATGACGATCCTCGTGGCCCTAAATACAAGATTAAAATGGATTTGAGGGTTTAATTTCACAGTTTTGGGTCAATAAGTCATGATCATTGATTCATTAAACAAATTCTCCAGCTGCGCACTTACAAAATAGCAAAAACACAGTAAGCCTCGTTGATGAAAGAGTATCAGTGTCAAAGATGAAGATTAAAGCATAAATGAGAGATTAAAGGTTCTAATTAGAGTTTAAAGGATCAAGCCATAAAATCGGAGAAACAAATCCTAACCCACAAATAAAGCAGATAAAATATCAGTCAGCAGATTCGAAGATAATTTAAAAGGGATTAAAGCTAAAACAGAAAGCCTAAATCAAGCATAAAACACAATATTAAAAGTAAATCAGTGTTTTAAAGGAAGGAGAATGAAGACATATCCAGAAGAACCTTGAATGCCACATCAGTGGGGCTAATTGAATCCCCAGCTACGAAACATCCACCTATAGCCTTTCTGCCTCGGAGGAATACACAGATTAAAGCTCAGTCAGTAACATTAAGAGTAAAGGCCACTAACAGTTATTGCAAACAGAACAAATATTTCAAACTTTCAATGAAAGTTCTTAGTGTCCTGTGATTTGGCAGATTGGAGAGCCAAATGACAGGGTAACATCAAACCAACTTTGGAGCCCAAGGAACTAGCCTTCCTAAACTCAGAGAGGGCTCTCTCAATTTGTGCAAAGGATGTAAACTTGTTTGCTTTCTATGTATCTGATTTTAGGCTAGTTGTTAAGTATGTTTTGGTTTGTTTTAGGTTTTTGAGGGAGAACTGATCAAAGGATAATAAGATCAAAGTTTATCAGATCAACTCGGCTATGGGGTTGATAAGGTCAAGACTGCCTCAAAGGGGTGGAGAAGGTATATTGCAGGGCCAATTTGGTCGAGGTAAAAATGGATTCTTTTAGGTGGAATGAAATGGGATGGACACTAAATTTGTGAAAGGACAAAGAGGTTTAATGCATAAATAGTTTTACAGCAGACATCTATGTGGTAGGGCTAACCATTAATCACAATAAATGAAACTTCAAACTGATAGATGCATAAAATAACTATTCAGGCGATAAATAGAAGTATAAGACCCTCTAACTTTGGGAAAATCGCCTTCAGACTTTAGGGAAAAAAAAACACAAACAAATAACTCAATCTACAAAGAGGGAACTCCTAGAAATCGTATTTTGAGCTATCGGGAACTTCGAACTAGGATTGCAGAGCATAGGAAAAGGGCAAGATTGACACAAGACCTCTTTGGTTCAACTAGGACAATCAAACATTCAGAGAAATGTTTCAGTGATGGGGTTTTGGATAGCTATTAGTAAGCAGGGCATACCTTGAATCATACTAGATAGCATACATAATAACCATTAATGAAATTGATAACAAGTTCTTAGGGTATGAAAGAGCAGTTAAGAATTCTTTGACATAACTAAGAAAGAAGAGAAACATAGAAGCTATAATGAAATTAGGAAACTTGAGGTGCCTCCATGGGCATGTCTCAAATCTATTATTTACTGACCTACAACAAGCAAGAAACATGGAAACATGTATGATAAGCTAACAAAAACATACAGATAGGAACACTATACCATTTTACCAAGCCAAGGAATCCAACAAACAGTCCTCTTCCACCATCCAAGACAAACAAGAAATCATCCACATCATGAGACAAAGTGTTTCTTCAAAGCTTGTAATATCATGTATTTCTCTATATCATCAAGTTCAGCCTCTTCATACAATGAAATATCTTGGAATATATAGGCTAAAGAGAAATAAACTATTCAAGAGTAACTAGAAGGCCATTGGCCTATTACAAATATCCGATTTTGTCCTTGAGGCTTTGCAAAGCCCAAGGCAAAAAATATCTTTAAAAATATCTTAAAATGCTAAAAAAGGAAATAAAATTGACTTTTCCTAACTGAAAATGGCCAAAAAAGGCTTAATGCACATTTGGATAAGCCACTTCAGAAAACTATTTTTTTTGCCAAAATGTTACAGGAACGTAGCAGTAGAAAATTCCCTGTCTTGTAGACCACTTTTGAGGGACCTCCCGATGTCGAAATGAGGCCCGTGATGGCTCGTTGGAAAGCCATAGATGTCTAGTTTCTGAAACTATTTTATTTTTCCCAAAATTATCCCTAGAAGTATGTCAAAAACTGAACTGAGTGGAGAAAACCAAAAAATAGCCCTTGCTGATATGTGAGGCAAAAATTCAAAAAATCATTGTTTTTCACCTCTTTGGGGGACCAAAACATCTCCTTTGGATCTGAAAATTTGTGAGTAGCTTCCCATGAATTTATTCCATCAAAAAAAATTACTTTCATGAGTTTAGGATGCTCTTATCACTCATGGCAGCGCCTTGAAAAATGTGCAATTATGGCCAAAAAACACAAAAAACAAAATCTTGTCAAAATTTGCTCAATTTTGGCAAGCAAGCCCCTTATGGGTTTTCAAAATCATGTAAGGAAGCCGAGGCCAAGATTTCAAGCCCAGATATGCCTTTCTCCACTTTTTCTTCCGGGCACCTCTTTCAGGCAGCCTTGAGCCTTTCTTGAGCAAGTTTGAGCTTTCTTCGGGCAAATTCGTTGAACTTATTATAGTGCCTTGCCATATTCTTTTGTAGACTCAAGTCTCTGTTAGAATTCTCTAACTTTTCCTCCAAATTCTTGTTGGCCCTTTGAAGCCATGGTTATCTATTATTTTCTATTTCTTGGGTGAGCAATTGAGTAAGAGGATAAGATCGAAGAAGGGCTACCTCTTCTTCCTTCTTTTTCTCCAAAGCTTTCTTGAGACCCATAGTCCTAGGCCTCTTTCTCATTAGCTGCTCTTCTCCTTCAGTATCATCAAATTCAACCATAAGCTCTTCAAGTTTGACTTGTGCTTTGTAGGCTTCCCTTCGGTATTTGAAAGCCCGGGCCTCATAAACTTCCATTTGACCACTCATTTGTTTGTTTTTCATCTGTAGAGCATGTATGAGGTCCTTGTACCTTTCTATATTAGCTTGTAGGTCATGAATTTGGGCTTCTCTGTTTTGTAAAAGAGCCTCAAGAATTCTAGCTTCATTATCCCCGTCATCACTGTCTATCTGTATGATATCAAATTCCCTTTCCTTTTCATGACTACTCTCATCTTTTTCTTTCCCCTTTCCTTGGATAGAATTCTTGGTCCTCTTCCTCTTTGGCAATTCAACAATACTCTTTTTAAGCAGTTTGCCTCTACTTCTTAACACTCTTGTGACATTGCTAGTCACTGCTGGAGTGATCTTTTTCTTGGCAGATCTAGTGTTTCTAGGCTTCGCCACTTTCGGAGGAAGAGTCATGGCCCCTTTCCTAGGAGAGGCAGCTAGCACATGCTCTTGGCTGTGCTAAGGAGAAGGGAGAGATAGTTTCATAACTTGCACTTTCTCAACTTGGTCCTTGGTTTGGTCTTGGCTGCCATTAGGAATGTTTTGATCTTTTTGCTCCATGTCTCCCTCTTCGGAATGCTCACTGTTTGGTGTTTTCTTTCCATCATCATTGCTTGCTTGAGGGCTGTATTGTTTCTCATCATAAGTGTCTTTTTGAGGACTATCATGACCCTTATCATAAGTGTCCTTTTGAGGACTATCATGACCCTCATCATCATTGTTTTGGCTTCCACTTTGTTTGTTTTCTTGAGGACAGTCTTGTTCATTTCTGTCCCTACTTTCTTCATGACTGTTGTGTTCCTCTCCTTCATTGTTTTGTCCCTCATCACCATCATGCTTACTACTGTGTTGGTTGCCATCATGTTCCTCTTCATGACTGCTATGCTCACCATTAATTGGTTCATGCTCATCATCATTTCCTTGTTCCCCACTGTCATGCTTAGAGTCTTTACTTTGTCCCTCATCGTCACTAGTTTTCTCCTTGTCACTTTTCCCTTCTTCATCACTTTTTTGCTTCTTTTCACTTTTCCCTTCTTCATCACTTGTTTGCTTCTTCTCTTCTTCATTCTAAATCATAGGGGATTTTGGTCTTTTAGGAATGGATTTACTAGATGAAGGAGAAACATGATGAGTGGATGGTGAGGAAGGCGCATGAGATGAAGAGGCAATGGAAAAATCAGGATGGGAGATGAAAGAGTCCCAAGAAACTCCCTTCTTTTCCAGTTGATGGAGGATGATGATCTTGATAAGGGAATGATGAAACAAACAAGCTTTTTTTTGAGCAGAGGGCTTCTTTTGGATAGTATAGGCCATCTTGTCAATGCTTCTGTAGAAGAAGAAAGGTAGGTTCAGCAACTGAGTTCATGTGAAATGCATAAGAAGCCTGATGTGATAGGCATAAATCCAGGAAAACCTCCTTTCACATGTGAAATACTTCATCATGACCTTCATGAGAGGGGCATATCTACTCAACAAGTGAGAAAAGGGAAAATAGTTGGGCAAGCTTCCTGATGGTCTGGTTTTAGAAAGGGTTTATAGTGATTCAGATCTAGGTATGTATGTTTGAACCACTTTTCTCCTATATAGGGGATCTTAGTTGCTTTAGAGATAGCCCTAGGAGAGAGTTTGAAATCCAGACCTACTAGATGGACATGCTTTCCTTGATGCCTCAAAGCAACAAATGTGTCAAAGGAGGGTGATTTTTTACTTCTTGGACTTTTTGGCAAAAATCCAAGCATCCTACTTCATGAAAATTGAAGAGTACTGAAGGAGATTCATTCACCTCTTGAGTTGTAATAGGCTCATACCTATTGTGATACCCACTTCTGATATCCTTCTTTGGAGGAATTTTTTTCTTTTTGATACCCTCCACTGACTTATCAAACAAGAACTTGAAATGTACTGAAAAATAGACCATGTTAGCCACCTATAAATTTTTGACATAGAAAACAGGTGGCTAAAAACGTTTCTGAGCCTTCAAGAGAAACATTTCCCTTGAAAATATTTCATTCTGGAAGCCTCCGTGTGTCTTCCGTCCTCGAGGCAATATTCACTGATGTTTCCATTGAAAAGCCTCACTGTTTGTGAAAGAAGCTGCTGTCAAAAAGGCCTCCATTTACCATATTTCATTCCCACAAAGCCTCCATTTTCACCTTCTTTTTACCTTTCAAAATTCATCTAAATTCCCTTCATTAGCCCTCTAAATCATCAAAATTCCCTTTTTAAACCTTATAGTTCCCTTTATTTGGTTTAAAAAACCCCTTTTTTGCCTATCGGAACTCCTCTTTTGGCTTAAAACACACTAAACTTAAGCCTAAAACATTCTTTTTACATTTAGCACTTAAGCCCCCTTTAGCTTAACCCTTAGCCCCTTTCTCCACATATAACCCAGCGCCGGAACCAGGTGCTAGCCCTTAGGCATAATCGCAATCGGAACTTTCTATTAACGCCTTTTCCTTTGTTCTTCCAAAAATCTCCGATGCAATTAGTCCTCCTCTTCTCAACCTCCACTGCAATCTCCACTGTTGATCTACATAGATCGACGACCATTGCACTTTATTCATCTCTGCCCATCACCTCTCTCCATTACCCCTTCAATTGACTATGGACCATTGATCTTCCCTATTAATCTGACGGCCCTCACATAATCACACAATCGCAAAGCTTAATCCCTTGCCTTTGACCTCCGCTGATTTACAATCCCCGATTAAATCTACGCCATCCATTCCTGTAGATCCGACGGTTCTCCTTATTCCCGCTCATTCGCTTACCCCTTTTCCCTCCGCTTCCTTTTTTAAAATCTCCACCGCCCGATCCACAGATCCAACGGTCAACACTTAAACCGTCGTTGACCCTTCCCTCACCTCCGCCCCGTGCACCTTTCCCCATCGCGTTGTCATCTCCACTGTCATATCTCCTTGCCTGTAATCCAACGGCTGAGAAACATATTGTGTTATTTTAGTGTCCAGTCTTTAATGTTTTGAAATCGTGCGATATGGGCAGTTTTTTTTGCCACGTGGCGCGCGATGAGTGGAATCACATAAATTTTCTGAAATCAGCTCACCACCTCTGACCCCACGCAAAAACCGTTGCCGATCTTCCACCTTACCAGCTATCCTCCACAATGAAATTTCTCATTCAATCAAAGTCATTGATTACTCTAATCTAACGGCCCTGATCTAACCTCGCACCCTCCTACTTTCATCCATCTAACCTTTCTAAATGACTTTGTGAAAGGATCTTAGTCGTAGATCTTTGTTGATTAATATAAATCAACGGTTCTGTTTTAACCTTGTTTCCAAACCTCCAACACCAATTCTAAACCTTTTTCTCTAGGTTTTCTTCACTTTATTTTTTTTTTGCAGGTCATAAAGGTTTTCTCCCAGACATTTAAAATTTTCACAAAAGCCAGGAATGACCGTTCCAAGTCTTCGGTACAGGGAGGGATCCAAGATTTCCTCACTAAATGACCACCTCCACCTCTGCAAGCCTCATGCACTCCTGTAAATAGAAAAAACACAGTGAATAGAAGTTAAACAAAGAATATCAGAGCACCAGTGAAAAATGAAGGACAGATCAGCAGAGAAAGCCTCTACACGCAAAATCAGAGAGGCTAGTCACCTTCCATCGACCCATACTTCCTCCTACAGTCCTATTTTCATTAACGTAGGTCACAATTAAGGGAGTCAGAGAATTATTGACATATATGCTGCTCAGAAGCAATTTCCCACCTACCAGAGCTTCCGAAAGTAAAAAACAAACAGCCAGAGTGAAAATACAAGAAAAGTTCCATTTAATAAAGTATGGAGCATGTCACTTCTTCTCCATCAAGCCTCCTAGAGGCCGAGAAACATTAAAATATTCATTTAATTGGACCAACTATCTCCTCTGTTTCTTGAGTTCCTCGTTCATCTATAAGAACTCCTATAAATTTCATTATAAAGGTTGTTGGTTGTTGGGATTCTATTAGTTGATAGAACTATTATTGAGGGGAAGTAGCTGAGTAGTTTGTAATTTATTAGGCTAGGAGGAGAAGTTTGGAATGTAAAGAGCCATTGAGCTCAAATTATGTGACTGGTTTTGCACATCAATTGAACAAGAAAATTTCATAGGATCCTGGTCTATATTACGGGTGATGTTTTCCTTACTATGATTGTCCCATTTCATATCTTTCACACTGTCCATTATTCTCTGATAAGGATCAGTAATCTAGCTTAGGATATACTACTGCAAAGTACCCTAATGCTTCCTGTTCATCTTATCTTTGATGTTTTCTGCTGATTGTATATCTAAGAACAAATTTAGCATAATTTAACCATTCAAAGATGTTGGTTTTCCCATGCTTACTGATGTATGAATTTATAGTTTGTTTCTTAGATGTTCTTGTTTGGTTTTAGCTGAAAGAATTGGGATACCGGGAATTTAGAGTTAGCCCTGTCCACTAGGGTCCTTTTCCAATAGTTAGCCTTTCTAAGATCCCTTCGAGTTAGTGTCAAAAGAATTGAAGGTTAAAAGTCCTTCTCTGATCTTAGGCCTTACTCTCTGTTTAAACTTAAATGTTTTCTACTATTATGAAGGTGGTTATGAGGGCTGTTGTATTGTATTCCTTGAGAGTATGCTGAAAGCAGGTCTAGATTTAAATGACATCGGACCTAAACTTAAGCTACCCTTTGTGTCTTTTATGAGAGTTTCCTTTGAAGTATGTCAAAATCAGGCCTGGATTTAGATGACATCTGGCTTGATCTTAGGCTGCACTTTGGTTTCTTTCTTTCACCCATTCTTAATGTTCCATTCCACTATCTATCTAAAAATATCCTTTGGTATAGATGACATGCGCTATGGAAAACCTTGGATATTTTTCATTCAAGTAATCCCCTGTTATGAGTCCATAGCCCTATGGATTAACCTTTCTCTAGACCTATCTTTCCATGCTGAAACATCCTTCTATTCAGTTCCTTCTTTACTTCCATAACCTTCTCAGTTAATGATCTCCAACCAAAAAAACAAATCAAACAAACCCTTGTGCTTCATAACTAGCCTAATACCTCATTTTGAGCCTCAAATATATATCATTATTTACATTATAGAGAGATCCCTCTCTGGATCCAGGAGGGCTAGATCCTAGGATCCCAAAGTGGTTTGATGTTGTCTTATCTTTTGGTCTTGCCAATCTGGCCAAAACATAGGAACCACAACATAATGGCGACTCCACTGGGGAATTTGAGTAACTTATACCTGATACACTCTTGAGCTCTCAGATTTCCCCTTGTTTCCAGAATATTTGGTGTGTTAGCCAGTTGATTCAACAACATAATGGCGACTCCGTTGGGGATTTTCTAAGTGTTTTCCATCTTGTACATCCTTAGGACCTCAGAAATAAAAAAACTCTGGTTAGATTGGTATTCAAGTGTTGATGGCGGATATCATCCTGCTTCAAACATTCAAATTCATCCACCTGACGACTCCACAATTCCTAATAGTCCTAAAGACTCCACTGGAGGAAGAACCTAAAATATGGCCAGACCTCATAGAAGGATAGAACATTTAGGCTGGATTTGGTTTAAGGAATTCATTGTTTTTATCTACCACTAAGTTCTGTCCTACTTTAAGCCTGATCAAGTGTACAAAGATGATATCCACATTGATTATGGGAAAGATCTCAAACCTCAGTCTTCAGAACATGAGCAGACCCATACTCCTGTGAAAGACCTAGTGAAACAAGAGCCTCATGTTGTACCTATGACCCCCGATGAAACTTCAAGCAGTGATCAGCCTCTTGTCACACTGCCTACACCCACAAAGGTCATAGAAAGATATAAGCCTCTAGTTTTTCCTCTTATCTTCCAATACCTTCCTGCAGGACTTACAAATAAGCTGCCCCTTTTTGATGGAGAAAATTGAAAGATCACTGCTGGGAAGCATGTTCAAAAGCTTGAGGATCTAGTTGACTTATATGAAGTAGAAGAATATGATGTGCGTATTAGAATTTTTTCCTTGTCATTACAAGGAAATGTTAAGAGTTGGTTTAAAAACCTTCCAGCTGCAAGCATGATCAATTTTCAGCAGCTTGCTCAAGTTTTCCTTGATAGATGGGTAGTCTCGGGAAATGTCTTCCTCATCCTAGAAGAATACCAGAATTTGAGAAGACAACTAAGAGAGACAGTACAGAACTTTTCAGCCAGGTTTAATAAGGTATCCAATGCAATACATTCTGAGATAAAACCACCCTTGGGATGGGCCCTATTGCACTATCCAAGTTCTTTTGACCCTGAGGTGGAATTCCATATTAGAGAAAGAGAGCCTTCGAGCCTAAAGGAATTGCAGAACATAGCAATTACTGTCAAATAAAACCTGTGATGTAGGGACGAAATATTAAAAGAAATAAAGAAGGACCCAGTAGAGCAAAAAGGGCATATATATTTAGAAAACAAGCTAGAAATATTGATAGAGACAGCCAACACCTTGCTCAACGTAAAGGAGGAAGAATATGAGGTTGAAACTAGAGATGCTTATTCAGAAAGACTCACACCTTTTCCTCAGGAAAAACAAACCAGATCTCTGCAAGACATAAGAAACATGCAAAGCATGTATGATGAACAAGATTTTAGATTAGAGGATGAACTTGTAGATTATTTTGAAGAAAGACTTGCTGAGAAACCAAAAGGTTTGATTGGTAACATTTATTACAATTTTGATTTTCCTAGTTTTGATCTATCTGATGATGCTTTTCTCCAAAGGGAAACTAAGCTTGCGAGACCATCATCAGAATATCTATGGGAGGAAGATCAGGACCAACAACTTCAAGAAAGAAATGAGACAAGTCAGGCTTGTTAGTATGAATCCTTTGTCGAAGTGTACGAAAAAAGACCACTTTAGCTACGCATAACTAATAGCCCTAACATCAAAAGTGGCTGCCAATATCTTTAGATCTGCAGTTAGTTGATCAAGACAAGAGCTGCAAAAAACGAGATCTATGCATAGAAAGACATTAAGCAGTAAAAAGAAGGGTTTGCTCCATATATCCAATAGACAAGACAAGAACAATTTTTGAAAGAATTTTTGTATTAAGGGCACCTGGGAGGAAAACAAGAAAGCGTATCCAATTCTCCTCAATGGGATGGGTTCTTGGAAGTCCTCAGCACTTCAGATCTAGAATCTCTCTCTCTTGTTGGTGTAGAAAACCCAGACAAAGATAGAACTCAAAGGGAGCTCGCACAGCGAATAATGTAGAAAAATGTGACCAAGTGTATAGATCCAAAGTGATCTAATAGGCAACAAAAGGTGATGAATGGTAGGAAAAACCCTCCTATTTATAACAAAATATTGGGTCATTCTAGATCTTGGTGCATGATTAAAATAATGTTAACCATATCTAGATCCACCTTTTATGGAATATTTTATTATATTTGTTGGAGGGAAAAAGTATTTGACTTGGGTCAAATCCCTTTATTTGTTAATAATAAATAAATAAATGATTTATTTATCTTTTTAAGGAAGTGGTTGAAGGATAATTAAATAAATAATGATTTATTTAATTAGTTGTGGGTGATTTGGTCATATTTAACAAGGAATATTATCTAAATAAGATTTAAATAATTATTCCTAGAAAATAATAAGATAAATAAAGGTTTATCTAATTAATTTCTTTGTTTTGAGTTAAACATGACTAGGAATAATAATTAAATTATGGTTTAATTAATTATTCCATGAGGAAAATCAAACAAAATAGGTTTGTTTAATATTTCCTTTTGGGGTTTCCTGTTTAGACCATAAACAACCTAATAAATGTGGTTTATTAAGTTATTTTACATAATGAAAGCAATTTTACTTTGTTGTGTAACCAACTCGAAAAAGAGAAGAAAAGAGATATCAACGCCTTAGAAATAAGCCACTTCGAGGGGACAACCTCCAATACATTACATGAATGAACAATTCTTGGATGATACAATTCACAAAACCTCCTTTCTATATATAGGAGTCCATGGGGCCATAATGTAATCTTAGTGGACCACAATGTAATCCTAGCCGACCTAACAATAATAATTTAAGGGCACAATAATAACAAAATGGGGGTTACAAGGGTACAACAATAACAATAAGGGGTTTACACTAACAATAATAAGGGGCTATACTAGTGATATAGGGACCTAACATGCCCCTCTCCTTCAAAAAAAGTGTTGTCCTCAACACTTGAGTAGCTCCGGGTGCTTTTGTATAAAATTCTCATCCTCCCATGTAGAATCTTCAGTGGGTAAGTTCTTCCACTTGATGAGATACTCTGAAATTGATCGATTCCGTAGTTTTCGAGTTCTTTTTTCCATGACTGCTTCAGGTTCTAATATGATTTTCCCTTCCCCATCAAGTTCTGGCAATACTGTTTGAACTGGAAGATTTTCACCTATAACCTTCTTTAAGCATGAAACATGGAAAACTGGATGTACTCGCGAAGAAGCAGGAAGCTCCAATTTGTATGCCATAGTACCAATCTTTTGCAACACCTTGTAAGGACCATAATACTTTGGCGATAATTTAGTATCCTTCTTTGCTTGCTTGAGGGACATTTGTTTGTATGGTTGTAGCCGTAAAAATACCCAATCTCCTACATCAAAACTTCTCTCGCTACGATGTTGATCTGCCTGTTGTTTCATTCGATTTTGTGCCAAATTCGGGTTATCCTTTAAGAGTTGGAGAACTTCTTGCTGATGCTCGATATGATCTTCCACTGCTTGAACCTTCAAATTTTCCCTTAAAGATGATGTGATGGATGGTGGATGATATCCATAAAGTGCCATAAATGGGGTCATTTTTGCTGCGGTATGGAAGGAAGTGTTATACCACCATTCAGCAAGAGGTAACCACTTGACCTATTGTGTTTGTTTATCGGATAGAAAACAACGAAGATATCCTTCCAAACATTTATTTACTATCTCAGTTTGACCATCAGATTGAGGATGATAAGATGAGCTATGAGCTAATTGAGTACCCAAACAAGAAAATAACTCCGTCCAAATATTTCCAGTAAAAATGGGATCTCTGTCGCTCACAATAACCCTTGGGTTTCCATGTAGCTTTTGAATTGTGTCCATAAATGTAGTAGCAATTGTACTTGATTTAAATGGATGAGATAATGCACAAAAGTGTGCATACTTGGTAAGTCTATCAACTACCACCATGATGACACTCTTTCCTTCGGACTTAGGTAAACCTGTGATAAAATCCATTGAAATTTCCTCCCAACGTTGACTTGGAATGGATAAAGGTTGTAGAAGTCACGGGGTCTTAATTGTCTCCACTTTATTCTGCTGGCAAACCAAACATTCCGCCACAAACTTTTGAATATCAGATTTAAGGCCATCCCAAAAAAATTCTTTCTTCACCCTGTGGTAAGTTTTTAAAAATCCTGAGTGTCCTCCTAAAGGAGAAGTGTGCAATTCCGGAAGAATATTTTGTTTTAGTTGGGAATTCTTACAAAGATATAAGCGATCTTTGTACCATAAGGAATCATTTTTCCAACTAAATGTATCGGATGTACTAGGATCTTGCTGCAACTTTTGAATGAGTGTCCATACATCTTTGTCCTTCTTCCATTCATCTCTTGCTTCAGTTATCCAATCTGGTTGGATAATAGAAATGGCACAAAGCAATGCTTCCCCCTCTTCATTCTTTCTTGAGAGTGCATCTGCAACAACATTCATCTTTCCTTTTTTGTAGATTATTTCAAAGTCATAACCCAACATCTTTGTGACCCATTTTTTTTGTTCTTCTGACGATAGTCTTTGTTCCAAAAAGTGTTTAAGACTATCATGATCAGTTTTCACCTTGAAGTGTCTTCCCATTAGGTAAGTTCGCCATTTCTTTAGTGCATGCAGTATTGCTAACATTTCCTTCTCATAAATAGGTTTTTGTAAATACTTTCCTTTGATTGGACGACTTTCAAAAGCAATGGGTCTTCCTTCCTGCATTAAAACAACACCAATTCCATTTCCTGAGGCATCACATTCCACGATAAAAGTTTTTGTGAAGTCTGGCGTAGCTAAGACCGGTGCTAGGCACATTGCCTCTTTAAGATGTTCAAAGGCCTTAGTTGCTTCAGGAGTCCATGAAAATGCATCTTTCTTCAATAATGTTGTTAGAGGTGCTGCTATTCTCCCATAATTCTTAACAAACTTGCGATAAAACCCTGTTAACCCGAGAAATCCTCGCAACTGCTTTATGGTTGTGGGAACTTTCCATTCCTTAATGGCTTTAATTTTGTTAGGGTCTACTTTAACACCCTCGTGAGATACAATATGACCCAGATATTCCACCTCTTGTACTCCAAAGAAACATTTGGATGTTTTTGCATATAATTGTTTCTCTTGCAATAGTTTGAGCACCCTGTCAACATGTTGAACATGATCCTTCCAAGACCTATTGTAGATTAGTATATCATCAAAAAATACTAGCACAAATTTTCCAAGGAAGGGTTTGAAAATGGAATTCATCAACCCTTGAAATGTAGAAGGTGCATTGGTAAGGCCAAAAGGCATGACCAAAAATTCATAATGACCCTCATGAGTTTGAAATACTGTTTTTGGAATATCTTCAGTCTTCATTCTAATTTGATGATATCTCGAACGAAGATCCAACTTGGTAAAATAAATTGCTCCATGTAATTCATCCAATAATTCATCAATCACAGGAATGGGAAATTTATCTTTAATGGTGAGCTTATTGAGCTCCCTATAATGCGGACACATTCGCCATGATCCATCCTTCTTGTGTACCAATACTACAGGAGCAGAGAAAGAACTTTGACTAGGTTGAATTATACCCGCCTCTAACATTTCTGCAATCATACGCTCAATTTCGCTCTTTTGGAAGTAAGGATATCTATAAGGCCTGATGTTTGGAGGAACACTTCCTGGAATCAAATGAATAGCATGATCATGATCACGAATAGGTGGGAGTCCTTTGGGAGTTTAAAACACCTTGGAATGATTGTCAAGACTTGTTGGAGATCTACAGAAAGAGATGATTTTGATGTCGGAACTTCTAGAGAGCATAATTGTGCAATTACGCCTCGTTGTTCTTTCTTTAGAAGCTTTGTCATGACATTAGAGCTTATTATCCTTCCTGGCTTCCCTTCAATACCCCGTAATTCGACTTCCTTTCCTTCTGAAAAAAAATTTCAAGAAAAGTTCTTGAAAATTAAAAGCTACCGTCCCCAAAGATTGTAACCATTGTACTCCTAGTACAACATCAGCTCCTCCCATAGGAATGGCAAGCATTGGACTAGTCAATACATATTCCCCCATGGTTAGCTTGATATTATGGCATTTTCCAGAGCAATTTATAGTTCCTCCATTTGCAACCATTACTTGACATTCTGGTGCTGGGTATAGGAAACAATTTAATTCCTTAGCTACCTTATAATGAATAAAATTATGGGTGCTACCTGAATCAATCAACACTATTACCCTTTTCTTCTTTATATGTCCTTCTATCTTGAGAGTTTGAGGAGTGGTAATTCCTGCCGGTGCATTACACGATATGGTCGGATTCATTTCTTCCTCTTCTAGGGGTGGTTCCTGGTGTATATCCTCTTCTTGTTCATTTTCTTCTTCTTCTTCAAAATCTATGTAAAATAATTTCTTCTCAGCACACTTATGACCTTTAGTGTATTTGCTATCACAACTGTAGCAAAGCCCTTTTGCTCTTTTTTCTTTCAATTGTTGTGGTGTCAACCTTGTAGGTTGTGGAAATCTAGGCGTAGCAACACTTCCTTCTTTATAGAATTGAGTGGTAGGCTTCCTTGTCGCCATAATTTTACATTCAACTTTTCTTGCCAACATGAATGCCTTCTCCAATGAATCAGGTTCCAAAACACGAACTTCATGTTGGATGTTATCCTTTAGAGTACCTATGAAGAGATCAATCCTGTGTTCCTCTGGAATATCAGTTACCCTTATATTCAATTTTTGGAAGTCCTCAATGTGATGCCCCATTAAACCCTTTTGTTGAGATTTATCAATTGGCTAAAGAAGGTGTTGCTCTTTGTATCCTCATAATGTGCTATCATTTCCTCCGTAAAAATTGACCAAGTGACAATTTTTTTACGGGAGCAAAGCCATCGATACCATACAAATGTATTTTGTTGTAAATGTAAAGTTGCAATGCGTACCTTTTGTGTGTTTTGCACATTATGGAGATCAAAATATTGCTCCATCTGTAGTATCCATGTTACAGGATCCTTTCCATCAAACTTCCTCATATCCATTTTTGGAATATGGTGGTTCTTCCCGCCAACATTCGAGTTTATGAAATCACGATTAACATTTATTTTGTTCTCATCATGAGTTTCTTCTCCTATATTTCCGCCATTAGGAATCATTTCTGGTTTTAAGCTTGTCATCAAGCCTTCCATGTATGCTTTTAGATCACTCTTCATGTTTTCCATGTTGTCTTTCATGTCATCCATCTTAGCTTCCACGCCATCCATATTAGCTTCCACGCCATCCATTTTAGCTTCCATGCCTTTCTTCAAACCATCCATCTTCACTTCCATGCCTTTCTTCAAAACTTCCATTTCATTTTTTGTTGCTCTTTGCGAGAGTGAAAACTGTTGCATTTGCTCTTGTAATTTTGATAGATCATGTTGCAATTCTTCATCTTCATGAGTCATAGTAGAGCCTTCTGAAGGCTTAATGGGTGTTGAATTATTTTTAGGGGAAATTTTAAAATCCAATATTGATATCTATTCTACAAGTTTCCCTTGGAATCAATTCAACTTGATTCTTCAAACAAGACTTATGTAATTCGGAAAACAAAATACACACCTTTTACTAGCTTTTAGGAGCTCGATATTCAAATTGAATTATATCTATAATTGAAAATATTCGATATCTAAAATTCAGCCCTGTAGTAGCCCTCTGAAGCTTCTTTCGAATGCCATAGGTCTGACCTAATTTGGATTCTCCAAGACAAATTTGTGTCCAATCTCCCACAATGACCTAATTTTGGACTGGTTCAGTAGAGCGAACTTGTATGACTTGCCACGTGTCACTGTTTTGTTCTTTGTCTCTGAAATTGATAGCCAAGAAACTACAGGCCGTGTAATTGCGACCAATTTTGACGGCACTCCAATCCAATCTCCAGAGAGAGAGTTATTGAACTTTTCCCATGATCACCTCTTTGAGATGAAATTCAGGAGCCTGAAAAAGCACTACCTTCCACAGATCATATCTCCAAAAATATTGCGAACCAAGCTCTGAAATTTTTTGAAGAATTTCCTCAGGATTTCAGCTTCGTACCATATGAATTTCAGATTCTGAACCTTCGTAGAAACATTTTTATAGCGAAAATGCCACGATGACCTGTTTAGGAGCTTGAAAAAAGGCCTAACTTCCACAGATGATATCTCCGAAAATATTGCGAACCAAGCTCTGAAATTTTTAGAAAATCTTCCTCAGGATTTCAGCTTCGCACCCTAAAAATTTCAGCTTCTGAAACTTCGTAGAAAAAAAATTATAGCGAAAATTCCACGATGACCTGTTTGGAGCAGCGAAACCCTAGAATCCCAAGCCTCTGATACCAAATGTTGTGTAACCAGCTCCAAAAAGAGAAGAAAAGAGATATAAACGCCTTAGAAATGAGCCAATTCGAGGGGGAAACCTCCAATACATTACATAAATGAACAATTCTTGGATGATACAAATGAAAAAAACCTCCTTCTATATATAGGAGTCCATGGGGCCACAATATAATCCTAGTGGGCCACAATGTAATCCTAGCCGACCTAACAATAATTTAAGGGCACAATAATAACAAAATGGGGGTTACAAGGGTACAACAATAACAATAAGGGGTTTACACTAACAATAATAAGGGGCTATACTAGTGATATAGGGACCTAACATACTTAGGGTAAAATTGGTCTTACATGGTGTACTTGGGTCCATCTAATGATAATAGGTTAGATGACCCAAAAATGGTGTAACAAGGCTATTTATGATATTGATGAAGAAGGTTATGAGAGTCTAGTAGTAGGTGAAGATTCATTAAATCTTCACTCTGCTTTATATCACATCATCAGTAATAATTTCCATGAAGCTGGAAGTCAGTAGCTTTTTAACGCAAAGGATGAGGAAGAAATAAATGAAGAAAATCTTGAGCAAGATGAATATGCAGAACCTTCCCCTGAAAGGGTGGAGGTAATCAAGGAAACCCCTGCTCAAGAATATGTTGATCTTTTCACAGAGTTCAGGCCAACAGAGAAGAATATAGCAGAGCTACAAGAGGAAAAAGTTGCAGTATATGATGAGTCCTCTAGTTCAGATGATGATGAAGATGAGGGAGATTTTATTTCTCAAAAGAATCTATTCCTTTATCCAGTGGAAGAGGAAGCAATCCTGGTTGAAGCCTACTTGCCAAATAACCACAACCAGGTATCATTTCAAGATCCTTAGGCTCATTTCTTGTAGACATTTGAAGAAGGATCAAAGGTCATTTTGAGTAGCTTGTTGCAGACAACAAGAAACATTTTAAAAGCTTCTGTTAAAAAAAAAGAGAGAATGGGAGTGGCCCTACCTATCTAGCATGCTCAAAGAGATGAGCAGAAAATACTAGTCATGGGATCATCTGATTGACTGGATGCATTGGAAAAGAGTGTTTGTAAGCTAGACATGTAAATATTTCAAGTTAGAGTAGGGTAGGTAGGGAAATCTCAATAAAGCTTAGGCTGTGAGCATTTAGTTAGTTGTTTTTAATTTTTGCAAAGTTTCAGTCCATATGAAATTGGTATTTGTGCTATGGACCCACAACAAACCTGACAGTCTAATCCTGGTTTGACTATTTTTAAATTATTATTTTAGAATGTAGAGAAAGAAATCTGCCAGATAGTTTAATCCTGGAAGATATTAGTTAGGTAGAGAAGCTATGAGGCCAACTATTTAATCTAGCCTCATGGAGTAATAAGGGTAGCAGTAGACAGGTTTATTTTCCTGTTTGCAAAAAATGATGATGTGAAAGGTCTGCAAGTCTAAATGCACCTTGAAGAAAAATGCTAGGACAATAGGGTGGGTAGATAGTTGTTTGGGAAAAAGTTTTCTGCTGATTTAATATCCATCATGCTTGTGGTAGCTGATCAAAGAAAAGAAAAAGATGTGTTAAGTACCAAGCATCTGGCTTACTTCCAAAGATCATTTTCTGAGATTCTTGACAACTTCAAGAAGATGTCATCCCCATGTGGAGCAACTGTTAGCCACTTATAAATTTATGACATAGCAAACAGGTGGCTAAAAACGTTTCTGAGTCTTCAAGAGAAACATTTCCCTTGAAAAAATTTCATTCTTGAAGCCTCTGGGTGTCTTCCTTCCTTGAAGCAATCTTCACTGTTGTTTCCATTGAAAAGCCTCATTGTTTGTGAAAGAAGTTGTTGTCAAAAATGCCTCCATATACCCTATTTCATTCCCACAAAGCCTCCATTTTCACCTCCTTTTTCCCTTTCAAAATTCCTCTAAATTCCCTTCATTAGCCCTCTAAATCATCAAAATTCCCTTTTTAAACCTTATAGTTCCCTTTATTTGGTTAAAAAAACCACTTTTTTGCCTACCAGAACTCCTCTTTTGGCTTAAAAAACACTAAACTTAAGCCTAAGACATTCGTTTTACATTTATCACTTAAACCCCCTTTGGCTTAGCCCTTAGCCCCTTTCTCCACATATAACCCGGCGCCGGAACCAGGCGCTAATCGCAATCAAAACTTTCTATTAATGCCTTTTTTTTTTTTCTTCCAAAAATCTTCGATGCGATTAGTCCTCCTCTTCTCGACCTCCACTGCAATCTCCACCATTGATCTACATAGATCGACAACCATCACGCTTTATTCATCTCCACTCGTCACCTCTCTTCGTTACCCCTCCGATTGACTATGGACCGTTGATCTTCCCTATTCATCCGACGGCCCTCGCATAATTGCACAATCAAAAAGCTTAATCCCTTGCTTTTGACCTCTGCCGATTTGCAATCCCCGATTAAATCTAAGCCATCCATTCCTACAGATCTGACAGATCTCCTTCTTCCCGCCCATTCGCTTACCCCTTTGCCCTCTGCTTCATTTTTTAAAATCTCCACCGTCCGATCCATAGATCCAACGGTCTGCATTTAAACCGTCGCTGACCCTTCCCTCACTCCCACCCCATGCACCTTTCCCCATCGCGCTGTTATCTCCGCCGTCAGATATCCTCGCCTATAATGCAACGACCGAGAAACATATCGCATTATTTTAGTGTCTGGGCTTTAACGTTTTGAAATTGCGTGTTATGGGCAGTTTTTTTTGCCACGTGGCACGCGATGAGAAGAATCGCGTAAATTTTCTAAAATCAGCTTACCACCTCTAGCCCCGTGTGAAAATAGTTGCCAGTTTTCCGCCTTACCTCCTATCCTCCATAATGCAATTTCTCGTTCAATCAAAGTCGTTGATTACTCTAATATAACGGCCCTGATCTTACCTCGCATCCTCTTGCTTTCACCCATCTAACCTTTCTAAACGACTTCGTGAAAGGATCTCAGCCATAGATCTCCATTGATTAATATAAATCGATGGTTCTATTTCAACCTTGTTCCCAAACCTCCAACGCCAATTCTAAACCTTTTTCGCTGGGTTTTCTTCACTTTATTTGTTTTTGTAGGTCATAAAGGTTTTCTCCCAGAGATTTAAAATTTGCACGAAAGCCTAGAATGACAATTCCAAGTCTTCGGTACAGGGATGGATCCAAGATTTCCTCATTAAATGAACACCTCCACCCGTGCAAGCCTCTTGCACTCCTGCAAACAGCAAAAACACAGTGAATAGCAGTTAAACAAAGAATCAGAGCACCAGTGAAAAATGAAGGGCAGATCAGTAGAGAAAGTCTCTACATGCCAAATCAGAGAGGCTAGTCACCTTCCATTGACCCATACTACCTCCTGCAGTCCTATTTTCATTAACGTGGGTCACAATCAAGGCAGTCAGAGAATTATTGACATATACGCTTCTCAGAAGAAATTTCCCACCTACCAGAGCTTCTGAAAGTTAAAAACAAACAACCAGAGTGAAAATACAAGCAAAGTTCCATTTAATAAAGTATGGAGCATGTCACTTCTTCTCCATCAAGCCTCCCAGAGGCCGAGAAACATTAAAATCTTCATTTAATTGGACCAACTATCTCCTCTATTTCTTGACTTCCTCGTTCATCTATAAGAACCCCTGTAAATTTCATTGTAAAGGTTGTTGGTTGTTGGGATTCTATTAGTTGATAGAACTATTATTGAGGGGAAGTAGATGAGTAGTTTGTAATTTATTAGGCTGGGAGGAGAAGTTTGGAATCTAAAGAGCCATTGAGCTCAAAGTATGTGACTAGTTTTGCACATCAATTGAACAAGAAAATTTCACAGGATCATGGTCTATATTACGAGTGATGTTTTCCTTACTAAGATTGTCCCATTTCATTTCTTTGACACTGTCCATTATTCTCTGATAATAATCAGTAATCTAGCTTAGGATATATTGCTGCAAAGTACCCTAATGCTTCCCGCTCTTCTTATCTTTGATGTTCTCTGCTGATTGTATATCTGAGAATAAATTCCGTGTAATTTAACCAATCAAAGATGTTGGTTTACCCATGGTTACTGATGTATGAATTTATAGTTTGTTGCTTAGATGTTCTTGTTTGGTATTAGCTGAAAGAATTGGGATACTGGGGATTTAGTTTTTTCCCTCTCCACTAGGGTCCTTTTCCAATAGTTAGCCTTTCTAAGATCCCTTCGATTTAGTGTCAAAAGCATTGAAGGTTAGAAGTCCTTCTCTTTTCTTAGGCCTTACTCTCTGTTTAAAATTAAATGTTTTCTACTATTCTGAAGGTGGTTATGAGGACTGCTGGATTTTCTTCCTTGAGAGTATGCCGAAAGCAGGTCTGGATTTAAATGACATTGGACCTGATCTTAAGCTACCCTTTGTGTATTTTATGAGAGTTTCCTTTGAAGTATGTGAAAAGCAGGCCTAGATTTAGATGACATCTAGCCTGATCTTAGCCTGCACTTTGGTTTCTTTCTTTCACCCATTCTTAATGTTCCATTCCACCATCTATCTAAAAATATCCTTTGGTATAGATGACTTGCCCTATGGAAACCCTTGGATAGTTTTTATGCAAGTAATCCCCTTTCATGAGTCCATAGCCCAATGGATTAACCTTTCTCTAGACCTATCTTCCCATGCTGAAAAATCCTTCTATTCAGTTCCTTCTTTACTTCCATAACCTTCTCAGTTAATTATCTCCAACCAAACAAACAAATCAAGCAAACCCTTGTGCTTCATAACTAGCCTAATACCTTGTTTTGAGCCTCAAAGATATATCATTCTTTACATTATAGAGAGATACCTCTCTGGATCCAGGAGGGCTAGATCCTAGGATCCCAAAGTGGTTTGATGTTGTCTTATCTTTTGGTCTTGCCAATCTGGCCAGAACATAGGAACCACAACATACCCTTTCTTTGAGAACTGCTTTTCTCTTTAGTTGGCAAACAAGTATTTGTTAAATGAAAACAAATTTACTTCTCTAGCACTGTGTTTTGAGTAAAGAGGCCTTTAAATAAGATCTATATTTTGTTTTTGGAAACAAGTCCCCTTTCCTTTTGACACTAAAACTCTTTTCCCCTTAATTACTGCCTTTCTCTGCTTTTAATCAAAGAGGGTACCCCTAAAAACCACTATTTTTCTCCCTTGAGTAATCACTATTTCTCTTTGATGATCACTATTTTATTAAGGCTAGCAAAACAATCCTTTTTTGGATGAAGATCGTTTTGTTTTACCAAAACAATAGTCTCCCTGTCACTGATTAAAAGGCCTTCTAAACAAACTCTGTCTTTCTTTATAGACTGTGTAATCTTTAGCTGGAAAACAAGTCTTTCTTGATGAAATAAGACTACTTGTCTGACTGTGTTCCTTTTCACAAATGTGAAAACAGATTTTTTTTACTTATGAAGACAGACTTCCTATCCCTTTATCATAACAAATGCTTGGTTTTGTGTAGGACTGATTTTTCTTTTGAGCAATCAATCTATTGTTCTTTTAAGAAAAAAGGTGCTCTTGAAATCACTGTTTTTTCCTAGGCTAGAAAACAAGATACGCTTGAGAGAAATCTGTGTTCCTTTTCCCTAGACTACTCAGAACAAGAAAACCCCTTCAAACTGTCAACAAGCCCCTTCTTTAAACATTGTTTTCCTTTAAATAAAAAATGGGCCAAGAGCTATAAATACCTTTGAAAAATGTGTTTTTCTATGTTTGGAGGCGAGCTTGTTGTGTAAAATTCGATCTTGGCACCTTTGAGAACTCCTTTGAGTATGGGCCCAGTCTAGCAAAAACCTCGTTCAAATATGATTATTGGGCGCCCATTGAACACTGACACGTCCGAGTAGAAGAACAACCTGCATTCAGAGATGTTTGATGGTTCGGGCGGGCTTGAACGAAATAACAACCTGCATTCAGAGATGGTTACTGGGTGCCCGTTGAACATCAGCCATGCTTGAACGGAAGAACAACCCGTGTTCAAAGATGATTGTTGTTAACACCTTGTTTGCCACAAAGGAGGTTATCAAACTATGATTTGATTCTGTTTTTATACAAGGGAGGTCACCTTTACAAATACTACTGCAGCTTCTCAACACCATAATGCATCCTCTATTTTTGTGAGGTAGGCCTTCAAACAGTGAAAGTTTCACCCATTTTTACAATGTGCCTTCTGTCCTTGAAATGAGCTGGAAGTAACCTTTGGCGCTCTCCCTTCATTCATCACTTGGAGGAAGTATTTTTTATAAACCATAAGGGATCTATTTAAAAACAAGAATGCCCTTTTTCATATACATCATCTAGGTGGACTGTCTCTTTATATCAGTTGTAGAGGTCAATTTAAAACCAAGCTTGTTCTACCTCCTTGGCCATTTAGATGAGGTTGCTCTTAGTTAAAAACTCCAACCTCGGATTATACTTTGAAGAGGCTTTTATAAATAGAAAAAACAGAGGCTTCTTAACACCATCATGTCACTACATTCCTTATGATGTAACAAAGGCCTTCAACCCATGAATTTTAATTTGTTTTCACCACTGTTTCTCAACTGGCCTTAACAACAGAAAACCTTTTTCAAACACAATTTTAGACATTGCTATGCGTCTTTTGTTCATCCTTTTGGAGGAGGTGGCACAAAACAACTTCTGAAATCACTTTAAAACATGTTGGCCCTCTGCTTGTTCATGAAGGAGGCCACAACAATGTTTTCCTAATGCTCTGATTTTTGAAGGAGGTTCTGTCATTGTGCTTCTAACCATCTACTTTTCATGAAGGAGGTTATCTTTATACACATGAAATTTCATTTCTTTCAACACTGTGTCATTTCTCTGCAATATATGTCTTTTCTTGGTATCATATCACTGTGAAGTTTTTAGGGAGTAAATGAAGTGGTTGGTATAAGGATAATGCTCACTGTTAGACACCTTTGGATTAAATGTCCCTTCACTATGTTTTTAGGGTACCTTGAAATTGCCTCTGATTAATGTTCACATTCTAGGTTCAAGGTAGGATAAGAAGAAGCTTTCTCCTTATGTCCTACATGATGATGACCTTTGGAAAGTTTATGCAGCACTGCTGATCAGCATTACTCAGTCCTTGTTATTCATGTTTACTTGATGAGTGATATTTGTTCTTCAGGCAGCTTTTGGATTTATAACATGTACATTTGCTGCTCTTTATTTCACAGTTCTCCATCTGATCATTGATGGCAAACCTTTTCATCATGAGAGACCTGTTTGAACTTGTCCCTTTTCTCTTATTTGCCTCTGATCATCATTCAATTACGCCCCTACAGAGATTTAAAAATAGATGCTTTGGAACCTTGGAGAGCTCTTTTGGTGTTTCATGGAGATTTTGCCTGATATAAGCATTTTTCCTTAGACAGTGACAAACCTTCTCTTTTCCTGATTTGTATCTTTGTTGAACTTCTTTTGATATGAGACAAAGTGACCTTGTAGTGGTGTGTGACCTATGGATATCATAATTCTTTCTTTGCAGAAAAGGAACTAATTCATGGTTGACTGGTACTAGACAGAGACTTTTTGGCCTAGGATATCTTAGCCAAGGAAAAACTCCCTAAAACAACACTATCTAACTTAGGGAAAATTTTGATAGATATGATCAGATTTTCAAATGAAAAGATGACCAAGGATAGAGCTGCAGACACTTTGTCAAGCTTTGGACAGTGAATGGTATGAGAAACAAGGGTAAATGACAACAGATAAACCAAGCTAAGATAGCTCTAGACAGGGATATTTTTCTAAAACAAGATAGGGCTTAAAAACTGGAGATTGTTGTCACATAGACTGACAAGAAGGGGTAGGAGGACAAAAAATTTGTTTGGGGTGTTTTCTAGATGAAAAATTGATAGTTTTGAGATGAGATTCTAGAAAACTCAACTAGGGAAACTAGTCATCAATAACAGGTAAAAAATATTGATGATTAACAGTGGCTCCATTTCGGGAGGGCAGCTCCTTTTCAGGAGGTGTCCAGAATTGCAAATCTCTAGCTTGTGAAGACCAATGCCTTATCCATTAGTGCAAATTTCTTCCTTTCTTGATGCTATTTTTGAAAATTGACAGCATGATTAGCATCAAAGTCATCTCTACCTACCCAGCTATATTTCCTAACATTTTTTCTTCTTTTAGGTGCATTTGGACTAGCAACCCTTTGACGTGATATTTTTGAAAAATAAAACTATATAATTCTACACTTACATATTCTAGGAGTTCAGATTGAATTGATGAACTCCTTTGTTTCTCTACCTATGCTAGATCAACTGTCAAGATCAAGTTGTTTGACAGGATTTCATTAACTATACTAAGACATGAAATTGAAAAATGACCAAATTAGTATTATACGGTCTGATTTGTCATGTGTTTGTGGCATAAAATACAAGCTGAACAAAAATATTATCTTGCATGAAAACAAGATTAGAACAATTATGGCTAGGATATATAGATTGTTTTTCATCCTTTTTTTCCTCTTTGGTTTTGTTTTGAGCGTGTGGAACTAGTATCTTTTCCTAATCTACTTTCTTTGACAAGTCAAGCTTACACAATTTTACTATCACTTCTTTCACTAACGTATCAGCAATAAATTTAAAACATGTTCAGTTATGATTAGGCTAGATAACTGAAAACGATATCTTTTGAGCACTAGTAGTGCCATTTAGACTTGCGCACTTTCAGCATGACTATTTTTTTTGAACATGGGGCTTTTCTACTATTTTCTAAACTACCCTCTTTTCAACTTTTCTATTGTTTTTTTATTTTCTTTTCATTTATTTATTTATTTATTCAAACAATGGTATGTACAATGATTTGAAAAATCTGAAACCAGAACTCCTGAAAACGGTGAAACTTGAGCATCTTATCTTCATAAGGATCTCCTGATGCTCTTGGTCCACTCAGCTCTTGAAAAAAAAAATTGGAAAATTTTCTCTTGTAAGCATAACATAAGGATTGATGCATGAGTATCTAAACAACCCTATTTCTTCCTATTGTGCTTCCTTATACCTTTGATTTCCACTTATCCTTTTGTTGTACATCTTTTTCAAATAATGCAGATATTCTTTGCCATTTTTAAAGCATATGATGACATCGTCAAGGTACATCATAATGACGAAATTCAGAACTGGAAACATGGCCTTCTGGAACATGTCTTTCGTGTCTGGTGGTTTTTCAATTATGGGTTTGAAGATGGAACTACTTCCAGCATATTTGAAAAATTCTTTGAGCTATTTTCTTTGAAAAGGAATTAATTGATGATACCCTAAAACATCACTTTGTAAAGACACATGATTAGAAGCACCTATCATTTTTATAGTATGGTCTTGTTTAGGAAGAATATAATTTCTATTCCATGGGTGTGTATCTATGTTTCTGAAATCAATACATATCCTATGCCCAATTGTCTTGTCTTTGATTGTTAATGTTTGATCAAGATTTTTGTATTTCCTTTTGTCAAAGTTTTTTCTTGAAATGATGGTAGTGTCATAGTGTTTCAAACTATTTTCCCGACATGTACTAGTATCTTGAACAATTTTGCATATTCTAGCAGTTCTAAATATTTGGTGAAGTGACAAAGTATTAGCTAGTTCAATCAGCTCAGGTATTTTTGTACTACAGTCATCACGTCCCTTCATATCAAGTTTATCAGACATTCTTCCCGGATCTTTAATAGTTGTGGCAATAGTCAAAGTTTCATTCAGAGAGGTGAAGTTTTGGGATGGTGAAGCATTTAAGTATGGCAAGAACATTAGGCTTCCATGCCCCTGATTTCCAAAGAGGTTTGTAATATGTAAGTCCTCTAGTGCTTCTATTTTGAAAAAGGTTCCTAATTGTATTGTTGATGTTTGTCCTTGTTTTGAGCACTTTTCTTGAGGGTGTATCATGTTTTTTTTCTTCTGATCTATCTCTATTTCTAGAAAATCAAATTCCCTCTCTTCAAGACATAATTGTTCAGGGTCATGATAGTTTTGAGTATCAAATTCATCATACAGAGGTTGGTCTAGCTGTGATACTGTGCTTGAACTAGTTTCAGTTTCACTTGTGTTTTCATCAGTGTCATCTTCTAGATGTAAGATGAATGAATCCATGTTTGAATGTATGGAATACATAGGGATGTTATCTGGCCTTTCTTGGCTATTGACCATATATTTCATGTGTGATTCCCGATACAGTATTCTTGTTTGATTAAACACGGGAATGGTGGCGTAGGACATATCTAGTTGAATATTTCCTTGAAGCTTGGCCCCCCAAGATCTGGATAAAAGAATTCAGTACTTGGGAGGGATGTCTACTACCAATATGTCCATGTCTAGGTGTTTTGCAGGTGCTTGGGCAAAACTAACACAAAGATATTTTATCAGGCCTAGACACTTGACTCTACTCGAATCAAATGAATATAAGTCTTTATAAGGTTTTGTTATTTCTAGGCCTAATATTTCCATTACTAACTTCAGCATGAGATTTTGAGAGGCCCCGAAATCTAGCATGGCATTATGTAGGATCTATTCATGTATATTCAGGCTAATGTAAAAGGGAAGAGTGGTTCCCTCTTGATATTTTCCTTCTATTTTTGGTCCAAACAACACCTCAGGGGTATCATCAGCTAGGTGTAAAGTAACTGCATCATTTCCTATGTTTAGGACCTTTAGCACTTGAGATTTGTATGAGCTTTGGGCAATAAGTTCAGTGAGAGGCATGGTCATCTTAATTTTGGAAATTTCCCCTTCAAAATTGAAGGGTACTTGTAGTTTAGATAGATTTTCTTTAGTTTTTTCAGCCATGAATTTCTCTATGTTCTTAATTTGTTGACTCTGATTTGGGGTTTCGTTCAATACAGTTGTTTCGGGAATCTTAGTAGAGGTACTAAGAAAGTTTGGATCAAGGCTTGCCTAAATAGCTTTGTCTTTTTTTTGGTTAGTTTTCTTAGCCATGATTTTGTTACTATTTGTTGTTATTTTAAGAATGGTATTGGGGGTTTTAGTAACAGCAGTTTATGAGCTACCTTTCTTAGAGTTGTCATAGTTTTTCTTACTCCTAAGATCATATTTCCTGTGGACTTCCATTATAGCATTTTATAATCCTACCTTAGGGTCTTCGGGGTCCTCATAATTTGCTTCATTTTGATTTGAGGAGAAGAAAACTTGTTCTTCTTCGAGGAAAACCTCACCCTTGCTATCACAACCTATCAAGTTTAAGTGATTTTCATTAAGTGGTTCCATATCTCTTTCTACCTCATCAACATAGTTTTCATTGAAAGGTAGGCTGATCTGTTGGTCATTTTCTCTTGGTTTGTTCTGAGGTGGGTCTCTTCTAAAATTTTGGTTCCAGTTTCTGTTTTGAGGGTTTGGCTGGTTGTCCTTAAGAGGTGCTTTTTCATTCAGATTTATTTTTTCCCACATTTTTTCCATGGATCTAACCAGGTTGTCTATTCTTGGACCTATGAAGGAAACTAAAAGCATGACCTCATCACGGCATGTGACTTTCGTTTCTGATCTTATCTTAGCTCTTTTCTCAGCTAGGTTGGCTTTGGCACTAATAGCTACTTTTTTCATTTCTTCTAAAGTTGGGGGGTCTCTTTCTCTTAGTTGGTATGTCATATCTGAATCGAAACCTTCGAGAAATTTTTCTAATGTTGAGCCAAGTGAAGATTTCATGTGAGGCGGGAGGGTGTTATAGACACTGTTGAATCTAGTGCAATAGTCCTGAACACTTTCTGCCATATTCCTTTTAATATTTTTATATTTGGAAAGGATTTGGATGGGGTTTTTCCTGATTTCCCACCTGTTTATGAAAGTTTGGTAAAATGCTGGGAGATCATGTATACTGTTAGGAGCTAATATTTTAAACCATTTCTTGGGTTCTCTACTTAGGCTTTGGATGAACATTCTCATCTTTATGGTTTCATCTTCTAGTTCCATGTAGTTAAAAGCATCAGTGATCCTATCTACATGTTGTTGAGTGGTAGTGGCCTCAGTTCCAGTGAAGTGTGGGATTCGGGATTGGTAATAATTTTGCAAAGGTACCAAAGGCAATGGTAACACTAAAGGTGCATACCAAGCTGCCATGATGGGAGCGAATGGTAGATTTACAGTATGAGGACTTGTGGTATGGGATGGGGTGATTTGCACAGTGGTGGTATGAAAAGGTGTGGTGGAAGTACTTGGACTTGTGGACTGATTCTGAGTAGATTTGGGGTGGTAAGAGCCAAAATGGTGGACAAGCTAAAAATCAGGAGGTTTAGTGGGTGAGGCTTCTCTGCTAGGACTCTGTTGCAAATCTAAGGGCTCAAGATCGTTAAGGTCGATTTTACTTTGCGACTTGCTTCTAAAAAGGGATTTTGCTGAACTCAAGTCAAACTAGGAATCTTACAAGGATGTAAGATGTTCAGGTACAGAGCTTGCTTTGTGGATGGTCCTATCGGTAGCTAAGTTACCAGTTTCAAAATTTTGCCACAAAATATTTTCTGGGTCGTCAACTATGATAGGGGGATTTGGGTTCGGGTGAGATCTGGTATTACTTATTTTTAAAGCCAGATTTCAAAGTCAAAGTTTAGAGAGGGTGATAGTTGTGATTGTTTTGGATGGATGTCCTCGCTAGGGGTTTCGCTAATGTGAAGAATGGTTAAAACAAAATGAAGGCTAGTGGAGTCGCTAGGTGGATTTTCTTGATATTTATGGTCCACCACCAATACTGACAAAGATGTTTTTAGGAAAATGTTTTCTAGAAAACTTTTATGTGGAAACTTGCAAGAATGACTTAAAACTTAGTTTCAACAGTTTTCTAGATTGTTGAGAAAGCTATGGTTCTATTTGCAAGTTTATTTTGTTGATTTCCTATGTTTAGATGAAGATTTCTGAATCCCTAAGTTGTACTTATTTTGTCATTGATTTCAGAGGCTACATCATGAAATTTGAGTTTTTTGGAAAAATGAGTCAACAAAATAGTATGGTTTATGAAATTTTTGGTTTTTATGGAGTATAAGGCCTACTTGAGGCTAGTGGAGTCGCCAGGTGGATGTTTTATTGTTTTTAGAGATATGTACTTATGTTCCACCACCAATAACTGAGAAAAATCCAATCTAGGGATGTTTTTTGGGGTTTTCTGAGTTTTATATGCAGCCTAGTTTGTAGGAGTATTCTAAACCTGATTCATCACTTTGCTAAGATGGTGAAACAAAAAGAGTTTACTCTAAATGATTCTATAGGTTGTTTATCTGATTTAAATTTTGAAGGACTAATGAGTCTACAAGAGTTTGCTAGACTATCATGTACTTAGTAGGTCCCATCGTGATCGCCATTATGTTAGTGTGGTGATGAGGTGGCTGATTCACTAGATACTCTTGAAGACAAGGGATTTCTAGAGTCCTAAGGTGTACTTATATTGTCACTAACTCAGAAAAGTCCCACCGTGCTCGCCATTATGTTAGGGTCCCATGATTTGGCAGATTGCCAAACCAAATGACAGGGTAACATCAAACCAACTTTGGAGCCCAAGGACCTAGCCTTCCTGGACTCAAAGAGGGCTCTCTCTATTTGTGCAAGGGATGTAAACTTGTTTGATTTCTATGTATTTTATTTTAGGCTAGTTGTTAAGTATGTTTTGGTTTGTTTTAGATTTTTGAGGGAGAACTGATCAAAGGATAATAAGATCAAAGTTTATCAGATCAACTGGGCTATGGGGTTGATAAGGAGGAGATTGCCTCAAAGGGGTGGAGAAGGTATATTGCAGGGACGATTTGGTCGAGGTAAAAATGGATTCTTTTAGGTGAAATGAAATGGGATGGACAATAAATTTGTGAAAGGACAAAGAGGTTTAATGCATAAATATTTTTACATCAGATATCTATGTGGTAGGGCTAACCATTAATCACGATAAATGAAACTTCAAACTGATAGATGCATAAAATAAACATTCAAGCGATACATAGAAGTATAAGACCCTCTAACTTTGGGAAAATCGCCTTCAGACTCTGGGAAAAACAAACAATACAAACAAATAACTCAATCTACGAATAGGGAACTCCTAGACATCGTATTTTGAGCTATGGGGAACTTTGAACTAACATTGCAGAGCATAGGCAAAGGGAAACATTGACACAAGACCTCTTTGGTTCAACTAGGACAATCAAACATTCAGAGAAAGGTTTCAATGATGGGGTTTTGGATAGCTATTAGTAAGCAGGGCATACCTTGAATCATACTAGATAGCATACATAATAACCATTAATGAAATTAATAACAAGTTCTTAGGGTATCAAAGAGTAGTTAAGAATTCTTTGACATAACTAAGAAAGAAGAGAAACATAGAAGCTGTAATGAAATCAGGAAACTTGAGGTGCCTCCATGGGAATGTCTCAAATCTATTCTTTTCTGACCTACAACAATCAAGAAACATGGAAACATTTATGATAAACTAAGGAAAACATACAGATAGGAACACTATACCATTTTACCAAGCCAAGGAATCCAACAAACAGTCCTCTTCCACCATCCAAGACAAACAAGAAATCATCCACATCATGAGACAAAATGTTTCTTCAAAGCTTGTAATATCATGTATTTCTCTATATCATCAATTTCAGCCTCTTGATACAATGAAATATCTTGAAATATATAGGCTAAAGAGAAATAAACTATCCAAGAGTAACTAGAAGGCCATTGGCCTATTACAAATATGTGATTTTGTCCTTGAGGCTTTGCAAAGCCCAAGGCACAAAATATCTTTAAAAATATCTTAAAAAGATAAAAAAGGAGATAAAATTGACTTTTCCTAACTGAAAATGGCCAAAAAAGGCTTAACGCACATTTGGATAAGCCACTTCAGAAAACTGCCTTTTTTGCCAAAATGCTACAGGAACATAGCAGCAGAAAATTTCCTATCTTGTAGACCACTTTTGAGGGACCTCCCGATGTCAAAACGAGGCTCGTGATGGCTTGTTGGAAAGCCTTGTATGTCTAGTTTCTAAAAATATTTTATTTGTCCCAAACAGATCCCTAGAATTATGTAAAATACTGAACTGAGTGGAAAAATCCAAAAAAAGCCCTTGTTGATATGTGAGGCAGAAAGTCAAAAAATCATTGTTTTTCACCTCTTTGGGGGACCAAAACATCTCCTTTGGATTTGAAAATTTCTAAGTAGCTGTCCTTGAATTTAGTGCATCCAAAAAAATGACTTTCATGAGCTGAGGATGCTCCTAGCACCCATGGCATCACCTTGAAAAATGTGCAAATATGGCCAAAAAACACAAAAAACAAAATCTTGTTAAAATTTGTTCAATTTTGGTGAGCAAACCCCTTATGGGTTTTCAGAAGCATGTAAGGAAGCTGAGGCCAAGATTTTGAGCACTGATGTGCCTTTCTCCACTTTTTCTAACGGGCGCCTCTTTCAAGCAGCCTTGAGCCTTTCTTGAGCAAGTTTGAGCTTTCTTCGGGCAAATTGGTTCAACTTCTTGTAGTGCCTGGTCATTTTCTTTTGTAGACTCAAGTCTCTATTAAATTTCTCTAACTTATCCTCCAAATTTTTGTTGGCCCTTTCAAGCCATGGTTCTCTATTATTTTCTATTTCTTGGGTGAGAAATTGAGTAAGAGGATAAGATCGAACAAGGGCTGCCTCTTCTTCCTTCTTTTTCTCCAAAGCTTTCTTGAGACCCATAGTCCTAGGCCTCTTTCTCATTGGCTGCTCTTATTCTTCAGTATCATCAAATTCGCACATAATCTCTTCAAGCTTGATTGTGCTTTGAAGGCTTCTCTTTGGTATTTGAAAGCCCGGGCCTCATAAACTTCCATTTGACCACTCATTTTTTTGTTTTGCATCTGTAGAACATGTATGAGGTCCTTGGAACTTTCTATATCATCTTGTAGGTCACAAATTTGGGCTTCTCTATTTTTTGAAAGAGCCTCAAGAATTATAGCTTCATTATCCCCATCATCACTATCTATCTGTATGATATCAAATTCCCTTTCTTTTTCATGACTAGTCTCCTCTTTTTATTTCCCCTTGCCTTGGATAGACCTCTTGGTCCTCTTCCTCTTTGGAAATTCAACAATACTCTTTTTAGGCAGTTTTCCCCTACTTCTTAGCTCTCTTGTGACATTTCGAGTCACTGCCGGAGTAATCTTCTTCTTGGCAGATCTAGTGTTTCTAGGCTTCACCACTTTTGGAGGAAGAGTCATGGCCCCTTGCCTAGGAGAGGCAGCTAGCACATGCTCTTGGCTGTGTTGAGGAGAAGGGAGAGATAGTTTCATAACTTGCACTTGCTCAAATTGGTCCTTGGTTTGGTCTTGGCTGCCCTTAAGAATGTTTTGATATTTTTTCTCCATGCTTCCCCCTTTGGAATTCTCACTGTTTGGTGTTTTCTTGCCATCATCATTGCTTCGTTGAGGGATATCTTGTTTCTCATCATAAGTGTGTTATTGAGGACTATCATGACCCTCATCATAAGTATCCTTTTGAGGAATGGCATTACCCTCTTCATCACTATTTTGGCTGCCACTTTGTTTGTTTTCTTGAGGACTGTCTTGTTCATTTTTGTCCCTGCTTTCTTCATGACTGTTGTGTTCCTCTCCTTCACTGTTTTGTTCCTCATCACCATCATGCTTACTGCTGTGTTGGCTACCATCATGTTCCTCTTCATGACTGCTATGCTCACCATCAATTGGTTTTTGCTCATCATCATTTTCTTCTTCCCCACTATCATGCTTAGAGTCTTTACTTTGTCCCTCATCATCACTAGTTTGATTTTTGTCACTTTGCCCTTCTTCATCACTTGTTTTCTTCTTGTCACTTTTCCCTTGTTCATCACTTTTTTTCTTCTTCTCTTCTTCATTCTAAATCATAGGGTATTTTTGTCTTTTAGGAGTGGATTTACTAGAAAAAGGAGAAACATGATGAGTGGATGGTAAGGAAGGCGCATGAGATGAAGATGCAATGGAAAAATCAAAATGGGAGATGAAAGAGTCCCAATAAACTCCCTTCTTTTCCAGTTGATGGAGGATGATGATATTGATAAGGGAATGATGAAACAAAAAATATTGTTGTTGAGCAGAGGGCTTCTTTTGGACAGTAGAGGCCATCTTGTCAATGCTTCTGTAGAGGAAGAAAGGTAGGTTCAGCAACTAAGTTCTTGTGAAATGCATAAGAATCCTGATGTGATAGGCATAAATCCAGGAGAACCTCCTTCACCTGTGAAATACTTCATGATGAATTTCATGAGAGGGGCATAGCTACTCAAAAAGTGAGAAAAAGGGAAAATAGCTAGGCAAGCATCCTGATGGTTTGGTTTTAGAAAGGGTTTATAGTGATTCAGATCTAGGTATGTTTGTTTGAACCACTTTTCTCCTATATAGGGGATCTTAGTTGCTTTAGAGATAGCCCTAGGAGAGAGTTTGAAATCCAGGCCTGCTAGATGGAAATGCTTTCCTTGCAGCCTCAAAGAAAAAAAATGTGTCAAAGGTGGGTGATTTTTTACTTCTTAGACTTTTTGTCAAAAATCCATGCATCCTACTTCATGAAATTTGAAGAGTAATGAAGGAGATTCATTCACCTCTTGAGTTGTAATAGGCTCATACCTATTGTGATACCCACTTCTGTTGTCCTTCTTTGGAGGCATTTTTTTCTTTTTGATACCCTCCACTGACTTATCAAACAAGAACTTGAAATGTACTGAAAAATAGACCCTTTCTTTGAGCACTGCTTTTCTCTTTAGTTGGAAAACAAGTATTTGTTAAATGAAAATGAATTTACTTCTCCAACACCATGTTTTGAGAAAAGAGGCCTTTAAATAAGATCTATATTTTGTTTTTCAAAACAAGTCCCCTTTCCTTTTGACACTAAAACTCTTTTCCCCTTAATTACTGCCTTTCTCTATTTTTAATCAAAGAGGGCACCCCTGAAAACCACTATGTTTCTCCCTTGAGAAATAATTGTTTCTCTTTGATGATCATTGTTTTATTAAGGCTATCAAAACAATCCTTTTTTGGATGAAGATCATTTTGTTTTACCAAAATAATAGTCTCCCAGTCACTGATTAAAAGGCCTTCTAAACAAACTTTGTCTTTCATTATAGACTGTGTAATATTTAGCTAGCAAACAAGTCTTTCTTGATGAAAATAAGACTACTTATCTGACTGTGTTCCTTTTCACAAATGTACAAATATATTTTTTTTACTTATGAAGACAGACTTCCTCTCCCTTTATCATAAACAATTCTTGGTTCTGTGTAGGAATGATTTTTCTTTTGAGCAGTCAATATATTGTTCTTTTAAGCAAAAAGGTGCTCTTGAAATCACTATTTTTTCCTAGACTAGAAAATAAGATAGGCTTGAGAGCAAACTGTGTTCTTTTTCCATGGAGTACTAAAAAACAAAAAACCCCTTCAAACTGTCAACAAGCCCCTTCTTTAACCATTGTTTTACTTTAAATAAAAAATGTGCCAAGAGCTGTAAATACCTTTGAAAAATGTGTTTTGCTATGTTTGGAGGCGAGCTTGTTGTCTAAAATTTGATCTTGGCACATTTGATAACTCCTTTGAGTATGGGCCGAGTCTGGCATAAACCTCGTTCAGAGATGGTTACTAGGCGCCCGTTGAACATCGGGCAAGTCTGAACAGAAAAACAACCTATGTTCAGATATGGTTGACGGACCAGGCGGGCTTGAACGGAAGAACAACCCGCATTCAGAGATGGTTACTGGGCGCCTGTTGAATGCCAGGCAGGCTTGAATGGAAGAACAACCCACGTTCAGAGATGGTTGACGGGCCGAACGGGCCTGAACGGAAGAACAACCCACATTCAGATATGGTTACTGGGCGCCCGTTGAACACCCGACACAGGTGTGCCACACACTTCTATAGGCACGCCGTGCTGTATAGAAAACCCCTCTGTTGGATGCCTACAGGCGCGCCGTGCTATTACACAGGCACACCGTGCATTCAATCAAGCTTGAAAATGACTCACAAATCGCTTAATACCTGTTTCTCTCATATGGTGAGGTTTGGCACGATGCTAATGAACGTTTGGTTTGTTCCCTTTATACTTATAAGGGTTTTTCAAAACCCCCTTTATCAATTTCAAACTTCTCCCTTCTTTCCTTTGTAGTTATTTGAAAATGACTTGGTGCATTTGTTGAGGGGTTGCCTCTTTTAACAAATGCTATATCTCCTTTAAGTAGTCTTTCTTAACCCTGCAATATTCAATAAAAAGTTTATTAACAACCATATCATATCTTGATGATGTTATAACCCCTTGTTAATGATGTGACGGGGCTATAAAAACTGTGTTTCTCTTTGATTTTTCAACAAGGGAGGTCATTGCAAAAGCCATTGTTGCAGCCTTTACAAACCATAATGCAAATCCTCTGTTTACCCTATCATTTGTTTAAAAGAAAAATGAAAATGTGATTTTGTAATTGAACATAGTTTTTCTTCATTTGATCGTTGAGAAATAACTTTGAAAAAGGGCTTATGACTTCACTCTAAAGTAACTGCAAAATTCTCTTCAAAACCTTTCTAACCTTGATGATTGTTGTTAACACCTTGTTTTCCACAAAGGAGGTTATCAAACTATGATTTGATTCTGTTTTTCTAAAAGGGAGGTCACCTTTACAACTACTACTGCAGCATCTCAAAACCATAATGCATCCTCTGTTTTTATGAAGTAGGCCTTCAAACAGTGAAAGTTTCACCCATTTTTACAATGTGTCCTCTGTCCTTTAACTGACCTGGAAGTAACCTTTGGCACTCTCCATGCATTCATCACTTGGAGGAATTATTTTTTATAAACCATAAGGGATCTATTTAAAAACAAGAATTCCCTTTTTCATATACATCATCTCGGTGGACTGTCTCTTTATATCAGTTGCAAAGATCAATTTAAAACCAAGCTTTTTCTACCTCCTTAGCCATTTAGATGAGGCTTCTCTTAGTTAAAAACTCCAACCTTGGATTATACCTTGAAGAGGCTTTTATAAACAGAAAAAACAGAGGCTTCTTAACACCATCATGTCACTGCTTTCCTTATGATGTAACAAAGGCCTTCAACCCATGAATTTTCATTTTTTTTCACCATTGTTTCTCAACTGGTCTTAACAACATAAAACCTTTTTCAAACACAATTTTAGACCTTTCTATGCATCTTCTGTTCATCCTTTTGGACAAGGTGGCGCAAAAAAAATTCTGAAATCACTTAAAAACATGTTGGCCCTCTACTTGTTTATGAAGGAGGCCACAACAATGTTTTCCTAACCCTATGCTTTTTGAAGGAGGTTCTGTCATTGTGCTTCTAACCATATGCTTTTCATGAAGGAGGTTATCTTTATACACATGAAATTTCATTTATTGCAACACTGTTTCATTGCTCTAAAATATATGTCTTTGCTTGGTATCATATCATTGTGAAGTTTTTAGGGAGTAAATGAAGTGGTTGGTATAAGGATAATGCTCACTGTTAGACACCTTTGAACTAACTTTCCCTTGACTGTGTTTTTCATGGTACCTTGAAATTTCCTTTGATTAATGTTCACATCCCAGGTTCAAGGTAGCATAAGAAGCAGTTGTCTTCTTATGTCCTACATGATGATGACCTTTGGAAAGATTATGCACCACTTTTGATCAGCATTACTCAGTCCTTGTTATTCATTTTGACTTGATGAGTGATCTCTATTCTTTAGGCATCTTTTGGATTTATAACATGTACATTTTCTGCTCTTTACTTCACATTTCTTCGTCTGATCATTGATGGTGAATGTTTTCATCATGGAAGACCTGTTTGAACTTGTCCCTTTGCTCTTATTTGCCTATTGATCATCATTCAATTACACCCCTGCAGAGATGTCAAAACAGATGCTTTGGAGCCTTGGAGAGCTCTTTTGGTGTTTCATGGTGATTTTTCCTGATCTAAGCATTTATCCTCAGACAGTGACAAACCTTCTGTTTTCCTGATTTGGATCTTTGTTGAACTTCTTCTGATATGAGACAAAGTGACCTTGTAGTGGTTTGCGACCTATGGATAGCATAATGCTTTCTTTGCAGAAAAGGAACTAATTCATGGTTGACTAGTACTAGACAGAAGCTTTTTGGCCTACGATATCTTAACCAAGGAAAAACTCCCTAAAACACCACTATCTAACTTAGGGACAATTTTGACAGATTTTGAGTGTTTTCTTAGGCATGATCAGATTTTCAAATGACAAGATGATGAGGGATAGAGCTGCAGAAACTTTTTCAAGATTTGGATAGTGAATGGCATGAGAAACAAGGGTAAATGACAACATATAAACCAAGCTAAGACAGCTCTAGACAGAGATATTTTGCTGAAACAAGATAGGGCTTTAAAGCTAGAGATTGTTGTCATCATAGACTGACAGGAAGGGGTAGGAGGACAAAAAAATTGTTTGGGGAATTTTCTAAATGACAAAATGACAGTTTTGAGATGAGCTTCTAGAAAACTCAGCTAGGGAAACTAGTCATCAATAACTGGTAAAAAATACTGATGACTAACAAAAGTTATTGTAAAGATAAGAAAGTGCCTAAAAGTCAATCTTTTCACCCACTAAGCCAAAAAAGAAAAAAACAAAGTTAATAAAATAGATTTGTAATTAAAAGCATTCCTGCCTTATACCTTGCATGGTTTTCAAGGCTAGGAGTTGCATTTAGTATGGAATTAATGACACTCAAACCCTAGAAACTCCTTGACCTCCTCATTCTTCTTTAAATACTTCTATAGAAGACAATGAAGAGGTTGGTCTCTAGATATTTGTTGCATGTAAATAAATTTTTGAAGCTGTTGTAGCTCTGTTTGTAATTGAAGACACATAAGCTGAGATGAGAAGTTTGGAACTATAGAGGCCCTTTGGACTTGAAGATTGTAACTGTTTTGAACATCAAATACAAATAGCTAATTTATGGGATCTTGGTATATTTCAATGCTGATGTGTTTCTCACTGTAAATTGTTATTTTCTTTTTGTTTCCATTCTATCCATTTTTCTCTGATAAAGAAAAAAAAATATGTATTAGGATTTACTTCTGAAGTACCCTAAATCTCAATAAAAATATTTATCCTTTATGTTTTCTGCTGATTGTTTATTTAAAGATAATTCAATAGAGTATAACTAGTGAAGTGTTGGTGAGCCCATGTTTCCTGAGTACAACTTGAGATGTTGTCTTTGAATGTTCTTGATAAGTTTGCTAATTAAATATTGACCTAGGGAAGTCTATGGTTAGCCCTGTCCTCTAGCTTCTTCTCCAATAGTTTCTTTGAAAAGTTCTCTTAAGACTATTTTGAAAGCAGGATAGGTTCAAAGTCCTTACTTGATCTTCGACTACTTTTTGTGTTTATCATGAATGTTCCCCTTTGAATATGCTGAAAGTAGGCTAAATTAAAAGTCTTTACCTGATCTTAAGCTATTCCATGTTTTCTAAATTTTTTCTCTTGAAAGTATATCAAAAGCAGGCTAGTTTAGAAGTACTTACCTGATCTTAGATTACTTTTGTGTCTTTCCTTAAGTGCATGCCAAAAGAACGATAGTTTCAAAGTAATTACTTGATCTTAGGTTGTTCTTTGTTTCTTCATCTATTTCATTTCACTCACTCCACTTTTCAATGTTTCATTCCATAAATTCAACTTAAAGAGATCCTTTGACATAGATGACTTTCCCCATGGACCACTCTTGAACCTTGTTGTTTCAATTAAACCCTATTATGACTCCATAGCCCAATGGATTGATACTACTCCTAGCCTATCTTATCAGTTGAACCATTCCTTCACCTACTTACACCTTCACCCTTCATAATGACTTCCTTCATCTTCATTATATCCTTGCACAACCAAAACAAACAACAACCTGTTCTTCATAACTAGCCTAAAATCACACTTCAAGCCTTAAAGATCATATCTTTAAACACATAAATAGAGAGATCCCTCTCTAAATATAGGATGGATAGATCCTCATATTCCAAAGCGGTTTTGATGTAGGCTCTACAACATTTGTACTTGAAAATCTTGCAAAATACGAAGACCCCAAAAGATTACACATAATATTTCATCAAGAAAAACCCCAAAAGGCTCAAGCCAATGACTCTATTAGTAGCTAAAATCCATACCTTCAAATTCTAAAATAAAATACAATTGATCAACCACAGTCATGGCTTCAAGGAAATCCTAATTTGAAGGAAATATAACATCCAATCAATCATGAGAACTAGAAGGATCAAAAGGGGCAACAAAGGGCTCACATGCCGCCTTATGAGAGATCAGTCGATCCAATACTAGGACCAATTTATAAAAAGGAAAACATGAGTTCAATTTCCCCTTCTTAGAAGAAATTCAACATTGAGGATATGATGCAACACAATTCAGCCGTGGCGAGCTAGATTCTACCTGAACAATAGGAACATACTGAGAGTTATTTTGAGCTAAAGCCAAATTAGGATAGTGATTATCATCAGAAATCTCATCAATAGTGACAACACTTATGTTGTGACGAAAATTTTGATAAATATAAATAATTTCATTCTTCATAATTGTTGCACTCATTTTAATATGTATCATATGTCACAAACAAGAAAAGAAGAAAGAAAAATTATTATTATTAAAGCATGTGTTTCATGCTCATTATTGATGATCTTCTAGGTAAAAGAATGTTATTCGTGCTTCTAGGGTTTCTTAGGTCTTAGGATTTATTGTCACGTGTCAATGGAGTCAAAATCATGTTTCAAATACCCTTCAGGGAAATTTTTAATTACAAAAAGAATTATTTTTGAGCCTATAAAATCCTGGAATCTCGAAGAGTACGAGTCATCTCTGGGATCCTCAAGTTGGCCTAAAGGAGGGAATTCAACCCCTTGAGAAGGTTATATGAAGAGAATTTCAACCTAGTTTGGAAAAATACACTCATAGAAGTTTGATCTACAAGATATTAATTTATCTATTGCTGGGAGAGGCAGAAGAAGGAGAGTGAATTTCTAGAAGAAGCTGAGAGGCTTAAATATCTTGTCTTTGGGCTCTATCTCTCTGACACGAGTGAAATTATAGGGCTTTTTGGCCGTGGGAAGAGGCTAAAGCTGCAGGATCATGTTGCAATAAGAGAAATTACAAAAAATAGTAGCTACAAGGAAGGAAACTTTGTCAAGATCTTGCTGACCTATTGGCTTGAGCGGTCCTGATCTAGGTTCAGAGTTTTCTACGCAACAAACAAAACCCTCCAACTACTGGCCCTTTTGACAATGATCTTCTTGTGCATACCAAATTATCACCCCAAGAAGTATGGGGGAGTGTTGGAACCAGGTTTTCACACTCTGAGGGAGCGCGTGATGTGGATCTTATCCCTTCTTAACAGACGTAATGGTTACTATCCTGCATAGTGAATTTATCAACCTAATTCAGATCTAACACAAAAAAACCTTAACTTTGATATAGTCATGTGTGAAGTAGACAATTATCCTTATTAAAGTCTACTAAATAGAGACGGGAATAACTCTTTCACAACTATAGAGATCTATCCTTTAACAAAGGTTATAATCAATCATGCAATACCTACGTGAAGACAAGAATCTACCATCATATGCGCAACTTTAGATAAATGTGCATTCACTAATAGCAACATAAATATAAGTAAATTTATGCTTAACACATAAGCATAAAAATCATACAGGTAGATCGCAATTCATCAACATTATTCTCTTTATTGATATATTTGTAATCAGTACAAAAGTCTTTTCATGTGCACATAGCAGCAGGGTCCTTGCACACAGTTGAGGACTAGGTCTCTGCGCACACAACTAGCAAGAGCCTATCCAACCCAGATAAGTTTCCCAAAATCAGATCACATAAGATAATAAATTCACAAGATAAGATATAATATAATTCGATTCCTTTTTACTCGACTAAAATCATACATATTTAAAGGACTAAGATGCGAAAATACCATGGTATCAAACCATGGTTTGAGCCCCATTTTTCCCTTTAACTCGGTAAAATGATAAAGGAACTTTGACCCACCCCAAAGTTCCTTGAATTTTTTGTGCACAACGCATTTCTACAAAGCTTAGCCAAAATTGTACCCAAACCTTCAGGACGCTAACCCAACAGGCCCCCAAGACAATCTAGTGACTCATCCTCAAGTCACTCTGGTCTAACTTCCTTTATCTTGACCAACAACACCCGAATGGAGTATTTGAGTGGCTGGATGATTTTTTTGCTTTGTTATGCAGCACTCTAAGCTTCTCCTAAGAGTTTCTCTATGGTTGTCCCTTTTGCTGTGAGGTGATGCTTCATTGTGTTTGCCAGAGCCCCTTCAGCACACTATCAATTTTCTATGATAGTTGTAGCGCTTCCTTAGCCCATGAATAAATTTTGGCTTCTAATAGATCCTCATGTCTATGCAACGTATCAATCTCAATCTGAATGGCATGAATTTCCTGTATTCAGGCTAATCTATGAGATGGTACTAGGGTCGATGCAATGACTCTGATGTTGTTGAACTGTTTCTCCTTCGCGCATAGATCCATCATTAGCTGCTGAACCACAACGTCATATTTTCCATAGGTATAGATTCCCATGGAATCCTAAAAAAGTGTGTTGCATTCCTCTACAACCACTGTGATACTTATAGTAGCTTCCTAGACGACGACGACGCACTGTGCTCTGACCTTTGGTGGCATCTATGGCTACAATGTTTCCTTTAAATCTACAATATTTTTCTCTAACTCAGTGTGCACAGTGGCTATTTCTGACCTTGATGCTTTGAGCATGACTGATATAATCTCCAATGTTATAGTGGCTGCTACAGTAGTGGGTACTATCAACTTTGGGATATCAGAGCATAGCTGATCTGAAACAAATCTAAAATAATACTAAAGTAGAACTGAATATTTTCCAAAGTGAATTGATTGTTAACTTAATCACTTAGTGTGGAATACTGAAGGAAATAAATTGATTTTACAACTTAATATAGAACCTAAGAAGCATAATTAAACATGAATTTGTAGCAAAGAACAAAGATATAAGACAACAAACATTGATTACAGAGTTCGTCCCTAGTGGACTACGTCTCCGATTCCGCTTTGAATATGGGCATCCATTTTATTAAGGATTGATCCAAGGAAGTATTTACATAGAAAATCACTAGAATAAAGGCACCTGTGGTCTTTTTCAACATAAATCTCCCTCTCCTAGCTTTCCAACACCTATCTCAACATCCAATTCTGCCTCCGAACAACCAAAATACACTTGAAAGAAAAATTGCCTCTCCGAATACAAACCTTCAAAATCACCCTTTTCTCTCCATCATGAGCAATGGTCATTTTATAATTACAATTTAGGTCCAATCTCAAACTCCTTGGATCTATTCATGGAAAGTGGTTTTACAAATAAATGTTATTAGGTGGTAAACACCTCTCGGTGCAATAAAGTTCTAACACCTTAGGATAAGGTGGATAATAACATAGCTCACAAATAACATCCAAAACCCAAAAATAAACTTTATGTTAAAAATAGACCTTGAAGGTATGGCTAAATAGTGTAGGTTGAGCTTACTGCATGTGACTAGCGAGTGGTCTAACCACCGGCTGCCACATCGGTGGTTAGCTTCGGTGGTTTCAGGCTTCGCTGTTACATGTGACAGCTATTGTGTTAAATTTTATAACCTTGTTGCCTGTGTTTTGACTTCCCTCCACGCAGCTTAACTATTTTGTTGTTCACATATATAAAATTTGCTACAGGCAATGTTTTTCAGTGGTTTAATACATATGTTACATATAGTTTCAAAAGGGGTTGATACATAGGATTTGGCATATCTACCGAAATGGTTTAAAACACTATACATAATATTTGCCTTATATTTTGGACCATAGAATTTATACATAGGTTTATCCCTTTTAACTTAGTTTTTGTGCTACCATATAGTTTATGCACTAGGTCTCCACTTAGGTACCATTTAGGATTTTAACATGGATATAGCACCATTTTCACCAATTAGGATTGAACACATCATTACACCATAAACATTTAACCATGACTGAAGGACTCTCTTTCATCTGGATAATCACTAAAGAAACTTAAGACTAAACTAGACTTCACTAACGATTTGAACTGATGCAAGATCCTCATGGATCAATCATCTCCACTTGAAAGTTGTTGGACCAACAAAAATTTTATTTAAGTAGATATCAAGTGAGGGTACAACTCCCTCACTCTTCCAATCTCCATCCACCTTTCCTTGCTAGGATTCATGCCCTTGAGTCCCACTCACAAATATTCAACATATCCATGCCTTGAAGAGCCAACCTTCCTATCCAAGATGGTATCTTCCTACAACTTATTCATTTACTCAGGTGCCAAATCATCAACGGTATGAATCTGTGTATCTTCTTCTGGGTCAATTATCATCGGAGGTTCATACAACTTTAGATTTTCTACATTTACAACTAAATATATATGCATGTAAGGAGTTAAATCTAACCTGAATGCATTATTTGCAATATTTTCCACAATATTGAAAGGGCCATACCTGATGGGTTTCAGTTTCTTACCTTCTCCTTTCAACCTATATTTACTGATATAAAACCATACCTGATCACTGACTCGATGCTTGTCATGACGCATTTTGTACTTGGCCTGACTCTTCTCTAACTGATCCTGCACTGCTTCATGTATATTTTGTATCCGTTGAATGAAATTAACTGTTTTATTTGAGTCGTTTTTTCCATCCACTTTATCTTCTTCACCAAACATCAAATCCATTGGTGACTTTGGTAGATACCCAAAACATGTTTCAAATGGTGATCACTTTGTTGAAGAATGTAAGGCTCGATTGTAATCATGTTGCACATAAGGTAAATATTCATTCCACAACTTAGGATGTTTGTTGCAATAACCTCAGAGAATCTGTATCACTATCCTATTCACTACTTCTCTTTGTACCTCGGTCTGTGGATGGAAAGTTGTGCTCCTCTTCAGCTTTGTGGCCATGATTCTCCACAAAGTGGACCAAAACTCTCCTACAAATCGATTGTCTCGGTCGGAAATGATGGAAGTAGGTAACCCAAAATGAACCCATACATGTTGAAAGAACATCTGTATAGATTCAGTAGTCACCTTCTTTTTTCATGGAACAAGAATGCACATCTTGCTGAAAAGATCAACCACAACATACATGTAATCATGCCCTCTCTTGGACATAGGAATTCCATCAAGAAAGTCCATGGATATGTTGTCCAATTTTCGTGAAGGAACTGGAAGTGGCATATACAAGCTAATATTTCGATTGCTTGGTTTTCTTGTCGAACACATAACAAATCCTTTAATGTACTTAACAATTGTTTCATACATGTGAGGCTAGTAGCAATACCTTTGAATTTGTGCCATTGACTTGCTTACGCAAAAATGTCCTCAAATGTGAGAATAAAGTGCTTCCCAAATAACATGTGCAATTTTTTTCTGTGGTATGCATAACTTAGCCAGATGATATAACAACCTGTCATGAAAATATAAATTGACTTCTCCCACCTTGTACCATGAGTTAGTGATTCATAAATTTATTTGAAATAAGCATTTGTACTATATCATTCTAAATAAATTTCATGTTTTAAATAACTATTCTGCAACACTACTGAAGCATTCAAATATGGTCTGGACAACATATCAGCTACTTTGTTTGTTACACCTTTCTTGTACTTAATTAGTAAGTGAAATTGCTGAACAAATCCCATCCATTTGTAATGGCGAGACTGTTGAAATTTAGTCTGAGACTTAAGGTATTGAAGTGGCTGATGATCTTTGTGAATCACTATTTCCTTACCCATTAAGTAGTGTTTCCATTTCTTAACATTTTCAACCAAAGAAAACAGTTCTTTATCATATGTCGAATAATTTTCAACTGCCTTAAAAAAAATTTCTGAATGAAAACAAATAGGTTTCCCTTTTTTAAGTAAGACTGCACCCATTGCATAACCACTAACATCTGTTTCAATTTCGAATGGATGTTGAAGATATGGTAAAGCTAAGATTGGTGTTGTGACAATTTTATGTTTCAGTGTATCAAAAGCTTTTTGTTGTTTCCCTCCCCACTGATAGGAAAATTTAGAACCTGTTAAAGCATGTAATGGTGATGAAATCAAAGAAAAATGAGAAATGAATTTTCTCCAATATTGAACTACGCCTAGAAAACTCCTAACTTCAGTCACATTTTGTGGTCTTGGCCACTTAACAATCACATTGATTTTATCTAGATCTTTTTTCAAATGACCAACTCCAACTATGTAAGCAAGATAAACTAATGAAGTTTTCCCAAACTCACATTTGGACAGTTTAAGGTACAATTTTTCCCTTTACAACACTTCAAAGACCTAATTAACATTCCTAACATGCTCTTCCATACTGAAACTGAAAATCAGGATGTCAACTAAGTAGATTATGACAAATTTATATATGTATGGATGGAATACATCATTGATAACCCACATGAAAGTTGTTGGAGAATTACACAAACCAAAAGGCATCACGAACCATTCAAATAGCCCCTGCCTATTATTAAATGTAGTTTTCCATATATCATTTTATGCAAGGAAAATGTTATGATACCCACTACGCAAATCCAACTTAGTGAAATAGACAACATTTTTCAAATGGTTGAATAGATAATCTATCCTGGGAAGAGGATATGTGTTCTTGATTGTGATTTTATTTAAGGCCCTAAAGTTGACACACGTTTTCCATGTCTCTTATTTCTTAGCAACCAAAATTATGGGTCAACCACATGGACATGAATTGGGTCAAATGAAGCCCTTTTCAACCAGCTTTTGGATTTGTTTCTTTATTTCTTCATTCTCTATGACTGGCATGCGATACATTTTGACATTAAGAAGAGGGGAATCAGACAACAATTTTATCTCATGTTGTATTTCCCGTTTACGAGGCAGATGTTTTGGTTCTTTAAATAGACTCTGAAAAGAATCTACCACTTTAACAAAATTATCTTTAAAATGAGATTCAAAACCTGAAAAAGCACCATGTTGATCCTTATGTTGTTCTTTTACAACCATGAGTACATATATTTTACTTGAACTTATTAGTCTCTTCATCTGATTAGCAGTAACGAAATTCAAGTGTGTTTTGATTTTATGTCCCTTGACAATGTATTCGATCCCATATTTCCTAAGGTGATATTTATGCTCTTTCCTATGAAACACAAAATCACGATCATAGAGATAAGTACTTCCTAGCACTACTCCACATATGTCTAATGGAAGCACATCTACATCCACTTCATCAACGTAATTAGTTGTGATGGAAAATTTTAAATGACACAGCTTTGTGACATTAATCTAAGTATTTTCTTTTAGCCAACCTAATGGGCATGGTCTTGGATGATTTTTTTGTCTACAAACCTAATTTCTTAACTAATTCTTCAGATATTAAAATTGCCTATGATCCACTGTAAAATAATGTATCTATTTTTGTGTGCTTAGAATTTATCCTTATGTGAAGTAATTCAACTCTTTTATCCTCATCAAGATGATTTATGTTTGAAGACGATGCAGAAGTACTAGAGATTGAATGAGCATCATAAATTTTACTTGTCGAAACCATTGCAGTTATTTTCCTTTCATCACCTCAGTTGGAGCCCAAATCTTGTTGGATTGTTGTATTAGCCTTCTTTTCACCTTTCATTTCCTAGAACTTCTTTGGTCTGAGTTATGGGTGAAATTTCCAACATTTGGCTTCATCATGTCCGATCCTCTCGCAGTGAGAACAAATAGGTATTTCACCTTCCATCTGAGTTGTTGTTGTTTTCTTTCCCTTCGAACTACTCTTCCTCTAGTTGTATTTGGAATCATTGATTTCAAAATATTTGGATGCTTTTTGTGAAAACTTGAATATTCTGCCACCTGACTCAATATGTATGGCTTGAACATGCACTTCATCAAAGTCAGTGGGATTAAACATCAATTATGTATGTTGTAAATAATAATGTAAATTTCCAATGTACTTTAATAAAGTTTCACGTGTATCCAATGGAATACCAAGCGCCAAAGATTTATTCTTGAACTCCTGAGTAAAATCCTGAACATTCTGCCCTTTACCTTACCTCAAATTCTTCCAATCAATAACATATTTTTGCATGTATCCTAAAGGATAGACTTGTTTTCTGAGAGATTTTAAAAATTTATAGTATAAAGAGATGACTTTACCTTTCCGCTTTAAATCTACTTGAGTTTTACTTTACCACTAGATTAAAGTTTTTCCCCCCATTCTAAGTGTAGGTAACTGAATTTTTGTTCTAAATGTTTAATCCAGTTATCTAACTTTGCAGGACTCATTTCGCCATCCTAAATATGTAGTTCAAATTTTACATCAAGTTACAAAAGACATCATTTCTGAGGTTTCTTTTTTTGTTTCAGAATCTAAATTGGAAGAAGAAGAAGAAGAAAATGATGAAGATGATGGAGGAGAAGGAGGTTTATCAGCTTGTCCTTTTCCTTTTACCTTCTTCTTTTCCTTTGAAGAAGAAGCTGCATCTCTTACCTTCTTATCTTCATAGAGTTCTCCCAACATCCATTAAATGTTCAAAAACATTTTCTGAATCTGTTCATTGCCTATGACCTTCACTTCAGCAGTTTCACCTGCATCGGATCCTCCTATTGTCGATTGTTGAACGACTTTCCTCTTTCCAACTTATGAGTCTATCTCCTCGAGCGTTCCTTCTCCACATCACAATTTGGACTTGGTTAACATTCACTGAAAAAAATCCTACAAAATGAAATCTGCTATGATACCAAAATATATGATATGAAATAACACTGAAATAATACTGAAGTAGAACTAAAAATTTTCCAAAGTTAATTGATTATTAACTTGATTGCCTAGTGTGGAGGACTGAATGAAATCAATTGATTTTACGACATAATCCAAAACTTAAGAAGCACAATTAAACATTAATTTGCAGCAAAGAACAAATATAGAAGACAACAAACATTGATTATGGAGTCTGTCCCTAGTGGACTACATCTTTGGGTCCACTTTCAATATGGGTGTTCATTTTATTAAGGACTGATCCAAGGAAGTCTTTATATAGAAATTCACTAGATTCAACGTGCTCACAGGAATCTCTAGTCTCTTTCAACATAAACCTCTCTCTCCTAGCTTTCCAACGCCTATCACAACGCCTAATTCTACCTCCGGATGACCAAAATACACTTGAAAGAAAAAATGCCTCTCTCTTATAGAAATCTAAATACAAGCCTTCAAAATCACCCTTTTATCTCCATCATGAGCAACGATGGTTTTATAATTATAATGCAGGTTCAATATTGAACTCCTTAGGTCTATTCATGGCAAGTGGTTTTACAAATAAATTTGATTAGATGGCCAACACTTCTCGGTGTAATAAAGTTCTAACACCTTAGGATAAGGTGGATAATAACATTATGCACAAATAACATCCCAAACCCAAAAATAAATTTTATGTTAAAAATATACCTCAACAGTCTGGCTAAACGATAGAGGTTGAACTGAAGGCATGTGAATGGTGGTGTAATATCCCCAAATTGGGATTGCTAGCAAGGCATGCCTGAAAAACACATTTTTCAGGAAAGGATGCTAAAGCACTTGAAATCAACCCTTGGATCCCTTAGATCTGAGTATCTAAGACCTCAATCCAAGCGGATATCAGAAAAAAATCTTTCTAGGTGGGTTAAACAGATCTCCCACACCTAGTACAGCTAAAAAATTTCCCAAAGGAGGGACTGCAACACTATGTGACAAAACTGCTCAGAAAATAACGCAGTTCAGCCCAATATATGTAGGAGACCAATATGTAGGCTCAATAATTTCATTTACAACAATATTTCAAGATTATATTGAAGCCCATAGATCATAGAATAGGAAATAGGAAACTTTACATGAAGAAATGACCAAAATAAGAGGCTGCAACCATAATATACGACTATACAAGCTTGACAACGTTATTTTATCAGTTGAAAAGAGATGTAAGTTACACTTCAGATCTAGAGCAGATCTGTGTACAAAAATATAGATCTATATCAAATATTTACACTATAGAGTCTCGTCTTCAAAAGCCCCTTGGGGTTTTTAGCAGAAAATGTAGTGCATGGAGTAGATATGAGATCTAATGCAGCTGATCTGCAGAATAATTAAAAATTTCTAAAGCTAATAAATTAGTATTCAAATTATATCTGAATGGAACATCGATTAGATTTTTAATCCACAGATCACCACAGCGAAGGGAATATTCCCAACACTAGAGATCTCTCCTCCTTGAAGTGACTAAAGATCCTGCAACTTTCTCCTTGCAAATAACGTAGTTCTAGAAGATGGACTACGATGTTGGCTCTAGAGCATGATGTGGCCTAATGCCAAGATATGAAAATGAGCTCTCCTCATCCAACACTCTCTTGCCAGTGGGATAGAAGGCTTTCCCACTGAAAAGAGGCACTATAATGGCTTAGATCTGAATAGATCTAGCCTCCACTTACTGCAGCTTACAAGGAAAACCAAACCCTCAACAGGATCTGCATTGTAGTTGGAAGAAGAGATTTGCCAAATGCATGATAGTGGTTAAGTAATGCAAGACTCCTCCAAGAGACCTCTCAAGGAAGGAGGTGGGATTCTCGATCAGGAATACCCAAGTGCTAAACAACACTATTCTTAGCTAAACAGCTAGAGAATGAGGGATGTATAAATAGACAATACCTTCAAAAATAATAACATCAACAACCACTCTCATGATGTCCTCCTCCTCCTTAGATAAGATGGAATCTTTGCCAAACCCTAAAGCATCTCAATGATTTAGTTGCATTCACATGATTAACCTCCAACTAAAATTGTGTTGGGCCTCTAGGTGGTTCAATGTACTAGACAATGCTATTGATTTGGTCTAGTTGACCCAGTCAAATGACTTAATCCCTTTCACATATAAGGGTGTTTTTATAAAGCAGCCCAGATTTAGCCTTGTTCACATGGGCATGTATTTATTCTACTGTTTTAGGAGTTTAATTTATCCTCCTTTACAATTTGATTCTTGCAACAAGAAAATGAAAACAAAATAGGATATTCCTATTATCTTGACTAATTAGCAATATTACGGTCCTCCCCTCCAAAATGTTGCTTGTCCTCAAGCAAATGATAAGGTGAGTGCTGCAATTGGTGTCACAAACAAAAGATAATCTTGTCTCATAAGCTAAGTTATCACCAAACCATCCATCCATGACTTGCCCCAATAATTTTCTCATGAGAGGCAAACAACTCATCTCACAAGGATGCAATAAATCACCTGAAACGATCATGGTTTGCCCAATTCCCTCCCTGAAATATAAAATAGAAAGTATAGGGAGTGTAGTCATCCCATAGGGAACATGCATGCCTTCCCTCCTTCCTCCATCCATCCCCTTAAAAAGAATAAGTACATCATCACTATAGGGGATCGAAACAATATGCCAACAATCAGAAATTTGGACACATGGAGGTGGATCATAGTCCCACATATGGAACCAGCGTAGAGCATCCCCTGCCTGCATAAAATCAAGAAATGGTAAGTGGTTTCTCTACCACTTACTTGCTGCCCTTACCATCTTACCATGGCTGAAAGTGTGATATATATTTGGTGCCTTTGGGAAGCACCCATCATGATGAAAATATCCCTTCTTCTCCCAAGGGAGTGGCCCAATTCAGAAATTTTTGGGACCCAATATGGGCCATGAGGCTTAAAAAATATATCATTCCTCCTCGAAGTCATGGCCTGCAAAAACATGGTGTAAGAATGCATGAAATCAGAATATAAAACAGATGTTCTAATAGCATGCTCTTCACCAAAAATCCTCCTCATATCAGTGGAGTGGTGTATAGATCTACTCTCTCCTTCAAGGGGAGGAAGAGACGGTTGATTTGAATCTCACTTAGAGTCATGTTTCTGCTCCAACTCCACAATTTCCATGCATCTTTGAAAATGCTGATATAGTTCCCTTTCAACGCCCTCCCAATAACAGCTCCTCAAAATGATATTGTTGAGCTTCATAGAATAGGTGTGGCTGAAATCGAACTCTTCATAAGCCCTCCTTACTAAATTCTCCTTGATCTTGGAGGCTCTAGACAAGAATATCCTACCATGATTATAGATGACTCCATCAAGGATTGAATAGCTCCCTTCATGCAACCAGTCATTAAGAATCATGCAAGTATGAAGATCCTTGGAATATTCCACTAGCAATTGGGATTTCCAATAGGGATCTAATGTGCCCAATAATGATAGCGTTGATAGTGTGTCATCTGAAGTATCTACCATGTTGTGGTTCTTTCCCTTGGCATCTCCGATGCCAAAGGTACAAGGTGGAAGGTTTCCAGTCCTTCCTTGTTGCCTTGCTCATGCACATGCTCAAAAGAAGATGGAAGTTCTTGGAAGTTAGCCTCCCATGGAAGGCTGCCATCTATCCAAAACCTCCTTGGTTTTTCCAAATTATGCATGTGTGACCACCATATCTCATTATGTATGGAAGAGGATCCTCCAAACAAGCATGTCCCCTAATTCAAGGATTTCCTTCCTTGTTTCATGATGGTGTCATCCTTCATCCTTGCAACATATTCTCTCAGCACAGTATGGGATGAGAGAATGGATAGTGATGTTAAGGGAAAAAATATTTCCCTCTCCTTGTACTTTTCCCATACTCTCAGAGTTGAAGAATGGTCTTATAATTCTCCCTCCCTCCTTGAATCTATGAAAAGGGCATTAATGCATGAAACATCTTCCATCAAATCTGAATCAGGTGGTCTCCTAGGTGGTATACCACAAGATAATGATGTCTAATGGCTCATTCCCATGTGAAAAATATATGGGAACATATTATGACTGCTTCCAATGTGAAAATACATCTCTAATTGCTGTGTGGAAGTATCATGATAAGGAGAAGTTGGAGCAGCTCCCCCATCTTCTTCTTCATTGCCCACCTTCTTCAATATTTCACAGTCTAAGGTGCTCTCTTGTTTTGTCTCTTTTTCTATCATCATAGACACATGCTGCTCATCTTCTTTATGTATAGGATCCTTGGGGCCTTATTGCAAAGATACAAGGGCCCTCTTAGTGGAAGCAATAGCTTCAGCTCCATCTCTCAATAAAAAGAGATCTCCTCCTGTTGTCACAGCGCTGGAGGAACCTTTCAGTTCTTCTTCTTCCTTCTTCTCATCAATGGGGCATGCCTCATTAATGAAAAATCCTTTCACTTCATCCTTTCTTGAAAGAGGAACACTGATGTCTTCTTCTTGAGAAGGAGGTTCTTACTAAAGTAAGTCCTTTGCCCTTGGAAAATCATGTAACATATCTTCAACTCCTTCAACAATGTTCTGAAACGGAGTTACCTCTTTGGATATTCCCATCTCATGCAAATGTTCTAATTCCTTGGGCTCAGTTTGCTTACCCAAATAATTTTCAGATGGCATAGAATCAAATCTCTTCACTATCCTCCTAGTTAACTTTGCATAAGTAGAGATTTTTACATTTTTCAATGAAGAAGACTCAAACAACCACCAGGCATGTGCTTTACCTTGGAGGTGCAGCGTTGCTACTCTTATGGCTTATTCTTTAAAAAGTTGATGCAGCTGCAAGTATGTGTTCAAATTCTCTACCCAAGACTTGGATGAGCTCTCAGGTGACCCGTCAAAAGTAGGTAGGAAGGTTCTACCCAATGTGTGCTGCATGCACCCTCTTCTCCTCATAGCTCTACTCGATCTTATCTCTTCTTTTAGTTGACAAAACTCTGGAAATATTATATGCTCTCTGAATCTTGTAGATTGAGATTCATACTCTCGGAGATAGTCACCAAGAGTCTCCTCCTTTGGTGTCTCTCCCTTTCCTTCTCCTCTTGCAAGGAATGTAGGCAACTACAACATTGTAGATCAGATTGTGTGGCCGAGTGCTCACATAAATCAGATGAAGTAGTGGGGCTTCCTTCATGTGAAAACCTCTCCAAGAGATTTGTTGGTCTTTCATTCCTCATTCCCTTGATTTCATTCTTTAGCTCATGCATAGTTTGGAACATAGTTTTTGAAAACTCTTTCCCTTTCAATCTTCCAGATGAAGGGTTTGGACCCTTGTCTTTTGTTTCTTCAGTGTAACTATGCTTCTTCATTAGTATTTTCCTCCCATTTTTGGGTGTGGAGCCTGATTTTCATCTTGATTCAGAGATCCTTGTTTTAGTTGGATGTATACCCCAAGAAAACTGTACACCCTTGCAGTGGGGGGGTGCGGGGGAGGGAGGGGGACTGTCTCCTTACAGTGGTCAAGGGGCTGACCTCTTGTCAGGGGTCTCGGGGCCAGCCATCCCCTCAGGGCTCAGTGGGTACCACCTCCAAGCAAAAAACAAATTTCCTTGTAAAAGTATATTAATTTCTAGTCAATCTGGGTTGTTCATTAGGCGGATGATATGAAGGTAGAAGTCATGTTTAGTTTAGGGTTTTTTTTCCCTAGAAGGCAACCTGTCTCTTTGTATGATGGTATTGTATTGTGGCTGTGTATTATATGTGTATTCTCTCAGTGGGAAGTAGGCAGGGAAACTATGAGAGAGAATAGAGGATATTACAATGGATCTGCTGTAGGTTTTGTATATTCATTTTTCTGGATAATAGAAAGGAAGGACTAGTTGTTCGGGGTGGACGTAGCCCAAACTAGGTGAACCACATATATCTGTGTCTCTCTGGTTTTGTGTTTTGTGTGCTTGTATTTTCCGCATATTTTATGTGTTGAATCGCTCCATAATATATAATTTTATAACAAATGGTATCAGAGCTGAAGGTATATTTGGCTGAGAAAATTGTAGGAAAGAAGGGTTCCTAGTTCGAGTGGGAGCAATGGCAGAAGATGGTAAGTTTAGGGTTGAGAAATTTAACGGCCAAAAATTCCCACTGTGGAAGATGTAGATGGAAGATTGTCTGTATTAGAAAGATCTGTACCTACCATTGAGTGGTAAAACAAAGAAGCCGGCGGCCATGACAGATGCGGAACGGAACATTCTCGATAGAAAGGCACTCGGAACAGTACGGTTGTGCCTTGCAATGTCATTAGACTTCAATATTTTGAAGGAAACAAAAACAAAGGTTTTGATGCAGACATTGGCGAAACTATATGAAAAACCCTCGGCCTCAAACAACGTATTTATTATGAAATTACTATTTAATATAAAGATGTCGGAAGGTGGATCTACTTCAAACCATTTAAATGATTTTAATACAGTTACCAGTCAATTAAGTTCTGTAGGGGTAAAATTTGATGATGAAGTTAGAGCTCTGTTATTCTTGTGCTCATTTCCAGAAAGTTGGAATGGTTTAGTTATGGCCATTAGTAACTCTGTCTCTAGATCTAATACTTTAAAGTTTGATGATGTTGTTGGTGCTATCCTTAGCGAGGAAATGCGACGGAAAAGCTCCGGTGAGACATCAGGTAATGCTTTGAGTGCAGAGTCTAGGGGAAGAAGAATGGAAAGAGGAAAGAGCTCGGGATATCGCAATAAATCAAGGAAAGGCAGATCCAAGTCCAGATCGGGGATAGTGTGCTGGAAATGCGGAAAGAAAGGACACCTAAAGAAAGACTGTAGATCTCGGAAGGGAAAAGAAGGAGACACACAACAAGAAAATAATCATGAAGCAAATGTGACAGGTGATGTGTTACAAGATGCTTTGATTCTTTATTTCGAAAATGTTACTGATTCTTTGGTTGTAGATTCAGGGGCTTCATTCCATGCCACACCTGATAAGAAATATTTTCATGACTATGTTCAAGGAGATTTTGGACAAGTTCGTTTGGGTGATGATAAACCCTGTAAAATTGTTGGAATGGGTAAATTTCTTGTAAAACAAAAGAATGGAAACCAATGGCTACTAAAGGAGGTAAGGCATGTTCCAGATCTGAAGAAAAATCTGATTTCAACAGGGCAGTTAGGCAGTGAAGGTTGTGTGACAACTTTCACAGATAAAACTTGGAAGGTCACCAAAGGAGCCCTGGTAATAGCAAAAGGTGAAAAGGTTGGTACGTTGTATTTATGCAATGGTATTTCTAACTCTGTTAATGCTTTAACTTCCAAAGGAGCAGATGCAGCATTATGGCATCATAGGCTCGGACACATGAGTGAGAAGGGAATGAAGATTCTTCACTCAAGAAACTTGTTGCCAGGTTTGAAGAATGTTGATTTGGATTTCTGTGAGAATTGCATCTATGGAAAACAGAAGAGAGTCAGATTTCTCAGAGTTGGGAAAGAAAAGAAGAGCGAAAAATTGGAGCTTGTGCATACAGATGTATGGGGACCTGGTTTGGCACAATTCCTTAGTGACTCTCACTATTATACATATTGATGATGATGAAATCATTATAAAAACGTGGATTTATTGTATTCAAACAACGGAGTATCAGATACTTTCTCAAGAAATGGAAAGCTTTGGTTGAGATTGAGACAAAGAAAGAAGTCAGCGTCTCGATCGAATGGAGGTGAATATTGCAACAAAGAGTTTGATAGGTACTGTTCAGAGCATGGAATTCGTAGAGAGAAGACAGTTCCAAGAACACCACAAGAAAATGGTGTGTCAGAAAGGATGAACAGAACAATCATGGAGCGCGAAAGGTGCATGAGATTGCATGCAGGATTGCCTTTACAATTTTGGGCAGATGTTGTAGATACTGTTGTTTATCTAATAAACAGAGGGCCTTCAAGTTCCTTAGATGGTGGTATTCCAGAGGAAGCATGGACATGTAAAAAGGGTAAACTACTCTTTTTTAAAGACTTTTTGGTTGTGAGGCCTTAGTCCATATTAATAAAGAAAATAGAACAAAGCTTGAGGAAAAATCAACGAAATGTACCTTTATTGGATATGGTGTTAATGATTTTGGTTATCGCTTATATGATTATGAAAATCAAAAAATAATTAGGAGCAGAGATGTAATATTCAATGCAAAGGTCTTGTATAAGAATCAGTTGCAGGAAAAGAAACAGGAAAAGGAAAGCAAGGAATACACGGTTCTTGATGAGATAACTGAAAAAGTAAAAGTGTATGAAAATAATAATAATCAACAACCATAGCAGCATCAACCACCACAACAGCAACAAGAACCTGAAACACCTGAAAGTGGTGTTAGAATATCTACTAGGATAAGTAGACCCCCTGAACCATACTCTCCTTCATTATATTATTTATTATTGACTGATTCTGGTGAACCTGAATGTTATGAAGAAGAAATGCAGGTTGAAAGTAGGAAGAAGTGGGAGCTAGCCATGGAAGAAGAGATGAACTCCTTAATTCATAACCAGAATTGGGACTTAGTCAGGTTTCCTGCAGGTAAAACTACATTGCAGAATAAATGGGTTTACAGGCTGAAAGAAGAAGATGGACGAAAACAGAGGTACAAATCTAGACTTGTGGTGAAGGGTTTTGCACAGAAGAAAGGTATTGATTTTGATGAAATATTTTCTCCTGTTGTTAAGATGACTTCAACCAGAACTATCTTAAGTCTTGTAGCAGCGAAAGATTTACATCTTGAACAGTTAGATGTAAAGACAACATTTCTCCATGGAGATTTGGAGGAAGAGATATACATGCAGCAACCAAAAGGATATGAGGTCAAAGGGAAATAAAAATTGGTGTGCAGGTTAAAGAAGAGCTTGTATGTCTTAAAACAGGCTCCAAGGAAGTGGTATCTAAAATTTGACAAGTTTATGTCTGAACAAGGTTATACTAGATATCACTCTGATCATTGTGTTTATCTGAAAAATAAAAATGATGGCATCTATATTATATTGTTATTGTATGTAGATGACATGCTTGTTGCAGGGTCTAACATGCAGGAAATAAATGTGCTCAAACAAAAATTGGCAAATTCATTTGCAATGAAGGATTTGGGAGCTGCAAAACAGATCCTTGGTATGAGAATAACCAAAGATAGGAAAAATTGAAAATTAACACTGTCTCAGAATGAGTACATACAAAAGGTGTTGAAAAGATTTAATATGCACAATGCAAAACCAGTTAGTACACCTTTTGCTAGCCATTTCAAACTTAGTAAGGAGATGTGCCCAAAGACCCAGGAAGACATGGATTATATGTCTGAAGTTCCATATTCATCACTAGTTGGAACCTTAATGTATGCAATGGTCTGCACAAGGCCTGATATTTCACATGCAGTGGGAGTTGTAAGTAGGTCCATGAATAATCCAGGAAAAGAACATTGGATGCTAGTAAAATGGATTCTCAGATATTTGAGAGGTACCACAAATAAAGCATTATGCTTTGGTGGTTCAAACATTGCTCTATAGGGATCTGTTGATACAGATATGGCAGGTCACAGAGATAACAGGAGGAGCACTATAGGATATGTATTTATTGTAGGTGGAATAGTTGTTAGTCCGGTTTCAAAAATCCAAAGTGTTGTTGCACTTTCAACAACAGAAGTAGAGTATGTTGCTACTACAGAGGTTAGTAAAGAAATGATTTGGTTACAAAGGTTTGTGGATGAATTGGGTAAGAAGCATGATATGGGCACGTTATACAATGATAGCCAAAGTGCCATTCATCCTAGAAATAACTCAGCATTTCATTCCAGGACTAAACACATACATCTCAAGTACCATTTCATACCGTCAGTATTGGAAGATGGAGAGTTGAAGTTGGAAAAGATACACACTAGCTAGAATCCTGTAGATATGATAACAAAAGTTGTAACCAGGGAGAAACTGAGAATGTGCTCAGCTTCAATTGGCCTTAAATGATAATGATGAAGATGAGAAACAACCAAGTCCAAAGAGGAGTCATTTTCCAGCAAATGAAGTAGTGGTGGAGTTGCTACAATTAGTCTCCAAGTGGGGGGTTGTTGGGTGTGGAGCCTAATTTTCATCTTGATTCAGAGAACCTTGTTTTAGCTGGATGTATACCCTAGGAAAACTGTACACCCTTGTAGCGGGGGGCTGCGGGGGGGACTTTTCCCCCCTGCGGGGTTTGGGGGGGCTGACCCCCTGACTGGGGGGTCCGAGGGCCAGTGGTCCCCCGATGGGGGTTTCAAGGGCAGTGCCCCCGAAGCTAAAAATAGATGTAACATTGCCTTGTAAAATTATATAATTTCTAGTCAATCTAGGCCATTCATTAGGCGGATGATATGACGGTAGAAGTTATGTTTAGTTTAGGTTTTTTTTTCCCTAGAAGGCAACCCCTCTCTTTGTATGAGGGTATTGTATTGCGGCTGTGTATTATATGTGTATTCTCTGAGAAGGAAATAGCCAGGGAGACTATGAGAGAGAATAGAGTATATTACATTGGATCTGCTATAGGTTTTTTCTATTCATTTTTCTGGATAATACAAAGGAAGGACTGGTTGTTCGGGGTGGACGTAGCCCAAACTAGGTGAAACATGTATATATGTGTCTCTTTGGTTTTATGTGTTTTGTGTGCTTGTATTTTCTACATATTTTATGTGTTGCATTGCTCCATAATATATAATTTTCTAACACGCATGAAAAGAAACATTGGCTCTTCAATAATAAAATCATATGATGTGCCAAAAAAGATGCTCTGATACCACTGTAATATCCTCAAATTGGGATTGCTAGCAAGGCATGCCTGAAAAACACATTTTTCAGGAATGGATGCTAAATCACTTGAAATCAGCCATTGGATCCCTTATATCTGAGTATCTAAGACCTAAATCCAAGACGATATCAGAAACGAATCTTTCTAGGTGGGTTAAACAAATCTCCCACACCTAGTACGGCTAGAAAATTGCCCAAAGGAGGGACTGCAGCACTATGTGACAAAAATACTTAGAAAATAACACAGTTCAGCTCAATATATGTAGGAGGATAATATGTATTCTCAATCATGTCATTTAAAATATTATTTCAAGATTATATTGAATCCCATACATCATAGAACGGGAAATAGTAAACTTTACACGAAGAAATGCCCAAAATAGGACGCTACAACCATAAGATAGGACTATACAAGATTGACAACGTTATTTTATTAGCTAAAAATAGATGTAAGTTACAATTCAGATCTATAGAATATCTGTGTTCAAAAATATAGATCTATATCAGATCTATACACTATAGAGTCTCCTCTTCAAAATCCCTTGGGGTTTTTAGCAGAAAATGTAGTACATGGAGTATATATGAGAACTAATGCAGTTGATCTACAGAATGATTCAGAATTTCTAAAGCTAATACATTAGTATTCATATCATATTAGAATGGAAAATGGATTAGATCTATAATCCACGGATCACCACAGTGAAGGGCAGATTCCCAACACTAGAGATCTCTCCTCCTTGAAGTGCCAAAAGACCCTGCAACTTTCTCCTTGCAAATAACATAGTTTTGGAAGATGGACTAAGTTTTTGGCTCTAGAGCACAATGTGGCTTGATGCCAAGATCTAAAAATTATCTCTCCTCATCCAATACTATCTTTCCAGGGGGATATAAGGCTTTTGCACTGAAAAGAGGCACTCGAATGGCTTAGATCTGAATAGATATAGCCTCTACTTGCTGCAACTTACAAGGAAAACCAAACCCTCAATAGTATCTGCCTTGTAGTTGGAACAAGGGCTTGGCCAAATGCCTAATATTGGTCAAGTAATGCAAGACTCCTCCAAGAGACCTCTCAATGAAGGAGGTGGGATTCACGATCAGGAACACCCAAGTGCTAAACAACACTATTCTCAGCTAAACAACTAGAGAATGAGGGATGTATAAATAGAAAATACCTTCAGAAATAATAACATCAACAACCCCTTTAATGATGTCCTCCTCCTCCTTAAATAATATGGAATCTTTGCCAAACCCTAAACCATCTCAATGATTTAGCTGCATTCACATGATTAGCCTCCAACTAAAACTGCGTTGGGCCTCTAGGTGGTTCAATGTATCTAGAAAACGCTGTTGATTTGGTCCAATTGACCTAGTCAAATGACTTAATCCCTTTCACACATAAGGGTGTTTTGCTAAAGCAACCCATATTTAGCCTTGTTCACATGGGCATGTATTTATTCTGCTGTTTTAGGAGTTTAATTTAACCTCCTTTACAATTTTATTCTTGCAACAATAAAATGAAAAAAAAATAGAATATTCCTATTAGCTTGGCTAATTAGGAATATTACAGGAGGGCGGTCTAACCACTGGCTGCCATATCAAAGGTCAGCTTTGGCAGTTTCGGGCTTCGTTGTTACTTTTGATAGCTCATGCATTAATATTTATAACCCCGCTGCCTGCGGTTTGACTTCCATCCATGCGGCTTAACTATTGTGTTGTTCACATATATCAACTCCACTGTGGTCAATGTTGTTCAACGGTTTAATATATATGTTACATATAGTTCGGAAAGGAGTTTATATATAGGATTTGGCATATCGACCGAAATGGTTTAAAACATTATACATAAGCTTTGCGTTATAGTTTGGACCATAGCATTTATAAATTGGTTTATCGTTTTTAATTTAGGTTTTGTACTACCATATAGTTTATGTGCTAGGTCTCCACTTAGGTACCATTTAGGATTTTAACATGGAATTAGCACCATTTTCACCACTTACTTAGGATTGACCATATCATTACACCACGACGTGTTCCAGACCATAAAAATTTAACCATGACTGAAGGACTTTATTTCATACGGAACATCACTGAAGAAACTGAAGACTGAAATGGACTTCACTATCAATTTGAACTGATGCAATATCCTCCTGAATCAACACCCGACTGATGAGTGATTATAATTGTGTGCACTGACTCTCTACAGTGTTCTTTGCGGCTTTGGCGAACTATTGCCCCTTATGCAATGTTTAAGCCTTCTTTTGGGCCTTAGAGGTGTCCCGCAATGCTTTTTACTCCCTATACTACAACTCGTCTAGAATCGTGGTATGTATTACATGTAGTTTTCCACTGGGGAAAATAGCCAAGTCAATTCTAAACTTGGGCCCTCCTTGAATGGATGGGCACAACTCTGGATTATCAATGTGAAGCGCTACGCCTGAGACATGAAACACTCGAATTTTGGAAGTTGATGGATGTCGAACAGCCAACTCGCTCGCTTTTCCCATGCTCGCTTGAGAAACTCTCGCTTGTATCTAGATCACTTGCACTCTTAGCTAATTGAGTCCTTGTTGCACATCTTCAAGGACTGATTTGTATTATGCCTCCATGTTTCTCCACACATCTTATGTTATTGTCTTCATTATGTTTCTTATTTCATACAAATCTCCATCTGTGAGGGCCAATGGCTCAACCTCGATCTTCTTAACTACTTTCCTTTTTGGGCATGGACCTGGTAGGGATTGAGGTTCTCTCTTAGTGCCTCGAAGTGTGTCTTTCAAGGGTGTGTCTGTGCTGTCTCCTTCACGGTCCTCCATCTCTATGTCAATCAACACACCCACCATGTCCGTGGGTGGGTTCTATGTCTTTCTTGTGATGGTTGGATCTTGTGTCTCCTTCTTTTAGGCTTCCTCCTGGTCTTTCTTTTGGGTGTTCTTTTGGTATTTATTTGTACATGGCTTAGATATGGATGGTTGCGGTGAGGCAGATGAGGTCGCACCAGCATCTGTCACAGTGGTCAACCAAATAAGGGGCCATCCTGTCATTATCTGTGCAAGATCTTCTTTTGTCACCAGGTATTGTTGTGGAACATCGCCTGGAAATATGTGATGCACTTGTACTGATCATACAAGGTTGGTGACAAGTGTGGTTTGGACTGAAATGCCCAATAAAACTCTATTTTGAAAAGAACCCAAAAAATTTTATTCTCCCTCACCCTAGTTGGTATATTGGTTGCCCATAACAAAGTGTAGCATGCAGTCTCACACAATTCTGGCTCAATATCTGGCAGCTGAAACTTCACAGGTGACCTCCATCCAATCAGTGCAACTAGTAGAAATAGCCACGAATAATGAAAAAAATTTACATCCTCCTGCGCTTCTCTAAGGTTCTCCAAAAACTCTTGGAAAAGGTCTTTGGCCTAGTTATATTGGATTCCCTTTGCACATTTTTCAACCAACGCAATATCTGATGCCAGTAATTCCTTGGCTCGACACTTCCTCATTATTTTGCAAGTTAGGATCAAGGTTCCAAACTTGACTGTGGGGTCATTTATTACATTGACGAAGAACCCCTCGGTGTTTCTTTTTACCCCATAATTCTTCTTCACATCATCTGAAACCATTTTTACTTGACCCTTTCCTCCAAACGACACCGTAGGATCTACTCCTTGGTAGGGAAAATTGGTAATTATATGAATGAGGGTTGCATCAATGGGTATGGGTGTCCCCAGCCAGAGGAAATTATCATGCACCAGGGCCAATAACTGGCACACAAAAATATCATTAATAGGGCTATTCCTGAAGCTTGGGATCGTTAAAAGGTCCAGTAGTCCCGACTACTAATATCCCATGGCCCATTTCATTGGTTCCACCTTAAAAAATCCGCCCTCATAAGGTACCTACTCCAATTTTTCTAATGGTGCAATGTCTGGGAACTTTGTGCGGTCCCCCAAGTCTCAATCTTCCATTTTCAGCACGGGGATCTTTGCGAACATATCTCCCTCGAATGGCACATTCTATGGAAGAAATGGCATGTTGACATGCGAAATGACCTTATCCAGGTCCTTGGTCACCTTGACTATGGGCTTGCGCAATGCCATGTACTTGGGTAGCGGCGAGATCGAGTTAATTTCTTCAACTACATTGTTCTCCAGTATTTCTGGTTCTTCGGCCATCAAATTCTTCCTTTGCTCTATGAAAGAGGGGTTTGGCTTTAGATTCAGCTTCCGAGGGGATTTTATGGTCCTTCATGTCCGTCCCTTCTTCTGCTTCTGTTTTTGTGGAGTTTCATCAGTTGGCAGTGAAGATGGAGTAGGTTTTATCGCAGTCATAGATTTGGGAACTAAATGAACCAAACCTTGCTTTCTCATTGTTTCTTAAAATGTTTCAAATAACTCAAACATAAAAATCAGCAGAGGATGCAAGAGAAACAATGTCAATATTCTTAGGATACTCCGAAAGCAAGAGGATTGAATGCGGCCCCTCATGTTGTATTTATAGAGATGTTGTGACCCAAACGACCTTATGTATGTTGATGCAGCTTCATAAATGCTAAAACAAATCCACATATGGCATAATCTCCTCCATAAATACATATTATCCACTCCACCAAATAGTAACCAAGCTTTCTCGTCCAAATTTATTGTTCCAACGGCTATTTTATGGGAAGTATTCAAGGGCAACATCCTCCTGGTGCAATATCTGTGCTGGCTTCATAGATACTTGCGCTTATTCAATATTTGTCACACCAAATATAATTTACAACTTTTGACAAAAAAATTTAGAGTCTTACACCCTCTTTCAACTGTTGTGGGTGCTAGTACATTCCTCCAACCATATAGTCATTGATCACACGCAGGGATAGGATTGTCCCTGTAAGTTTTTAACCGATTTCTATTCACACATCTAGGAAGTAATTCACCAAGCAATGTAGCCAAATAGACCGAACCTCCCTCAGTGATTTCCTTGATAATATAAGGCCTGAGATAGTTCATTTTGAATCTTCTTGGAAATCATGCAAGCTTACTGTCATACAAAAAAACTAATTCCTCCTTCTTAAAAATATTATGTCTGATATGGCGGTCATGCTGAGCCTTTTCGTGCGCTTTATGTACTTGTTGATGAATCCCAGTAATAAATCTATCTTCTTCTAGCGCGCCTAGCTACGACAACCTTTCTTCCATACTTTCTTGATCAACCATGTTGGTTATTGCAGTGATGTGTAGACTAGGAATAATGTATTCCATCGGCATAATAGCCTCATGTCCATAAGCTAACCTGGTGTTAGCCATCAGTAAATTTTGTTTCAGTAAATGATGGCTAAAACAAGTTTTTAGTCTTCAAGAAACAAATTTCCTACAAAATTTGTGACTTCTTGTAGCCTCTTTATGTCCCTTATCCAAAAAAGTCCATTTCCCTAATATTTTCACTCCAAAACCTTTAGAAACCATGCTGATATTGAAAAATATTGTTTTTTAGGCCATTTTCCATCATTTTCTAAACCTATTTCACTCATTGTTTGCCCTTATTTATCCTTCATTTTCCCCTAAAATATCCCCATTTCTCCTTCTAATTTTCCCTTCATTATCTTAAGAAACCTTCAAAAATTCCTTTTAAACTCATAAAAAATCCTTTTTATATGGTTTAAATTACCCATTTTTCCTTATCGGAACCTTAAAAACACCTCAAAAAGCCTCATTTTAGGCCTTTTTCGCTCATATTAAAGTTTTGGGTTTTTAACCCTTTCCGGCTTAGCCCCCATCTTTTTCTCTGTCATATCAGCAAGCCCCGCAACTGGGTGCTTAAACCTTTCGCTCTCAGCCCCTCTTCCCTTAGCCCCAGTTCTTCATTCTCCCACAGAAACGCGCTTTTTTTTCCCTTACCCCGAGCCCCCATCGCATTGGCATTTCGATTAAAAACCCGAATTTTCTTTATAAACTTCCCACCCTAATAACATTACAGTGACGAGATCTACATCGTAGATCCATAGGATCCGACAGCCCTCATTTACCCCATCAATCACCCCATCTCCTCCATTTCCTTAGCCCCTTCCATCTGCTCTTGGTCATCTTATCCCTCCACAGGACCGAGCCTCCTACCTAGTCCCTAGCCCCCTTCTCTTTTGCAATTATTTGCGCCCCCCCTCCCCCCCTAATGACAGTTCTTAGCCGTAGATCTATATGATCTGACGGCAATAATTCACCGCCACCATCCCTTTCCTTCCTTAGCCACATTCCTTTATTTCCTTTTGTCCCCACCTTATCACTCCACAAATCAATCCCCACCATTGATCAATCAAATCCAACCATTCTTGATAAAATTTTCCAATCCAACCCCTCCATACCCACCTCCCACTACCCAGTCCCCTCTCCCAATCACTCTCCCACACATGGCTTCCACTAATTCCTCATCGGAGCACCTTTCCCCATCGCGCTCATCCCCTCGTCGTTGGATCTGCCCCGCCTCATCCAACGGTCAGCATTGTGTTTCATGCAAATTTTTCCACCAGGATTTAATGACCCAAAATCACGCGAGACTACTAGTTTTGCAGAAGCCACGCGTTCCCTTTTGCTTAGATCGCATTCCCTCTGAGAAAAACCACTTACCACTCATTTGTCGCATTAAAACCGCTGAATTTTTCACAAAACCATTTTTCCATTGCACGCCATAATTTGATTTTTAAACCATTCCTTTTGTATTTCTACCTCCCTCCACGCATTTTTCCCTCTGTCTCATTTCTCCTCCGCTAGCCTCCTAAGTAGTCAAAACCCTCCCTCCCAGGTTTTTATAACATTTTTTGTGGTTTGTTGTGGGTTTTAAAAGGAAGGCCTTTAAAGAAAAACAGTCTCATAGCCAAGAAAAAGTGGCACAGGGCCAAATATTACCATCTCTAAAGCCTAATCAACGCAGAAAAGAAGCTATTGGGGTATAAAATTTGGGTCTTAATCAATGTTTAATGAACACTGGTTATATCATTAAACCCTCCACAGGCTGAAGACACATGTACACCAGCAAACACAGTGGTAAAAAATTTAAAGGGTCAGCGAATAATCAAAGTTAAATGGGTTAATGCATAATATTGAAGGATTAAAGGTTTAATCCTACAGTTTTAATGTTAAAACAAATTTTAATGGTGAATGCAGCCAGTGGGAAAAAATTAAATCTCCAAAGATGATTATAAAGGCCCAAAGAAATATCAAGGCCTAATTAGGGTTTAAAAGTGACAATTTATGATAGATCAAGAGGAGGAAGGCTTTAAATGTTGAATCATCAAAGCAATTACTCCTCCAAAGATCAGAAATGCCACCTACAGGCCTATTTCCTTAAACGAATACACAGTAAATGCACAGTCAGAGATATTTTTCCAAAGACAACTTAGAATTAATTTCCAGCCTACCAAAAGCCTCCAAAGTCAACAAAAGTGGCTAAAGTAGATAAAATTTAATGTAAAATTAATGAAAACAGAGTAAAAACATCTGAAAAATTCTCCATTTGGCCTCCCAAAGGTCTAGAAGCATTTACTCTGTGTTAATTAAACAAATATACCTCCTTTCACTCCACCTCCTCAATGTCACCTATAAATATCATGTGAGGGGTTCATTACTATTGTTGGTTGAATACTCACTGAATGTAAATAGCTTTTGAGGCTGCTGAAGCTCTGTATTGTAATTGAAGAAAGATAGGTTGAGATGAGAATTTTGAAGTTGTAAAATACCCACTGGACTTGAAGATTGTAACTAGTTTGAACATCAAATACACAAGCTGATTTATGGGATCCTGGTTTATGTCAATGGTGATGTTTTTCTTACTGTAATTGTCATTTTTGTCATGTTTTCCATATTGTCCACTTTCTTTGATAAATAAACGCAAATATAGATTAGGATTTACTGTCAAGTACCCTAAATCTCACTGATAAATATTTATCTTTATGTTTTCTACTAATTGTGTATTTGAGGATAATTCTATAGAGTGTGATCAGTCAAGGAATGTTGGCGAGCCCATGTCTTGCTGCGTAAAACTTGAGATTCTATTCTTGAATGTTCTTGAAAAGTTTGCTAAGTAAATTTGAACTAGGGAAGTCTATGGTTAGCCCTGTCCTCTAGTTTATCTCAAATAGTTGCTTTGAAACGTTCCCTTAAGAGTATGCCAAAAGTAGGATAGGTTCAAAGTCCTTACCTGATCTTAGGCTATTTTATGTTTATCATGAATGTTTTCCTTTAAGAATATGTTGAAAGGAGGCTAGATTCAAAGTTCTTACTTGATCTTAAGCTATTATTTGTTTTTAATTTTTTCCTTTAAAGTATATCAAAAGCAGGCTAGTTTAAAATTACTTACCTGATCTTAGGTTTTCCTTTGTTCTTCTTGTTTGTTTCTGTCTTTCACAACACTTGTTATGTTTCCATATCACAAAATCAATCTAAGGAATCCTTTGACATATATGACTTGCCCCATGGATCACTTTTTAAACTTGTTGTGCAATTAAATCCTCTTGTGACTCCATAGCCCAATGGATTGATACTATTTCTTACCTATCCTATTAGCTAAACCATTTTCAACCTACTCACACCTTTACCCTTCAAAATACTTCCTTCATTTTGATGATATTCTACCCAACCAAAACCAAAACAAACCCTTGTACTTCATAACTAGCCTAATATCATATCATAAGCCTTCAAGAAGTATCTTTGAAAACAATTATATAGAGAGATCCATCTCTGAATCCAGGAGGGCTAGATCCTAGGATTCCAAAGTGGTTTTGATGTTGGCCTCTGTAGCATTTGTTCTTGCCAATCTTGCAAACTATGGAGACCTAACAGAGTGGCGACCATACTGGAGAGATTATTGAGTAATAGATAATTTCACAACTCAACTAACCCCTATTTCTACAAAAATCAAGTGTCACCAAGACTGGTTATTATTGATTGTTTATGGTGAACAACAAAAAAACCTTGAAAACAAGTAAAAATCCTTCACCTGGCGACTCCATTGGTATTCAGTAGGCCTACTGACCCCACTGGTTTTTCCTAAGACTCCACTGGGAAACTTTCATCATAATATCATAACAACTCAGTTAAGAAGACTTTGAGGATTAAGTTTTCTTTGAAAAAGATTAGTTAGCCTTTAAAATACTGTCATACTTGGCTGAAATTTTCTCATCATTTGGTCTAAAAACACCACATAGTGGCTTCTAGAGGAGATTATACTAGAGAATTTTCTGACCCAAATCCTCTTGAGATAGTAGATAATCCAGAAAGTATCCTTAGGAAATCTCCTAAATCCAAGACTTCAACTATTGTTAGACCAATTGATAGAGCTAATTTTGTTCTTGGAAATCTCTTAGTTCTACAAGATTCACAAGTTGACTTAAGAAACCTATCCAGAACTAAGTCACTTAGTGATATAGATCATATAGACTTTAAGCCTTCACACTCACCCCAATATAGTGGTGAACATACTGATAGTAGAGAAACCACTCCACCTGACCTTCATTTCATTCATAAATTTGGTTTTTCTCATCCTAGATCTACTCAACAGTCTGGAGTAGGTCCAAGTACCTCTGTTATCCATGCACCCATTGTTCAAACCACTCCATTCCATCCTCCTCCTCCTTTCATAAACCCTCTCTTAGCCACCTATAATATGTTGTTATACCAAAAGGCGGCTAAAACTTTTGGGAGCCTCCAAGGAACAAATTTTATCACTAAAAATTGTTGGCTCTTGAAGTCTCTCTAAGGCCTCATGCCTCTCTCCAGATCCCTTATTGATGTTTACATCCTAAAAGCCTTTGAAATCCTTCAAAAATCCCAAGTTAAATACTGCTACAGAACCCCTTGGTCCCCTTCCTTTTCTTCCTCACTAACCTCATTTTCTATTCTCCATTTCCCATGAAAAACCTAAAATTTCATGTTTCTCCCTTTTCATTTCATTAAAATCCCTTTTATAAGGTTAAAAACCCACTTTTTAACCTTACCGAAACCTTCATTTCCTTCAAGAAACCCTTCAAAAACCATGAAAATACATGTTTTTATGTATAGGACTTAAGCTCCTCGAGCTTAAGCCCTTAGCCCCTTTCTTCCATACGCCCGCACCCTGGAACCAAGTTTTAACCCTTTGGCGCTTATCGCAAAGCGCAGATCGCAGAATTTCCAAATTGTTATTTTTTAAACTGAGCCATCGCAAATATTTTCTCTGCGATCCATTGCAGATCGCAGATCGCAATTTTTAGTCTTCCTCCAAAGAGCCATCGCAAATATTTGCGATGCAATCCATCACAGTTTCCGCCCATCTCATAATTGTAATATCGCATTTTCTCTCCGTCGCATAATCCGCCATCGCGTTTTCCACTTTTGCGATTTGCGATCAGTCCCACCGAGCCCATCGTACGATCCCCTCGTCGCTCATATAAAATGCGCCTTTTTCCTTTGTAAAGTTGAAAAATGTCATATTTTATTGTTTACAAAGGTTTTCTGCCGGTTCGTTTTTAATAAATCTCCGCCGTCGATCTGCCCCGAAGATTGGATGGTGCGGAGCGCGACTTACCTTGTGGACCCCCCATCTATGCACTGTTTACCAAACCCGCTTGGTTTTTCCACACCACTCTTCGGCGGGAAGCAGTTTTTTTCCCAATGGCCAGCGAATCCATACATCCAATGACATGCATCCTTTGCACTGTTACAAAACCGCCATGTAACCTCAACCCCCCGCGCGTTATAGTTTGGATCAAGTCGCCCAGCGGAATTCATCATAGCCATCCGATCTAGACCCACGCATCCAGCGGCTATTGTTCACTTTAGTCGTCCGCCCTTTAACCAAAATGCCTGCGCTATAACAAGGCCGCTGACTTTCTAGTGCCTTCTCCCAACCGTCGATTTTGCGCGGTCGACGGCTCAGATTTTATTTTTTTCCACCATTCTATGATTTCTCCAATTAATCCCGACTGTTGGATGACGCCATCCAACGGCCATGCTCCTTCCATATGCCTTCCGATGCAGATTTACCTACAAACGCAGGATTTCATAACTATTGTTTGTATTTTGCAGGGTTTAATGTTTTTCCCTATAGTCAGAGGAAATTCGAGGAATGAGGGTGACGACCTTCTCTCCTTTGAATACATCAAAGGAAATCGTTCGTAGGTGTTAAATTCACGCTGTCATAAGTGTTTCATGAGGCATTGATGCCATATAACCCTGCGCGGTCCTATGTAATAGCGAAAGTACCAAGAATCCAGCACAGTCAAAGAGTATCAGTTGTAGAAGACCAGAGATGTGCCAGTACAGAGGATTGGAGACAGTTTATGGGGATTACGGCTAACACTGTTATCAAAAGCCTAATCCCCGATTTAAAAACACGATTTAAAGAAAACCTAAAGTGTTTATTAGATAGAAAGTACCTCCACCACCATACTTGGGGCGCATTGATTCCTCAGATACCATAAAAGCCACCTGTTGCCTCAAAGCGTTCGAACAGAAGCTGAACTTATTGCAAAGACAGATATTTCGCCTCCAGCATAGCCAGGGAGTTATTTCTGCCAGGAAATAAATGCAGAAATATCTGCAGAGTTACTCCAAACATTACACAAAGCCTCAAAGTCAAATAAAGCTCCCACCGAGCTTAATTCGTAAATGTAGAACAGTTAATACAGAGAACCACTTGTAAACTTCTTCATCGAGCCCCTCAAAAGGCCAAGAAGTCTTGAATCTGTATTAATTGCTTCAAGAGATCTTTTGTTAGATTTCACCTCCTCATTCTTCTATAAATACCTCAGTAGAAAATGAGAAATTGTTGGTTGCAGAACTTTGAAATACACTTGAGCTGGAGACTTCTATCTGTACATAGTGTTCACTGGCCCTTGAAGCTCTGTTTGTGCTAGAGTATTTAGGTTGAATAGTGAAGATGATTTCTGAACTAAAACATTGGACCTAAAGATTGTAACTGGTTTGACATCAATATAAAAGTTGTTTCTTGGGATCCTGCTCTACATCACCGGTGAAGTGCTTCTTTCTTTGTTAAATCGTTTTCCTTCTATGTATGCCATATTGTTCATATTCTACTATGAAGAACAGTTTAAACAGGGTTAGGATCTATTATATACCAGTAACCTTCTCTGGCTGAGAAATCTTTATCTTAATGTTTTCCTTAGATTTGTCTATTTAAGAATGATTCAATACTATTTAAACAGTTAGGAATGTTGGCGTTCCCTCGTCCTTCTGTTTGCTTAAACATTTTTCTTGAATGTGATTTCCATTATTTGAAATTAAAGTTAGACTAGCGAAGATATGGTTTGCCCTGATTCCTAGATTCTTTTCTCCAGAGGAAGATTCTGAAAGTTTCCCTTGGTGTTGATTGAAAGCAGACTAATTTTAAAAGTACTTTATCTGATCTTAAGTTACACTCTATTTTTCTTATGTGTTTTCATACTTTCTGAAGGTACTTATGTGGATTACTGGATTTTTTGTCAATTAAGCTTCTTGAATACAAACTTGCCCAAGGAGTCAATGGTTAGCCCTGCACTTGGTTGGTTTTAAACAGTTACTTAAGAGGATTTTCTTGTTTGGACTAACTATAAATCCTCTGAGAAATTATTATCAGTTTCCACCCCTCCAACACTTTAATGTTTCCATTCCATCATTTTAATCTCAATAATCTTGTGGTATAGATGACTTGCCCCTTGGATCACACTTGATGTTGTTGCTCAATTAAATCCCAGATATGACTCCATAGCTGAATGGACTAAAAACCAGCGTTATATCTATCTTTTTAGCTTAGTTGTTCTATCCACTTGCAACTTCTCACTTTTGAAACTTTTGCACTTAGAACTTTCCCCTCAAGTAACATTTCATGCTCAACCATCCAAAACAAAACAAAACCCTTGGCCTTCATAACTAGCCTAATATCATTACCTTAAGCTTTCAAAGACAATATCCATCTTTGTACATATTGGAGAGATCCCTCTCCGGATTGAGGAGGGCTAGATCCTAGAATCCCAAAGTTGGTTGAAATGATGTTGTTTCTGTAATTGGACTCTGCCAATCTTGCTAATAAATTACAGAGAGCCAACATTTCTGGAAACTCCGCTGGGGAATTTACTAACCCAGAGGTTTTTAAGGATAATTATACGATATTCATAGATTTGGTTCATAGAGCATTTTCTTTATTTACCAGCTGGAGCCACCAGCAACATTTCTGGTGACTCCGCTGGGGATTGAGTTGAGTTTTCATCTCATTTTCCCTTGATTTTCACACAAAAATTTGAGAGTAAAAAGTAGCCTTTTCAAGCACTACCAAGAAATGGTAATCATGATGAAACTTGTTTGAATCAGTGACAATCTAGGTCAACCCTAGGATTCTCATAAGACTTTATCTAACCTTGAAAAATCATCTAGCTTAGCCATAAGAGTAGACTTCCTTTGTCTCATAACCATATCTAAGTTTTGAAACAGAGTTAGGATATTCTTAAAAACCACACTACTAAAAACAACTCAGAAAAACCTAAAAAAATTTCAGATTGTTATTAAATAAACATGGTGGTGGACCATAAAACCTTTTACCTCCAAAGGAGCTAAAAAATTCCACTTGGCGACTCCACAATCCTTAACAGACCTTAAGACTCCACTGGGAAGAACCCTTATCATCATAACATCATTTAAAAATCAGTTAGAGGACTGTAGGATTAAATTTGCGTAAACAGATTAGTTAACCTCTTAAATATTGTCATATCCGGTTGAACTTGTCTCGTTTATTCGGGTCTAAAAACACATCATAGTGGCTTCTAGAAAGATTCACACTAGAGCCCATCCTGACCCTAATCCACTTGAGATAGTTGACGACCCAGAAAGTATCCTTTGGAAGTCTCCTACGGTTAAATTATCAATTGTTTTCAGATCACCCTTGAGAGCTAATTCAGTCCCTGAAAATCTTTCGGCTCTACAACAATCACAAGTTGAATTAGTAAATCCATTCAGAACTAGGTCATTTGATGATATAATACAACTAGACTCTGAGTCTTCACTTTCATCCCTGGAGATAAGTAAACATCCTGGTAGCAGAGAAACAACACCTCCTGATTTACATTTCCTTCACAACCTAGGTGTCTCTCATCCAAGATCAGCTCAACAGTCTACTCCTGATCCATCCACTTCTACTCATCTTACATCCGCTATTCAAACCACCACACCTCTTGTGAATCCACCTCCACCTCCTACCATGGCTGCATGGTATGCTCCCTTAGTCCTTCCTGTACCATTAGTCAATCTTCCACAGGACTATCAGTCCAAAATTACATTATATGATGCTAGCAATGCTACAACTGCATCACAACATGTGGATAAGATGAATGACTACTTTGACAGAAATGAAATTGATGACGATTCTGTCAAGCTCAGATTATTTGCTCAAAGCTTAGGGGGAGAAGTAAGAAAATGGTTTAAAGGCTTAGCCCCCCATAGTATAAATGATCTCCAAGGCTTCCATCAAACATTCTTAAACAAGTGGGAAGTGAGGAAGAATCCTCTCCAAGTCTTTGCTGACTATAACAATCTCCACAGGAATTCAGGGGAAAGTGTACAAGCTTATTGCACTAGATTTAACAGTGTGTAAAATGCACTCTCCCCTGAATTAAAACCTCCACAAGGTTCAGCTTTAAACAAGTTTCCTGAAGGCTTTAATGCTGATATGACCTATTCACTAAGGGAAAGAGATTTTTCAACCCTTGAAGACATGCAAAGGGGTGCTCTTTCTGTGGAAGTGAACTTGATGGAGAAAAGAGCAAGAATGAAGAGCGAGAAGAGAGTATCTTTTAGAGAGGAGTCCACACCTTCTACTTCCAACTCAAAGATGGAAAGGATGATGGAAGAGATGATGAAAGAGATGAGCATAATTAAAAGAGCACAAGCAAGTCAAAATAAAACTGCTCCTCAAAACAGAAACCAAAACCAGAATCAGAATGTTAGAAGGAACCAACCTCCAAACAGACCTACGGAAGAGGATCAACAGATCACTCCTCCTTTTTATCAGAACTATATAAGTGAGGTTGAGGAAACAGACGAAATAACAGAGGATGGTGCTATCAACATGCTGGAGGTCGATGATGATGATTTTGAGATTCATTATGATAAAAAACAAGGTCTATATACTTCGTATGATGACGAAAGAGATGATGATGAAAATCATTATCAAGGCATGGAAAATGTCATCATAGAAACTCAAAGGGAATATGACCTCAAAAGCAAGACCAGTCAACAAACTCCCAACAACAAAACCTCTGACAAATCTTCACAAAACAGCACTACAACCAAACCTAAATCGGTTAAACAAATGGACAAAACAGTGGCTGTGAATTCTAATAAAGGTAAAGAGAAAGGCACTCAAAACGATGAAAAACAGAGTGCAGACATTAGTAGTACTAACACCTCGGCTAGTACTCCTGTTAAAACAACTATGTCAAGTGTAAATAAAACAAATCAGCAAGTTGATATTGCTGATAAAGTGACAGCTAATAAGGCTGAGACAAGCACTCCGAAGAATCAAATACCTTTCAGCCTAGAACAGGAAATGTCAAAGATTAAAATCTCTGTTCCTTTGACTGAGTTAGCTACCCAACATGTATATAGGACCCAAATTTTGAAGGCTTTGAAAATAGAGGAAAATGGAGATACAGTCAATCTTAGTGATGACCAGCCGGAGCTTATTTTTGGTCCAAAGATTGAAGGTAGATATCAAGAGGGACCTGTTCCTCCTTTCTACGTAAGTTTAAACGTTCATGACAAAATTTTACACAACGCTATGCATGATTCCGGGGCTTCTCATAATTTAATGCCTAAAGCTGTGATGGAGAGCCTTGGTTTAGAGATCACCAGACCTTACAAGGACCTATACTCCTTTGACTCCAGTAGAGTAAAATGTTTAGGACTAATCAAATATCTCTGTGTTAACTTAGCCCAGATTCCAGCCAAATGCTTACTCATGGATATTGTTGTGGCTGATGTACCCCCGAAATATGGAATGCTTTTATCAAGATCTTGGGGGGCTAAGTTGCAGGGAACCATGCAAATGGACATGACCTATGTGACTATCCCTGTTTTCAATCAAACTAGAAGACTTTACAGGGAGTCCCATATGCAGTACACAGTCACAAGCCAAGACAGACCACAAAACTCTCCTATATATTCTGTCAATACGGGCCTTGATTCTTTTATCATGTTTAATGATGAAGCACTCAGTGAACAATTCACACTAACCGAATTAATGGCCGACAGAGAAGAGGAGGTAAAAGTCAATGAACCATCGAAACAGTTTGTTGAACCTTTAAACAACAACAAACCAGATATGGGTCTTGAGCTACAAGTCGCACGTCCTTCGCTTTTAAACCTTGACACTCAAAAAAGTGTTACTCTGCTTAACGAAAATTCTGAAGAGTCAAAACAAATTCAATCAGGTGCCGCTAATCATGAAAAATCAGAAGGCACGATAGTTGAAGAGGACAGTAAACATGATGAAACCAAGACCAGTCCTTTGTGGATTATGTATTTTGATGGGTCATGCACTAGAAATAATGTTGGTGCAGGTGTTTGGATCACTAACACTGAAAACAACCACACAGAATGCATTTCATGCAAATTAAACTTTCAGTGTTCAAATAACATAGCAGAATATGAATCCCTTCTCTTAGGCTTGCATCTCTTGAAGAAGTTAGGAGCTAGAAGAATTAACGTGTATGGGGATTCTGAGTTAATCATTAGGCAAGTCAATGGGGAGTATAATGCAAATCATCCCAGACTTAGAGCCTATCGGAATGATGTCATGGACCTTTTGACAACATTTGATGAGTCAAACCTAAGTTTCATCCCAAGGAAAAAGAACATTGCAGCCCACAATTTAGCTTTTGCGGCCAGGACATGTCTAACGCCATATGAGACTGGAGACAACACAACTCCGATAAAATTTAGACCAGCAGTGCCTGATAATGAAAAATATTGGCAAGTGTTTGACAATGACAAACAAATAGAAGACTTCATGCAATTCAGAAATGAATTCGAACTGCATAGTTCGGACTGATATTATGATACAGACTACAGTGAAGAAAACTTTCTTGGTAAAGAAAAATCGTCTCCTAAACCTGTCAATATTAACCTACTGTCTAGCAAACTCAGTAACAAAATAGAATTAAGTGCAGAATAAAAAACAGAAGAATTGGAAACTCTGCACTCTAAAGACGAAAGTTTGCCTAGGGGCCTGACCCCTTTAGAAGAGTTGTTTGATTTTAACGATGTGGCGAATAAACCAAAACTGGAGCCTGTAGAGACTGAAGTGGAAGAGTGCAATATAGACATTGAAGAGAAACCGAAAATGATCAAACTGTCCAAAACTTTGCCAACTCACACTAAACTCAAATACACAAAGCTGTTCAAAGAATTTTCTGATGTTTTTGCATGGAGTTATGAAGATCTTAAATCCTATGACACTGAAATAATACAGCACAAAATCCCTCTTAAAGAAAACCAAAAACCATTCAAACAGAAACTGCGCAGAATAAACCCTGTCTAGTTGCCGTTGGTTCAAAAGGAGATCATGAAAATGTATGATGCTGGTATTATTGTCCCTGTTAGATATTTTGAATGGGTATCTAATCTGGTGTCTGTTAGGAAGAAAACTGGAGAAATCAGGCTTTGTATAGACTTTAGGGACTTAAAAAAAGCTTCATTAAAAGACAACTACCCTTTACCAAATATGGATCACATTCTACAAAGGGTGCTAGGGTCTAGAAGAATTTCTTTGCTGGATGGCTATTCGGGGTACAATCAGATCTTGGTTTACCCTACTGATCAATTAAAGACAACCTTTACTACACCATGGGGCACTTTCATGTATGTGAAAATTCCTTTTGGTCTAATGAATGATGGAGCAACCTTTCAGAGAGCCATGGACATAGCATTCTCGGAAGAATTGGGCTTCTTCATCATTATCTATCTTGACGATGTAACTATGTTTTCAAAAATAGATGAAGAACACTTAGAACATTTGAGGAAAGTTTTCGAGAAGTGTAGAAAGTTTGGGATATCTTTAAACCCTAAGAAAACTTTATTTGGTCTCCAAGAAGGTAAACTTCTTGGGCACATTATTTCTGAGGAGGGTATTAAGATTGATCCCAAGAGGATTGAGGCCATATTGCAAATCTCTCATCCTCGAAACATCAAAGAGTTGCAGTCTTTCATTGGGAAGATTAACTTTTTGAGAAGGTTCATCCCTAACTTGGCTGAGCTCCTTAGGAATATCACAAACATGTTGAAGAAGGAGCAAGGGATAAAATGGACCTTGGAAGCAAAGAAATCCTTTGAGTTGGTGAAACAAGCATTAATCAAAACACCGGTTCTCATAAGCCCTGATTTTTCAAAAGATTTTTATATCTTCTCATGTGCATCAGAACATACCATAGCTGTTGTCCTTTTACAAAAAAATCCACAAGGACAAGAGCAACCTATTGCATTCTTTAGCAAGGCATTGAGGGATGCCCCTTTGAAGTATAACATTATGGAAAAGAAAACTTTTGCCTTGGTAAAAGCTTTGAAGGACTTCAGGGTATACATCCTTCACTCACACATTATTGCCTTTGTCCAAAATTCAGTTTTTAAAGAAATTCTAACCCAGGATATGGATGGTAAGAGAGGTAAGTGGATTGCTGTTATTCTTGAATATGATTTAGAGATAAAACCCACTAAGCTCATCAAAGGCCAAGGTCTAGCTAAATTAATGGCCGAATCAAATTGTGAAGTTCTTGATATTAATATGATTAATGCGTTGGATGACTAAGAAGAATTCTCAGCTCCCATTGTTGAAGACCAATTTATGAATTCTCCTTGGTATGTTGATATTATTTATGTTTTGCTTAATCTGAATACACCTTCTAGTTTATCAAAAACAAAGGCAAGGTTCCTAAAAATGAAAGTTGTAAATTATTGCATTATTGATAAATGTCTGTATTGGAAAAATGCAAGTGGTCTACTGCTTAAATGTTTGCCTGAGTTTGATGCAGAGAAGGTTAAACAGGAGTTCCATGAAGGAGAGTATGGAGGTCATTTGTACTGGAATTCAACAGCCAACAAGATCTTGAGGGCTGGTTTCTATTGGCCTACTCTTTTTCATGATGTACAAAAAGTAACCTCTACTTGCCATAAATGCCAACTGTTCGAAGGCAAGAGAAAATTGTTACCCCTTCCTCTGCATCCAATCACTGTCGAAGCTCCTTTTCAACAGTGGCGTCTTGACTTCATAGGAGAAATCCAACCACCATCTTCTGCCTAGCATAGATGGATTCTCACTGCCACAGACTATTTCACTAAGTGGATAGAAGCCATCCCTTGTAGGCAAGCCAATGAATCAATTATCATAAAATTCATGGAGACTAACATTCTCTCCAGATTTGGCTGTCCTACCAAGATCATCACTGATAATTTAGCAGCATTTGGATCTAAGAGAATGGTTGAATTCTGTCACAAATATCAGATAGCATTGGGGCATTCCACAGCCTATTACCCCCAAGGTAATGGAATTGCAGAATCTTCCAACAAAATCTTAGTGAACATAATCAAGAAACTGTTGGAGGATAACAAAAAGTCTTGGCACACAAAGCTGATTCATGCACTTTGGGCTGACAGATTAACTTTGAAGAAATCTATTGGTATGTCACCCTTTCAGCTTGTGTATGGTACAGATGCAATTTTTCCAAACAGCCTTGGTGTACCAGTGATGAATTTGATTCAAGAGTTGCAGAATGAAGATAATGGCATGAACAGAAGAATAAATTAGACCATTCATCTTCAGCAAATCAGGGAAGGGGTGTATCACAAAGCATTGCAGAAACAAGACAGTATCAAGAAGTTATTTGATAAAAGAACAAAGGCTAGCAATTTCAAGATTGGGGACAAAGTTTTGAAGTGGGACTCAAGAAGGGAAGAAAGGGGCAAGCATGGAAAATTTGACAACCTATGTCTTGGCCCTTACTCTATTCATTCAGTTGCTGGTAATAATGCTTTTTTCTTGCAGAAACTGGATGGAACAGAATTGTTTGGGGGTCCCGTCAATGGCGGGATACTCAAGCATTACTTCTCTTGATTCACGATATGTTTTAAAGCCTTCCTTTTTCTTTTTTCCATTATAAATATTTTCATCCACCATTGCATTCAAGTTGTAAAAAATAAAAAATACAAAAACAAAGAAAATGAAAAGAGGGCAGAAGGAAAACAAGAAAGGCACAACCCCATGCCAAAAAGAGAAATAAATCTGAAAGTGTGCAAGCTCAAATGACACTCCTCAAAACACACTTCTAGTTAGTCAAACTACCTAATATTGACTAATTAGCTCTAAATTTTCTGCTGATAGGATAGTGAATTAGATTTGCCAAACTATTCAATCTTGGCTTATTAGTAGACAGATTAGGATGGAAATGAAGGTTAAAACAAACTCAAAATCTAAACCAAAGTTTTCAAAGAGAGATGAATCAAAACTGTTTTATTTTCTGAGTCACAAAAGAGAAAAAATGGTTCTAATTGGCCCAAAATCAGAATCAAATATCAAGGAAGAGACAGCTCAAACAAAAGCAAAAACAGAGCTGTGAAGAAAAGACAAGGCCATGATGAAAAACTTTCAGATCTTAAGCTGTCCATTTTGATTTTTAATTTTCTGCAAATAATAATCTATGTGCAGCTTGTTTTTATGCCATATATCACAGCAAGTTAAATAGCTTAATCTTAACTTGACTGTTTTTAAATTTTTATCTTAGAATTTAGAGAATGAAAGTTTGTTGGACAGTTTAATCCCAACAGACAGTAGCTTAGGTAGAGAAATATCTGAGCTCAACTGTTTAATCTGAGTTCAGGGAGAAATAAGGAGTAGAAATAGATTAGATTTCCTGCTTTCAAAAGAATAAAATGTTGTGAATAGATTTTGCCAATCCAAGTGCACTCTGATGAAGAAAAAATGCTAGATCAGTAGGATTCGGTAGGTAGAAAGTTTGTATTGATGAAGGACCATTGTTTTCATGGCTGTTAAATTGTTTTTCAAAGCAATATCTTCCAGCAAAAGAAGAGCAACCCAATGGATGAGGCACATGGTCAACATCCCAGAGAAAATAATGGATCAGGCACAAGTCAGCCTCCCAGAGAAATCAAGTCTGAATTCTTGATGCCTTCAAGAAGGCACCATCCCCAAGTGGAGCCACTGTTAGCCACCTATAATATGTTGTTATACCAAAAGGTGGCTAAAACTTTTGGGAGCCTCCAAGGAAAAAATTTTATCACTAAAAATTGTTGGCTCTTGAAGTCTCTCTAAGGCCTCATGCCTCTGTCCAGATCCCTTATTGTTGTTTACATCTTAAAAGCCTCTGAAATCCTTCAAAAATCCCAAGTTAAATACTGCTGCAGAACCCCTTGGTCTCCTTCCTTTTCTTCCTCACTAACCTCATTTTCTATTCTCCATTTCCCCTGAAAAACCCACAATTTCATGTTCCTCCCTTTTCATTTCATTAAAATCCCTTTTATAAGGTTAAAAACCCACTTTTTAACCTTACCGAAACCTTCATTTCCTTCAAGAAACCCTTCAAAAACCATGAAAATACATGTTTTTATGTATAGGACTTAAGCTCCTCAAGCTTAAGCCCTTAGCCCCTTTCTTCCATACGACCGCACCCTGGAACCAAGTTTACACCCTTTGGCGCTTATCGCAAAGCGCAGATTGCAGAATTTCCAAATTGTTATTTTTTAAACTGAGCCATCACAAATATTTGCGCTGCGATCCATTGCAGATCGCAGATCGCAATTTTTAGTTTTCCTCCAAAGAGCCATTGCAAATATTTGCAATGTGATCCATCACAGTTTCCGCCCATCGCATAATCGTAATATCGCATTTTCTCTTCGTCGCATAATCCGCCATCGCGTTTTCCACTTTTGCGATTTGCGATCAGTCCCGCCGGGCCCACCGTACGATCCCCTCGTCGCTCATATAAAATACACCTTATTCCTTTGTAAAGTTGAAAAATGTCATATTTTATTGTTTACAAAGGTTTTCTGCTGGTTCGTTTTTAATAAATCTCCGCCGTCGATTTGCCCTGCAGATCGGACGGTGTGGAGCGCGACTTACCTTGTGGACCCCCCATCTATGCGTTGTTTACCGAACCCGCTTGGTTTTTCTGCACCACTCTTCGGCGGGAAGTAGTTTTTTTCCCAATGGCCAGCGAATCCATACATCCAGTGACACACGTCCTTTGCACTGTTACAAAACCGCCATGTAACCTCAGTCCCCCGCGCGTTATAGTTCGGATCAAGTCCCCCAGCAGAATTCATCATAGCCGTCCGATCTGGACCCACACATCCAGCGACTATTGTTCACTTTAGTCGTCCGCCCTTTAACCAAAATACCTGCGCTATAACCAAGCCGCTGACTTTCTAGTGCCTTCTCCCAACCGTCGATTTTGCGCGGTCGACGGCTCAGATTTTATCTTTTTCCACCATTCTATGATTTCTCCAATTAATCCCGACTATTAGATGATGCCATCCAACGACCATGCTCCTTCCACACTCCTTCCGATGCAGATTTACCTTCAAATGCAGGATTTCATAACTATTGTTTGTATTTTGCAGGGTTTAATGTTTTTCGCTATATTCAGAGGAAATTCGAGGAATGAGGGTGACGACCTTCTCTCCTTCAAATACATCAAAGGAAATCATTCATAGGTGTTAAATTCACGCTGTCATAAGTGTTTCATGAGGCATTGATGCCATATAACCCTGCGTGGCCCTATGTAACAGCGAAAGTACCAAGAATCTGGCACAGTCAAAGAGTATCAGCTGTAGAAGACCAGAGATGTGGCAGTACAGATGATTGGAGATAGTTTATGGGGATTACAGCTAACACTGTTATCAAAAGCCTAATCCCCGATTTAAAAACACGATTTAAAGAAAACCTAAAGTGTTTATCAGACAGAAAGGACCTCCACCGCCATACTTGAGGCGCATTGATTCCTCAGCTACCATAAAAGCCACCTATTGCCTCAAAGTGTTCGAACAGAAGCTTAACTTATTGCAGAGACGAATATTTCGCCTCCAGCACAGCCAGGGAGTTATTTCTGCTAGGAAATAAATGCATAAATATCTGCAGAGTTACTCCAAACATTACACAAAGCCTCAAAGTCAAATAAATCTCCCACTGAGCTTAATTCGTAAATGTAAAACAGTTAATACAGAGAACCACTTGTAAAATTCTTCATCGAGCCCCTCAAAAGGCCAAGAAGTCTTGAATCTGTATTAATTGCTTCGAGAGATCTTTTGTTAGATTTCACCTCCTCATTCTTCTATAAAAACCTCAGTAGAAAATGAGAAATTGTTGGTTGCAGAACTTTGAAATACACTTGAGCTGGAGAATTCTATCTGTACATAGTGTTCGCTGGCCCTTGAAGCTCTGTTTGTGTAGAGTAGTTAGGTTGAATAGTGAAGATGATTTCTGAACTGAAACATTGGACCTAAAGATTGTAACTGGTTTGACATCAATATAAAAGTTGTTTCTTGGGATCCCGGTCTATATCACTGGTGAAGTGCTTCTTTCTTTGTTAAATCATTTTCCTTCTGTGTATGCCATATTGTTCATATTCTACTATGAAGAATAGTTTAAACAGGGTTAGGATCTACAGTATACTAGTAACCTTCTCTGGCTGAGAAATATTTATCTTAATGTTTTCCTCAGATTTGTCTATTTAAGAATTATTCAATACTATTTAAACAGTTAGGAATGTTGGAATTCCCTCGTCCTTCTGTTTGCTTAAACATTGTTCTTGAATGTGATTTCCATTATTTGCAATTAAAGTTAGACTAGCGAAGATATGGTTTGCCCTGATTCCTAGATTCTTTTCTCCAAAGGAAGATTCTGAAAGTTTCCCTTGGTGTTTATTGAAAGCAGACTAAGTTTAAAAGTACTTTATCTAATCTTAAGTTACACTCTGTTTTTCTTATGTGTTTTCATACTTTCTGAAGGTAATTATGTGGATTACTGGAATGTTTGTCAATTAAGCTGCTTGAATACGGACTTGCCCAAGGAGTCAATGGTTAGCCCTGCACTTGGTTGGTTTTAAATAGTTACTTAAGAGGATTTTCTTGTTTGGACTGACTATAAATCCTCTGAGAAATTATTATCAGTTTCCACCCCTCCAACACTTTAATGTTTCCATTCCATCATTTTAATCTCAATAATATTGTGGTATAGATGACTTGCCCCTTGGATCACACTTGATGTTGTTGCTCAATTAAAGCCCAGATATGACTCCATAGCCCAATGGACTAAAAACCAGCGTTATATCTATCTGTTTAGCTTAGTTTTTCTATCCACTTGCAACTTCTCACTTTTGAAACTTTTGCACTTAGGAATTTCCCCTCAAGTAACATTTCATGCTCAACCATCCAAAACAAAAAAAAATCCTTGGCCTTCACAACTAGCCTAATATCATTACCTTAAGATTTCAAAGAAAATATCCATATTTGTACCTATTGGAGAGATCCCTCTCCGGATTCAGGAGGGCTAGATCCTAGAATCCCAAAGTTGGTTGAAATGATGTTAACTCTGTGATCGGACTTTTGCCAATATTTCTTATTACAGAGACCTAACATTTCTGGCGACTCCGCTGGGGAAACCCCGAATCATTTTCATTCAAAGCTAACCATACGATACTACATATTTGGTTCATAGAGCATCAACTTTATTAACTAGTTGGAGCCACCAGTAACATTTCTGGCGACTCCGCTGGGGAACTGAGTTGGTTTTTCATCTTAGTTTCCTTTAAAAACTCATACAAAACTTTGTGAGTAAAAAGTAGCCTTTTCAAGCACTACCAAGAAATGGTAATCATGATGAAACTTGTTTGAATCAGTGACAATCTAGGTCAACCCTAGGATTCTCATAAGACTTTATCTAACCTTGAAAAATCAGCTAGCTTAGCCATAAGAGTAGACAGCCTTTGTCTCATCACCGTAGCTAAGTTTTGAAACAAAGTTAGGGTATTCTTAAAAACCACACTACTAAAAACAAATCAGGAATATCTAAAAAAAAAATTAGATTGGTACTCAATAAACATGGTGGTGGACCATAAAACGTTTTACCTCCAAAGGAGCTAAAAAACTTCCACTTGGCGACTCCACAATCCTCAACAGACCTTAAGACTCCACTGGGAAGAACCCTTATCATTATAATATCAGTAAAACTCAGTTAGAGGACTGTAGGATTAAATTTGTGTAAACAGATTAGTTAACCTCTTAAATATTGTCATATCTGGTTGAACTGTTCTTGTTTATTTGGGTCTAAAAACATAGCATAGTGGCTTCTAGAAAGATTCACACTAGAGCCCATCCTGACCCTAACCCACCTGAGATAGTTGATGACCCAAAAAGCATCCTTTGGAAGTCTCCTAGGATTAAGTTATCAACTGTTTTCAGATCACCCTTGAGAGCTAATTCAGTCCCTGAAAATATTTCAGCTCTAAAACAATCACAAGCTGACTTAGTAAACCCGTTTAGAACTAGGTCATTTGATGATATAATTCGGATAGACTCTGAGTCTTCACTTTCATCCCCGGAAACAAGCGAACATCTGGGTAGCAGGGAAACAACACCTCCTGATTTACATTTCCTTCACAATCTAGGTTTCTCTCATCCAAGATCAGCTCAACAGTCTATTCCTGGCCCATCCACATCTGCTCACCCTACATCCACTGTTCAAACCACCCCACTTCAGCCCACTCCACCTCTTGTATATCCACCCCCACCACCTATCATGGGAGCATGGTATGCTCCCTTAGTCATTCCTGTACCATTAGTCAATCTTCCACAGGACTATCAGTCCAAAATCCCATTGTATGATGCTAGCAATGCTACAACTGCATCACAACATGTGGATAAGATGAATGACTACTTTGAGAGAAATGAAATTGATGATGATTCTGTCAAAATGAGACTATTTTCTCAGAGTCTGGGGGGAGAAGTCAGAAAATGGTTCAAAATCTTAACCCCCCATAGCATTAATGATCTCCAAGCCTTCCACCAAACTTTCTTAAACAAATGGGAAGTAAAGAAGAATCTTCTCCAAGTTCTTGCTGACTATAATAATCTCCATAGGAACCCTAGGGAAAGTGTACAAGATTATTGTACCATATTTAACAGTGTGTATAATGCACTTTCCCCAGAACTAAAACCTCCACAGGGCTCAGCCTTAAAAAAATTCCCTGAAGGATTTGATGCTGACATGACCTATTCGATGAGGGAAATAGATTTTGCAACTCTTGAAGATATGCAAAGAGGTGCTCTTTCTGTGGAAGTAAACTTGATGGAGAAGAGAGCAAGGATGAAAGCTGAAAAGAGGGTATATTTTAGAGAGGATTCCACACCTTCTACTTCCAACTCAAAAATGGAGAGAATGATGGAGGAAATGATGAAAGAGATGAGCATAATTAAGAGAGCAAAAGCAAGCCAAAATCAAACTGCTCTTCAAAATATAAACCAGAACCAGAATCAGAATGTTAGAAGGAACCAACCTCCAAACAGACCCAGGGAAGATGATCAACAGATCGCTCCTCCCTTTCATCAAAACTATGTGAATGAGGTTGAGGAAACAGATGAGATAACAGAGGAAGATGCTATCAACATGCTGGAGGTTGATGATGATGATTTTAAGATTCATTATGATAAAAAAAAAGGTCTCTATACACCTTATGATGACAAAAGAGATGATAATGAAAATTATTATCAAGACATGGAAAATGTCATCATAGAGTATCAAAGAGAATATGACCTCCGAAGAAAAACTAGTCAACAGACTCCCAACACCAAAACCTCTGACAAATCTTCACAAAACAACACTACAACCAAACCTAAACTGGTTAAACGTATGGAAAAAATAGTGGCTGTGAATTCTGATAAAGGTAAAGAGAAAGGCACTCAAAATGCTGAAAGACAAAGTGCAGACCCCAGAAGTACTAACACTTCAACTAATACTCCTATTACAACCGTTATGTCAAGTGTAAATAAAACAAGTCAACAAGCTATTGTTGCTGACAAAGTGGCAGTAAATAAGGCTGAAGCCAGCACTCCGAAGAATCAAATACCTTTCAGCCTAGAACAGGAAATGTCAAAGATTAAAATATATGTTCCTTTAACTGAGTTAGCTACCCAACATGTATATAGGACTCAAATTTTGAAGGCTTTGAATATAGAGGAAAACGGAGATACAGTCAATCTTAGTGATGACCAGCCGGAGGTTATTTTTGGTCCAAAGATTGAAGGTAGATGTCAGGAGGGACCTATTCCTCCTTTTTACGTAAGTTTAAACGTTCATGACAAAATTTTACACAACGCTATGCATGATTCTGGGGCTTCTCATAATTTAATGCCTAAAGCTATGATGGAGAGCATTGGTTTAAAGATCACCAGACCTTACAAGGACCTATACTCCTTTGACTCCAGTAGAGTAAAATGTTTAGGAATAATCAAAGATCTCTGTGTTAACTTAGCCCAGATTCCAGCCAAATGCTTACTCATGGATATTGTTGTGGATGATGTACCCCCGAAATATGGAATGCTTTTATCAAGATCTTGGGGGGCTAATTTGCAGGGAACCATGCAAATGGACATGACCTATGCGACTATCCCTATTTTCAATCAAACTAGAAGACTTTACAGGGAGTCCCATATGCAGTACACAGTCACAAGCCAAGACAGACCACAAAAATCTCCTATCTATTCTATCAATACGGGCCTTGATTCTTTTATCATGTTTAACGATGAAGCACTTAGTGAACAAATCGCGTTATCCTGATAACGCGATTTCCATTTTTTCCACAACCTCCCATCATGGCAGCATGGTATGCTCCTCTAGTCCTTCCTTTACCTTTAGCCAATTTTCCATAGGACTACCAGTCCAAGATCCCATTATATGATGCTAGTGGTTCCATTACTACTCAAATACATGTGGACAAGATGAATGACTATTTTGATAGAAATGAGATAGATGATGAGACCATTAAACTCAAATTATTTGCTCAACGTTTAGGGGGAGAAGCAAGAAAATGGTTCAAAGGCTTGAACCCTCAGAGTATTAATGATCTCCAAGATTTCCATCAAATATTCATAAACAAATGGAAAGTTAGGAAGAACCCTCTCCAACTAATTTTATATTATAACAACCTCAAGAGGAATGCTGGGGAAAGTGTTCAAGATTATTGCACTAGACTTAATAGTGTTTATAATGCACTACCCCTAGATTTGAAACCTCCACAAGGATCGGCTTTGGCTAAATTCCCTGAAAGATTTGATCCTGAAATGGCCTATCAGCTAAGAGAAAGGGATCCCTTAACTTTAGAAGACATGCAGAACGAAGCTCTTAGTGTAGAAACAAATCTGATTGAGAAGAGAGCCAAAATGAAAACCGAGAAGAGGGTATGATATAGGGATGAAGTTGCACCTTCTACATCTGATTCAAAACTGGAAAGGATGATGGAGAAGATGATGGAGAGAATGAGCATATATGAGAGAGCCCAATCTAGAGAAAATCAATCATCTCCTCAAAACAAAAATTGATCCCAAAACCAAAATCAGAACTTTAGGAGAAATCAACCTCATAACAAACAAAGATATTTTGATCAATAGATAAGACCTCCTTTCCAAGAAAATTATGTTATTGAGGATGAAGAAACAAATGAAAAAATAGAGGATGATCACATGAACATGTTGGGAGTAAGAAATGAGGATTCTGATTTCATTTATGAAAGAAAACAAGGTCTATATACACCCTATGATGATATAAGACAAGAAAATTAATACTATGAACTAGACTTTGAAAATGCCATCATAGGATCACCTAAACAATATGTTCTAAGAAGTAAAAAGAATCAAGAAACTCCCAAGAAGAAAACCTCTAAAAATTCTGCCAAAAACAACCCTGTAAATACTTCTAAAAAAAACAGCAGAAAATCATCAAACAATGGCTGAAAGTTCTGATCCAAATAAGGGAAAAAACACCCAAACCAATGAAAAACACGGTGATGACCCTAGAAACACTAGTATTTCAGCTAATTCTCCTGAAAAAACAATCTTAACTACTGTAAATAGAAGAAATCAGCAAGCTGATTTTGCTGTTGAATTAGTGGCCAAGAAGGCCGAATCTAACTTTTTGAAAAATCAGATTCCCTTTAGCCTAGAGAGTGAAATTTCCAAAATTAAAATATTTGTCCCACTCACTAAGTTAGTCACTCAAAATGTATATAGATGTCAAGTTTTGAAAGCTCGAAACATAGAAAAAATCCATGATATTGTTAACTTGAATGATGATACACCAGAGCTTCTATTTGGTCCTAAAATTGAAGGAAAATTTCAAGAAGGAACTACCCCTCCATTTTACATTAGTTTGAACATCCATGATAATATTTTTCACAATGCCATGCTTGATTTAGGGGCATCACATAATCTCATGCCTAAAGTAATTGTTGTGGTTCCTATGTTTTGGCCAGATTGGCAAGACCAAAAGATAAGACAACATCAAACCACTTTGGGATCCTACGATCTAGCCCTCCTGGATCCAGAGAGGGATCTCTCTATAAATGTAAATAATGATATATCTTTAAAGCTCAAAATGAGGTATTAGGCTAGATATGAAGCACAATGGTTTTTTATTGTTTGCTTGGTTGGATTGGTTGGAGATCATTAACTGAGAAGGTTATGCAAGTAAAGAAGGAACTGAATAGAAGGATGTTTCAGTATGGGAAGGTAGGTCTAGAGAAAGGTTAATCGATTGGGCTATGAAGTCATGAAAGGGGATTAGTTGCATAAAAACTATCCAAGGCTTTCCATAGGGCAAGTCATCTATACTAAAGGATGTTTTTAGATAGATGGTGGAATGGAACATTAACAATGGGTGAAAGAAAGAAACCAAAGTGAAGTCTAAGATCAGGTCAGATGTCATCTAATTCTAGGTCTGCTTTTGACATACTCTCAAGGAAAAAAATCTAGCAGTCCTCATAACCACTTTTAGAATAGTAGAAAACATTTAAGATTAAACATAGAGTGAGGCCCAAGATCAGAGAAAGACTTTTAACCTTTAATGCTTTTGACACTCACTCAAATAGATCTTAGAAAGGCCAATTGTTGGAAAAGGACCCTAGTGGACAAGGCTAACTCTAAACACCTAGTATCCCAATTCTTCCAACTGAAAACAAAAAAGAACATCTAATAAAAAAACTCTAAATTCATACATCAATAAGCATGGACTAGCCAACTTCTACGCTGGTTAAATTATGATGAATTTGCTCTTAGATACAAAATCAACAGAAAACATCAAAGATAAGAAGAGCAAGAAGAATTAGGGTACTTTGCAGCAGTATAAACTAAGCTATTTTATTGATTCTTATCAGAGAATAATGGACAGTGTGAAAGCATGAAATGAGACAATTGCAGTAAGGAAAACATCACCCGTAATATAGACCAGGATCCTGTGAAATTTTCTTGTTCAATTGATGTGAAAAACTAGTCACATACTTCGAGCTCAATGGCTCTTTACATTCCAAACTTCTCTTCCCAGCATACTAAAGTACAAACTACTCAGCTACTTCCCCCAATAACAGTTCTAACAATCAATAAAATCGCTATCAACCAACAACAACCTTCGTGCCCTATAACTAGCCTAATACCTTAAATTGAACTTCAAAATTATATTATTCTTTACCTTTATAGAGAGATCCCTCTCTGGATCCAGGAGGGCTAGATCCTGAGATCCAAAAGTGGTTTGATGTTGCATTATCATTCGGTATTTCCAAATCTGCCAAATCATAGGAACCAAAACAGTAATCATGGAAAAATTAGGCCTTGAGGTAACCAGACCTTATAAAGATTTATATTCCTTTGATTCAAGCAGAGTAAGATGCCTAGGCCTTATAAAAGATCTATATGTTAACTTAGTTCAAATTCCATCCAAAAGCTTAGTAATGGACATTGTTGTGGCTGATATACCCCCCAAATATGAAATTCTTCTTTCAATATCATGGGGTGCTAAGTTACAAGGTACTATGCAGATGGATATGACTTATGCCACCATCCCTGTCTTTAGTCAACCTAGAAGACTCTATAGGGAGACACACGTGAAATACATGGTGAGTAACCAAGAAAGACCAGAAATTTATCCTCTCTATTCTATACACACTAATCTTAACTCATTAATTTTTTACAATGAAGAGATTCCTGATGAGAAAGAGTTAGTTAATGAAACATCACCCAATATGATTTTCCCTTCACATCCAAACATAGTGACAGCCATACATGAAGAGGAAAAAAAGGAGAAAACTAAAATATAGTTGGCTGATTTAGAAAATTACAGCAAAAAAATCATAGGTCTTAAGGTCCAGAACAGTCATAAACATAGTACTGATCATTAAAATCAAAGAAGAAAACCTCAAAACATTGAAAATCTTGAGGAAGAAAACAAAATTCAGCATAGTACAGATCTGCAGGAACCACACAGTGATAGATTAGGCAAACAAAATAGAGAGGACAAGTGCAGGAGCAGTGCAGGAGCAGGCATATGGGTGCATAACACTGTAAATAATCATGCTGAGGGTCATTCTTATAGATTAAACTTCCAATGTACAAAAAACATAGCAGAGTTGAAGGTCTTCTTTTAGGCCTGAATTTATTGAAAAAATTAGGGGCCAAAAGAATAAAAGTTCATGGGGATTCATAATTGATAATTCGGCAAGTAAATGGGGAATACACTACTAAACATCCCAGACTTAGAGCCTATAGAGATGATGCCATGGACTTGTTAAAAACATTTGCTGAATTTAAACTTACCTTTGTCCCAAGGAACCAAAACATTATGGCTAATGGATTAGCCTTTGCTTCTAGAACTTGTCTAACACCTTATGAAACCAATTAATGCACCACTCAAGTCAAATATAGACGAGTTGTCCCAGATAATGAAATATACTGGCAATTTTTTGAGGGAGATAAACAAATAGAAGACGTCCTACAGTCCAAAAATGAATTTGAAATACCAAACTTAGATTCAGATTGTTAGCCACCTATGAAGTTTTTGACAAGCAAACAGGTGGCTAAAATGTTTTTGAGCCTTCAAGAAATGCATTTTCTCCAAAAACATGTCATTCTTGAAGCCTCCATGTGTCTTTTTACCTTTGAACAATATTCACTGTTGTTTCCATTTAAAAAGCCTCACTGTCTGTGAAATAATTTTTCTCAAAAAGGCCTCCTTTACCCCTTATTTAATTCCCACAAAGCCTATGTTTTCATCACCTTTTCCCCTTTTCAAATCCCACAAAATTCCCTCATTAACCCTCCAGATCAACCTAACTCCCCTTTAAACCTTACAATTTCCCTTTGTTTAGTTTAAAACCTCTTTTTCTGCCTACCGGAACCCTTCTCTAAGCCTTAAAAACATTCATTTTGGCGTAAAAACACTTATTTTTTATTGAGGCATTAAGCCCATTTCAGCTAAATCCCCTAACCAATTCCCCACCATGTGACCCATGCCCAAGACTAGACACTAAAGCCCCAGGCACTTATCACAATCAGAGCGTTCCATGTGAGCGCATTTTTTTTGTCAACTGAAATTCTCTGATGCGATGAGGTTTTGGCCTATTGGCTTCCGCTGTGATCTCCACTGTTGATCTACAAAGATCGAGGACTATTGCTCTTACATATTTCTCCACCCATCCCCTCTCTACATTACCCTCCGACTACATATAGACCGTTGATCTCCCCGCCAGATCCGACGGCCATTGCAACATCGCATCATCGCCAATCGGAAAGTCTTAATATGACACTTCCTGTTTTCCTCGATTGGCGATATTTGATCCAATCGTGACTGTCCTTTCAATCTAGATATACGGCCCTCATTCCATCGCGTTTTCATCCATGTTCTCTCATCGGACCTTCCAAAGAGTTTCATCTGGGGATCTCCGCCGTTGATCTCCTCCTGAGATCTAACAGCCCACAATCAATCGCCCTTCGCCCTCTGGGTCCCACCACTTAATCTCCTCCGATTTCATCCAATTTAACATGTTTTCCCTTGTATTCACCCAAACCTTAAACCTTTATGTTTCACACTAAAGGCCTATTTCTCCGCCTAACTTAATATTAACACCTCCATCAGCAAATCTCAACCATTGATCACCAGTGCCTTATCTAATCGGACGGCCCAGAACCATTTTTACACCCAAACTTTGTTACCTTTGTTTTATCACCATTCTGCAACATTTTCATCTATTCTCTCGCTGCCTCCACCATTTCTACCACCATTCCACAGGCCTCCGCCACAGTATTTCACCACTCCCTTGGATTTTGTAATAAGTTTATTGTATTTTGCAGGGTTTGTAGAGTGAGAAATTCACTCTGTCTCTACGGTCACTGTCACTGTGACTAATAGCACAAATAAACCATCACAACAGCGGAAAAGTGTATCAGAGGTGGGATTAAGGGATTTAAACCTGTTATTGAAGAACTTAGTGCTTAATCTTGTGTTCAAAGGATAAAGGCACAGTTTGAAGACTAAAGTGCACATAAAAGACATATCAATGTTTCGGCATCAGCAAAAAATATTTTCTCCAAAAAGGACACCTTTCGTCAACGTTCTCCATGCCTCCTCGAGCCCTTAAAAGATATTTCACTGACAGAAGCTTCTAAGCTATCAGAACAGCAGTTATGGAACATGGAAGACCTGAAGACCTTCAGTCACCTTACTTGCTTCAGAAGACAGAACAGAGTACCTTACAGTCAGAGAGGATTTCAAAGAGCATACCTAGAGTTATTTTCCACCTGACAGAGACTTTTGAAGTAGCCTATAGGATACACACAGTCAATGAAGAAACATTAAGAAGAATGGGTGTGAACACTTCCTCCACTCTGTCTTAATGAAATCAATTAAATGTACATCTACTACCACAGTTACTCATTCTCCTATAAGAACTCCTGAAGAACATATTTTAATGGTTGTTGTTGTTAGTTGTAGGGATTCATTCAATTGTTAGAACAGTTATTGGGGGGAAGTAGCTGAGTAGTTTGTAATTTAGTAGGCTGGGAGGAGAAGTTTGGACTATAATAAGCCATTGATCTCAGAGTATGTGACTAGTTTTGCACATCAATTGAACAAGAAAATTTCACATGATCGTGGTCTATATTTCTACTGATGTTTCTCTTACTTCAATTGTCTTATTTCATTTTAATCATCATGTTCATTATTCTTTAATAAGAATCAATAAATATGGCTTAGGATATACCCCTGCATGGTACCTTAATGCCCACTTCTCTTCTTATCTTTGATGTTTTCTACTGATAGTGAATCTAAGATCAAATTCATGTAATTTAACCAATCAAAGATGTTGGTCTAGCCCATGCTTACTGATGTATGAATTTAGGGTTTTTTGCTTAGATGTTCCTATTGGGTTTAAGCTGGAAGAATTGGGATACCGGGGATTTAGAGTTAGCCCTATCCACTGGGGTCCTTTTCCAACAGATTGGCCTTTCTAAGATACCTTTGAGCTAGTGTCAAAGCATTGAAGGTTAAAAGTCCTTCTCTGATCTTAGGCCTAGTTCTATGTTAAATATTAACTCTATTTTTTCCTTGAGAGTATGCTGAAAGAAGACCTAGAGTTAAATGACCTCTAGCCTGATCTTAAGCTGCACTTTGTGTCCTTCATTGAGAGTTTCCTTTGAGTGTGTCAAAGCAGGTCTGGATTTAAATGACATTTGACCTGATCTCCAAACTGCACTTGGGTTTCTTTCTTTCTTTCAACTTCAATCCTTATTTTTCCATTCCACCATCTATCTAAAATATCCTTTGGTATAGATGACTTTCCCTATGGAAGCCTTTCTTAGTTTTTATGCAATTAATCCCCTTTCATGATTCCATAGCCCAATGGATTGACACTTTCTTGACCTATCTTCTTTTGCCGAAACATCTTGTTATTTTTTTCCTCTCATTCCATTTAAAATTCTCAGTTAATGGTCTCCAACCCAACAACCAAATCACTTAGAAATCCCTTTTGCTTCATACCTAGCTTAATGCCTCATTTTGAGCTTCAAAGATAATATCATTCTTTGTTTTTATGGAGAGATCCCTCTCCGGATCCAGGAGGGCTAGATCCTAGGATCCCAAAGTGGTTTTGATGTTGTCTTGTCTTTTTCTCTTGCCAATCTGGCCAAAACACAGGAACCCCAACATAAGGGTGACTCCCCTGGGGAAGAAAACCTGAGTGCATTTTATCTTAGATACCCTTAAGCACTCAGAAGACCCATAATCTTTAGTTAGATTGGTATTCAATTGCTGATGGTGGATAGCAGCTTGCTTCAAACAGTCAAATTCATCCACCTGGCGACTCCACAGTCCATAACTCTCAAAAGACTCCACTGGAGGAAGAACCTGAAATATGGTCAGACCTCATAGAAGGGTAGAACATTTGGGTTGGATTTGGTTTAAAGAATTCATTTCTTTTTATCTACTACTATGTCCTATCCTACTTTAATCCTGATCAAGTGTACAAAGATGAGACCCACAATGAGTATGGGAAAGATCTCAAGCCTCAGTCTTCAAACCATGAGCAGACCTATACTCCTGTGAAAGACCTGGTGGAACAAGAGCCCCATGGTGTATCTCTCATCCCTAATGAAACTTCAAGCAGTCATAAACCTATTATTGCACCACCTACACCCACAAAGGTCATAGAAAGATATAAGCCCATGGTTTTGCCTCTTATCTTCCAACCCCTTCCTGCAGGACTTACCAATAAGTTGCCCCTATTTGATGGAGAGAATACAAAGATCACTGTTGAACAACATGTTCAAAACCTTGAGGATTTACTTGAATTGTATGAAATAGAAGAATATGATGTGCGTATTAGAATGTTTGCCTTGTCATTACAAGGAAATTTTAAGAATTGGTTTAAAAACCTTCCAGCTGCAAGCATCATCAATTTTCAGCAGTTTACTCAAGTTTTCCTGGATAGATGGGTAGTCCTGGTAAATGTCTTCCTCATCCTAGAAGAATCTCATAATTTGAGAAGAAAACCAGGAGAGACAGTACAAAACTTTTCATCTAGGTTCAATAAGGTGTATAACGCGATACCTTATGAGATAAAACCACCCTTGGGATGGGCCCTATTGCACTATCCAAGTTATTTTGACCCCAAGGTGGAATTCCATATAAGAGAAAGAGAGCCTTCGAGCCTAGAAGAAATGCAGAGCATAGAAATTATTGTCAAGTAGAACATAAGGTGCAGGGAGGAAAAATTGAAAGCAATAAAGAAGGACCAAGCACAGAAAAAAAGGAAGATCTCTTTAGAAAACAAGATGGAAAGACTAATAGAGACAACCAGCACCTTGCTCAACATAGAAGAGGAAGAATATGAGGTTGAAACCAGAAACGACAATTGGAAAGGACCTACACCTTGTCCTCAGAAAGAAAAAACCAGATCACTGCAAGGCATGAGTTACATGCCAAGCATGTATGATGAACAAGATGTTGAATCAGAAAATAAACTTGCAAATTATTTTGAAGAAAGACTTGCTGAGAATCCAATGGGTTTGATGGATAATGTTGCTTATAATTATGATTTATCTAATATTTATCTGTCTGATGATGATTTTTTCCAAAGGGAAGCTGAGCTTGCAAGGCCATCATCAGTAGATTCAGGGGAGGAAGATCATGACCATTGACTGCAAGAAAGCAATGAGCCAATCTAGGATATCTGTGATACTGATGAGGAAAGTGTTGAAATCCTGAGAGCGGACAAAGATTCAATGAATCTTCACTCTATTATATATCATATCATCAGTAATGATTGCCATGAAGAAGGAAATCAATAGCCTTTCATCTCAAAGGATGAGGAGGAAAATGAGGAAGACATTTTTGAGCAAGTAGAAATTAAGGGGCCTTCTCTTGAAAAAGAGGAAGCAATAGAAAAAACCCCTGCTCAAGAATAGATTAATATTTTCACAGAGCTCAGCACACCAGATCAAAATATCTCATAGCTCCAAGAGGACAACACTGCCATATATGACAAGTCCCCCAGTTCAAAAAATGAAGAAGATGAGGGAGATTCTCTTTCTCAAGAGAGTCTTGTTCTTGATCCAGTGGAAGAGGAATAAATCCTGGTTGAAGCCTACCTGCCAAATATTCACAACGAGGTACCATTTCATGATCCTTTTGCTCATTTCCTGCAAACATTTGAAGAAGGATCGAAGGTAAATTTGATTAGATTTTTGTAGACAACAAGAAACATTTTTGAAGTTGTTGTTAAAATACAGAGAGAATGGGAGTGGCCCTGCCTTTCCAACATGCTCAAAGAGATGAGAAAAAAAGACCAGTCCTAGGATCATTTGATGGACTGGATGTATTGGAAAAGAAGGTTTATAATCTACACTTGTAAATATTTCAAGTTAGAGTAGGGTAGGTAGGAAATTTCAATGAAGTTCAGCCCATGAGAATTTAGTCAGTTGTTTTAAATTTATGAAAAGTGTCAACCCATGAGTAGTTTTGTCTTTACGCCATGGCCCACAACAAGCCAGACAGTCTAATCCCGGCTTGACTATTTTTCAATTTTTGTCTTAGAATGTAGAGAAGAAATCTGCTACACAGTTTAATCCTAGTAGATAGTAGCTTAGGTAGAGAAAGTATGAGACCAACAGTTTAATCTGGTCTCATGGAGTAATGAGGGTAGCAGTAGAATAGGTTTATTTTCCTGTTTGTAAAAAATTGATGATGTAAAGGGTCTGTAAGTCCAAATGCACCCAGAAGAAAAAAATTTATGACAATAGTATGGGTAGGTAGTTGTTTGGGAGAATGTTTACTACTGATATAATGTCTTCATGATTGTCGTAGCTGATAAAGAAGAAAAGGATGTGTCAAGTACCAGGCATCTAGCCTACTCCAAAGATCATTTTCTAAATTCTTGACACCTTCAAGAAGATGCCATCCTCATGTGGAGCCACTGTTAGCCACCTATGAATTTTTTGACAAGAAAACAGGCGGCTAAAATGTTTTTGAGCCTTCAAGAAATACATTTCCTCTGAAAACATATCATTATTGAAGCCTCCATGTGTCTTTTTCCCTTTGAACAATCTTCACTGATGTTTCCATTTAAAAAGCCTCACTATCTGTGAAAGAATTTTTCTCAAAAAGGCCTCCTTTCCCCCTTATTTCATTCCCACAAAGCCTCTATTTTCATCACCATTTCCCCTTTTCAAATCCCAAAAAATTCCCTCATTAACCCTCCAGATCAACCTAACTCCCCTTTAAACCTTACAATTGCCCTTTGTTTGGTTTAAAAACCTCTTTTTCTGCCTACCGGAACCCTTCTCTAAGCCTTAAAAACATTTATTTTGGCTTAAAAACACTTATTTTTAATTGAGGTGTTAAGCCCCTTTCGGCTAAAGCCCCTACCCACTTCCCCACCATGTGACCCACACCCAAGACCAGGCGTTAAAGCCCCAGGCACTTATCACAATCGGAGCATTCCATGTGAGTGCATTTCCTTTGTCAACTGAAATTCTCCAATGCGATGAGGTTTTGGCCTATTGGCTTCTATTGCGATCTCTACCGTTGGTCTATAGAGATCGACGACTATCGCTCTTAAATATTTCTCTGCCCATCCCCTCTCTACATTACCCTCCGACTACATATAGAACGTTGATCTGCCCGCCAGATCCGACGGGCATCGCAACATTGCATCATTGCCAATCGGAAAGTCTTAATGTGCCACTTCCTATTTTCCCTGATTGGCGATCTCTGATCCAATTGCAACCATTTATCTTCTGCCAATCCAACGGCCCTGGTGTAATCACAGCATCAACCATCGGAGCTTTGGCCCCCTGCCTTGCTCTGATGCGATTAGATCTCCACCGTTGATCTCTTGAGATCCAGCGGCTCTCATTTCTCCCGCTCTGCTCCTATACCCTCCATTTCTTCCCCACCGATTTAAACTCCACTATCGATCTGGTTTTGGATCCGACGGCTGGTGCTAAATCGTGCATCGCAAATATTAAGTGCCACCCTTCTGCCTCCCCCGATTGGCAATCCCCGATCTAATCGCGATTGTCTGTTCTATCGAGATCTAAGGCTCTCATTCCATCATGTTTTCATCCATGTTCTCTCATCAGACCTTCAAAAAAGTTTCATCCAAGGATCTCCATTGTTGATCTCCTCCTGAGATCTAATGGCCCACAATCAATCGCCCTTCGCCCTTCAGGTCCCACCACTTAATCTCCTCCAATTTCATCTAATTTAACTTGTTTTCCTTTGTACTCGCCCAAACCTTAAACCTTTATGTTTCACACTAAAGGGCTCTTTCTCTGCCTAACTTAATATTAACACCTCCATCAGCCAATCTCGACCGTTGATCACCGGTGCCTTATCTAATCGGACAGCTCGGAACCATTTTCACCCAACCTTCATTAGTTCTGTTTCTTCACCATTTTACAACATTTTCATCCATTTTCTCACTGCCTCCACCATTTCCGCCACCATTCCATAGGCCTCCGCAGCAGTCTTTTACCACTCCCCTGGATTTTGTAATGATTTTATTGTATTTTATAGGGTTTGTAGAGTGAGAAATTCACTCTGTCTCTACGGTCATGGTCACTATGACTGAGAGCGCAGAGAGACCATCACAGTAGTGGCAAAGTGTATCAGAGGTGGGATTAAGGGATTTAAAACTGTTATTGAAGAACTTATTGCTTAATCCCATGTTCAAAGGATAAAGGCACAATTTGAAGACTAAAGCGCACATAAAAGCCATATCGGTGTTTCAGCATCAACAAAACATATTTTCTCCAGAAAGGACACCTTCCGACAACGTTATCCATGACTTCTCGAGCCCTTAAAAGATATTTCATTGACAAAAGCTTCTAAACTATTAGAACAACAGTTATGGAAGCATGGAATACCTGAAGACCTTCAGTCACCTTACATGCTTCAAAAGACAGAACATAGTACCTTACAGTCAGAGAGGATTTCAAGGAGCATACCTAGAGTTATTTTCCACCTGATAGAGACTTCCGAAGCAGCCTACAGGGTACACATAGTCAATGAAGAAACATTAAGCAGAATGGGCGTGAAAACTTCCTCCACTCTATCTTAATGAAATCAATTAAATGTACATCTACTACCACAGTTACTCATTCTCCTATAAGAACTCCTGAAGAACATATTGTAAAGGTTGTTGTTGTTAGTTGTATAGATTCATTCGATTGTTAGAACAGTTATTGGGGGGAAGTAGCTGAGTATTCTATAATTTAGTAGGCTAGGAGGAGAAGTTTGGACTGTAATAAGCCATTGAGCTCAAAGTATGTGACTAGTTTTTCACATCAATTGAACAAGAAAATTTCACAGGATCCTGGTCTATATTTCTGGTGATGTTTCTCTTACTGCAATTGTCTTATTTCATTTTAATCATCCTGTTCATTATTCTATGATAAGAATCAGTAAATCTGGATGAAGATATACCCCTGCATGGTACCTTAATGCCCACTGCTCTTCTTCTCTTTAATGTTTTCCGCTGATAGTGAATCTAAGAGAAAATTCATGTAATTTAACCAGTGAAAGATGTTGGTCTAGCCCATGCTTACTGATGTATGAATCTGGGGTTTTTTTCTTAGATGTTCCTGTTGGGTTTAAGCTGGAAGAATTGGGATACTGGGGATTTAGAGTTAGCCCTGTCCACTAGGGTCCTTTTCCAACAGATTGGCCTTTCTAAGATCCCTTTGAGCTAATGTACAAGCATTGAAGGTTAAAATTCCTTCTCTGATTTTAGGCCTAGTTCTATGTTAAATCTTAACTCCGTTTTTTCTTTGAGAGTATGCTGAAAGTAGGCCTAGAATTAAATGACCTCTGACCTGATCTTAAGCTGCCCTTTGTGTCCTTAATTGAGAGTTGCCTTTGAGTATGTCAAAGCAGGTCTGCATTTAAATGACATGTGACCTGATCTCCAGACTACACTTGGGTTGCTTTCCTTCCTTCGCCTTCACTCCTTATTGTTCCATTCCACCATATATCTAAAAGATCCTTTGGTATAGATGAGTTTCCATATGGAAGCCTTGCTTAGTTTTTATGCAAGTAATCCCCTTTCATGACTCCATATCCCAATGGATCGACACTTTCTTGACCTATCTTCTTTTGCCGAAACAACTTTGTTGCTTTGTCCCTTTCATTCCATAACCTTACAGCATTGTAGCCGCTACAACACCACCCAAATTTTGGGTATATTTAAAATTTCGGGTCCCCCTATGCTAGCTTAGTTGTCAAGGTCTTTCACCGACCCCACAAATCAACTTCATCTAGCGACCTATCCCCAACCCCTCATGAGTTGTCTCGCCATCATGATCAAATGTCGTTGTGGCAATCACGCCATATGTGGGAAGGATCATCCATGCATGCGCCGAACACTCTTGTCGCGTTGGCGTCACTTGTGTAATGAGATTGCCATGCATAAGTTTGAATGGAAACCTTTTGTGTGTTGATGAATAAAAGCCTTCCCATTGTAGGTCATTAAGATTTTGTTTGAAAACTTCTCTCGAGCTTGTTGGTTTCATATGTTTTATACGTCGTCATCGGTATCAAGAATAATTATGATGTCGTTATGTTCCACACGAGTCGACCACGAGTGACAAACTCCTCGGTGGCGTCGAGGACATCAAGGGTAATAAAATTGGGCTCGATGACGAGACGAAAGTAGACGAGCGGGAGGATCGGGGAGCAAGTGATCGGTAGTGTTAAAAAAGGAGGATGGTGTGATGCACATCGATCGAAAGAAAAGAACCTTTCGACAACGATGCAAAGGCCTCCTTCACTAGTGCGCACCGGATGCTTAAAGCGTTCCGTTTGGAAATGTCTAGATCCTACACCATATCATACGAATGTCGAGGGGGTGCACGCGAGGAACATATTTCTCCACTTAGATGAATCGCCTAAATTTTAGCTCGGGGAACAAATCGAACTCGAATATTTCTCTAGACAATGACAATCTCGGTCGAGGCATTCTCGCGCGGGCGGCGATCGCGAAAAGCATACGAGGTGGTATGGCAAGCCAACGGCGAGTTTCAAATATGAGAACGCTCCTTTCAAAAGCAACATGTATGAATCCTAAGCTACATGGTGTGCAGAGTATTCTGTTGCAAAGAGTGACATGGAGCAAGAAATGACATTAAAAACCTAGTCTCCTTGTTCTTTCATATCCATAAATTTTGTCTATGCGGGATCACAAAGAGATGGGGAACCTCAAATTGAAACTAAAAAGGTTATGTTTAAATGTATACACATTTTAATAGCTAGGCACGTTGGTGCATATGCAAATAAAGTCTTTGGAACCACGAAATAGAAGGGTAAATGTTAAAGAGAGCCATCGTGTGGCTTGAGAAACACCTTTCAAAACAAACATCATCGTATTATGAGAGTAAAGCAAATATTCAAACTAAAACAAAGCTCGTAAGCATATGGTTTGAAAACCATAAAAAATTATGAAGGGCGCACATTCAATTGGAAAGGGTGATGTTGTTATGTAATAAAAATCAAAGTGCAAACCCATGTCATTTCCAAGTCATATAAAATGTCAAGCATTCGATGGCACGTACATGGGGTGGTCAAAGTTACGTTTGAAATGGCGGATCACAACTATATGTAGTCCAACGTTGCATGGGCGCCAACGTGCATGTGACACGTTGCATGGAGCCGAGGCCGACGTTCGTTAGCTTGGAGGCGAAAGGTATACAATAAGTGGTCAAACTACGTTTTTATAGCGGATTTACGATGAAAATATCGTAACAACTATTAGCGGGTTTAATCGAAGAGGAATGCCGAACTATACGAGATAAACGTTTGGAGAATATACATATATAACGGTCATCATAACTATAGTGCATGCAACTAAGGCGCGAAGGGTGAAGCCATACGTTTCAAACCATGAGAGATGGTACAACACGTGGCATTCGGTGTGCAAGTTTTCCAATTCAAAAAATGTATTGAGCATATATAATGGTCGAAGGTTTTTCTTAAAACATGGAGACGGGCACGAAGATTCGATAGTGGGGTTATTTGTTATAAGTGTTGATGACCATTATGTTGAGAAACTACAAGATATGATGGTGGTGAAATTACTATGCGTGGGTCCAACATCGTTTAGCGAGGTAAGTGCGTGGGCGGATATGTGTTTGATGATCCAACGTTCGAGTATTCACGTTGCATGGAGCGGTCGACCCTACGTTTTGAAGCTGACACCAAACACATCCATGGACACGTTGCACAAAGTAAATGTTCGATGGCACGATTGATGGCACGTTTCAACTTATGATAGAACATTTGAGCGGGTATATTATACGACGGTGAGAAAGCAAAACGTTTTAAACAAACCTATAGTGGCCGACATCGTAACGACTATCAAAAGTGCGGCGGAGAAGAGTTGCGAGGATTATGGAAACATCGGCGCGATTTTCACCCCTGTTTTAAAAGTTTAGAGCCGATATGCATGCGATTCGATAGTCCAAAGGCATGGCCACGTGGCATAGAACCCAACGTTCGTTGGCGAGATGTTTCAACGAGAATGAAACGTCAGAGCAAGGTGTATACGTAATGGTCAAGGGCTGGTTTTGAACGAGGGAGCAAAGATATTAACCATGGCGCGTTGATAATCAGCGCATGGATGAAATCTTTCACGTGTCGTCCCAAATGTGCGCAGCAACCGTTGTATAATTCACTGCTGTGCAACCAAGGACGCAGTGGCTCGAAAAGCGGCGCCACAAAAGGCATGTGCGCGCTACTTTCGGAAGAATGGATAAAAATCTGATTTTTGCGACCCTAATGGCGGTTTTTACGGAGAGAATATTTACGCAGACAACTACGCTGGCATTTAGAAAGGTGCTATCGATATGGCCGTTACGACCCATCGACTGTCTCCCTGCTTGTCCAGCGGCGGAAAAAAGACGGATCATCACATCACACTCGGATTCATTCGATGCGTTTTCTATTACGCAGGCTCACGAAGGAATGACTGCGGCCACGAGGGCGGATTGTCTATAATCCGGCGTTGCCCTAGAAAGAGCCACGATAAAAGAGATGGGTCGACGCGTATGTACGCATAGAGGTGGTGTTGCGGCGCCCGACATGCATTTGAGATAGAAGCAAAGATGGAGCACTTAGACACGACGATTTCACACAACGGAGGTGAAAGTACGTAGGTGGTAACGCTCGCCCTGGTGACATTCGGTGCAGAAAAAGGTCGAATCCCTTCGCTTGAGTTTGCGCTAGCATGGAAAACAAACACGAGAAAATGGGCGCCCTCTACGATGCGCTGCGTCCGGCACAACCTCCATAACTATGAGTACGAAATGCCTTCGACTTTGTGTCTCCAAAGCGCCCACGAGGTTACGAATACAACCCATTTATGCGAAGGTCGGAGAGGTTTACGGTCTACACGTAATTTGCGAGCCTTACCCGAGCCGGCCAAGGAATTATTTCTCGTGAAGGCGTTGCCTTATAGCGAGTTTACATGCGTGGCTAATCTTTGCAGCTATTGCGAATTCATGGCTACGTTTGGGTTTTCGTAGCCTCATCCCAAGTATCGTGAGCGCACCTCAAGGATTGGAAAAAGTATTGTTAGTGCATATCATAACGCATGTCCGCGAGCATACGAGCATGTTGCCCAAGCCGACACGCCCATCAATTGAGTCGCATTTCAAGCTCGGTCTACAACCATACCAAGTTGCATTTGTAGTATTCAAAGAGGCGCGGGGAAGAGCTGCTCCATTCACTCCGATGACATAGTGACTACGGTGCTGACCATACAGGGGGTCCAATTAATTTTTCTGTGATAAAGTTATCGTGTTTTTCATTCCTTAACATGTGTAGAGTATATATACATATGGCTGATTTAAATCCGCTTATTTGCGAGGTTATATGAGAAGATGTTGGAGCGGCTATGTCGACCCAAATTGAAAAAAGCTGCTAGCTCTCTCCGAAGGATGCGGATCTGGGTTTCGGATCAAACTCAAAACCTCGTGCTATGCGAATACTCGGTATCTTGCTCGAAAGCAGAAACCATTCTGCCCACTTATCATCACATGCAAAGTCCCTTAGCGCGGAGAGTGACACCACCGACAAATAGCGGTTGTCGTTTCATAACGAAGGCGAGGCTAGTCCCCGAGAGAACAAGGTCATGAGATCTCGGAAAGAAAAGACAAAATGAACTCGCTGAGTACCCAAGGTCGCAGGGTCATACATCTTCGATTTTTTCGCCATTGCGACCCGCGAGCCCGGCGACCTGGTCGCGAGTCGCCGTCCTGCTTTGGTTGTCCTCCCTTTTGCGACCACCGCGACTCGGCGACTTAGTCATGCGAGGGTGCATGGTACGCACCTCTTTGGTTTTGCGCCTTTTGCGAGCCCCGCGACCCGGCGACCTGATCGCAAGGTCGCGGTCGCATCTCTCTGTATTTTTCTGCGCCTTTTGCGACCACTGCGACTCGGCCCGGCTGGTCGCAAGGTCGCGGTGCGCACCTCTTCGGTTTTTTGGCAGCACTGGGCCCAGCGACCCGACGACCTGGTCGCGGGTCGCCAGGTCGACGTCTCTGCTATTTTTGCGCACCTTTGTGACCCTGCGAGCGGCGACCCTGGTCGCGAGGTCGCAAGGTACGCTCACTACGGTTTGCCGCCTTGTTGCGACCTAGTCGCGAGGTGCATAGTGCGCATATCTTTGTTTTTACACATTTTGCGACCTCAGCGACCGACGACCTAGTCGCAAGGTCGCGAGTCGCATGTGCTGCTTTGTTACACGATCCGCGACCCCGCGACCCGGCCGACCTGAGTGCAAGGTCGCACCTTGGCCATTCTCTTACAACTTGCGACCTCGCAATGACGGGCCTCAGATCGCGGTGTAGCAGCCGGCTTAGATCGCGGGTCGCAACGGTGGCTCGAGTCGCGAGGTCGCAAAAGAGACTGTGTCGCAAAGAAGCGACCCAACGGTCGGGAAGATGAAAGATCAAGGAAGCCCTGAAAGGCGAGTTGCATTATAAATACTTCCATCGAGGAACTTGCAACGAGAGGATTTTATTTTTGGAAACTCAAGAGCTACATGGCATTGTGTTGAAAGATTATACACTTGAGCATATGAATATAGATTCTTGTTAAAACACCCTATGGTTATGATGTGTTTCTTTGTGCGAGCTACTTTTGTGCTGTATTCCTTGTACGGTTTGAGAACATCCTATGATTAATGAAAGCTGCACTCTTCATGTCATCATTTATGCGTCACTGGCTATACGTGTTGTATCAATGATGTTCATTTTATCATACTGCTCTATTAATGAATGTTAATGAACTATTTTGTTAGCATTTCGTTTTATCTTCCGAAGAAGTAAAGGGGTATCTTATCATTAAGAACTATTTCTTTTGTAGATCAGGACTACCTTATAAAGCATTACCCCCCAAAGATGTGTTGCTAATGACATCTCTTGAGGTGTACGTGCTTTATCTATAATCTTGCTACGCATAGTGTTTGATTCGTGTTTAATACATCAATCCTGTATGTCTGTATCATGTGAATAAGTGTATGTCACGAGTTCAAACGAGTTCTTTTGAGACCGAAGGGAAGTCGTCTTAAGTGGTAGCCGGACCCACACCGGGACGGGATCCCTACTCCCAAAGCGGTTCAAGGTCTAATTGGGACTTTCTACCGGGGAGATCCCCTACGTTGGCCGGACAAATTTTCCCGTCAGCGAGTTTGGCGCTAGAAGGAGGTGCTGAGACCTCCCGACCCGGATGTTTAACGAAAAGGGCGGATGACAAGGCGAGGCCCTTAGAGCCTACGGTTAATCTCATATCACTATGCAATGGCTCGTCCCCAAATCATTCTCCCAGAGATGTTTGTCGAGTTTTATGAACACGGATACTTCATCCCCGATAAACTTATGTATCACTTGTCCCGAGTTTAAAATTTGATGGTGAAAATGGGGTGTCCATAACCCAACTTTGTTTAGATTTTTGTGACTTTGGTGAGTGTTATGAAATTGACGATGAGGGTTTGTTTTGTTTGCTTTTCTTCCTCACCCTCGAAGGTACGTCTAAGCAATGGTGCTGCACTTTGCAGGGAATCTTCCATCCATTCATTTGAACAACTGCGCCTGATGAATTACAACAAACTTTTCACGGGTATGATTTTCATAACGTTTTACTAAAGATAAATGACATCGAGAATGGAACCTCATGAATCTTTAGATGAGTTCTCTGTAGATTCGCTCATTATTGTTTTGAGTTCACGAAAAGGATGTCGATTGGAGGTTGTTAAGATAACGGTTCGCGTATGCGATTCGCTCGTTCCCTTGAACCATTTCGATTAGCAACCCGACCTGAGCCTAGTGTTCCCTATGACTACTTGCGGTCCACGGTTGTTCGACTTTGAGTCTTTCACGTACCATGTCGAAATCCGAACACCCCGGTGGCTCATTATCTCTTTTGACTCATGAAACCTACCCAGAAGCCCACACGATGTCTCCTGGACTTAGTCCTAAATGCGGGATTTCACATTCGGATTATGAATGCGGTTCCACGGTCCGGATTATGAATACGGGTTCATATTCGGATTATGAATCTAGTTCACATTAGGATGATGAATCACGGTGCATATTTGGATTATGGATGCGGTTCCATACGTATTATGAATCGACTCTACCACTTATAAAGTTTATTCCCTTACAAGGCTTTGTCAAATCATTGTGTCCTGCGAACGACACGGATGTGCGTGTTGAAAAGCCTCGTATGGTTAACACCCTGCCGATTCAATCTTTTTCGTTCATTATTTCCTAGTTTGTTTCTGATCACTGTCACACAGTAATTTCTTCGAGACATTCAAAATTGCCTTATACTAGTATTGGCAACAATCATAAACATGCGAGATGGTGTTTCACAATCACGGTCCAAAATCGATGAATCTTTTAAATCGATTTTTCTCACTTGGGATCTTTAGATAGCCATAGGGAGAGCGATTCCCGTCCGAAACAAACTTCAAAAGAATTTTCCCTCTATTGATCCATCCCCGATCGGTAGCTCTAGGAGATTCGACATCTCGGGTACGATTCGATCAAATCAATGATTACGGTGATCCGTATCGAAAACTGTGTTCAATGCGTACCACGAGAGACTATCACTCGGATCTCTTGGCCGACCCTATGAAGACACGAATTCAATGATTCGACTTTCGGAAGATTCAAGTACCCACGAGAAAATCGAAACGCTTCGGCTTAACTTTGACCGTTTTACGAAATGACAATTCCTAGTGTTGGCCGGATAAATCGTTCTTGCGGACAAGGCCAGAGTCTCCCTAGTGTGAGAAGACAATCTAGCAACAAACGAACAACTAAGTTTGTCTTTCTCTAGATATATTAGTTTTACAAATAAATGTTATGAAGGTGTTGATCCTACCTTAGATCCAAATGCTTATTTGCGAGTCGCGATGCTTCCTTTGCATCAATAATCCTTCGTCGCAACAAGGGCCCTTTTGTTACAAAGTATCATCTTTCGTTGATCTGCAATCACAAACAAGAAAATATCAATAGCACCTGTATAACAAATAATCATAAAACATACCTATCATAGTGATCGAGGAATCTATGAAATAAACGATCAACGACAACTTATTCAAATAAACAATCGAACGACAATTTATTGAGAAAAAACGAGAACTTGATTGTATTAATCTTAAAATATACGGAGAAGAACCTTACAACCTTAGCCTTGATGTTCGAAAGGCCTTCACGGGAGTCCGAGCGAGGGAATCTCCTCTACTTTGATAAGTCTTGCACTCTTCCTCCGAAGCATAAAGAGGTATGTGATCTTTCCTCTCAAAAGCTCGGCGAAGGAAATCTAAATCTCAACGAGCACTTCAACTCAAATATTTTACCCATCAAAATATTCTTCAATCCTCCATTAGTTTCCTTATCATAAAAACTTTAACTTCTTGAACTTAACCCAAAAGGCTACCCAATGCCTCCTTTTATAGAGCGAGATGAGGAGGTTAGGATTCCACCTTTAAAGGGATAGAACCCTCCTTCAAAGGGATAGGCTCCTCACATCAAGGGATTAGTTCCTTGAGGTGTGGGATACATGCACCTTATCAAAGCGTACTCATCCCCAAAAAATCTCATCCAGAACCTTCTAGAATTGACCAAAATTCAACTTTTTTTGGTTTTAATTTCGTCGCATTTTTGACTTTACGGGGGTACCGCACCTATAACAACTTTGGAAAAAATGCGTTCTAGAGCGCTGATTTATCTTCACCTTACTGCGTGCCCTAGCTAAAAAGCGAGTGGCTTCATATTACTGCGTACCCAAGGCTTCGAGAGATTTTTAGGGTTTTTCTTCCGGTTCGGGGCATGGAATGAGGAACAAGGTTGTAAGACTTGCAAAGGAGGCATGTATGAGTGTTTAATGAGCTCATACGGTCGACGGAGTATCGTGGAGTGACATTTTTTAGTGTAACACCTGGTACCTTGCTCCTTCCGACGCAAACGCGTCGAATTCACCGTCACGGAAAAAGTCTGGAGAATCAGAGCATTTTGGATTATCGACACCGTCGGTGCGCGAAACATTTGACTCAAATTGATGCAAAAGCCCTACGACATTTTGCAACTCACCACAATCCATGGTCACATCCGGTCGCTTGTTGATCTTGCCCAGCCATCAAAGTTGGGAAGCCACTACGCTCGAAAGTCGGAGTTTGTTCAAGCGCGAGTGAAATTGCCGGCCTACTTTGAAAGTGGATTCGAAATCCTCATACCCTCGGCCAAACCCAAGAGCAACCTCGAGCTGGGGTTTTCCAAACTAGGGTTTCTACGCTTGGATGCGCATGCATCTATAGTCACACGGCACTTGCTTATTGTTTCCATTCCATAAAATTGATGATCCTCACTACCATAATGAGCATCGTTGATTCATTAGACCAACCCCATCACGGTGAATGTGCTTGCCAACAACAATGCTGTGCCCATCACCCCCTCGAATCCAGGATCGTGCACGAATGATTTTGTGTCATTTATCAATAATATTTGAGTTTCAAGAACATATTCACGGTTATCAAGATGAGAGTGGGATTCATGCTTGCGCAATGCGTACGCAGCATGTTCTTTCGTAGAGTATCTATGATCATTTTTACCGTTGCTTTACACTCCTCGGTAAGTTTCATTTCTTGTTACACTTTTTTGGATATTAGCTGCGGTCACGATCATTGTTGTTCTTGCGGGTCGGGGGACTAATGCGATGGTACATATTGGAAAGGCTGATTTTACATAACTCAGTCAGCATCTTTGGTTAAACTAGGGTTTAGGTGTGGGCTAGCTGGGACTGCTGATAAAATTTTTTAGTTCAAAGTTAATTAAGGTTTACTTGCCAAATTTTTAATTCATAGGTTAAAAGTTTGTTTTGTTATTTTTGTTTTCACGATTAATATCTTAGGCAACATCATGTTACAAGTATTTTCTTTCATTTCCTTTTCGATTTAGTATTCATTACGCATAAATAATCATTGCTTGTATTACGCCTCTTGCCACCTACAAGCTGGTTGATCGTTCTCACACATGGCGTTGCATTGCATCTTAAGCCTCGCCCTATTTCATTGCGTCGTACTCTTTCTTCCTCACATCATTTACGTCATGTAAACGCTACGTTTGCATAAGCCCTCATTGCAACTATCACCTTGCGGTCTTGTTTTGCCTGATTGCTGAGCGTGAGCCCCCATTGTTTTTGCGTGAGGTTGTGGTGGCTGTCTCAAAGCGGCTCTCTCTTAGGACCGAGCCATCAAAGTCGCATTCTCAACAAGATGCACGTGAGTCTAAACTCATTTAGCCGGGGGGAGATACGAGCGGGTTGCTTGTAGAGAACCTTATGAGTTTGAAATAGCCTACGCTGCTAAGCCTAAGCCTTGGACCCGGCATAGTCTTGGACGTTTTAATGATCTGTTTTTGCGCACTTCGCCTATTGTGGTAAATGGGATGTGAAGGTTTGGCACAGGGCAAACCCAAATCGAGGATATCTTTCGATTTACAGCAAACAAAGAAACAACCTCTCTTGCTCGTAAAATAAGTCGGGATCCTCATCGCTCGCATGAAAAATAAGTGACACGAGCACATGAAAATAAGTCTTTGACGAAGCATGAAACAAATAAGGGTAAAGGATCGAGAAAGGCTTACTGTGGAGAGGTGATGCAACGACTCATGCAGAAGTCTTGACCGAGCTCGCAGCGGGCGACTGTGTTGTGATTTCTTGAAGTGACTCCGTCGAGGTACTATCCGGGGCTGTGCGGCAGCGAGCAACACCGAATCTTACTTTAAAAATCCACGAGAATAATAAACCCAATGCCTTGCTCTTTACATCATCAACAAGCTACGGCATCTGTGAGCCCATCTCTTTGATGTGTTTCGATTAGCGGGACTTAGTTGAGCGCACAAGGATTGGGCATACATAGCAAAGGGCAAAGTAATACAAAGGGTACCCACGGAACTTGTTCAATATTCCCTTGCATCATTATCAGGACTCCAAGACTATTGTGGTGATATTGACGGAGATGTTTCGGGATTCTACCAGGGTGGTTCGCCATTTGTTGTAGCCGCTACAACACCACCCAAAATTTTGGGTATGTTTAAAAATTTCGGGTCCCCCTATGCTAGCTTAGTTGTCAAGGTCTTTCCACGAGCACAAATCAACTTCATCCCTAGCGACCTATCCCCAGCACCCTCATGAGTTGTCTCGCCATCATGATCAAATGTCGGCTAGGGAAATCACGCCATATGTGGGAAGGATCATCCATCGTACGCAGGAACACTCTATGGGATCGCGTCGCATGTGTAATGAGATTGCCATGCATAAGTTTGAATGGAAACCTTTTGTGTGTTGATGAATAAAATCCTTCCCATTTGTGGGTCATTAAGCTTTGTTTGAATACTTCTCTCGGGCTTGTTGGTTTCATATGTTTTACTATGTCGTCATCATTATCAAGAATAATTATGATGTCGTTATGTTCACGCACGGAGTCGACCCCACGGGTGACAAACTCCTCGGTCGCGTCGAGGACATCAAGGGTAATAAAATTGGGCTCAACGACGAGACGAAAGTGGCGGAGCGAGGGAGGATCGGGGAGCAAGTGATCGGTATTGTTAAAAGGAGAGGATGGTGTGATGCACATCGATCGAGAAAAAGAACCTTTTACGACAACGATGCAGAGGCCTCCTTCACTGAGTGCGCACGGGATGCTTAAAGTGTTCCGTTTGGAAATGTCTAGATCCTACACCATATCATGCGAATGTCGAGGGGTGCACGCAAAGGAACATATTTCTCCACTTCGATGAATCTGGCACTGAAGTTTGGCTCGGGAACAAGCGAACTCGAGAATATTTCTCTGGACAATGACCAATCTCGGTCGAGGCATTCTCGCGCAGGGCGACGATCACGAAAACATACGGAGGTGGTATGGCAGCAAGCGACGAGTTTCAAATATGAGAACGCTCCTTTCAAAAAGCAACATGTATGAATCCTAAGCTACATGGTGTGAAATTATTTCGCTGACTGAGAGTACAATGTGGAGCAAGGAAATGACATTAAAACCTAGTCTCATCATTGTTCTTTCATATCCATAAAGTTTGTCTATGCGGGATCACAAGAGATGGGGAACCTCAAATTGAAACTAAAAGGTTATGTTTAAATGCATACACATTTTAATAGCTAGGCACGTTGGTGCATATGCAAATAAAGTCTTTGGAACACACGAAAGATAGGAAGGGTAAATGTTAAAAGAGCCATCAATGTGGCTTGAGAAACACCTTTCAAAACAAACATCCTTCGTATTATGAGGTAAAGCAAATATTCAAACTAAAACAAAGCTCGTAAGCATATGGTTTGAAAACCATAAAAATTATGAAGAAGCGCACATTCAATTGGAAGGGTGATGTTGTTATGTAATAAAATCAAAGTGCAAACCCATGTCATTTCCAAGTCATATAAAATGTCAAACATTCGATGGCACGTACATGGGGTGGTCAAAGTTACGTTTGAAATGGCGGATCACAACTATATGTAGTCCAACGTTGCATGGCGCCAACGTGCATGGACACGGGTTGCATGGAGCCGAGCCGACGTTCGTTAGCTTGGAGCAAGATATACAATAAGTGGTCAAGCACTGCGTTTTATAATGGATTTACGATGAAAATATCATTAACAACTATTGGCGGGTTTAATCGAGAGGAATGCCGAACTATACGCAGATAAACGTTTGGAAGACATACATATATACGGTCATCATAACTATAGTGCATGCAACTAAGGCGCGAAGAGGTGAAGCCATGCGTTTCAAACCATGAGAGATGGTACAACACGTGGCATTCGGTGGCAAGTTTTCCAATTCGGCAAATGTATTGAGCATATATAATGAGTCGAAGGTTTTTTTCATAAAACATGGAGCGAGCACGAAGATTCGATAGTGGAGTTATTTGTTATAAGTGTTGGTAAGCATTATCTTTGAAACTACAAGATATGATGGTGGTGAAATTACTATGCGTGGAGGCCAACATCGTTGGCGAGGGTAAAGCTGCGATGGAAGCGAGATATATGTTTGATGATCCAACGTTCGATATTCACGTTGCATGGAGCGGTCAACCCCTACGTTTGAAGCCCAACACCAAACATCCATGGACACGTTGCACAAATTTAAATGTTCGATGGCATGATTGATGGCACGTTTCAACTTATGATAGAACATTTGAGCGAGGGTATATTATACGATAGTCAAAAGCAAAACGTTTTAAACAAACCTATAGTGGCCGACATACGTAACGACTATCGAAAAGGGTGCGGCGGAGAAGAATTGCGGGATTATATGGAAACATCGTCGCGATTTTCACCTGTTTTAAAAGTTTAGAGCCGATATACATACGTTCGATAGTCAAAGGCGTGGCCACGTGGCATAGAACCCAACGTTCGTTGGTAGATGTTTCAACCGAATGAAAAGCGTCAGAGACAGGTGTATACGTAGTGGTCAAAAGTGGTTTGAGACGAGGGAGCAAGATATTAACCATGGCGCGTTGATAATCAAAGCGCATGGATGAAATCTTTCACGTGTGTGTCCCAAGTACGCATGGCAACCGTTGTATAATTCATGCCGCGAGCAAAGGCACGGACCGAAAAACGGGCGCCACAAAGGCATCTGCGCTACTTTCGAGAAGAATGGATAAAATCTGATTTTTGTAGCCACGACGGCGGGTTTTACGGGAGAGAATATTTACTGCAAATGACCTACGCTAGCCCCCATTTAGAAAGGTGCTATCAATATGGCCGTTCTTGACCACATCGGAAATTTGTCTCACTGCTGTCCAAAAAGCGGCTGAAAAAAAGCTGGATCATCACATCACACTCGGATTCATTCGATGCGTTTTCTATTGCGAGGCTCACGAAGGGAATGAGGCTGCGGCCACGAAGCAGTTAGTCTATAATCCCGGCGTTGCACTAGAAAGAGCCACGGTAAAAGAGATGGGTCGACGCGTGATGTACGCATAGAGGTGGTGTTGCGGCTATGCAACGCATCGGCGAGATAGAAAACGAAGATGGAGCACTTAGACATGCAGTGATTTCCACAACGGAGTTGAAAAGTGCGGCATGCAATGATAACGCTCGCACAGGCGACATTCGAGTGCAAGAAAAAGGGTCGAATCCCTTAGTACGGTTGCGTTAGCATAACAAACAAAACTTACGAGAAAATGAGCGCCCTCTACGGTCGTGCTGCGTCCGACACAACCTCCATAACTTTGTGAGTGCGAAATGCCTTGATTTGTGTCTCCAAAGCGCCCCACGAGGTTACGAATACAACCCATTTATCTTGAAGGTCGGAGGTGGAGTTCGGATTACACGTAATTTGCGGGCCTTACCCGGCAGCCCAAGAAGTATTTCTAGTGAAGGCGTTGCCTTATGAGCGAGTTTACGTGCGTGGCTAATCTTTGCAACTATTACTGAATTCATGGCTACGTTTGGGTTTTCCAGTAGCCTCATCCCAAGTATTTCGTGAGCGCGCCTCAAGGATTGGAAAAAAGTATTGTTAGTGCATATCATAATGCATGTCACGGCGGTATACGAGCATGTTGCCCAAGCCGATAACTTGCCCATCAATTGAGTCGACATTTCAAGCTCGGTCTACAACCATACCAAGTTGCATTTGTAGTAGTCGAAGAGGCGCAGGAAGAGCCTGCTCCATTCACTCCGATGACATAGTGACACAGTGCCTGACCATACAGGGGTCCAATTAATTTTTCTATGATAAAGTTATCGTGTTTTTCATTCCTTAACATGTGTAGATATATATACATATGGCTGATTTAAATCCGCTTATTTGCAGGTTATATGAGAAGATGTTGGAGCAGCTATGTCGACCCAAATTGAAAAAACTGCTAGCTCTCTCCGAAGGATGCAGATCTGGGTTTCAGATCAAACTCAAAACCTCGTGCTATGCGAATACTCAGTATCTTGCTCGAAACAGAAACCATTCTACCCACTTATCATCACATGCAAAGTCCCTTAGCGCGGAGATGACACCACCAGCAAATAGCAGCTGTCGTTTCATAACGAAGGCCAAGGCTAGCCCCAAGAGAACAAGGTCATGAGATCTCGGAAAGAAAAGACAAAATGAACTCACTGATCTGCCCAAGGTCGCAGGTCATACATCTTCGATTTTTTTCGCCATTGCGACCCTGTGACCCAGCGACCTAGTCGCAAGGTCACAAGGTCGCATTTCTTTGGTTGTCCTCCCTTTTGCGACCTCGCGACTCAGCGACTTAGTCGCAAGGTCGCAAGGTCGCACCTCTTCGGTTTTTTCGCCTTTTGCGACCCCGTGACCCAGCGACCTAGTCGCAAGGTTGCAAGGTCGCATCTCTCTGTTTTTGCTGCCTTTTGCGACCCTGCGACTCAGTGACTTAGTCGCAAGGTCGCAAGGTTGCACCTCTTCGATTTTTTCGCCTTTTGCGACCCCGCGACCCAGCGACCTAGTCGCAAGGTCGCAAGGTCGTATCTCTCTGTTTTTGCTGCCTTTTGCGACCCTGCGACCCAGCGACCCAGTCGCAAGGTCGCAAGGTCGCATCTCTCTAGTTTTTCCGCCTTTTGCGACCCCGCGACCCAGCGACCTAGTCGCAAGGTCGCATATCTTTGTTTTTACACATTTTGCGACCTCCGCGACCCAGCGACCTAGTCGCAAGGTCGCAAGGTCGCATGTGCGCTGTTTACACGATCCGCGACCCAGCGACCTAGTCGCAAGGTCGCACCTTGGCCATTCTCTTACAACTTGCGACCTCGCAATGACAGCTCAGATCGTAGGTCGCAACGACAGCTCAGATCGCAGGTCGCAACAGCGGCTCAGGTCGCAGGTCGCAAAAAGGACTAGGTCGCAAGGCAGCCCAACGGTCGGGAAGATGAAAGATCAAGGAAGCCCGAAGGGCAGTTTCTGCATTATAAATACTTCCTTCGGGAACTTGTAACAGAGGCTTTTCTTTTTTGGAAACTCAAGAGCTACATGGCATTGTATTGAAAGATTATACACTTGAGCATATGAATATAGATTCTTGTTAAAACACCCTATGGTTATGATGTGTTTTGCTGTGCGAACACTGTGTGTATTCCTTGTACAGTTTCAAAACATCCTATGATTAATGAAGCTGCACTCTTCATGTCATCATTTATGCGTCATGGCTATCTGTGTTGTATCAATGATGTTCATTTTATCATCTGCTCTATTAATGAATGTTAATGAACTATTTTGTTAGCATTTCGTTTTATCTTTCAGGAAGTAAAGGGGTATCTTATCATTAAGAACTATTTCTTTTGTGATCAGACTACCTTATAAGCATTACCCCCAAAGATGTGTTGCTAATGACATCTCTTGAGGTGTACGTGCTTTATCTATAATCTTGCTACGCATAGTGTTTGATTCGTGTTTAATACATCAATCCTGTATTCTGTATCATGTGAATAAGTGTATGTCCGCAGGTTCAAACAGGTTCTTTTGAGACAGAAGGGAAGTCGTCTTAAGTGGTAGCCGGACCCACACCCCGGACGGGATCCCTACTCCAAACGGTTCAAGGTCTAATTGGGACTTTCTACCGGGGAGATCCCCTATTGTTGGCCGGACAAATTTTCCCGTCAACACCTTCTTAGTTAATTATCTCCAACCCAACAATCAAATCATTTAAAAACCCCTTGTGCTTCATACCTAGCCTAATACCTCATTTTGAGCCTTCAAAGATGTATCATTCTTTTCATTTATAGAGAGATCCCTCTCTGGATCCAGGAGGGCTAGATCCTAGGATCCCAAACGATTTTGATGTTGTCTTGTCTTTTGGTCTTGCCAATCTGGCCAAAACATAGGAACCCCAACAGGCAGATCACTATATAAAGGAGAACTCGGCCTCACTTAGAAGAGTATCCATCAAACATCTAAAATAGACGAAGTGTGATTAAAGGGTAGAAGGAAGCCTCTCATCCAGCGAAGGTAAAGAGAAGAAGATCAAAGTGTTTTTGGGATTGTTTCTAGGTCATCTTCCTCACACATGTGACTGCAATTAGGGTTACTGCAGTAAGATCACTTCAGTCTTTGGATAAGCCAAGAAAAGTGTATCCAAACACGCTTTATTTCTATTCAAGATCACTAGGAGAAGTGTCCAAGTCAAGCGAAGGGAAGGAACCTCACCAAACTCCTCCAACCAACTCACACATGCAAAATTGTAGTGATTTCAGGAAAGTCAAAAATCGCAGGTCTGTATAAAGAGGCCAAATTTCAGAAAAGTCGAGATCCAAAGTGTAAGAAGTCATTTTGTCAAGCGTTGACCAATAAGAGAAGAAGAAGTTATTCAAAAGGTCCTGTGACTTGGTCTTGGAGAGGTTAGTAGGTCAAGGGTCTTGGTCTTGGAATTCATCAATTGAAGGTTCTATAAGAAAAATAATTTAGTGGATTTTCCTCTCAATATTGGAGAGGTTTTAGCCCTGGTTGATTGCCTACATCTTGTGTCCCTTGTTTCATTGTTGTTTATATTTTGATAATTTTTTGATGAAAATATTACAATAATAATAAAATTGAAAAGGAACCTAATCAACATAAGTAAAAAATATTCACAAGCACTTGTCATTGCTAGAGAAATCGCCTCATCTCTTTGCCCTAGATTTCTCAACACCTAGAATATAGAGTATGTTGTTGAGATGAATGCTTCCACTGGTCTCTAGCTCCAACGAATTAGATTCAATTCATTTCACTGGATATATATTCTCGTCTCCAAGTTCTACTAAATGAGAAAAGGTTCCTTTTGACAAAGCCTGGAGTTGACTGCATTCATATTTCATATGTATGGAAGCTCCACTATCAATGATCCTTATATTATCATCCTTAAAAGTACCCGTGAGAGTGGAGAAGAAAATTCCATCCATCACTTCTTCTGTTATCTTGGATGTGTACTTCAAGATGTATCCTTTGATAGTTTTGAGGAGGTTCCCAAGAGACTTGAAACATTTCTTCATAAATCCTGCCATTGAGTATAAAGAGTAGATGATTTCTTCTAGATTCATGCTCTTCAACAAAGGTGCCAACTAAGATGTGATATTCAATTTTCTTCCTTCACCTTAGCTCTAATACCATGTTGTAAATTCAATATATTTGTAGATTATAATTGACTTTCATTACTTGATAATTACTTGTGATTATTAGTTGGCCTTTTATTCCTTTTATTTCATTTTCATCAAGCAATTACCAAAACAATGAAGATCACAAAGAGACAAAGTACACAAGATATAGGCTCCAATCCAGGGAAAAACCCCTCAAAGGGGAAAACCTAGAAATAATACTTCTCTTCTCATAGAATCAAATCAAATTGAGACTTCCAAGACCCAAAGACCAAAGCCAAATTTCCTCCCAAGCACCAAATTAACACTCCAACAATATCTCCTTCAAGCAAAACAAAATTTTCCAAGGTCAACAAAAGTCAACCTTTCTTCAATCAGGTCTCGGCCTTCACCACAAGTCTGCAACTTCGGCCTACAATTCTCGGTCCTGCAATTAGCCTAATAACCATGTATTTTCGCATGTGGGGACTGAAATATGTCAAAATTTTGGCCTCCTTCCTTCACTAGGTCTTTCTCCTTATCTTCTTGTCCTTCACTCTTGTTTTTCTTCTCTTCTTATTGCAGATCAAACTTTTTTATGTGAATGTCTCAAATGATTCAACATCCCTTCTATTTATAGTTTTATTGAGAAGTTGAATAGGCCTCTTCTATTCCAAATTCACCATCGCAGGGCCGACTTGGCCTTGGAGGAGAAATTGCCTTTCTAGACTCAAAAATAATAATTTTCTTTTGTTACAAAAAGTCCAAATGGGACTATAATACATGAAAAAAATTCTTCTTTGACTTAACAATCCCTAGAAGCATGAAGAACATGCTTTGACCTAGACTTTGAGCATGAAGCCCATGCTTGAATAAAACAATGTTTTTTCTCTTTTTATATATATAAAATATACAATGTCATGATTACAAAGATAATTATGAAAGTTGAATCTAGTTACATTCTCCAACACTCCCCACCTTAAGGTTGAATTATTGAAATGGAAGTCTTTGAATGTTGTTTTCCCTTCAAAGCCTATTGCTCCTTGTACTTTGTCACTAGTATTGGCTCATTAGACTTCCTAGATGCCAAGTTCTCCTCGAACTTCACATCTATGCTCACAATAGTTGTCCTTTGCATTGGAATGAAGTTCCTATAAGCCTTTGAAGTCTTGTTTTACTCCACAAATATTCCCTTCTCTCCTAAGGGCTCCAACTTCATCCTCTTCTCCATAGGCATATGGATGTATACTAGATAAATAAAGATCCTAAAGTATCTTATCTTTGAATTTACTCATATAAAAGCTTCCTTAGGTGCCTTTTCCGCCAATATCCTTTGAGGATCTTGTTAAGCACGTATACTACAGTGTTACATACTTATTCCCAAAGAAACATAGTTAGATCCTAGTCGTGTAGCATAGCCTCGGAAAAACTCATGATGCATTGATTCTTTCTCTCTGCAACCTCTATTGAGAGTTGTATGTGATTTTCATCTCCCATTTAATCCTTGCCTCCTTGTGGAAATCCATGAATTCATTGGAGGTGTACTCATCGCCATTGTCTGGCCTCAAGACCTTGATCTTCTTGCATGTGTGGTTCTATACTTTGGACTTGAACTCCTAGAAAAAACTTAAGGCCTCATCCTTGACCTTCATGAAGAAGATATAGATTTCTTGGAATAAGCATTGTTGTTGTGAAATCCATTAGGCCTAGTGAAAATCCTCACTAATAAAATCCAGACATTATGGCAACAACATAAAGGGTTTCCATTATCACCTCAACAACCTTTCTCCTACTCTTTTGTGGTATTTTTCCACAAGGGAGGCTTTCCTAGATCACCTTTAGTATATTCCAATGTTATGGCTCAAGGTGATGTATAAGAGGTCTATAATATGGCCCACAGTATCGATAAAGCCTATAAATGCCTAATTATTCTATACAAAGGTTCAAATACTCTATGCCTAGACCAAAAATAAGATTGATATAAGTTAGGGTTTGATTGATATGCAATAATAAGGTGCACAATGTCATATAGAAACCCAAAGAACAAGCCTTCCAATGATAATCAACAAAAAGGAACAAAGGTGTAGTGTCCCTTCTTGGTGGGATAACTTTGATGACACTTGGAGAGGGTGATTTTGATGCAGTGATATAAAGATTATGCATGTTATAGTTATGTATATTCTTGTATGATATAGACCTAGTTTAGGTCACACTGTTGCTACGTGCTTATGATAAACATTGATTTTGGTAAGTCTCATTTTGGTTAAGTGCATATTATCAATGTTTTCTCTTTTGGTATACTAGTTTGGACATAGGTGTATGACATGGATGGTGATCCAGGATTGAAACACATATATCCATGGATGATCATGGTTATGTGGAACATATGGTTAATTATTATTTATGGATGATACATGATTTATATGATTATATATGCTTAATATTGTATTGAGCAAGATGTGGAAGGGGGCCTAGTTATTTGCAAACAGGGATGCTCAAATTATAAATGACTGTGGAAGTCATGATACATGAGTTGTGGAAGTCATGATACATGAGTTGTGGAAGTCATGTACAATTATTGGTCTTGGAACAAGACCTTACCAACGAACCATCAAAGGGGTATGAATTCACAATTAGTACCTTAAGTCGAAGCGCGGAGTTTCAAAGCAGAGTATATGAGAAGCCACAGAAATTAGGGTGTGAATTTTGATGGCTTGGAACTTAGAGTCCTAAATATTTAAAATATCAAGGTGTGTAATCTTGGATCCTTGGAGTAGATAGGGCACAAAGTCCTTAATCTACTAAGGCACGTAGATGCATGCAATAGGGATGTGGAATCCCTATTCTTCGGAAGAAAAATAACACTCATAGGCAGCTCATGGATGAATTTCCTTAATAAAATATCATTTCTTATAATTCTGGAGTGAATTTCTGAAAACAAAAAGTCATGTCTAGCATCTCAAGTATGACTTTCCAAAAATAGTAAATCACCTTGCATAAATTTGTAATCAAGCATAATTGAAGGAAAATCACTTAACTAATCATTAATCAATCCTAATAGTTCAATCTCGACTTAATCCTCATTATTATTAATAATATTATTATTATATTTTATCAGACTATGGTATTATTATTAAAAAGGGAATTTTAAGTCACCTTCATCTCCTCAATCACTTCACACCTTTCTCCTTGATGATTATTGTGGCTCTATGTAACTCTCTCTCTCTTTTAATAATAGATTACACTCTCTTTTATGCACTCATCAAAGAATGGCATATTACTCTTACACTCATTAAAGACATGTCATAAAATATTCCTCTTATGCTTTCTTTAATGTATATATTACACTCTCATTAACTAAGGCATGCATACCTCTCCTTAATGGCACAAGTTACACTTCAATAAATGGAATACAAGGCATGCATATTACTCCTCCTTTATGACAAGAATTTGTTGCTCCTCCTATATATGTTTCTCATGTATTCTCACTTGGGGGGGGTGCAGCGGGGGGGTGCATAGTGATACCAAGAGTAAGAGAGATTTAAAATATAGTGATTCCTAAACTAAATTACTAAGTAGCTCTACCTGGTGGAGTTGACCATGAGTGGTATTGGAGGGAGTGAAACTTATCTTACTCGACTTGCCTTGTATATCTCTCTACTACTATATTTTGGTACTACTTGTGAGCTTATACAGCTCAGGGGTTTTAGGGGGAGAATTTTTTCCTGGATATGGTTGGGAGGAAAATCAAATGGGACAAATGAGTTGGTTAAAGAATCAGAGATGGATCATATTCTCAGCGATTGGAGTTGAATATCTTATCACGTATTATTTTAATTTTTCTAAAATTGTAGTATAGCATTAGCATAAAAGAAAAGTTAGAAATTTAAATTGTTGTAAGCATATAATTTTGGTTTAAGCTTATGTTATCTAGAATCTTTTTGGCTAGTTGAAAATGAAGAATAGTAGACTATATGTATGGATGTTTAGATCTCAAGATTGGAATAATTATTAATGTAGTTTATGGTACTAACCTTGGTGTTGTAGCATTGAGAAAGGAAAGCCAAATATTGCTAAATGTAATTATAATGAATAATTGCGAAAGAGGTTGGGTTGGAGTTTCATGACTTATGGTTTTGTATTGTTTTAATTGAAATAGGTAATTAGATGCATTTTGGAAATGATTTCAGGGTATGTTTGCAAAGTGTTTGACAAAATACCTGAATGAATAATGCTATCATTTATTTATTCATGAATAAGTGCTAACTTGTAGCTTGCAAGAGAAGTGAGAACATGGACATGTACCCAAAATATACTTGGAAGAATTACAAAATCAACCCTGAAAAGAAAATGCAAAAATAATAGCAACTAAAATATGGTTTGGAAGATCAAAGGCTTGAGGTAAGTTTGAGGTAAATTTCAGTTATGGCTTATGTTTGGTATTCTTATCAATAATTCAATGTTTTTTTATTCAAGTTTTTGGTATAGTACTATTAGAATTTGACAGAAAGTCTTAATGGTTGTAGCTTTCAGGGTTTCCATGTGTTTGTCAAATTGTATCAATGACTGCAATAAGCTTGTCAAATTATGTCAAAGGAATTAGCTTGCGGTTTGTAAAAATTTTCAAGAACTCATATGGTGGATTTAGAAATGTGTGAATTCAATCAACATATCTTAGTAGCATAAATATGGGTTGTCTTTCCTCATATAGAGTTGTAGATGAAAGTTTGTATTCCATGTGTTTGACAGAAGTGGTAAATGAAACATTAAGGATCTAATTTTTTGTTGTTTTAAAGAATCACATCCTTGGGTGTTTTGTATGTGATTCAGCCCAACATCAAGGGGTATACGTGTCATATGGATCTGTAACCCCCAATTTTATTCCAAAAAAACACTTTTCAGAACCCAGATTTTCAATTTGGGCAATTTTGCAAATTAATGTTGCCAATTATGTGTGTTTGTTCTTGAGTTTTTGGTGAAGGATTAAGATGATTTAGTTTCTGTTTTAATATGTCAATATTTGAAGTTTTAATTTATGAATTTTATGATTTAAATAGGTTGAGTAAGAATCTTATATTCATGTTGTTAATGGTTGTCAAAATTGCTTAAGAGATGATGGTCGCCACGTGTTTGACAAAATGCCTCAATGGTTGTATATTGTATGCTTGCAAATTGTTTGTCATAATGCTTCAATGGTTGTAGCTATTTACATTTATGAATTGTCTATAAAAAAATGCCTAAGTGAAATTAGGATTTGTAACCAAGATGTTTTTGGAATGTCTCAATGAATATGCGTGAAAATCCCATTGAATTAAAATTCATGTTGGTAATGTCAAATTTGGGTAAGTGAATTGTTGTAATGTCATCTTACATATGAATTCATAATTATTGGATACCACTCCTATAGAAGTTGAATTCTCCTTATAAGTAAAGAATTCATAAGTGTGTTACTTAAAATAAGATCAAATTAGTCACTCTTGAACACGCTTAATTGCAATAGAAGTAACAATTAGCTTGTTGGAAATTGTGGCTCGTAAGGCTTGATATTTATTCATCCCATTAAAGACTCTTTATTTTAAATATGATTTTTGATCTTGGGGATCAAGAGATGGTTTTCGTTTGATAGTTTGGCATTGGGGTTTGAGTGAGACATTGGATTTGGGTTTGTCTTTAGATTTGGAAACAAAAAAAAATAAAAAAAAATTATCGCATTTGAGTCTTAGTGTTAAATATTTATCTATAATGTTGAAGGTTGGTAAGGTGGGACATTACATATGGTATCAGAGCCAAGTTACAACACTAGGGCCAACATGCTTTGCTTGTAGGTTGATGATGTATGACTATTGATTTTACATGCATGTTGAATTATTGTATATGTTGAATTGGAATCATATTGGTTGCATAAGAGATGTTATTATTAGTATGTCATTTAGAAACTCGTGAAAGAAAAGTGATGATTTATTTCCTTTATATTATTGTTTTGACAAATTATTGGAAATATGTTAAAGGACTTAAAGACATGCTGGGAAAGGATGTGCTTGAGAAGTTGGGGTTAAACCCGAGCATTTGAATGACTTGATTGTCAATGGGTGAGTGAGATATGTGGATTGCATGCATGGTTGCATATATGTTTAATGCATCATTATCAATGTGATATGGGCTTACTAGCCATTTTTACTAGCTGAAATTGTATCTACCAAGAAAAATATTGTCCTAATCTAAACTATAGTATGATGACCTTGGTGTGTATGCTTTGGGAATCTATAAAAAGTGTAAGGCTAAGATTCAATTAAAATGTTGATGGAGTTCATTTTGTTAATTTTGACTCTTTTCTCATATACACTAATGGAAACTTAACAAAAGCTACCTTGAAGGGTGTCACTTTTAACTGTGAATGTAGATTCACACGTAATGTATGTGCATTAATTTGATGTGTCAAAACATGATTTGGGAATACATTCTTAACGATTAAGAATGAAATTCCTATGATTTCCTTGACATGATTTTGTGTATTTTGGGTTGGCATTATGCATTAAATAACTTGAAATTACTCAAATACTAGGTTGTGGTATGACCTTCCTAATAAACAAAAAGGCTTAAATGACTGGTGCATGGAGGGTTGTGGAAGCCATTTTAAGGAACACTTAAGTTATGTATGGGTGTGGAATCCATACTAGCATATATCTATGAGCTAATGTATGGGTGTGGAATCCATACTAGCATATATATATATGAGCTAATGTATGGGTGTGGAATCCATACTAGCGTATATCTATCAAGTAAGGTATGGGTGTGGAATCCATACTAACATATATCTATGAGCTAGGTAATTCTTCTTGTTTTATTGAACAAATTATTTTGATGAAATTTCATAAACATGATTAAGGAGGATTGATTATGTGTAATTAAAGTTAAATGGATAGAGGTTCGTAACATGAATTTGCTTGAGATTTAAATCCATTAGTTTCATTTTATTACAAATGAAGATACTAAGATTGGTATATTGAACACCATTAGGTGGTTTAGGATGTTTGGAATAACATATTTTGATATATGGAATCAAGTGTGAACTAGGTATATATCCTCTAGTATTGTAATTCTTTTGTATGTGTTGGATTAAAGTTGAATTAAATTGATTTTCAAATTCTTGAAATGTAAAAAAAAATTATTGTGATAAGTTGATGAAATATCATTTCTACAGGCTTAAGAAAAAATAGATCTAGGAAAGACATAATAGTCTCCTTCATAATTTTATCAATTGCATATTGGTTGAATTCTATTTAAACTAAATTAATTAGAGAAATTATGAGGATTGAACTCATGAACTACTCTAAACTATTGTTAGTTAGGTGATCGAGTCAAAATTCATATTTTTTATGAACTTAATGAACTACTTTCTTGAAATTTGATCAACTTGTAAATTGTTAAGAGAATAACATGTTTAGAAGATAAACATGTTTTGTGGTGAGAACTTTGTTGTATTTGAAAGGAAAAAAGGTATGTGATTAATGAAAAGCCTATTTGAGTTCTTGTTTTAGAAAAATATGTGCTTGTGACATTTTTTTAGGGAGAAATCGAAGGAGAGTGAGATCACTTTTTGATGCATTGGAATTGTTGCATGATTTAGAAGCCTAAGATGCTTGTATTTTATGTGGAATGGAAGAGATTGTTGGAATTAGTAATTTGTGCTAGGATGTATAGTTTTATGAGTATTTATTAGTCCTACAAAAGGTTGCAATCTTTTGAGAGGGTGGGAATTCTCCTTAAAAAAAAAGGCTTAACTTTAGGCTAGAAATTCCCTTGTGATAATCTAAATCTTATTTAAATTCAACAAGATTCTTTATATTTTGATAAATGTATGGTTTTCGTAGCTTGTTTTTGCATATGTATTAATAGTAAGGAATAAGACCTAACACGAAATGAATTGATTAATTATTGAATAGAAATCCTGAGTAATTTTATAGTTGGAAAACAAATTGACTTACAATTATTAAGTTAGATTCAATAATATAGATACAATATTTGCATAATTATGAGATTTGTTCTTGATTACAAGCCACTTTCGAAAAGATGTCATTAATTTGCTTTCGGAATGAAGATCTTCTAATAGATTCATTCATAATTGATTCTCAAGTAAGAGAAGTGAATAATAATGAAGATTATGAGAACTAAAGGAATGGTATATAATACATAAGTGGGTAAATGAGGACTGTATGGAACCTTCGCTTGTTAGTTTAAAAACAAAATGGTGTCTTGAACCTCAAATTGTGATTATTTCTAAAGAGTAAATATTTAGTAAAAAACTATAGGTAAATCCTAAATATTTTGATTGCAAGGATTTCTTATGGAATTAGAAGGGAAAACTTGGACGAGAAGACATAAATCAAGTGGGATGTAAGAGTGAGTTTTATATATGACATCAGGTTTGTTGTGTAGTTTCACTGGAAATTGTATGTGGATGATTTTATTCTTCTTGTATGCAAATTTGATTGTGAGATGGGATGGACCATCATTGTTGTTTATACAACCAATGTGTGAGCTACTTATAGCTTCGAAAGATCAACATACTATAGAACCAAGAAGATAACACATGTAGGATCCATACAGACTATGATAAATAAAAACATGTAGACTATCAAACTATTATAGATAACTTAAGTAGATGTCATATCAATTACATAAAATAGTATTTTGATATGGTTATATAAATTGTATGGCTAGTTTTGATATAGAAATATTTGGCCTTTTATATCAAAATGTGCCTAATATGAAATGGATATATTTTCTACCTGATTAAGAATGGCGTGTTTTGGTTTTCATAGAGTTGCTTCCAATTTAGCAAACATTAAACTATGGATTGGCATGAAGAAAATGAAATCAAGTAAATATACATTAGGTTAACACTTATTGATAGGATAATAAAAAATAACTACGTATCTTATGATTGTAGGAAAAACTTCGGTCCAAGTTTAGCCCAAGAGGGGAGTATGTAGTGTCCCTTCTTGGTGAGATAACTTTGATGACACTTGGAGAGGGTGATTTTGATGCAATGATATAAATATTATGCATGGTATACTTATGTATATTCTTTTATGCTATAAACTTGATTTAGGTCACACGGTTGCTACATGCTTACGATAAAGACTGATTTTAGTAAGATTTATTTTGGTTAAGTGCATATTATCGACGTTTTCTCTTTTGGTATCCTAGTTTAGACATAGATCCATGGATGATCATGGTTAATTATTATTTATGGATGATACATTATTTGTATGATTATATTTTCTTAATATTGTATTGAGCAAGATGTGGAAGGGGGCCTGGTTATTTGCAAACATGGATGCTAAAATTATAAATGATTGTGGAAATCATGTGGAAGTCATGATACATTATTTGCATGATTATATATGTGAAATTTTGTACTAAGAAGGATGTGGCAGGGGACCTGGTTATTTGCAAACAAGGATGTTAAAATTATAAATGATTGTGGAAGTCATTTATTCAAAACCAAAATGATTGTGGAAGTCATGCACAATTCTTGGTCTTGGAACAAGACCTTACCAACGAACCATCATATGGGTATGAGCTCACAATCAGTACCTTAAGGCGAAACACAGAGTTTCAAATTAGAGTAGATGAGAAGCCATGGGAAGCCATGGAAATTAAGGCGTAGAGTCCTAAATCCATGAAAGATAAAGACATGGAGCCTTGGATCTATAATAAAAATTTTGGGACGCAGAGTCCTAAATATTTAAAATATCAAGGTGTGGAATCTTGGGTTGTTGGAGTAGATCAGGGTGTGGAGACCTCAATATACTAAGGCACAGAGATGCATGCAATAGGGATGTGGACTCCCAATTATCCAGAAGAAAAATAACACTCGTGGGAAGCTCAAGGATGAATTTCCTTAATAAAATACCATTTCTGACAATTCTGGAGCAAATTTCTAAAAATAGAAAGTCATGTCTAGCATCTCAAGTATGACTTTCCAAAAATAGTTAATCACATTGCATAAATTGTTAATCAAACATAATTGAAGGAAAATCACTTAAATGATCATTAATAAATCCTAATAGTTCAATCTCGACTTAATCCTCAATATTATTAATATTATTAATATCATTATTATCTTTTAATAGACTATGATATTATTATTAAAATAAAAATGATAAGTCACCTTCATCTCCTCAATCACTTCACATCTCTCTCCTTAATGATTCTCATGGCTCTATGTAACTCTCTCTCTTTTAATAATACATTACACTTTCTTTTATGCATTCATCAAAAAATGGCATTTTCCTCTTACACTCATTAAAGACATGTCATAAAAGATTCCTCTTACACTTTCTTTAATGCATATGTTACTCTCCTTAATGGCATGAGTTACACTCCTCTAAATGGAATACAAGGCATGCATATTACTCCTCCTTTATGACAAGAATTTGTTGCTCCTCCTATATATGTGTCTCATGTATTATCACTTGTGGGGAAGGCTCATAATTTATTGATCCTAATGCTGGAAAGATTTAAAAAAAAAAATTGTGACAGGGAGAGACTTGGAGAGTAGCCACTTTATTTCAAAATGAATTTGAAATTCCTAAACGAAATTACTTAGCTCTACCTAGTAGAGTTGACCATGAGAGGTATTTGGAGGAAGTGAAATTTATCTTCCTCGGTTTGCCTTGTATATCTCTCTACTACAATATTTTGGAACTACTTGTGAGCTTATAAATCTCGGGGGTTCCAGGGGGAGAAGTTCTTCCTGGATATGGTTGGGAGGAAAACCAGATGGTTCAAATGAGTTGATTAAAGAATCAGAGATGGATCATACTCTCAGTGATTGGAGTTGAATATCTTATCAGGTATAATTTTAATTGTTCTAAAATTGCAGTATAACATTATCATAAAAGAAAAAGTAGAAATTTAAATTGTTGTAAGCATCTAATTTTGGTTTAAGCTTATGTTATTTGGAATCTTATTGGCTAGTTGAAAATGAAGACTAAGATCAGTATATATGTATGAATGTTTAGATCTCAAGATTGGAATTATTATTGGTGTAGTTTATGGTACTAACCTTGGTATTGTAGCATTTGAGAAAGGAAAGCCAAATATTGTTAAACGTAATTATAATGAATAATTGCAAAATAGGTTGGGTAAGAGTTTCATGACTTATGGTTTTGTGTTATTTTAATTGAAATAGGTAATTAGATGCATTTTGGAAAGGATTTCAGGGTATGTTTGCTTAGTGTTTGACAAAATCCCTGAATGAGTAATGCTATCAATTTATTTATGCATATATAAGTGTTAATTTGAAACTTGCAAGAGAAGTAACAAAATGGACATGTACCCAAAATATACCTGGAGGAATTACAGATTCAACCCTTAAAAGAAAATGCAAAAATAATGGAAGCTAAAATATGGTTTGGAAGGTCAAAGGCTTGAGGAAAATTTTAGGTAAATTTCAGTTATGGCTTATGTTTGATATTATTATCAATAATTAAATGTTTTTTGATTCAAGTTTTTGTTATAGTACTATTAGAATTTTGAAAGAAATCCTTAATGGTTGTAGCATTCAGGGTTGTCATGTGTTTTTCAAATTGTAGCAATGGCTGCAATAAGCTTGTCAAATTATGTCAAAGGAATTAGCTTGTGGGTTGTAAAATGTTTCAAGAACTCATATGGTGGATTTAGAAATGTGTGAATTCAATTAACATCTCTTATTAGCATAAATCTGGGTTTTCTTTCCTCATTTAGAGTTGTAGATGAAAGTTTGTATTCCTTGTGTTTGACAAAAGTGGTAAATGAGACATTAAGGATCTAATTTTTTGTTGTTTTAAAGAATCACATCCCTGTGCATTTTGGATGCGATTCATCCCAACATCGGGGGGTTTCCGCACCTTATAAACCTATAACCCCCAATTTTATTCCAATAAAACACTTTTCATAATCCAAAACGTAAATCTAGGTGATTTTGCAAATTACTGCTGCCAACTATGTGTGTCTGTTCTTGAGTTTTTTGTGAAGGATTAAGATGATTTAGTTTATTTTTTAATATGCCAATATCTAAAGTTATAATTCATGAATTTTATGAGTTAATGTTGAGTAAGAATCTTATATTCATGTTACTAATGGTTGTCAAAATTGTCTTAAGGGATGATGGTCACCATGTGTTTGAAAAATGTCTCGATGGTTGTATATTGTATGTTTGCAAATTGTTTGTCATAATTCTTCAATGGTTGTAGATATTTACATTTATGAATTTTCTATAAAAAATGCCTAAGTGAAATTAGGATTTGTAACCTAGATGTTTATGGAATGTCTCAATGAATATGCATGACAATCCCATCGAGTTAAAATTCATGTTGATAAATTCATATTTGGGTAAGTGAATTATTGTAATGTAAGCTTACATATGAATTCATAATTATTGGATACCACTCCTATAGAAGTTTAATTCTCCTTTTAAGTAAATAATTCATAAGCATGTTACTTAAAATAAAATCAAATTAGTTAGTCACTCTTGAACACATTTAATTGCAACCGAAGTAACAATTAGCTTGTTGGAAATTGTGGCTCATGAAGTTTGGTATTTATTCATCCCAGTAAAGCCTCTTTCTTTTAAATATTATTTTTGAGCTTGAGGATCAAGTGATGGTTGTCGTTTGGCTTTGGGGTTTGATTGAGACGTTGGATTTGGGCTTGTCTTGGGATTTGGAAAAAAAAACAAAAACAAAAATATCGCATTTTGAGTCTTAGTGTTCAATATTTCTCTATAATACTGATGGTTGGTAAGGTGAGACCTTACAAAATTCCTTCCAATAGAATCTAGGATTAGGGATAGGAAGTTGATTTTGTTGGTTGAAATGTATGCATACACAACAAACAAGTGTGACTAACAAAAAGGAGGGATTGACCATGCACTATGATAAATCTTTGCTTTATATGCTTTATAGATTAAATTCTTACATTATCAGCCACGAACATGTTAGGTCCCTATATTACTAGTGTAGTCCCTTATTGTTGTTAGTGTAGCCCCCTTATTACTATTTTTGTACCCTTGTGGCCCCCATATTGTTATTGTTGTGCCCCATAAAAGCTACTATTGTTATTTTTGTGCCCTTACATTATGATTGTTAGGTCGGCTAGGATTATATTGTGACCCCATGGACTCCTATATATAGAAAGGAGGTTTTTTCAATTGTATCATCCAATAATTGTTCATTTATGTCATGTAAAGGAGGTTTCCCCCTCGAAGTGGCTAATTTCTAAGGCGTTGATCTCTCTTTTCTTCTATTTTTGGAGCTAGTTTCATAATATTTGGTATCAAAGCTTTGTATTCTAGGGTTTCGTTGCTTCAAATAGGTCATCGTGGAATTTTTGCTATAAATTTTTTTCTACGAAGGTTCAGAAGCTAAAAAAAAAACCCATTTGCAAAGAAAGCCCGAGGAACTTCGTGTAAAAAAATCAGATCTTGGTTTGCAATATTTTTGAAGATATGATATATGGGAGTTAGAGTTTTTGCAGGCTCCCGAATTTCATCTCAAAGAGGTGACCTTGGGAAAATCATCATACCCCTCTCTATGAGAATCAGATTAGAATTTTGTAAAAAGTGGCTAAAATTGCACGGAATGTAGTTTCTTGTGTATCAATTTCAAATCCGAAGGAGGAAACACTAACACGTGGCACGTCATACAAGTTTGATCTATTGAACCATTCCATAATTAGGCCATTATGGGAGATTGGGAATAACTTTGTCTTGAAGAATCCAAATCAGGTCAGACCTATGACATTGGAAAGTAGATTCAAAGGGCTGCTAAAGGGCTAAAGATAAAATCTCGGGGATCTGAAATTACAGAGATGCATCAGTTTCAATATCGATCTCCTCAAAAGCAAGAAAAAGGTGTGTATTTTTTTTGCAAATTGCATAACTCTTGTTTGAAAAATTAGTTTGAAGTGATTCCAAGGGCATTGAAGCATATATATCAGTATTGGGTTATAAAACGACCCCTAAAAATAATTCAACACCCATTAATCCCTCATAAGGCTCTACTATGACTCATGAAGAGGAATAAGTGCAATATGATATATCAAAATTACAAGAGCAAGTGCAACAAATTTTTCTCTTGCAAAGAGCAACAAAAAATGAAATGGAAGTTTTGAAGAAAAGCATGGAAGTTAAGATGGATGGTTCGAAGAAAGGTATGGAAGATAGGGTGGATGGTTTGAAAAATGGCATGGAAGCTAAGATGGACGACATGTAAGAAAAAGTGGAATACATGAAGAATGATCTAAAAGCAGACATGGAAGGTTTGAAAAGGTTGATACAAGAAATGATTCCTAATAGCGAAAAGATAGTAGAGGAAACTCGTGATGAGAACAAAATAAATGTTAATCATGATTTCATAAACTCTAATGTTGGATTAAAGACCCATCATATTCCAAAGATCTATATGATGAAGCTTGATGGCAAGGATACCGTAACATGATACTACAGATGAAGCAATATTTTGATCTCGATAATGTGCAAAACACACAAAAGGTACACATTGCAACTTTATAATCAGAAAAAAAATACATTTGTATGGTATCGATGGCTTTGCTCCTGTACAAAAATTTTCACTTGGTCAATTTTTTACGGAGGAAATGATAGCACATTATGATGATACAAAGAGTAACACCATCTGTTTGTGCTCAATCTAGTCTCCTAAATTGAGTTCATTTAATTGTCAACCAGGGTTGGTAAACTGCTGAAGTGAAGTGCACTGTATGTGACTAGGTGTTTGTCTCTTAATGCGTTGTGTTTAGTGTTTTATGATGTTTTTGGTCTTTTGTGATGATTTATGATGTTTTTGGTCTTTTGGTGGTTTTTATGTTCACAAGGAAAATGACTAAAAAGCTAGTGGAAAGAAGCTACTGGTTAAAAACAGAGTGAAGCCTAATTGGTTGATGACAAATGAAAAATGCAAATGCAAATACTGAAACAAAATCAAACCTAAACAATGACTAAGTATAATACAAAGCTTGATAATGACTTCAAGAAAATGAATCAAAACATAAACTTAACTTGTCCAATTCTTTCATCAAAGGTATTTTGGGAGAGCTTGAGAAATGGTCAGCTTTGAGAAATGGTCAGCTAAGTATACAAATTCTCCTAACTAAACAATTAAACAACCAGATTATAATGATGCAACATTTTATCCATGATTAAAGATTTGTTGAAGCATATTTGGAGGAAAACATTGATACCATCATAAGATCTCTACTCTAAGACTAGTTCCTAACTCTATTCTGCAACTTAGTTAAACATTCACTAAACCTTACTCAAGAGTTATAGATTTCTTTTTTTAAAGTAGTCTTTTGAGGAAAGGCTTTGTTTATGGAGTGGTAAAGAAGTTGCAAAATTACTTCGGGGCCTAGAAATGATATTGTCTTCTGTTCATATGGTTATGAATCAATTATAGATTTGGAACAAGAAGAAATTTTGTAAATAATGAAGGCCGTTTTGTTAAGTTTAACAACTAATGTAATCTAATATGCGGTGGATGACAACTAATTGTGGAGTGAAAATGCAATGAGTTAAGCTAAAAGCTTGAACTTAAGATGTCACTAGTCTAAAAACGAGTGCTTGAACTAACAAGCCATTATCAAACTTAAAACAAAATAACAGAGCATGAATTGAATGCAATTTGACTCGGAGTACCTAACTAAGTTATCATGCATTAATCTATGGGATTCTAGAGCGCTGTTTTGTCCATCATGATTAGTATTTTGGAAAGAGTTTCTTAGAACAATCTGGTACATGCAATTCGGTGCAAATGCAAACATAAAGACTCGAAAGCAATTTAAAAACTAAGACATCACGACTATCTCCTACCCATCATTATGATATTTTGGAAGGGCGCTTTTAAGAGTAAGAGCGACTATGCTACTTAGTGCAAACAAACAACTAAAACGTTCGAGTATCACGAGTCATGCCTTAGACATCATAAGGATTTTTTTGGAAGAGTTTTGCTTAGTATAAGTTCAACTAGTGATAGTGAACAAAAGAAATTACAATTAAATCCTACAACACTATAGCCATTTCTCATTCATTATCATGATTTTTTGGAAGATCTTCTTTTGGAAGAGTTCTTAGAACAAGTATAACTATAGTGGCTAGTGAAATTAACTACGAACTCAAACTTCAAAAACGTAAAAAACAACTAAAATACTTATCTAAATTTCGAAAAATAAAGCGAGTGCGGGAGAGCGGGGGCCCTCTACCACTAGACGAAAATCTAACTCCAAATCAACTCAACGCGTTCAAAGCAAAGTCTGTCTTCTTCATTAAAGGAAAAATAACTTGAAACAGAAAGCAGTTTCGGGTCTTCGAGAAATATAGCATGAAATCTAAGCAAAATCTAGCCTATCTCTCGGTTTCCCAAGTGTTTTTTATAACAAATTTACATAACAGAACTTGCAAACAAATACAATGGATCCTTGTCTTTCCTTATCAAAATCACATTCGGACTACGAAGATGGCAACGTAAAGAGAAAAAAGGACATACGGACTAAGACGGTCCTATTAGAAGTCTGCTTCCTCAATGAGTTCCCACGTACCAAAACCACGTCCGAAATTCGGTTCTTCCTTCATGGTGAGCAACGTATGATGTGGACATGACGTGGAATATACCCATATGTGGTTTTTCTTGAGAGGACACACGGAACATGCACGAACGTGAAGACGAGTGCAGAATTTCCGGTTAGCTACGGAATGTACGCATTCGCGACTAGTTCGGTCAAAATGCATTACAATGACAAAAAATTCACAAAACTTAGCAAGTTAGCCATGTTCATCATTCTAAAAGTAATTTTAATTAATTTCATTGATCAATTGGGTCCGGGATAACAATGGACAAAGGAAAATGAGGTAAAGTAAGATGAAAGAAAGCACAATCTTGGGGCTCAACATACCCCCACTCGTTTGTCTTCTTGCATGTCCTCATACAATTTATTCCATAAACTCGAGAGACTTATGCAAGAACATCTAATCCTCTCCTTCTTCTTTGCCTGGAAGCTAAAGGTCTTCGGGTTTTTCCGATGACAAGTTTGAACCTTAAGTTGATGAGTGCCACTGATTAGCTTCTTGTTCCTCTTTTTCAACTTTTCATTAGCCTTTTCCACTTTGTCCATTTGTAGAGATAAGGTTGAGTTCATATTGGTTTTGATTTTGACTTGTTCCTTGAGAATATCATTCTCATTTTTGATGTGTCTATTAAGTATTTCCAGCTCATACCTATCCCTTCTTAATACATCTATTTCGGACGGTGGAGGACTAGGGGTTCTATCTCTACTCTACTGAAGCTTTCCTTTCCAATGTTTCAACATAGTCATAAACTTCTTGCTAAGCGAGGGTCAATTTCGGGGGGTTTCTTCATTAAAATCTTCTTCAACATCTTCTTCAATAGATGTTTCCTCATCTTCTATATTTATCACCCCCTGTTTGTTTGATCCCGAGTTTTCCTTAGTTTCCCCACAGAGTCTATGGCTTCTTCTTGGGCGGGATGATCCCTCTCCTTTTTTTACGTAGCGAGACTTTTACGATTACCCTCTCTTTCTTGAGTTGTCTCTTAATTTGAGTCAACTTCTACGAGATTATTTCCTCACTACTTTCTGTATTGTTTTGTCAATTTCAATTTTTGAGGCTCTCCATTTTACTGCTTCTCCTTGTGAGAGCTGTTGTTCGGGTGAGGGCTCTTTTGGCTCTTCAAAATGATTTCTTATCAAGAAATCATCCCAAGTATCATTTGTTTTGGCTAAATGGTGTTCAATTAAAATCTTTAACCAAGCCATGATGGTATAGAGTTGTCTCTAAGAATTGGACTTTTCTTTGAACACAAGAAGCCATCTTTTTCAAACTTTGAAGCAAGAAATAGGGTAAATTTAACTCTTCCTCCGAGAAAATGCATTATCGGTCTAATATGGTAAACATAAAATGTGCCATATCTACCTTCACATGTGATAAATTTTTGCACAATAAGCAATATATTTCTCCATTTATTTTTCAATGCGAGAACTTGGAATTTCCTTCTTAAACACAGTGACATCCATACCTGGTGATTTTAGAATTTGCTTCCATGATTCATTATGGAATTCTATGTTTTTGAACCATCTCTCTCCATTTCTAAGCAATCCTGTTGCTTCTACAATGAAAACCTCAATGACAGTGAATTTAACATCTCCCACTTCAACCTCAGCTCCTTGAAATGATCTTGCAAATGTTTTAGTGAATTCTTTGTGGAAGCCATTAAATTTCTCAAGAAATTGTAGCCATCCTACCTATTGCAACATTTCTCTACTTTGAGGGTATCCTTCCGGATATTTTGTACCCATTTGGTTCAGTTCTTACAATGAGGCCCATAATTCTTTCTTCAATCTTCGGATTAATACTCTTTACGCACGGAAACAATAACTTCGAGCCTTCAAGCCGATATACTTCGGTTCCACGGTGAAAATGGCTTCAATCTTCAAAAGCTGATATACCTACGGTTGACGAGTGACAATAACTTCAAATTCCACAACGATATACCTCTGTTTCTCGGTGATAATGGCTTCAAATTCCACAGCGATATATCTCTCGCGTTTACGGTGATAATGCCTCAATCTTTGCTCACGGTGATGGTGCTTCGATCTCTGCTCACGGTGATAGTGGTTTGATATTTCAAATTGATATACCTCCGCTCACGGTGATAGGGATATCTACAGTTTACTGACGGAATGAAATGATGAAGGGCCGCTACGGAATGGAGTGATGGAGGTAGTTACGAATGAGTTAATGAAGTGAGGTGAAGAAAACAAATTAATGAGTGAAAAAGACTGACGGATATTTTTTTACAACGGGGGAAAAAAAATCATCATTAAATGATTTGAGTTTCGGGTGACGTGAGGAAATCAAACACTTTCAACCTTTTTAACCACTTAAATGATGGTCGGGTATAGATTTTGAAATGAGAGATTTTTATCCAAAGTTTGTGGAGGGTTATATTGGACATGATCAATAAAAATAATCAAAACAAATTTTTCGAATGATTCATAACTAAAACTATGCTAAAGTTTATGATATGCCATTATAATCAAAACTTGTTACCTTTTCTTTTCATTTGCTTTTTGTGGTCTTTGTCTTCTTTGTTCTCCTTTGGAAGCGTCTTCATAAACCTTCTTGATTCTTCTTATTCATGGATATACTTTGGATCTTCTTGTTGCAATTCAAATGTACTGCATGATTAGTGTCTTCGGGATACTGTAGTCTAGCGGAATATTTGTCACGTCGCGGAAAAGTACGATCGGTACGCAGAATGTCTATAAGTGCTTTGAGAATGTACCTGTAGAGCATTTTAATTATGGAATGGAGTGGTTTGGGATATAAGTGAAATGTTATATGGCATGAATGAAGATGGATGATGAGTCATGATATGTATGAAGTGGATGATGAAATGGAATGGATTCAATTTATGAAATGGAGTGGAAGAATATAAGAAATGGCACTGCAATGCATGACATGTGTTATTCATTTGCGGCAAGACATCAAACTTTAAATTTTGACATGGAAATGAGGTGGATGGAGTATGGAATGAGATGAATGATATATGGAATGAAGTGAAGTATGAATGAATGAATGAAATGGAGTATGGATGGATAAGTGAATGGAATGAAATGAAATGAAATGGATCATAAGTACTAATGGATACTGAACTTATGATTTTGTAACAGTACTTGCAAAAAACAAAATGGGAAAAGTTAGAGTGTCGAAAAAAACTCGATTTTCACCCTATCTTTTACGTATAAACATGCCAATCAATGATTGGTTTTCATGTTTATACCTTATTTTTATTATTATTATTATTATTATTTTATTTTATTTTTTTTAAAGAAATGCTTCAGGAAAAATTCAATCAAGTTGATGAAGAAGAAAGATTCTTCTTCATTAACTTCACATCATGTTTTCTGGAACTTCGTGACAAATTCTTCTCTTGAGAGTGGTTTGTGATACAGCTTCAATCTATGACCATTCACAAGAGAAAAGTGACCTCTTCTTCATCTATTGTCCTGATTTTCTTGCTCCATTGTCAAAAATTTCAACAATTTCATATGGCCCAAGCCAATGTGTTTGAAATTTACCTTGAAAATCCTTGAATTTTGAATCAAACAAGAGAGCCCAGGTCACTTTCTTTGAATTTCTTCTCTTTGATGTACTTGTCATGCCATCTAGTCCTTTCTTTGTTGGACTAGACTTGTTTTTCTAAACTACATCTTGTCACGATCTCATCCAATTCATTAATCTGCTCGATCTATGCTTTTGTGCCTCCGTTAAATCAAGTCCTAGGCTCAGAACTCGCCATTTGAAAGTTTGAATGCGGAACTCTATGGGGAAAGCAAAACTTGCTTTCCATAAACAAGTTCATAAGGAGTATGGCCTTTGTTGTGTTTCTCAATGTATTTCTATAGGCCCGACAAGGCTTCGGGGAAGCCTATCTACCCAATCTCTTCTATGTAAATGAGCAGGTCTTTGTTAGGATTCCTTCAATGACCTTATTAGTAGATTCCACTTGACCATTTGCTTGTGGATGATAAGGAGTAGATTTTCTATGCTCTGATTTTGTACCTCTCCATCATTTGCTCCACTAGCCTTGATGTAAATTGAGCTCCTTGATCTGTAACAATTTCCCTTGGGACACCAAAACGAGTAAAAATATCCTCAAAAAGAAAAGTAACTACGAGATGCTTCATTAGCAACAAGTGATGGCTTGGCTTCTACCCATTTGGTAACATAATCGAGTGCAAACTAATATATACCTCTTCTTGTCTTGATGGAGGACTAATAGGGTCCTACAAAATCCAAAGCCCATTTTTCAAAAGGTTCAATATGTACACGAGGTTGTAATGGCATCTCACACGAAGGAGAAGGTTTCCCTACCCTTTGGCAAGTTGTCACACATTTTGACATACTCTTTAGCATCTTTAAACAAGGATGGCCAATAATATCCTAAATTAAGGATCTTATAGGTCGTCCTCTTATCAACAAAGTGTCCGCCACAACGTTCATCATGACATGCTTTGAGAATCTCGGGCATCTCATCTTCGCGAACACACCTCCTAATGATCGGATCTGGACTCGTCTTGTACAACTCATTAGCAACCCATGAATATTTTGCCTTTGTCATAAATTATTTTTTCTTTTATCTCTTGCATTCATTATTGAAGGAAATTTCCACGAAACTAAATAATTAGCAATATCAGCAAACCATGGAGTTTGAGTAGAAATTGCAAAAAGATATTCATCGGGAAATTGATCTTCAACCGGAGTGTCATCTTTGATATTTTTGGAGTCTAGATAGGAAATCAACTACTTGTGTTTTGTTTTCCGAGGCCTATCTAGAATGGTAAATGTGTTGAATTCTTGTAAGAGCAATAACCATCTTATGACTCTGCCATTAGTAATTGATTTGTTCATTAAGTATCTAATTGCATAATGATCGGTGTGAACAAAAGTTTCATAGCACTATTATATAGTGTCCGAATTTGTTTATGGCATGAACATGACTAAAAACTCTTTTTTCGATTCTCGAGTATAGTTTAACTCTCTGCGAGGGAGTCAAATTTTCTTTGGTATAATAGATGGCATAAGGAATCGGGTCTTTTTTGTCCCAATGTTTGCTCTAGAGTACATATCGAAGCATCTGTTGAGATATGAAAAGGTAACTTCCAGGTTAGGTCCCCTTAATATAGGTGCTTCAGAAATTTTGGTTTTCGGGTCTCAAAGGCTAACGCGGCAATCGGAATTCCACTTGAATTCACAATCTTTGGTAAGTAATTTGAAGGTGGAGATGCTATCTTGGTGAAGTTTTCTATAAATCTCCGATAATATCCTGTAAATCCTAGAAAACTCCCTAACATCTTTTTGACAACTTGGAATAGATAAGTTAGAGATGACTTCAACTTTTGACTCATCAACTCTAATCCCATCCTACGAAATGTGATGCCCTAGAACAATACCTTCGGTAAACATCATATTTCATGACTAAGTGAAAGGTTTGCTTCTTGACATCTCTTTAAGACTTTTTCCAAGTTTGCTAAAGCTTCTTCAAATGTGTTTCCACTAATTGTGAAATCATCCATGTATACCTCTGCAGTCATGTATTAGATCTGAAAAAAATTCCTAATCTTGCCCTTTGGAATGTTGCAGGTGCATTACATAATCCAAATGGCAATACCCGGTAAGCATAGGTACCCCAAGGACAGGTAAATGTGGTTTTGTCTTGATCTTCAAGTGCTACTTGGGTTTGATTGTAACCACTAAACCCATCTAGGAATGAGAAGTACTTTTTGCCAGCTAATGTATCTAACACTTGATCTATGAAAGGTAAGGGAAAATGGTCTTTAAGAGTAGCTTTATTTGGTTCCCGGTGAGTCGATACATACCCTCCATTTACCATTTTTCTTTGGCACAATTACGAAAGGAGAAACCCACGCGACTATACGAAATGGGATAGATGAAGTTGACATTTAACAATTTTTGCAATTCTTCTTTAACAATCTCCCTAAGATTTGGATTCATCGCGTCTTTGAGGTTGTGCGATTGGTTTGCAATTTTTCCTCTATATAGATGTGATGAGTGCAAGTCTTGGGGCTTATCCCTTTCATGTCGGTGTACTCCCACACTGCATATCGGAGAAGAGTGTCTCGTAATACTTTGACTAACTTTTCTTGTTGAGATTTCTCTAGGTTCTTATTTATGTTCAAAGTTTTTCCTGGAAAGATCTCACTTGTAGCAGTTGCCAAATTTATCCATAGAATGAAGAGACATACTGCCTTGATGACAAAAAACTCAATATTGGATCCCTCTTGAAATTATTCATGTTTGTGTTGGAGAGGATTCAAAGTTTTTCTAGAGTATTCGGGGTAGATTATCTTCACTAATTTCTAAAATTGTGAGAGAGGTTGTAAATCTTCTTCATCCTCTATCCATTGAGTGTCATCTAGATCTGTAATTGTCCTAGGGTGGAGGATATAAAGTGAATTTCTTAGTTGAACTACCATCGAGAGATATACATATCACCGGATCTACAACTAATAAAAGCATCAGTCTGCTAGCCAACCAAGGTCTTCCCAATATAACAGGATGTCCTCTCGATTATTCTTGGGAGTTAGGATCATGAAATCCACGAGGGTACTCCCAGAATCTGAGGGACAACTAGAATATCTTCTATTACCCCATACGGTTTGATCACGGATCATGTCGCTGAATTGTAATAATGTGGGTGTAAAGAGAAGATTAGGAAGTTTCGAGTTTATCCATGATTTGTCTACTCATGATGTTGATTGCTGCTCCTAAATCAATGAGTGTGTTTTGGATTTCAATTCCATTGATGTGAATTTTAACAAGCTTTGGATTTCTCGGGTCAAGATACTTTGAAATATCAATCTTGCCCATCATAATGTCTGTTATTTTTCACCTTGGGTTGAATTTTCTTTGTTTCTCTTATTACTTTTTCTTGTTTTCTTCATCTCAACTCCTTTATTATTTTGGCTAAAAATTGGAATTTCCTTGATGGCTTGTAATAATGGAATTTTAATGCAAACATTTCTCGGCTCATCACGGAAACCATAATTAGGCACACATAATTTTTTTTCTACACCTCGCTCAATTTGTAATCTTTACGGGAAAGGAGGTATAGAAGTAGATGTGGATGGTTGCTCTAATACGGGAGTTGAAATTATTGGATCTTTTTGCTTTAATTTTTCGGTGTTTGGGTCTTGAAAAGATGTGTCTCCCCTCGAGAGACTTTTATTCTTTGCGTAGAAGTCTTCCTGTCGAGTTATCTTGTTCTTGTATGACCACGAAGGTTTCCTCTTTTCAAGTATTCTTCCGGACCTAAGTTGAACATCACTAAGGTCTAAAGGGAGTAATTAAATAAGTTGGGAAGCTGTTGGCCTTCTATCATGTATGTGTTCGAGGATTTTTATTATTGGGGTTTGGTATGGGTTGAGCGGGCAATTGATTTGATTTTTGAGGGAATGGTAATGAAAGTGGTTGATTTTGATGTGGTAGGTTACGATGAAAGTGTTGTTGAGGATTTTTGTTGAAAATTTTGTTGAATATTTTGAGGAAAAAGTTTTTGTTGAGGATTTTGAGGATAAAAATGTGGGTATGGTGGATAGGATGGTGAATCGCGATGAGTATGGGGAGTATGTCTTCCATGAGGGACTTTGTGATCCTTATGCCCAGAAGTTTTGGAGATTGATTTTTGAAATTGAGGCCAAGGTTGCTTTGCGAAGAATTCAAGGTGGAGGTTGATTATACATTTGATCATGGAATCCTTGTGTACGGGGTCCCACGAGGCCTTCTAGATACAAAATTGAGGGGAGCTACGTGGAATACGCAGGAGTTTCCTCCTGAAAAGCGACTTTGAGACCGGGGAAAGAGAAGGAAAATTCTTGGTCTCATGTGTTTGAGAACAAATGACACGAGTCTCTACAACTTTTACATCCAATGGACACTCTCTCGAGGCATCTTTCTTTCTACATTTGGGACAAAAGATTGCCAAGAGCATCGATTGACTTTTTGCTTGTTTTGTATCTTAAGGGTGTCTATTTGTTCACTAAGACTCCCTAAGATGTCGATTTGAAATCATCAAGCATGTGTCCTATTTCTGATCTATACTATGCATCCCGGAAGCAGACTTACTTGCCCTTGCAAGAAGCGGATCTCTTGGACCTTTTATAGTTTTAGATTTCTTTCTTGAAAGGTTGATACATAACTCGAGATATTTCAAGTAATGTAAGGTTGTGATATATCCCCCTTTTCCCATCATGTTAAGGATATCCAACCATTCATCCCTAATTGTTTTTCAACAAAAGAGCTTTTAAGGTGTCTTGATCTAGGTTTTTCCATTTTTTCTCTTTTGATGTTGTAATGAAATCTCTCCAACAAATCTTCCAAGTTTTTCATCTTCTTTTTGTAACATCTTAAAGCACTTCTTCCTTATGATTGGTAAACATACAATAATCCGAGATACCTCTCTAGAAATGCTTGTTTCATGTCTTCCCATGTTCTAATAGAACTATTGATCAAACTCATAAACCACTTCAATGTTTGCTCCTTTCAGGGTTGAAGGGAATAATTTCGATTTTGAGCATCTTGTAAGTAGTCATAAGTTCTACACGAACTTGAATTCAAATAGGAAGGTTTCGGGATCTTCGAGTTTTAAGTCCATAGAAGTTTGGAAGGACGGATGGTGAAATGTTTTTCATGGTTGTATTGGTTTCTTCATCAATTATAGGGAACCCAAAAGAGCTTCCTATTTCTCTTCTACCTCTTCCTCCATCGCACCTCTACCTCCTTCTCCTCTACCTCTACCTCTACCTCCAAATAATGTGTGTTCTCCATTAGAGACTCCTCCTCCCCCTTCTTACGCAACGATTGACTCCTCTGTGGAAGTAGAAAGGTTTGTGTCCCCTAACATGAGTTTTAGATCTTCTTCTAAGGCGGGGTTCGGTGGATGAAGTGGAAGGTTTCTCTAATGGAATAAGCTGACCTTAGATCTTCTAGAAGTCTAGGATCGGTAAAGGATGGAATGTGGGTACGAGTTAAAGGTGTACCTGACTCTTGGTCTGGGTGAAACAAGTGGTATTCTAGGAATCAAATTTATGCTCTTCTCTGCTTATAAATCTACCCCTTGAATCTCTCTCTACGCATATAATTGTTTTTTGGGGGTTAAGAAACAAAGGTTACCTAGTTTTCACTTCCCCGACAACGGCGCCAAAATGTTTGTGCTCAATCTAGTCTCCTAAATTGAGTTCATTTAATTGTCAACCGGGGTTGGTAAGCGTATCTGAAGTGAAGTGCTGTGCCATGTGCCTAGGTGTTTGTCTCTTAATGCGTTGTGTTTAGTGTTTTATGATGTTTTTTGTCTTTTGTGATGATTTATGATGTTTTTGGTCTTTTGGTGGTTTTTATGTTCTCAAAGGAAAATGACTAAAAAGATAGTGGAAAGAAACTCTTGGTTAAAAACGAGTGAAGCCTAATTAGTTGATGACAAATGACAAATGCAAATGCAAATGTTTGAAACAAAATTAAACCTAAACTATGACTAAGCAAAATACAAAGCTTGATAATGAATTTACGGAAATGAATCAAAACATAAACTTAACTTGTCCAATTCTTTCATGAAAGGTATTTTGGGAGAGCTTGAGAAATGGTTAGCTAAGTATACAAATTCTCCTAACTAAACAATTAAACAACTAGCTTATAATGATGCAACATTTTATCCATGATTAAAGATTTGTTGAAGCATATTTGGAGGAAAAACATTGATACCATCATAAGATCTCTACTCTAAGACTAGTTCCTAACTCTATTACGCAACTTAGTTAAACATCACTAAACCTTACTCAAGAGTTATAGATTTCTTTTTTTAAAGTAGTCTTTTGAGGAAAGGCTTTGTTTATGGAGTGGTAAAGAAGTTGCAAAAGTACTTCGAGTGCAGGAAATGATATTGTCTTCTTTTCTTATGGTTATGAATCAATTATAGATTTGGAACAAGAAGAGATTTTTGTAAATAATGAAGGCCGTTTTGTTAAGTTTAACAACTAATGTGATCTAATATGCGAGGTGGATGAAAACTAATTGTGGAGTGAAAATGCAATGAGTTAAGCTAAAACTAAACTTAAGATGTCACTAGTCTAAAACAGTGCTGAACTAACAAGCCATTATCAAACTTAAAACAAAATAACAGAGCATGAATTGAATGCAATTTGACTCCGGAGTACCCTAACTAAGTTATCATGCATTAATCTATGGGATTCTACAGCCTATTTTGTCCATCATGATTGGTATTTTGGAAGAGCTTCTTAGAACAATCCTGACTGTACAATTTAGTGCAAATGCAAACATAAAGACTGAAAGCAATTTAAAAGCTAAGATATCCTTAGGCTATCTCCTACCACATCATTTATGATATTTAAGAAGGGGCGTTTTAAGGTAAACTTGACTGCCTGTAAAGACAAGACTCAAACAATGCTGAAAAGTTCGGTATCAGGTCATGTCTTAGAAATCTATAAGGATACACGGAAACCAAGATTTTACTTAGTATAAGTTCAGCTGTGATAGTGAACAAAAAAATTTCAATTAAATCCTACTAACACTCCATACATTTTCTCATTCATTATCATGATTTTTGGAAAGATTTTCTTCTTTTGGAAGAGGGATTCTTAGAGAGCAAGTATAACCTATGGTAGCTAGTAAGTGTGAACTCCAAACTTCAAAAAACGCAAAAAAACAACTAAAATACTTATCTAAATTTCGAAAATAAAGCCGTGAAGGAGGCAGGGGCTCTCTACCAACAGACGGAATCTAACTCCAAATCAACTCAACGCGTTCAAAGCAAAGCTGTCTTCTTCATTAAAGGAAAAAAACAACTTGAAACAGAGCAGTTTCGGTCTTCAGAAATATAGCATGAAATCTAAGAAAAATCTAGCCTATCTCTCGGTTTCCCAAGTGTTTTTATAACAAATTTACATAATAGAACTTGCAACAATATAGGGATCCTTGTCTTTCCTTATCAAAATCACATTCGGACTCTGAAGATGGCAATGTAAAGAGAAAAAGGACATCTGAACTAAGACAGTCCTATTAGAAGTCTGCTTCCTTAAATGAGTTCCCACGTACCAAAACCACGTCCAGAATTCGGTTCTTCCTTCATGGTGAGCAACGTATGATGTGGACATGACGTGGAATATACCCATATGTGGTTTTTCTTGAGAGGACACCTGGAACATGCCTGAACGTGAAGACAGCTGCAGAATTGCCGGTTAGCTACGGAATGTCTGCATTCTGCAGCTAGTTCCGGTCAAAATGCATTACAATGACAAAAATCACAAAACTTAGCAAGTTAGCCATGTTCATCATTCTAAAAGTAATTTTATTTAATTTCGTTGATCAATTGGGTCTGGGATAACAATGGACAAAGGAAAATGAGGTAAAGTAAGATGAAAGAAAGCACAATCTTGGGGCTCAACACCATCTTTGGCCAATTGATAAATATTAAACAAAAGGGTTCAGTGGTGGAGCACATTGAGGACTTCCAAAAATTTAATATAAGGGTAATTGATGTTTCAAAGGAACACAGGTTTGATGTCTTCATAAGGACTTTAAAGGATAACATCCAATATGAGGTTCGCCTTTGGGAACTTGATTCATTGGAGAATGCATTAAGGTTGGCAAGAAAAATTGAATGTAAAATTATGGCGACAAGGAAGCATACCACTCACATCTATAAATATGTAAGTGTTGCTACTCCTAGACTTCCACAATCCATGAGGTTGACACCACAATAATTGGAAGAAAAAGGAGAAAAATGGTTTTGCTACAGTTGTGATAGCAAATACGCTAAAGGTCATAAGTGTGATGAGAATAAATTATTCTACATATATTGTGAAGAGGAGGAAGAAAATGAACAAGAAACTTCAAAAGAAGAGGATATACACTAGGAACCAACCCTAGAGAAAGAATAAATGAGTCCAACCATATCTTGTAATGCATTGGAAGGAATTACCACTCCTCAAACTCTCAAGATAGAAGGACATATCAAGATGAAAAATGTAACAATGTTGATTGATTCGGGTAGTACCCATAATTTTATTCATTGTAAGGTAGCCAAGGAATTAAATTGCTTCATATACCCAGCACCATAGTGTCAAGTGATGGTTACAAATTGAGGAACTATAAATTTCTCTGGAAAATGCCATAATACCAAGCTAACCATGGGGGAATATGTATTGAATAGTCCAATGCTTTCCATTCCAATGGGAGGTGTTGATGTTGTACTAGGAGTACAATGGTTACAATATTTGGGGACAATAGCTTTTAATTTTCAAGAAATTTTCTTGAATTTTTTTTCGGAAGGAAAGGAAGTTGAATTACGAGGTATCGCAAGGAAACTGGGAAAGATAATAAGATCTAATTTCATGACAAAGCATCTGAGGAAATAACAACGAGGCGTAATTTCATAATTATGCTCACTAGAAGTTCCAACATCAAAATCATCTATTTCTCCAAATCTCCAAAAAGTATTGGACAATCATTCCAAGGTGTTTGAAACTCCAAAAGGACTCCCACATATTCGTGATCATGATCATTCTATTCATTTGATTCTAGGAAGTGTTCCTCCAAACATCAGGCCTTATAGATATCCTTATGTCCAAAAGAGAAAAATTGAACGTATGATTTCAGAAATGTTAGAGGCTGGTATAATTCAACCTGGTCAAAGTTCTTTCTTTGCTCCAGTAGTATTGGTGCACAATAAGGATGGATCATGGCGCATGTTTCCATATTATAGGGAGCTCAATAAGATCACTATTAAAGATAAATTTCTCATTCCTGTGATTGATGAATTATTAGATGAATTACATGGAGCAATTTATTTTACCAAGTTGGATCTTCGTTCAGGATATCATCAAATTAGAATGAAGACTGAAGATATTCCCAAAACAACATTTCGAACTCATGAGGGTCATTATGAATTTTTGTTCATGCCTTTTGGCCTTACCAATGCGCCTTCTACATTTCAAGGGTTGATGAATTCCATTTTCAAACCCTTCCTGAGAAAATTTGTGTTAGTATTTTTTTATGATATACTAATCTACAACAAGTCTTGGAAGGATCATGTTCAACATGTTGACAAGGTGTTTAAACTATTGGAGGAGAAACAATTATATGCAAAATCCTCCAAATGTTTATTTGGAGTACAAGAGGTGGAATATCTGGGTCATATTGTATCTCATGAGGGTGTTAAGGTAGACCCTGACAAAATTAAATCCATTAAGGAATGGAAAGTCCCCACAACCATAAAGCAGTTGTGAGTATTTCTTGGGTTAACAGGGTATTATCGCAAGTTTATTAAGAATTATTGGATAATAACAAAACCTTTAAGAACATTATTGAAGAAAGATGCATTTTCATGGACTCCTGAAGCAACTAAGGCCTTTGAACATCTTAAAGAGGCAATGTGCCTAGCACAGGTCTTAGCTACACCAGACTTGAAAAAAACCTTTATTGTGGAATGTGATGCCTCAAAAAATGGAATTGGTGTTGTTTTAATGCAATAAGGAAGACCCGTTGCTTTTGAAAGTCATCCAATCAAAGAAAAGTATTTACAGAAAGATGTTTATGAGAAGTAAATCTTGGCAATACTAAATGCACTAAAGAAATGGCGACCTTACCTAATGGGAAGACACTTCAAGGTAAAAATTGATCATGATAGTCTTAAATACTTTTTGGAACAAATACTATCTTCAGAAGAGCAGCAAAAATGGGTCACAAAGATGTTGGGTTCTAACTTTGAAATCATCTACAAAAAAGGGAAGATAAATGTTGTGACAGATGCACTCTCAAGAAAGTATGAAGAGGTGGAAGCATTGCTTTGTGCCATTTCTATTAGCCAACCAGATTGCATAACTGAAGCAAGCGATGAATGGAAGAACGAAGAAGAAGTGTGGACACTAATTCAAAATTTACAACAAGATCCTAGTACATCTAATACATTTAGTTGGAAAAATTCTTCCTTATGGTACAAAGATCGCTTATATCTTTGTAAGAATTCTCAACTAAAAATATTCTTTTGGAATTGCACACCTCTCCCTTAGGAGGATACTCAGGATTTTTTAAAACTTACCATAAGGTGAAGAAGGAATTTTTTGGGATGGCCTTAAATCTGACATTCAAAAGTTTGTGGCAGAATGTTTGGTTTTCCAGCAAAATAAAGTTGAGACAATTAAGACCCCGGGTCTTCTACAACATTTATCCATTCCAATTCAAAGTTGGAGGAGGTTTCAATGGATTTTATCACAGGTTTACCTAAGTCCGAAGGAAAGAGTGTCATCATGGTGGTAGTTGATATACTTACCAAGTATGCACAATTTTGTGAATTATTTCATCCATTTAAAGAAATTACAATTGCTACCACATTTATGGAAACAATTCAAAAGATACATGGAAACCAAAGATTATTGTAAGCGACGGAGATCCCATTTTTACTGGAATTTTTTGGACGGAATTATTTTCTTGTTTGGGTACTCAACTAGCTCATAGCTCATCTTATCATCCTCAATTCGATGGGCAAACTGAGATAGTGAACAAATGTTTGAAAGGATATCTTCGTTGTTTTGCAGTTGATAAACAAACACAATGGGTCAAGTGGTTACCTCTAGCTGAATGGTGGTATAACACTTCCTTCCATAGTGCAGCAAAAATGAACCCATTTATGGAACTTTATTGATATCATTCACCATCCATCACAATCATATTTAATATAAAATTCTAAGGTTTAAGCATTGTAATATCACATCGAGCATCAACAACAAGTTCTCCAACTCTTAAAGGATAACCTAAATTTTGCACAAAATCGAATGAAATGACAGGCAGATCAACATCGCAGCGAGAGAATTTTTTATGTTGAAGACTGGGTATTTTTACGGCTACAACCATACAAACACATGTCCCTAAAGCAAGCTAATAAGGATAATAAATTATCACCAAAGTACTATGGTCCTTACAAAGTGTTGAAAAATATTGGTACTATGGCATACAAATTGGAGTTTCATGCTTCTTCTCGAGTGCACCCAGTTTTCCAAGTTTCATGCTTAAAGAAGGTTATAGGTGAAAAGCTTGCAGTTCAAACAATATTGCCAGAACTTGATGAGGAAGGAAAAATCATATTGGAACTTGAAGTAGTCACGGAAACAAGAACTCGACAGCTACGAATCGATCAATTTCAAAGTATATTTTCAAGTGCAAGAACTTACCCACTGAAGATTCCACGTGGGAGGATGAGAATTTTATATAGAAGCATCCATATCTACTCAAGCGTTGAGGACAACACTTTTTCGAAGGATATAGGCATGTTAGGTCCCTCTATTACTAGTGTAACCCCTTATTGTTGTTAGTGTAGCCCCCTTATTGTTATTGTTGTACCCATGTAGCCCCCATATTATTATTACTGTGCCCCATAAAGACCACTATTGTTATTTTTGTGCCCTTACATTATTATTGTTAGTTCGACTAGGATTATATTGTGACCCGATGGAATCCTATATATAGAAAGGGGGTTTTGTCATTTGTATCATCCAAGAATTGTTCATTTATGTAATGTACAGGAGGTTTCCCCCTCGAAGTGGCTGATTTCTAAGGCGTTGATCTCTCTTTTCTTCTATTTTTGGAGCTGGTTTCATAACAGAAAAACCAACACAAATTCGTTTTTATGCACAAAATTTCCCAAAATTTTCCAGAGGCTAACCCTAGATGTCTAGGAACAAAGGAAAGAGAAACAAATTCAATAAAATTTGTGGATGATCAACGCAACAAAGATTACTTCCTTATTCTAGAAGAGTTTAATGGAGTCTTCTAGGGATAAATTCCATGAAAAGGTTTTGATGGAGTAAGGGGGGATGACTAGGACATCCAATTTTAAAACCCTAAATATTTTCCTTGTGAGAGAAGAAATTAAATATAAGGAATTCACAATCAAGGTTGCTTTGTAGGCTTCAAAGAGAACAATTTTTTATAATATAATTGACCAAGAGCCATGAGGTTTATCTCAATTAGTCGAGTCCCCGTCGTTAAAGCACCTTTTTTATTGAGAGGTCACAGGTTCAATTCTCTTGACACCCTCGAGGCAAGCTCTATGGATGAGCCGACAAGAAGAGATCCCTTCGGGTGGATCTCCTTGGTACAAATATTCCATGGACATAGTGTTCACTAATCTCTAGGGTCCGTGAACTACATTAACAACAACAACAAAAAGATCAAAATTTTAAAATAGAATTAGCATTTAGTCGTGGCACAAAATAGAAACCATACGCGTATAAATACAATATGAAAAATATAGAATATAAAGCATGTAACTTACAAAATTATTCAGGAAACAATTCTTTCAATCCTAGGAAAAGATCTCCATACAAAATACCATTACTAAGAGAATTCGCACCACTGAAAATATCACATTTTTCCCAAGTAGAGAAAAATGACTAATTCACACTTTCTTGAAGAAGAGTGATAAATGTGTTATGATGAAATGAAATGAGGGTGGGAAGACTCTATTTATGTGAGGCTTATCTCCCTCATTTTTACAAAAATACAAGTAAAAGGCTCTATTTACAAGTTTACTTTGAGTGTTTCATAAGTGTGAAGCGCCAAGCCAACTTCATAGCTAAAAAAAAAAAATTAATCCAAAAAATGTCCATTCATGTGGGAGAAAAATCTCCTCCACTATGACATCATCCTCCAAAGGGGATCAAAATACCACAAGCAAGTGTGAAAGGAGGTAATGAGTGCTTCATACTCAAAAAAAGTATCTCTATGTCCATGGGCATGCCTCCATAATGCCTCCAAACCAAGATGTCATCACTAAAGTGCCTTATTTCATCCTTTAAAGGGAAAGAGGGGGTGACATGGAACTAATATACTCAATAATTGGGGTTAAAAAATTATGTGTAAGCCCTTACTTATCATCTTAAATATATCCATCATCATCGAGGCATTGGAACAAGCAACACCCATCAAATAATGTCAAGGCCAGCGTGAGGGCGTCATGTTGAATTGTGTAACTAGGTTCAACCTTCATAATTTCCAATGTAACCATGATTTTATGTATTTGATGTAAAGAGAAAAAGAAAATATATTACTATTATTTTTGTATCATGGGTTTCATGCTCAAGGTTATTTTATTTATAGGTCAAGCACCCATTGAGTGCTTGTGGGGTTTTTACATAAAGTCTAGGAGTCAATTGAGTCATTGTAATATGTAATACCCCTTTGGGCATTTTTTATTATGCAAAATTTATTTATTTCTATCATAAAAGACCCTCCAAGACAATTCAACCTAGCTACAAGAAGTTGGCCTACATGAAAGATCAAGTCGGCCTCATGGATGCAATTTGTACCCCTGGAAAGCTTGTATATAAGAGAAATTCGATCTCATTTCAAGCATACATACAAGACCCACGAAGAAGCAAGAGAAGAAGTTAAACCTTAAAAGGAAGAAGGCCTAAGGAAAGCAAAGTTCAAGAAGGAACCTAGAGTCGAATTTTTGGGTCTCTCTCTCTCTCTCTCATTTGCAACGAAATTCTGAAGTTGTTGAAGAATTTGTTGGGGTCGAAGTTGCTGGAGAAATTGTTGGAGACGTTGTTGTGGTCGAATTTGTTGGAATAGTTTCTGGGGTTGAATTTTCGAGAAAATTTTCTAGGGTCGAAGTTGCTCCAGAATTTGATGGGGTCGAAGCAACTAGAGAAGTTGTTGGAAGGTTGAAATTTGTTGTTGTAAGTTGTGTAAGGAAATCTCATCAAGAAGGAAGGTTGACTTGGTCTTGGATGCGTCTTTTTCAAAGTTCATAGGTCTTGGAATTCGTCATCTGAACATTCTATAAGTAGAGAAGAATTCTTGTGGGTTTTACTCCCAAGAGGAGAGGTTTTGGCCCTAGCTAGCATCCTATATTTTGTGTCCTCTTGTCTCTTTGATATTCATAGTTTGATAGTTGTTTGATGATAAGAACATAATTATAATCAAGTAAAAGAAAAATCTAATCAATTTAAGTAAAAGAACATCACAAACAGCTATCAAACTAAGAGAAGTCATCTAATTAAGTTGCCCCTTGATTTCTCAACACGTCGTGGGTCCACTTGGGCACATCATCAACATTTCCAACACCAAGCTTCATGGGCTCAATTTGCAGCATTCAGGCTTACCTCACAGTGTCAAGTAACATGTGTAATCATCATATAACCCAACGCTCTACTCTATATGGGAAATATTGCATTAACAAGGTCACATTTTCTCTCTAGAAAGGGTAAAACGACCTCTAATATGTTGTTGAATGGAGAGATAATCACCTCTATGAAGGCCTTTGTTGTTGTGATGATACCAATTAACAAAACCTTACTCAAAATCAAATGAAATTGCTAATCATTCAGGACAATAACCATAAATGCATCATAGTGGACCATACTTAATGCCTTGGGCGTAGTAATATTTCACACAAAAATAACATTCAAATGTATAATTGGATCAAGTCTCGTAAATAGGCTACCTCCTTATGTTATGGATGGTTAGATGGATAACCTTATTAAGTGTTTCCATCCCTCAAGGGGAAGTGACACGTCCCAAGTTAGCCAATCAATTCATAGGTGTGTCATAGCCAATAAATTCAAGGCAAGGTGTCATAGCCAAGTGACCAACTAATGGTGGTACAACATCCTAAGTGTATAAATATAAGGAGGCATGAGTTACCTCTTTCCTCGACCAACTTTTCCCATCCCTCTGGTGTACATTTTACTTCTTTGTGATTTTCTTTGATTTGGGTGCATAACTCAGGAACCCAATCTTACTTTTGATATTTTTCATTAAATATGTGTCAGTTTACCACTCATCAAGCCGAGGGAAATATAATATTTCCTTTTAGATATGAAGCATCATGTTCTTGAGGTATTGGATGACTAGTGATGGGGGTAAATCTCATGCTACGATTTTTCCCATGCGCTAAATAAATGTCTCAACCATATTTTGTATCTTTTCTTTTTCTTTCAATGTGGATTTCTTATGCTTTTACCTTTGTTTTAGTTGCATAAACCCCTAGGGAAATTTTTTTGAACCAAAATCAAGGATGGGGATGAAAGGATGTTAATCCCCATGACCAATGACCACTAGCCAGAAGAATGGATATGAAATAATGGAAAAAATACATGCTACTTCAATCAAAACCTCCCTAGTAGTGCCCTTCCTAAAGCCCTAAAGCCTCAAAGGCCCCACTAGACTAAAGTTAAATACTAACCTCCCAAGTGAACTGAGGGAACAAGAATAAAATCACGATCAATGAATCATTCAATTTTCCCCTTGATCCATATTTGAATACCCATAAAATTAAGTGAAAACACATTATTACAAAATGGCTAATGTAGAAATTCCTTGTAGATTCAAACTGCTAATTGTAATTTACTTAAACAATAGACTTGAATATACTCTACCAATTATGGAAAAACTTAAACGATCGTGAAATCACAAAGAATACATGAGAAAGAATTCAATCAACACATTACACAATGATTTCCTAGGGAAATCCATGGCTAAAAACCCATGCTATATATATAATATGTGAATAAATGAAGAATACATCATGTAAGATGCAACTATAGTCGCGTAAGATAAGATAAGTAATCAACATCTGATAAAGATTTAGCTATGACATCTCCATGGAAGAAGAAGGTATGAAGACCTTGATATGTATTGTGTAAAAGAAGAATCTTGGTTATAAATGTCTTGGAGATGGATTCATACATGTGCAGGTTGTTGATGTTGCAAGAAGTTGATGTCATGATTAAAGTCCATCATAAAAATTTAACTTTGATTTTATGTTAATTTTGATTTTTTAAAACATTTGGTTGGGTTAATACAGGGCTACTGAAAGAGGGTTGTATAAGTCACCTACAACTAACGCTCTTGATATTGGATGGAAGATCATGAAAGAAACATGACATGGAAGAGGTAGTTGTATGAAGGAAAGTCATATGTGGACTAGAAAATCGCTTTCCGATGAAGAAAAAGGATGACATAACTATTGGTTCAACCCTATGGTTCATTGATGGGAATTGATGGAGAAAGATGGTCGATGCCCTACAAGGAATTTATGATGAATAAGGCTCCATGATGAATAATTTGAAGTTCATGACATCAAAAGAGGAGCCCTACAATAATATTATACTACTATGATCTCCACCAAAAAGAAGATGGCTTTTGATTGGAATCAAGTCCCTAGTTGAGAGGGAGCTTGGACAAATCCCTTGTTAAGAGGGATCTTGGGTATATTCCTTTTATAGGAATATTTAGATACTCCCTAGTTAAGAGGTAGATATAGACACAACATTCTTATCTTCAATTATGAAGAAATAATTGAGGATTGGGTAAGCATATGAGATTGATTTCGATACTCTTTGAGGATGTGGTAGGGCATCCAATAGGAAACAGTAGGCAGAGAGGAAATTCCTTGAGGATTTGTTATTCCAAGACAGGAATGGTCCTAAAAGGACATACCTTGTGAACATTCAGACGGGGTTTGTGCCTTGAGAGACAATGACGAAGGTGTTTATGAATCATTGGTATCCCCAACATTGTTCTCTGATCTTGTGGATAGATATAGATGTTAGTCAATGCCTTGATATGTGACAATTTTGGTTGATATGTTTGAGATGCATTGATATAATATGATATTATAGTTTATGAGATGGATTACCAATATGAATCTTCTTATGAGAATTCTTCATTTTGAGAATGTCCAAGTACCATGTATGGATTATGAATACCTCCCTAGTTAACAGGGAGTGTTGAAATATGTAACTAGGTTCATTATTCATAATGTCTATTGTAATCATGATTTTATATATTTTATGAAAATAGAAAAATAAATTTATTATTTTCATTCTCGATGCATGGGTTTCATTCTCAAAGTAAATTTATTTTTAGGTCAAGCACCCATTGTGTGCTTCTAGGTTTTTCATAGAATTATGAAGTCAAAAGAGTCATTGTCATACATGAAATACCTCTTTGGGAATATTGAATTATGTAAAAGAAATTTATTTGAGTCATAAAAGACCCTCCAAGACCTCGTTAATGAGCTACAACAAGTCAGCCTACATTAAATATCAAGTCGGCCTCATGGAGGCAATTCATACCCCTGGAAAGCCTACATATAAGAGGAATTTTACCTCATTTGGAGCATACATCTAGCACATAGAAGCAAGAAAAATAGTTTGACCTTAAAAAGGAAGAAGTCCTAAGGCAAGCGAAGTTCTAGAAGGAATTCGGAGTCGAAGTTTTTGACTCTCTCTCTCTCTCTCTCTCTCAAGTGCAACAAAATTCTGAAGCTGCAAGAGTTGGTGGAAAATTGTTGGAGGACGAATTTACTGTAAATTTGTTGGAAGTCAAAGTTACTAAAGAGTTGTTGGAGGACAGAGTTGTTGGAAAGTTGTTGGAAGTCAAATTTTTTGGAAATTTGTTAGGGTTCGAAGTTGCTGGAAAAGTTGGTGGGGTTGAAGTTGTTGGAAAAATTGTTGGAGTCAAAGTTGTTGGGGTCGAATTTGTTGTTGGAAGGTCAAAGTTAGTTGTTGTAAGTTTTTTAAGGAAATATCATCAAGAAGGAAGTTTGAATTGGTCTTGGAGGGGTCTTTGTCAAGGGGTTTAGGTCTTGGAATTCGTCATTTGAAGATTTTATAAGAAGAGAAGAATCCTTGTGCACTTTCCTCTAAAGAGGAGAGGTTTTGGCCCTAGCTAGCAGCCTGCATTTTGTGTCCTCTTTTCTCTTCGATATTCATTGTTTGGTAGTTTTTTTATGATATAAAACACAATAATAATCAAGTGAAAGAAGAAGTTAATAACAAGTACCTCAAGATAAGTTAATAGAACATCACAAGCAATTATCAAAGTAAGAGAAATCATCTAATTAAGTTGCCCCTATATTTCTCAATAACAATAATAGTATCCAAGTGAAATTAAATAAATATAAACAACTTGTAATCTTCACAATGGGGCTTGTTTGGCCTACTTTTACAATAGTACTATCCATACGACATTAAATAGACCTAGGATAAAATATATCTATGATATTTGTAATTTTCACAATGGAACTTTTTTGGCCTAATTTTAGATTTCATTTGAAAAAGAGATCATACCTCAAAAATTTCCCCATGGGTGTTGGTGTTTAAGGGCTTCATATTCATCAAGTTAAACACTATGTTCCATGAGGTTTGAACCTCCTCCTTATTAACCTAGATAAAATGGATGTATTTTACTTGCAATATTTATAAAGAGAGTTGTTTGGCTTGATTTTAGTTTTCAATGAAATTTGAACTAAAAAGGAGGTTGTACCTAAGAATGCCCCAAGGGAAATGGAATTTAAGGGCTTCCTATTTATTGATAATTTAGATATCCAATGAAAATAAGGTACATAGTAAATAGAAAATTTACTAAGATAAGGCTTGAGAGTACCTATCATATATTTCAATTTATGTCAACTTCAAAACGATTGTGTTATGAAAGAGATGAACATTAAGTGTTAGTAAAATATTCATCAGAAAACCAACTTCTAAATTTTTGCATTTCAAAGGAGATGCAAATTAAGTTTTAGTAAAATTTTGATGAAAAATATTCAATGAGACATATGTTATGGAAAAGGACATCCAAAAATCCAAATGGAACAGGTATGGGCCACTTCATACCAAGAGAAAGTGGGAGGAAACTTGTGTTTCCCTTAAATTAAGAATGGAAAATGAGGATGATGCAATTACATGTGATTGATAAATACACAATGAGTTTTATTTCTTATTTGGTGATTTTACTAGGATAAATTTCAACCATTCAATGGATCTATCTTGCAATAACCCTACACACCCTAATTTTTATATCCAACTAGTGAAATCCATGCATCTCCACATTTAGAAGGGATTTAAAGTTTCTATCACTACAATAATAATTATCTAGGAGTAACACTCCCACAAGAGTAGCATTTGGAGAAAAAATGGAGAGAATATAAAGTGGTTTTGTTGGCACCATTGTGGGGGAACTATATCAAATATTCCTTTCATGGTGCTAATTATAAGGGTGAACCTCTTAATTAACCCTTCTTGGGTGGTCCTGAAAATACAAGTCATTTGGGATATATTTGAAAATATTCCTCTAAATCTATTGTTGCTATTATATGTGGAAAATAAAACTTAAAATGGGATCGATGGTTCAAACCTACAACATGGCCAACATAGAGAACAAACAATAGGACCCATCATCTCAAAACCTACAACTATAGGATAGAGTAGCTTCCACTGAGACTTCACTCAAAATGGTGGATGCAATAATCATAGTGCAACATTGCATCTTGTCAACATTAGGGACCCACTCGGGTATCCATAAATTGGTCCAACCAAATAGGAATTTACCACCCTTGAGGTATAAGAAACACCCATATTTCAATATAATATTTCCCACACTTCTAGGATCACAATATTACAATTTAGTTTTGTTGTGAAACGTACTAAAATTCTAGGTCTAGTATTCTTAGACTAACCTTCGATTGACAAAAAGGTTTTCTTTCCTCTGTACCACAACTAATTTAATTTCTAGATAAACATAGTTTTTACAAGCTCTATCTACTAACTTGGATTATAAAACAAATGAAGAAATGTTTTCTTATGACAACTTCATTGTTACTTTCCTATAGACTATTATCAGTTCAATGCTTTCCTTTATAAAGACCACTACCACATACCTCAAAAAGAGACTATTTTGACTAGACACCTAACATTAAAAAATAGCTTGAACACAAATAAAATGGACAATCATATAAATAAAAAACCTTATATTGACTTCCATATTATCAATGTTCAAAAGGTTGGTTGATGGCCTTTTTCACATGTTCATTATTTTTTCATCTCCCTTGGATGCTTGCCTTTAATATTTTTTTATAGTTACTCAAGACTTCAGATTGTTGAATAATGTGTTCCTCCAAAGAGATCAAGTTTGCTTCTATGAGTTCTACATAAAAAGCAGAGATGCTCTAGACATGCTTAGCCAAGCAATAAAAACATAACCGAAGAGGAAACAATTGAAGGAGCTGCAAGTCACATAAAAGAAAGGAACGAGTCAGTCTATGTGTCTCACTTGGACGAGTCGCAAAGAAGGAGATGTGTGAAGTTTTGTCTGTGATTTTTTGTGGCATTTTTTTACAGGACAAAGGATAAAATTTTGTTGGGTTTTGTTTATTAGTTTAGGTTGTGTGTGTGAGCCAAGGGATGGACATATATTGGGATTTTGACTAAGGATGTGAGATGTATAATTTAGACACAAGATATTTTATTGAAGTTTTGTTGAGGAAGCAAACTATCCAAGGCTTCGGCCCAACCAAGTATATGTGTAAAATTTGAAGTTTGTATATAAACTAAAAATTTGGAAGTTAATTTAAGTGGCTAATTGACCACTACGAGGGGGATTCAACCAGACTATTTGAATAACTTAATAGAGGCGAGTCATCATTCTGGGAGTTTCTAACTTGTTACGAAGGCATGTAGACCAGTAAATATGAAGGAGAAACCCAAATTTCAAAGAAAAGGTCAACAAGCCATGAACGAGGGTTCAAATCCTCATAGTCACCACCTCCTACCCTCATTAACTTAACTATCAAGGTTCCAATCCCACCTACATCTATTCAAGAGGATGCAAGTTTTAATAACAGCATCACCGAAAAACAAAAAATTTGCGTACAAACATATCCAAAAAAATAAACAAACCATATTCAAGTTACTCAAATTGTAGTTGAAGAAATTGAATAACTCACTGCCATAATCGCTTTCACTTTCACCGCTTGACGCAGCTAGGGGTTACCAAATAACCTATGTGCCACCACCTATAATACTCGTTGATGCTCTTCTTGGACTCTGAATGGATTTGATGCCCGTATAAGAGTTTTTGAACCTTTATGATTAGCCCCCAATCCCAATCCTTGGGCCTCTCCTCCATTACCGGCTCTGATGCTTGTCTCTTCCACTAATGGGTTTCGGCCAATAAGACCAACATCTAGCTCTGCATTTAGATCATAAGAGCATGATAGGACTTACTGAGGGTGGAGTAAGTAGTGGGATAATGGAGAAGTGTTGATGAGGGTTCTTTAAGTTTGTATCAATGCCTCTGTGGTTGATCAAACCTGCAAATGCTTGTTATTGGAATAACCATTACGAATTATTATATGTTATATATTTATATTTGAAATTTAAATATAGATTATAATTTTCATTTTATTTTTATAACTAGAAGTTATCCTTAAATGGATTATATTAGGAGACAAGTAGTTAGGAATTAAGGGGAAAGGGGGGGGGGGTAGAAACTATAGTGTTAAGGGGTTATAGATATTATATGGATTACAAGGTTTATAGGGAAGTTGTTATTATACTTTGAGGTTATTTATAGTGGTTAGGTTGATATGGTATATAAGGTTTAAAGGTTATAAAAATTGTAATGATGGGGTTATAGGGTTATGGAAATTCAAAGCTATATGCTCTAAGAATTAGTTTTTATATTTCTTATTAGATAATTGTTCAAATTCTAGATGATAAGGTTTGATTTATATTGATTAGGTTTTATGCTTATGATTATGTCCTAGTTAGAGATTATATTAGACATATTAATGTTAAGGGATATAATGTTTAATTGCAGGTGTTAAGTATTATAAGGGTTAAAATTGAAATATTTTATAAGGATTACATGGAATATAGGGATTAGTAATTATAAGTGTTAGTGGTCTCAAGAATTATATATAGTATGGATTATAATGATAATACGATATAGAGATTTTTGGTCATGGTTCTGGATTTATATAGGGATAAGGGTGATACAATTTTTGGATTATAAGTTTTATGGGTTACTAATAAAGAGACATATGGATGAGTTTAATTATTAATTAAAATTTTGTATTGTGCTTATATTTTAAGGACTAGGACTTGAGTTTTATATGTGTGTTTACATGCCAAAATGTACCTCCAACGTAAAGGGGATATCCTAGGTGAAAAATCCCAATTAGAATTTACACCGTCTAGGATAGGAGTCACATCTGGTATTTGGGCCTAATTTCCACCATGGCTCTTGAAAAAGGTTTTGGATGAGATGAAAAAGAGTAAATAAACTTAATAAAAATTGTGACAGAAAACAAGTTAGAATAGTTTATGCAATACTTTTAGAACAAGATATAAAGAATATATCAGAAACTAAAGCAAAGGGTCATTAATCTAAAAGAAATAATGCAATAAAACTTCAATTAAGATGCATGAATGGAAATTAAATATATGTTATCAATTGTGAATTAGCTCTCAACTTACAATGGTCATGAAAGCATAAATCAATAAACAATATCAATAAGATGTTAGTCTTAAATCAATGAAATGGTTCATTAATTATCAACACATGATAACAATCACATCCCATTTAATCACCACAATATAAGTCTTATGATGCTCAACAATACATGAGTGAAATTGCTTGTCATGGCTCAAAGAGCTTCTCAAAATTAGTTGAAATATTCAATACATCATTGCATTAAGCATGCATTAGATCCAATAGTGGAAATACAAGTTGTCACTTGGTCTCTCAAAATAATGAACTAGCTTTTCTCTATAAAGTGCTCAAAGAGTAAAAAAACTAAATTCCTCTCTAACTAGCCATGAGGGTGTATTAATACAAAAATTGAGGTGACTCTTCACCTCCGATGAAATTTCAACTTCACTCATGACTCTTCACCTTCTATATGACCTTTCATTTTCAAATTCTATTTTACTTCTAATTTTAAAATAATTCTATGTAGAAATTACAAGGAGATTAAAAGACGAAATTTCTTTCATGGAACAAGACTCAAGATAGCCATGTCAGGGGCCTCAACTTGTAGCTCTTGTACCAATTATGTGTACTGGGCCTTGTACTCGGTGTTGATAAATCAATAAACTTGCATAATAGGGTTTGATTTATCTTACTTTATAATTACTTGTGAATTTTTTGGCTTCTTTATTAAATTTAATGTTTTCTTATTTCATCAAGAAATTACCAAAATGTACAAAACATGAGGATCACAAGAGACAAGAACACAAAGATATAGGCTCCAACCCAGTGCAAAAACCCCACAAGTGGGAAAACCCAAGAAAAATACTCTTCTTATAAAATCATATCAAAATGAGATATCCAAGACCCGAGACCAAGACTACCATAAAGAACCCAAGTCAACCCTCCTCCAAGTCTCTTCCACCAAATCAAAGTCATCAAAGTCAACGTTGGTAAAATTGATAAATTCTAGTCACTTCCTAAAATTCTGGTCTCTTCCTGAAATTTCGGGCCCTGCAATTTCGGCCCTATACCAGCTCTGAAATACCACAAAAAATATCGCACGTGGAAATATTAGGGAAGAAAACAAACATTTCTCTATCCTTTTACTTCGTTGATTTTCTTCTTCTGGCTTGCACAAAAATCAAACTAGTTGCGAAAATGTGGAGCACAATTAGCAATATATAATTGTTTGACCATATGAAGAGACACAACTTATGGGTTGGCTGACTTGTCCTTCTAAAGGGTAGACTTGGTCTTGTGGTGGAAAATTTGACTCTTTTGACTCAAAAAAAAAAAAAACAGTTTCTTACAAATAATCCAAATGGGACTTTGACTCATGACAAATTTTTATTTTGACTCAATAAACCATAGAAACATGAAGAACATGCTTGACTAATTAAATAATAATAATAAATATTTTTCTTCTTTTTGCTTTTACATGAAATACATATTGATACAAGTACAATGATAATTATGAAGATTGGACCTAGTTACACTTTTCAAGACTCAAAAGCAATAGTTCTGACCTTTTTTTGACATTTATTTCTTGAATCTCATCTCGCATTCGAGAGCATCTAGGAAAAAAATATTCATGTATGTATGTATTTGACCCAAGAGCATTGAGAGTTTAGTATGAAATTTTGTCGGATCCATAAAATGTTGTACAAATTCTACCTTGGTGGGTTCTAAGTTACCTTGAGTAGCAACTTGCTTCATTGTATTTAACATCTCATGGATATCCTTCCAAACTTCTTCTCCGGGCCTTATAACTCCTACTACTCCAATGGAGGGTATTTTTTGCACCTTGATGAGGGACTCCAATCCACTATGTAGTGTTTGATATGCATTTATCGTTTTATTTACATCTCTAGTTATATTTTAATGTGATTACACTAACATTATAAATTGCACCATGTCCCTCTTTGTGTGCATCTTATATTTTCTTGGTAGTTTTGCTAGTGCATCCATATATTCCATATCCCATCCATATATGTGGTCTGCAGCTGTGAAAATTTGTTTTATCAACAATCCCCTGCCATTTAGTTCTCCTTACATTTTTTATAGAAGATACATTACTTAATGGAGGATAATCACTTCACCATAAACTTGGTTCATGACTTCTTCCAATAATTTAATTTCTTCTAATATTACTACCTAGAAATCTTCTTTCTGGGAACTTGCATTTGACAGAGTCTGGATATTTGCACGTAGTTTGTCAATCTCTTGTTGTGAAGTAGACAAGTTATATTTTAATTCATTTAATAAATGTTCCACATTCTTCTTGGTAGAAGCATAAAAGGTGGATCCAGCAAAATTATCGCTACAGGGTTTACCATGGTTTCCATCACTATGTGCCTCTCCGTAGTGACTGGCTACCTTGCAAGGAAATTCTGCCTCCCTTGAAATATTGTGTTCTTAAACTAATCAAATTTAAACTTGATATATCCAATTCTTGATCTTCTTCTTCAAACGTGACTCCCATTTCTCCAAGGGGAAGGTTCCCACCAGTGATTTGTGTTGGAGCGATATCTAGATTAAGCAATATGATCTCTACTTCCTCTTGTTCTAGCTCAATTATTCTGGAAACTTTTGCCTCCTTTTTTTCTATTTCTTTGGCGATCGTTTCTTCTTCAAGTTTCCTAGTTAATTATTCTTCTTCCATTTTCTTTATTTCCTCTTCTTATTTTCTCTTTTTTTATTCTTCCTTTTTCTCATTTCCTCCTCTCTTTTTTTCTTTACTTCCCCCTCCTTTTTCTTCCTTAAAACCTCTAGTTTTCTCTTTATTTTATACTCTTGATTTTTCTTTTCTTCTTCTTCTTTCCTCTTGTATGCCTCCTCCTTTGCTTTCCTTTTAGCTTCTTCCTCCTCTGTGTTCTTTTTTACTACCCCTTCCTCCTCTGCTCGCCTCTTCGCTTCATGTTCATCATTTTGTTTCTTCGGCCTTTCTTTATTTGCAACTTATTTTTATTTATTCATCTTCAATGTGACTTTCTTCCCTTCTATATCCATACTTTGGGAAAGTTATTCCTCTTCTTTATCTCGATTGTTAGTAGGCTTAGTGGGGTCTATTCCTAGGTTTTCATCAACTGATTTAGTAGCATTGAATAGTTCTTTCACTTTATCTCCATCTACATCAATACTCGGAGTATATTACCAACCATATTTGGTTTACTTTAAGTGTTGGATGGAAATACCTATTGAATCATATCTATGGAATCTAAGTTCACCAAACCTAAAACATTTTAAGTCATTTTCTTCCACTTCTTCCTCTTTGAATTTTTTCATATAATAAGCTCATATACACAAATGTAAAGTATTCCAGGGAGATTTCTTGGCATTTACCAACATGTTGATCAATCTTGTAGTAAGTTTATATGCCACCTGTTGTAACGTTATTTTATTAGTGACAAAAAAAGTCAACTGATGAGGGGTTTTATAGGCTTTGAATACTCTTATGTACATTTCATCCCTAGGGATAAACCAATCAACAATATCATGTAAAGGAACCCTTTCTTTGTCTAACATGCAAGGTGTCTTTACATCAAAAAGCTTCTGGTGTATCGAGGAGATAAAATTCTCAATAATGCGGTCATACACTCTTCTGTATCATATCTCCCACAAGTTCTTACAATAGATGTGAATGAGTGGGATCTTTGTAGCAAAGTTCTACTTCCAACCTAATGCCTCAAATTCGCATATCGCGCATATGCCATCCAACAAGTATGATGCAATATAGAATTATGTCTGCTCTACTCCAAAGACTTGCTTTTCTCTTTTAATATTAGCCTGGATTCATGATACCATGATGTCAACCCAATTGAAAATATTTCCTTTAATGGCACAAGTGTACATCATGGGAACCCAGTCATCCTTAAATAAATCTACATCCGGTCTCCCATAAATCCCACAAAAGATGGTTGCCAACATTTGATAGGATTTTGTTAGCATATTAATTTTGTAAATCTCCTTGTTCTGATATCTGAACTTGCCAAGCTCCTACCACCGAGATTTGAGGATGTCCTTGGTTGACTTAGAAAAATTGCAATACCATTTTTCACTATGAACCAAGCAGTTTCTTGGCATATTATAATATTAAAAAACAACAGATGATGTGAATGTCTCTATTGTGACACCATGGACATTATTTATCGTCATAACTTTCTCAATAGTTCGTTGAATGATCCACTCAATTGTTTCAGCACATGGCAGAACAAGCAGATGTATTGTTATCTTATGAGACCATGACTTCTTGATAATAGCATATACTTCACGGTCCTCTTCTTCCTTGGGAACCTCTTTCTTGGAGAACACTTGATATATTTATGACCATGGCATAGGTATTCACTTGTCCATGTAACATGCAGTATATGTATAGATGAGCACTTTGACAAAGGGAATTTCCACAACCCATTCAATACTACTTTCTGATATCTCCTTTATGTTGATTTTTGTAGGATCTCCAAACTAATAATTACTTCTTATGATGTATTAGGTTAATATTTTCTCACATCCACATTAATCATAAAATAATTACACATGATATCTCAATAGTAGAAAAAAAATACCAGTAGGATCATAAAGATACAATCAAACAAGAGACACAAGAATTTAACCTCAGAAAACCCACATGGGGAAAAACCGAACAACCTCTTTCCTTAGAGAAATTATTAAGATAAACAAAGATACATCTAATTATTCTAGTCAAACTGACCAACAATATAGCTTTGGTCAAACTTGGTTAATTAGCCCTCATGTCAAATCATCAATTTCCCTAATAAAATCTGCCTAGTTTGCTTTATTTAGGGTTGAATTTCGACCTTCTTCTATAGCCAAAGATCTTAGTCCGGCTCCCCTATATGCTCAGAAATTCATCCTTTTTGTGCCTTAAAATTTCATCCTGCTTTGCCTCATAAATTCATCATCCTCTTCATCATAAATTTATCCTTCTCTTCATCAGAATAGTGCCTCAGATAAGTCGAATTCTTCTTCATAAGTGATTCAATTTGATTCCCAAAAATTGGGGACCTTACTTTATATAGTGAAAAAAGGTTTCCACCAAGAGGTGTGACTGTTGGGTTGGGCCGACTTAAGTAGGTTGGAACCGACCTTACATTTAGAGGGAAAAATCCATAATTACAATTCAAATTTTCTTCTTTTTGAAACTGACATGAAGAACATGTCTAGTATTTATTATTACATATACATCAAGGGATAAAATGTTAATTATGAAGATCTACCATAGGTACAAAATTCAACACTCCCTCTTAGATAGGGCGGTATTCATAATGACTATCAAGATGTTCTCATGTGGACAAATTTCTGTAAGAAAATGTTATAACAATTCATCAGCATCAACATCATCCAATTACCATAATCTTGGTCACCAATTCTTATACATGGTAAATAAACAACTTCATCTAGTTACCATAATTCTAGTCAGCACCTCAGGCCTATGGTGCACCATAATCTTGATCAGTACTCATGACACATGGTATATCATTAGCATCAACTAGTCACCATAATTCTGGTCCCTCTGACACATAGTATATAAACATGTCTTAGTTCACCATCATCATGGTCAATATATTTGAGTCATGATGAATCATCAAAGGCATCAATCTTCATGAGTAATTCCAGGCCTTATGCTAAATGTGCTCACTTAACCTATCTGGAGAGTATGCGCCCGATATTGAAAGGCACCCACTCAATTGAGTGATTTTAGGCCTCTAGGACCATTCTTCTTGATTTTGGTCACCATACTTGAAACAAGAAGAATTATTGTCCTCTACCAGACCATTCTCCCTAATTCTAGTCAATATACTTGACTTAGAGAGAATAATTGTCCCTAAATGAGCTAGCTTTGTTAATGTTTCAATCCACTACCTATGGAAAGCATCATGCTCAACAAGTCATCACTTGGAGAAATTCACCAATTATCCAAGTTGTCACTTGGAACCTGGTAAACACCTGTGACCTATGGTGAAACCTTACACTATTCAATATTCTTGCATGCTAATTGATTGATAACTTTCCTTCCTGATGGTATAGGCACTCAGTCACCACCTAGGGAGCACTTTGGGCCTTGATTCTCTCTGGGCCATTCTAAATAACCACATTTTATGGCCCCTGGTAAATACTTTGACCTATCTATATTCTGACCTAGGGATAATGTCTTCCCCTTGATGCAACAATATTACCATTTACTCTAACCTAGGAAAATATTATCAACCACTATAGATTGTCCCTAAATTATACAAACATTTCCCTAGGACAGAGGCTTTGTGAGCCTCACTGCTCCCTTTTGTACCTTGTCTCAATATGTTCTTTGACCTGTCATCACGGTCATCTCCTGCACCTGATCAAACAATCATGAAGTTACTGAAGCCACACTGCTTCAAAATTAACCAGACTAACTACAATATAGTACTGAGTGAGACAAATGCATGCCTCTTTCTCTTCCAATAAATCATAATGGAGCCCAAACTGAAGCAATATCCTGATGAACTCTTTTTATCTTCTACACTATACCCAATCTTAATCTGTGTGTCCCTTTAGTTTAACTTCATTGTTTGATACATATCTCAAACCATAATTGGTTATGCCATAATTAACTATACCATTCAAGTACTTCAACATATTTTGAGCCACATGCCTTGGCTCAACCATAATTTGATTAACTATGTATTGGTTACCCTAACTGGGTGCTCTTTTTGAGACAGATTTTGTTGTGCCAATCCTAGTTGCTTCCTCTACCACTTCATCCTTCTAGTTACTATGACGTATCATCTATCTAGTCCATCATCCCAAATATCTCATCTGAGGGATCTCAATAGTATGCTTCAAGGAGGTAATGCATCAAATATGGTTCCTTTATCTCAAACTCAGAGGTCAACTCCCTGTGAAGCTAAAGCAAGGTTCCATGATTGTTCCCTTTATTACGAAAGAAAATATTCTTTCCACAATTTCTCCCTCTAACACATGAGTCCTTATGAAAACAAGAGAAAATGTATTTTCATGACCCTCTCCCTCTTTTTGGGAGAACCATTTAGTCTCAACACTCACCTGCACTTGTTTATGTTGCCATCTACTACACACTAGATCTTGTAGATCCATTTGGAAGTCACCACTGCCTTCTCTTTGGCACAATCAAGGTATAATTCAGAATTGTTTATCTACCTACTCCCTTTGAGCTCGGATCTCATCTAGTATAATATCTCTCAACACAAATCATTGATTCTTGGGATATTCATCTTGTCACAAGCTTTTATTTGTTCTTCAACTGCTTCCATCGGCTGCTAGAGATTTGGCATATTTTGCTATGTACCTGCAATACTCACTGAGAGATCATGGAAGTAAAATTATAACCAAGCAAAAGATACAGCTAACTAATGGTAAAAATCGTAACAATAATAATCAAGGAAGAAATATATAAGTTACTTATCTTTTGAGAATGGAAATGTCAACTCCCTCTTGATATTAGCCTTCTTGCATCCATATTATAAATTTATCAACCTCGTCCTCATCATCAGCATGATGTCATTACTTTCTTACATGATCTATGGTTTCTTATTTCAACGAAAACATTAATATAGGTCTATATCTAGGGTTTTATATCCAAACACCAGGGTTTTCACACCCAAGACTTCTAGTTTTTACAAACCTCGGTTTTTCAAAATTTGTCTTATATCATTTGCAATTCCAAAAGACTTTGTCATGTACAAATTCTCCTTTCCATATCCAAATGCCCAAAAACCATAAAATCCCAGTGCCTCAAAAAATAATCAAGGGTATTTCATCATGATGTCAAGATCAAGGATCTTTTAATGAAATGTCCCCATCAAGAGAGAAATATGACAGAACCACATCGTACTTGCCTACTGCTTCAACATTACTAGTATTAATATTCTAGCAACCATGTATTCTCGGCTAAACATCTATCAACCCAAGTAGTCTATATTTCATCATAGTAGTAATAATTATAAGGAGACATCAAGTTATGCACATGACTCATCTTTCTTGAGAGGATTTTGGTCTCCGTACTAGAAGGGGATTCGACTTCGTCTTCATTATAATTTTATCATGTCAAAAGAGAACTTGCTCCATCAAGGTGTGATTTCTACATATTAGTGATAGTGGTCCTTTTCCTTATTTCTTTGCGAAAAATAGATTCCAGGACTAAGAATCAATATTTCTTAAAATAGGTCCCATTATTTAGTACTCAAATACCTTATCAGTATGACAACAAATGACATCGATACTTCAATAGATTTCAAAAAGTCCTACTTTTGAACACATTTGAGATACAATGTAACATCTCCAAATAAAATCACAGGTTCGTTATATCACACTTAAAACATTCAACATGTGTGTATAGATCATATATTTCCCTTATGTGGTTTTTTCTTTCTTTGAGCCACAATCCAAAGTAATTCTTGAAATGAATTCCATACATTAGATCATAGGTATATCTAACATTATGAGCATGATTGAAGACCATTTTTGAATCTCATTATTGAACTTGTAGATGAAGATATTCCTTCAAAATTCATAGTTATTATAATCGTCTCTCTTCAATAATTCCTTCATGGTTTTTGTAAGGAAATAGATTATATCTTTGCAATGATCTTATGATCTAATTTAGGCATAAAACAGACTTCTTATAAGTTAGTTGGTCACAATTCATACTCATCAAATAACATCCCATCATTGTGATGTGCTTTTCATGGAACCCTCATGCAACAAAGTAATTCAAATAATGTGCCTTGCATATTTTGTTAGACTTAGAATAAATATTCAAGGAGAATTAATAATGAGTTACATGAAACACTTCAACCTTGTTATTGATACTAAAGCATTATCCATTTTCCTATAAACCAAGGATTGAAACATACTTTAGTAGAACACATGCACATGAAACAAATTTGTTGGATTTTACCTTAGACAAAGATAATTTTGAACTTATTTTGGCTGCTTCCTGAGACTCCTCGGCCTTACTAATAGAGGCTTATATTTTCAATACACTCACAATTGCATCAACATCTTCCATCACAAGTTCGTGCTCCAAAACAAATTGCAAGCTGGCATTTTCTATTAACTAGGACATTTCGGATTCTATGAGGCCATGCTTGAGGAATCTCAATTTTTAATGCTAGGACAGAAGACATATTTGGATTATGTTAGGCCTGTGACCTAGTCTAAGGTTCCTTTTCCCCTTGAAATAGGTCCTGAGGCCTTCTCATCTCACTAAAACAGTCTTTGAGGCCTTTGTATCTCTCATATGAGGTTTTTCGACTTACTGCAATAGATCATGAGGCCTTCTTGGCCCTCTTTCACGAGCTTTGAGGCTTCTTTGGCCTACTTCAATAGACTAAGGAATTTTGGTCTACCTTCAACATAAGTTTAGTACTTCGACCCTCTCACATATGCAAGGATGGAACATGGTTTTCTCTTCCAATAATAAAAATGAAACTCAATCTTGAACTATGGATTCGACCCATTTTCAGAGATTCAGACTAGGACTTCTTTGCATACTCCTTTAACATATATATTAGATTATTTATTTTTCTTCAAAACAAGTTGACTTTCCAATTCTGCTCTCTCACCCAAACATTTTGATACCATGTTGATTTTTCAAGGATCTCCTAAACTGATAACTACTTTTGATGATTTCTTAGGTTAATCTTTTCTTGCAATCACATTCATCATAAAGTAATTACACAGAATATCTCAATAGTAAAAACAAACTTCCATTAGGATCATAAAGAGACAGCCAAACATGAGACACAAGAATTTACCCTAGGAAAACCCACATGGGTAAAAATCCAACAACCTTTTTCCCTAAATAAATTATTAAGATAAACAAAGATACATTTAATTCTTATATTCAAATTCAAAGTCAAACTAGCCATCAATATAGCATTGGTAAAACTTGGTCAATCAACCCTCATGTCAAGTCATCAATTTTCCCAATAAACTTGGCATGGTCTACTCTGTTTAGGGTTAAATTTCAACCTTCTTATGTAACCAGATATCTCGGTCCAGCTTCTCTGATATGCTTATATATTTGACCTTTCTATGCCTTAGAATTTCGTCCTTATTTTCCTCAGAAATTCATCCTTCTCTTCATTAGAATAGTGCCTTATATAATTTCAATTCCTCTTCAGAAGTGATTCAATTTAATGCCCAAATTTGGAGGATGAATTTCCTTTATATAGTGAACAAAGGTGTCCCCCAAGAGGTGTGACTGTTGGGATGGGATGACTTAAGTTGGTTGGAGCCAACCTTACATTTAGAGGGGAAAGTCCATAATTAAATTCAAATTTTCTTATTTTTGGAACCGACATGAAGAACATGTCTAGTATTTGTTATTACATATACATCAATGGTTAAAATGTTAATGATGAAGATAAGCAATAGCTACAAAATTTAACACTTTCCATGCCTTTTACTGGTTGGTGGAGTCATATCTCATGTTGACGAGGAGAAGTTGACACAATCAAGATAAAATGTACTTAAAATTTCAAATATATTCATGGAAACACAAATATCAATCGATGTTTATCATGAGTCGAAGACAGTGAAGTTGCAGTGCGATAAGCCTTAGTTGCAAATTGTAGAAATAAAATGTGATAAGGGAAAGATTGTGTGATGGAAATGCTTAGTTTCGAACTACCAGAAAAATTTGTGATAAGGGAAAAACTTAGTCATAAACTATAAAGACAGTTTGTGATTAGGTAAAACAACACGATAAAAGGCTTAGTCGCAATCTACAAAGGTAGTTTGCAATAGGGGGAGAGACTCAATTGCAATCTGTGAAGTCAATTTGTGACTGAAGGTTAACGTGGTTGCAAGAAAGGCTTAGTCGTAATCTTAAGGGGTAATATACGAAAATGGAAAGACTTAAATTCATCGGAAATGCATAGGCTAAGTCCCGAAAATTGACATTTTGGACGTGCATTTGTCCCAAGGAAAAGGACTAAAATGATGAGCTGATATTTTTTTTCCATTGCAGGAAGGGAAAAGGATTAAGGGTCTAGAATGTTGAGTATGGAGTCTTAGAGCGCTTACCATAATCGAATAAGAATGGGCAAAGGAACCATGAGGTCATGGGAGAAAATATTGGTTAAAAAATGGCTTAAATGGTATAAAAGGCCAAGGGTTGGTGAAGCGGTAGGAAGGTGAAACATTAAGGGTATTTGAAGAGATGAATATGAAACTGTAAAATCACAAATTAAGAAGGGATGGTGCAACAACTTACCCAGATCCCAATGCTTTATTTCAGACACGGTTCCAAATTCAAACCGAAATAACCATGAGCTCCTCAAGCAATGGATTCGCAAACTCAGAGTAAAATGCATGATGAAAATTAATTGGGGGGTGACCCCTTTATATACCGTTTACCAAACATGTGATGGCATCGATGCATTTAATGCACTTTCATGAAATATTTGTGAAACCAGGTAAGGTGGTGCGATAAGGATCACATAATCACATTTTCGCAAGACAAAGTGTGATTGTGCAGGTTGGATGGTGAGAGGGTGCCTTTAGTCGTAGTTCCACATCTTAAAATGTGATTGCTAAAGTTAAATTGTGAAATTGCACCTTTCTCGCTAATATAATATTCAATATTGCAATAGCGACTAGTCAAGAAAATTTGCGACAATGTCCTTTTGGAAAAACTTTAAAAAGTAAAAGGAGTTCAGAGAAAAAATATATTTTTCACCTTTTAGAGATTGTACGAGGGGGACTGTAACTTTTGGAAAATGCCAAAAATTTTAGAGTTGTTGTAGTGGCTACAGCAATTGGCTATCCACGGATAGGATCTTAGCAGTCCTTACTACGGTAGAGTTTGATCATTAGGAATTTGTTGTACTATACAACACCCCCCATTTATTATAATAATAAATGGGAACCCTTTAAAAAATAAATAGAATTTTAGAGGAATTATTTCATTTTAGCATTAAGTTTTTAAACTTTAAGAATAAAAGGCTTTTTCTTTTCGCTTTGATTTCATTGCACTTAGCGCAAATCGCTTACAAGATAACAAATTTAAAACACATATAGAATCTATGAATTGTGATAAGCGCTTCAACCTTTTTGAATTATATAAAACCCCCATTGAAAAAGCTTTAAAAAACTCTTAAAGTTATAAATTGTGTCGCGCCTCCTTTAAAATACAAACTTATATCATTTCAAAAGGAATTGCGATGAGTCGGACCCAATGAGATAATAAATGAACTATGAAACGTATCCATAAAATCCAATAAAGCGCAATACTTTGAGTCTTTAGCGCATATCGCATTCTGAAATGTTAAACCAAATGGAAAGTTATATCCACCGTAATAAAGTGCGATGTGTGATTTGCGCAGATCGCATTTCACATTTCATTGGTGGAAAAATCATATAATTTTAGTATCTGGTAAAAAAAAAGTTGGGATTTGCGATATAACATTTATTATTCCAGCGCTTGAAGTGATTCTTAATCAATCAATCTGTTATAACATCTAATGACTTAGATTGTTGGATTATACATATTGCGTAAGGCGTGTAAGAGATTTGATAAACGATAAAAGGGTTATTAATGGCATTCAACGGGTACAGGGTTCAAAAAGATCAATAGCTTACTTGTAGCGTGTTTTAAATTTAAAGCGCCAAATTTTGATTTAACTCTATTCTCTGTCCTTTTCTCTCCTCATCTCAAATCTGAATTTACTCGTTTTTCTTGCATTCAGGAAACTACCTAAGGAATCTATCTCAACAAGAATTATAAAGAAAGTCAAATCAGTTGCCCAAGCATTCATTTCTGAAATTACAAACATGCCTCCATTATTTTCAGACACTACGTGCAATAAGGACAGTGGAGTTTCTTCATGGGAAGCCATGTATAACTTGTTTGAAGAAGAACATCCAAAAGAACTAAAGAAAATTGCAACGGCAGATAGGGTTGTTCATCATAACCTTCTTACTTTGAATTTGCATGCTCGTTTCTACATAGGATAAATGCAAGGCCAAAGATCTTACCATACATTGATATGGTAATATGGGTCATTGACAATCTCAACATTGCAGACAAGACATTCAATAATTCCAAACTTGAGAACATGGGTTCAATCACCGCCGAGTATTTGCAAACAATGTATCATTTGCCTACACCACAAAAGATTTATGATAAATCTTTCTTGGAAATTTTTTCAAGAAACAATTCAGACCTAATGAAGGTAGTGAAAGGATGGAAGGAAGATCAAGGCAAGATAAAGCAGGATAAACTTGGTAAGTACCCATGAATAACACAATTGTTATCACCTTACTGTTTTGTAGCAGGAATGTTGTGTAGATTATTTGCTAGACCTGATACCACTAAATTCTCCATTGAGTGGGTTCCTTTAATTGACATAGTCTTCAATTACACTATCATGAATTGGGAAAACATTTTATCTGATAACTTGGCCAAAACCATTATGGATTACAGAACCAATAGAGACTTTTCCACTAGGAAAATTCCTCCTTTTTACATGAGTGCATATATCATGGATGCTATATGTTTATGCTCGATTTTTCCTATTATGGTTTGGAAGTGGACAAGCCAAGACCCTAACCCAATTCATTTTTAACATGAAGCCCTGTGGGAGTCTGAATTTCATTTATATTTCTACAAAATTTGTCATGGAGTTATGTTTCCCATTTATAAGATTATTTTTAATGAGAGAGCTCCTAGAATTTCCAAAGAAGCCAGTGTTGATATTTTACCTGTGGCTAGATGGTTTGGTGAGGAAAATTTTACTTATGTCAAATTTTTTGGGAGTCTTTCTTCCCCTCATGTCCTACCCTACTATGTTCCAGATAAACTCTTGGCTAGAGAAATTTCATACCAAAGTCTTGTAAACGGTATAACCAAGCAACTCAGAGATTCCAAGAAAGCCATATGGCCTACCTTCCCATTACAATGTGGTACCTTTGCCCTTTTTGACATAGGTCATGCAGCTAAAGAAATTCCAAACATTACTTCATTGAATATGGCTTTAATTCCAAGGAGACAATATGATCCAAATGATGTGGTCTAGAATTTTACCACTAATCTTAAACTCAAACCTTTCATGAATGAAAAGGATATGTTTGACGATTTATTTGAAGGTGTAGATAAGTTTGTAGATGTGTTAAAAATTGCATCCAATAAGCTCAATGTAGCAGATAGTAAAGCTTTTCATCAAAACAGAAGCAAGAGGTTAGAAACATTCCCATTGGACTTGTTACTAATGGAAGATGTCAGAAGGCCAACTCCCAGCATCAGTTTAGATGATGAAGCAAAAGATATGTTAGAATATGAGTCACAAGAAAAATCAATTTGAGATTCATAGCATTCACAACATCAGTCTCAGAGTTCAGATCATTCTAATAATGAATCTGAAAGCAAAAATGAAAGCCCTGAGAAGATAATTGAAAAAGTAATTAAAGGAATTGATATGCAAACTAAGGAAGAAACTTGTGGAGCTGAATCGTATTCAAAAGAAGTTCAGCACGTTCAAACTAAACCTAAGCAGATAGTTAAACCTCAAGCATAGGATTTAAAGACAAAATGTTCAAAGTTTACTAAAGCACTGGAGACACCACCACCACCAAATCCTAATCCAGAATGACCGACAAGTTTTCAAACTCCTGAGAAAACTCAGAATATGGTAGAAACTACAGTGCCACTTCAGCAGGTACCAGAGATTCAGGAACAAGATATTATCTCAGCCTACCCAACAGAATAAATCATTTTGAATATTGAGGAAATACCTCCACTACATGTTTTCTACAGCCCAAGTCACCAAAGTTGTAGTCAAGAGGAGGAAAAGAAGAATAATTGATGAAATAGTGACTGCTCTCAATAATGAATCAGTAGATGTTGTCCGGAAAGACTCTTTTGCCAATCCTAAAGAACATCTTACTAAACTGTCACGGTTTGTAGGTGCATATGCAACTGACACAATTGATAAAGCAGCAGAAGTGAAGCTTCTTCTCAAACAAAAAGAAGATAAATTTCAAGAATTAGAAAGACAACTGCAACAGGAAAATCTTTATACCAACAATCAAATTGAGATGAAAATGTCACAGTTCCAAAAAGACTTTGAAAGATTAAAGTTGCAGCACCAAGTATAGATTTCAGAGAAGGAAACACAGATAGAGGCAGTGATGGATAAGCTGAAAAATTAGCCTCAAACAGAATAGTTTATAAAAGAGGCACTTGAATGGAATGCAAAATTGAAGCAGCAACATGAGACTTCTTGTCAACAAATCTCAGCTACTAGTTCATATTGTGATACAAGAAAAATTTTGATTCAGCAAGTGGCGAATAGGATAATGGAATGTGAAAAGGTTCAAAAAAAAAAAAATTAGTTCATTCTATGGCAAGAATCTGGTATAGGAAAGAAAGCTGATCTCCTGAAAATTGATAAGTTTCACAAAGATATTTTATTTAAAGACTGGGAAATGCAGTTAAGACAAGCAAAGAAGGCAACATCAAAGGCAGAAAATATGACAAATAAGATTGTTGAGTCTGTTAATGGACAGATTCTAAATGCTGAAATTATCAAAGAATATACAGCCGAAGTGCTCCCAGAGCTTAAACTATTGGAAACACAGTGGAAGGAAAGAAGAGAGACACACGCAGAAGCTATTAAAAATATAACTAAGTTAGATCAAGAAAATTACTGGAACACTCTGATCAAACCACATCATCAGTGCATGATTCCACAATCCTTAACTAATTCCACTAAGAAATCATTGCCAACACTTTCAAATGTCATGTTTAAAGGCCAGGTCAGATCCGGGATCACGCAACCATCTCAATTGAAGTCGATGGTAGATATTTGCCACCTCAGAGATCAAATGAGAAAATAATATCAACCCACTTAAGCATGTTGCTATCTTTATTTCTAGATTGTAGTTTATTTTACTCATTATGAGGAATGTTGTTTGAAACCTCCTCAAATTTTTATGTAATAATATATTTTTGGCATATTTAGTTTAGTATTTAAACCCTTCTCATGCATTTGGAGAAAGGTCCAGAAATTTGTCAAAAAAACATTTGCAAAGGAATGCACTTCTTTATGTTTGTGAATGCTTTGATGAATTAATGGAACAAAGTCTGTTTTATTTTGATATTGAAGTTGTTTAACTAAAGTTAGATTTTTTTACTCATTGAATTGCTTTAACGTAGAGAGGAACAGAATACTATTTTCGGTTTGAATGAGTAGAACCTCGTATATATGGTATTTCTACACATTATATTAAGTTTTACTTCTTGAATTCACAGTCATATTTTATCTGTATTATATATGAAAGTTGTTATCATAAGTAAATTTCAAATGCACTTTTGTACTAATATTTATCTATGGTTACTTATCTCATATATGATCAAACTTATGAATGCGATATATATTTCACAATTGTTTTGATTAAACTATTTTGTCAAAATAATTATTTTTACATAATTTTCATCTCTTTCAACTATTGAATAATCTTCATTACCAATTATTGAAAGATATCTTTCTAGAACACATTTAAGAATGAATACTCCCATGTATATACTAGAATAGATATTTAGTTACTGCCTATGATAGATTAAATCATTTTTCCATTTGCATGTTATAAAAAAACACACCCTCATTATCCTTATTGGGAAACTGGCCCCTTTATCCCCCAGTCAGAGCCACTACACCAAACAGAAAAGGACTTGCTCTAAGGTTCAGACCAGGTGGTTTTCCCCCATGTTGTTGCAACGGAATTTCGAGGTTTCAACATTTTGGCGCTAGAAGGAGGGCCATCATGAATGGAAAAAATGGTATGATCAATCTAAAATCCAATCTAAGAGTATCTCTCCCTCTAGATCCCCTTCAACTTCTAGACCATTATCTAGATCTAAATCCTTAAGATATGAAGTTGAACATCCCTCTCATAAGTCTCTTAGTGAAACTCAACCGATATTATCTCCATATTATCATCATAACTCCCCAAAATTTTAGTCTTTGACCAAAAAATTAGAAAGAGTATCCATTTCTGTTGAAAATCCTAATACTTCTGAAACATCTAAAATTAGTGTTTCATCTTCTTTACTACCAAGACGAATATTAACTCGATCGGAAACTCAGAAGACAGGAATCCCTCCTTTTTAATTTCCTATTGATACTTCTCGAAGGAAAATAAATAATACTGAGTCAGATTCAACCACCAGTGAGGTCTTATCCAATAATCCACCCCATTCACCTCCATTACCTCCACTCATTTCAACAACTTCTATTCCAACAATCAGTGTTATTTTAACTAGTTCCGGTACCCAAACTACTATTCCTTCAACTAGTTCTAGCACTCATCCTGCCTCTTCTTCAACTCAAACTCCACTCAAGGCCCAATGGTAGGCCAACCATGGAATAATCCAGTTTTTGTACAAATTCCTTCTCCTCTTCATCCTCTTCCTAAATACCTTGAAAGATGGTTACCTAGATTCAATCCTGATGATGGTCTCACAGCTGAAGAGCACATCCATAATTATATGTTAGCCATAAATTTGAAAGAGGTAACTGAAGAAGATGGTGTAGTTAGATTATTTCCATATACTCTCACAGGATCTGCAGGATCCTGGTATTTTTTATTACCTGCTTGCTCTATAACTAGCTGGAATATGTTCGAAGAATAATTCTTATCTAAGTTTGGAGATGACTGAACAATTGCATCTCTCATCAACTACCTATCAAATATAAAGGCTAAAACAAGAGAGAAAAATAAAAGAATTCAATTTTAGATTTAATAAATTACTCAATAAAATCCCTGCTACATCAGTTCCTGGTGCTGAGGTTCAAATTGAGTGGTATATTTATTCTCTTCCATCTAACATAGCCATCTTTTTTTATAGGGTGAAGTTACCTACATTGGCAGAAAATATGAAAGAAGCTTTGTCTGTAGAGAAACGTATTATAGCTCTTGAAAAGAATAATTCTCAAGAAGATAGGAAATCCAAGAAAGTATCTTTCAAAGATGATTCAAAGAAAAAACCACCAAAAGATCCTTTTTATGTACAAGGTATTCAAAAAGTACTAAAATCCATGACAAATGAAATGGCAGGCATCAAAAATCAAGTTGTTGAAAGTTCTAGTATAAAGAAGACTTTCAGGCCCTTCAAGAAAAATCAGTCTTCTAATTCTCAGCCGCCCAACATCATATCTAATTATGAGTTTGATCAAGACACAGACGAGGAGAAAATAGAAGAAGAAGAAACTGAAGTCGAAGAAGAAGTTGAACTAAATGGCATATGGGATTTCATCCTACCAAATGATGAACAACACAAAGCTTTACCCGTTAGTACAAGAAGCAAGAATACCACTGATGCAATATAGCCTAATAAAAAACAGAAGAATTCAACTCTGGCTAAAGAAAAAAACAGTAAGTAAGAAGTCTATGTCTAAGACTACACATACTAACCCTTCTCCTTCAGATGTTCCATATACATCAAATACAATGGTAGTCTCTGACACCATTGAATATAATGTACTGGAAGATATGAAAAAGACTAGGGCTAATATCTCAATCCATGAACTTACTAAATTAAAACAGTGGCAGAATATTTTACTTATAGTTTTGAATGCAGTTCCTGCTTCATCCTTACCTACTTTGGCAGTAGTTCAAGCTGCTAATCATATGGGTAAACCTCCTTCTCCTTCAACTAAAATAGATGCCACAAATCTTGTTATGATAGGTGATCGATCCATCTCTCATACCCCTCCATTCCTCTTGACCTATGAGATATTTAATAAGAATGTCCATAATTTCTTAATTGATTCAGGGGCTTCCTATAATATCATGCTGAAATCAGTATGTGCTAAATTGAACATAACTCCTCAAAATTATCCTGTTCATATAGTACAACTTGAGAGAACAAAAGTAGAGGTTGTAGGAGAAATAAATTATGTTTCCATTAGATTATCATCGAACCCAAAGGTTGCCCAGATAATTGATATTTTGGTGGCTGATATTCCTAAATTTTATGGTTTAGTATTGAGAAGAGACTGGTCTGAGAAACTTCATGGATATTTCGCAACAAACTAGTCACATATGTGGCTGCCCCATAATGGAAAGCCAAACCAAATTCGAGTAGACCATGAGAAATTCATGAAACATACAGTTACTGATATTGAAGGAATCAATGAGCCAGTAGCATTCAGTAATAATATTATTGGAAATTACTTAACATAATAATTTCTTGGAAAATTTAATTCCCAACCATCACCCTTCTTCGATAATGCGGTTATCTCTCAAATTGAATTTTGTTTCCCAAACAGACACTTCTAAATGTAAAATTTTTGTAAATAAACCAATAGTTAATTATTTATTTTGATGGTTTTAAATCAGAAGATGGTGCAGGAGCTGGTTGTAATTTGATAAGTCTTTAAGGAGAAAATACCATGTTGGCCTGCAGACTTGAATTCGATTGCACGAACAATACAACAGAATATGAAGCACTAATTCAAGGTTTGTATAAAGCAATTGACCTTGACATTAAATATATACAAGCACTTGGAGATTCAGAAATCATTGTCAAACAAGTAAGAAATACTATCCATTGTCATTCTGGACACCTTAAACATTAGCAGTCATTAGTCCAGGATTTGACTTCTCATTTCTTAGCTTTTAATATCTCCTCTGTACCCATAATACAAAATGCTAGTGTAGATTTATTGGCCAATGTAGCATCGAAATTAATTCCATCTCAAGAATTTAGTCCCGATAGGTTTTCTATTGAGTTGATTTTTAGACCATTTGTTCCTAATAATATTACTAATTGGAGATTCTCTAATCATGATTATGATATCATAGATTTCCTTACATTTGAAGGACCTTATGATAATAAAATTCTAGATGAACATGAACATGACATTCAGATAAAGGAAGAACATGATGAAAATCCAATACCAAAGTCAGTTGTCAAACTAGAAGACATTTATGATTTAAAATATAGGTTCAAGAGAGTTACTAATTTTAAAACCCAAAGTTCCACTTTAAGATTTGAGTTAGTAAATCTTGGAACCGATGATTGTTAGGTAAATTGACTTGTGATTATAGTCAAGTTTGACTAATTTAAACAATGATGGTTTTGGGGCACATGGTATTGTGCACCCATGGTTTTTAAGCTCATGGTATTGCATGTAATGGAGCCTATAAAAGGCTCAAAGGACTTCATTGTAATGTAAGGCCTCGAGGTGAGCGGTGAAGGCTCACTTGGCCAGATTGGTCAGGGTTTTGACCAATGCTTAATGAAATTTCATTAAGATGGGTTTTCCCCAGAGTTTGGGGTTTTTCCCTGTTAAACATATGTGTTTATGTTTATGATTTGTTGTTGGTTATGATTCATTATTCATCTCGGTAATTATTTATATTCTCCGGTAAATGTTTCTTCATTTGGTATTAGAGCCATATTTGGCTTCAAAGGGACGCTTTTGCAGCCAAGGGTTTTATTGGCCTGTGAATGGAGAAATCAATGTAGCCTTTTGCAGATCTGGCCATACGGAGCATGGTGTTTCTAGGAAATAGGAAATATCCAATTGATTGATTCCATGGGGAATTCCATGGAGGGTTTCTCAATGGATAAAGAGAACAATGGTGCTGCCATAGCCCAGATCTGGCGACTAGCAGTGATAAGAATTTGATTCGAGAAATTCAGAGATGAGAGGATGTTTGCACGTGGATTAATTAATTGATGAACCATGTATCTGAAGAGACCTACTAGAGGATTGGCGGTTACAGAGGTTGGTGACCCATGTAATCCGGTAGCTGGGTTCTTTTTATATGGACATTGATTTCATATGTACAAACACAGCAACAATGAAAAAAAAAAAAAAAAATTATATATATATATATATATATATATATTATTATAATGGAGTTAATTTTTTATTTTTTTTTTACATGTAAATGGGCATACTGTTGTAAGACCTGGTATGGCATGCGTACCCCTGGGTAATCACTGGTAAAGTCTGGGTTAGACCTAGGTGATAGGGGGGATGTCAAGTTAACAATTACCCTGGGTAAAAATTTGAGGGGGGAAGAGCTAGAGTGAGCGGGGTTGTCTCACTTAGCAGGTTTGGCTGGATTTATTCAAGGAACCCCAAGTCAAGTTTAAGGGGGGAATGTTAGGTAAATTGACTTGTGATTATAGTCAAGTTTGACTTATTTAAACAATGATGGTTTTGGGGCACATGGTATTGTGCACCCATGGTTTTTAAGCTCATGGTATTGCATGTAATGGAGCCTATAAAAGGCTCAAAGGACTTCATTGTAATGTAAGGCCTCGAGGTGAGCGGTGAAGGCTCACTTGGCCAGATTGGTCAGGGTTTTGGCCAATGCTTAATGAAATTTCATTATGATGGGTTTTCCCCAGAGTTTGGGGTTTTTCCCTGTTAAACATATGTGTTTATGTTTATGATTTGTTGCTGGTTATGATTAATTATTCATCTCAGTAATTATTTATATTCTCCGGTAAATGTTTCTTCAATGATAAACGAAAAAATGTCAACTTAGGTCTTGGTTTGTCTTCTGAAGAAAGAGTATCATTTGTCAAGTTATTAAGGACCTACAAAAGTGTTTTTTCTTGGGATTATACTGATCTCAAAACATATGACACTTTTGTTATTCAACACACTATCCCTATAATTTCAGATGAGAAAACAATACAACAAAAGTTGATGAAAATTCATCCTAATCTTGAAATTCAAATTAAAATAGAGTTGAATAAGCTCCTCAAAGCTAAGATCATCTTTCCAGTTAGACATTCAAAATGGGTATCAAATTTGGTTCCTAACAAAAAGAAAAATGGTGACATTAGGATTTGCATTGATTTTAGAAATTTAAATAAATCATGTCATAAGGAAAATTTTACATTACCAACCATGGAACAAGTACTGCAACTTGCAGGTCGTTCTGAACTTATGTCTTTTCTAGATGGGTTTTCATGAAATAACCAAATCCTGGTATACCCAGATGACAAATTAAAGACCACATTCAGGACTAAGTGGGGAACTTATGCCTATCAAAAGATGCCATTAGGGTTAATCAATGCAGGCACCAGTTTCCAAAGATCCATGGACACATCTTTTAGAAGACTCGTTAACAAATCAGTGGTTATTTATCTAGATGACATCATAGTTTTTTCTAGACAAAGAACCAATCATGTGAATGAACTAAAACAAGTATTTGAGCGATGTAAAAAGTATGGAATCTCACTTAACCCAAAAAAGTCCTATTTCACTTTAAATGAAGGAAAAAATTTAGGATTCATCATGTTGAAAAGGGGTATTTATATCAATCCTAAAAAAAATCGAAGAAATTAAAAGGATTCCTTTCCCTCATAATAAGAAAACCATGCAGTAATTTCTTGGACAAATAAATTTTGTACAGATATTTTTCCCTGACTTTTCGCAAATAATTTTACCCTTACAAACAATGATTAAGAAAAATCCAGTCTTCAAATGGGGACATAATGAAAGGGAAGCATTTGATTTAACCAAACAATATATTATTAATGCTCCATTATTGACTACTCCCAATTTTCTTAATCCTTTCACTTTATATACATTCTCATCAGATACATCATATACTTCCATTTTCACACAGCTCAATGACCAGCAAATTGAAGCACCAATATCATTTTTCAGTTCCAATTTGTAGGGTGCAGAATTAAACTATTCATCTGTTGACAAACAAGAATTTGTTGTCTTCAAATCTATAAATCATTTTAGGTCATTTCTCCTCAAAATTCACACCAAGATAATAGTTCCATTCTCTGCAATAAGGCAATTATTGATGCAAAGAGAAGTAGGAGAGAAAAGGGCTAACTGGGTAACCGCTTTACAAGAATATGTTGTAGAAATTAGACCTTTTAAAATTATTACAGGTCAAGGTTTTTGCAGAATGTTAACAAGATCATCCCATTTATCATCATAATTAGATCCAGCTAAAGATGTACAAGTGTCAGAGGTAATCCGCAACGATGCTCAGTCTCAATATGCTAATCTTAAGTTTTATTTGGAAAATGGATATTCCCCCACGCAGCTCAGTTATAAAACAAAGTGTGCTTTAAGATTGAAAGCTAAGCAATACGAAATGTTCAATGATTTATTTTTTAGAAGAAACTTTGATTCGGTGTTATTACAATTCTTATAGAAAACTGAAGCAAATAAATTTTTGCAGGAACTCCACGATGGACCAGCTGGAGGACATTTTGGAGGAAATACAACAACACATAAAATTTTGCATGCAGGTTACTATTGGCCAACACTTTTAAAGGATGAACATGATTATGTGAGGAAATGAAAAGTCTACCAAAGTGGATCTGGAAGACAAAGGAAACCAGTTTTTCCATTACAACCAATTAATATTGAATAACTGTTTGAGCAATGGGGATTAGATATAATCACTGAGATCGTTCCTAACTCTTCCAAATAGCATAAATACATCCTCACAACTACTGATTATTTTACTAAATGGGTGGAAGCAATTCCACTAAAAGTAGCCAACTTTGAGAATATTATTGAGTTCATTGATTAGTTTATCATAACTATATTTGGTTTACCCACTACTTTGATGTTTGACAATGAATCTTATTTCTCAAGAGTTGCCATGATAGAATTTTCCATTAAAAGGGGTTTTAAACTCAAATATTCTGCTAACTATTATCCTCAATAAATGGTTTAGCAGAATCAACAAATAAAAACCTTATTAGAATCATTAAATGAACTATTGACCAGAATCAAATAAATTGGCACAAACCATTAACATTTTCTCTTTGGGCAGATCGAATAACTCAGAAGGACTCCATTGGCACTTCTCCATTTAAGCTTGTTTATGGGAAAGAAGTTGGTCTTCCTACTAATTTAGTTATTCCTTCTCTTGCCCTTGTCCAATTTATTGATGAATCACCTTGTTCTTCTTTGCAAGTAAGACAATTCCAAATCCTTAAACTCAAAGAGGAAAGAGAAAAAACTAAAGTTACTCATGCACATCATCAACAATTAGTAAAAACTTCGTTTGATACAAATTCTGTCACTCCAAAAACATTTCAAATTGGTGATCTGGTCCTAAAATGGGATAAGGCACATGAGGAAAAAGGTAAACATACCAAATTCCAAAGACTGTGGCTTGGACCATTTCAAATCATATAAGAAATAGGCCCATCAACGTTTTTATTGCAAGATTTATCAGGAAAAAGAGATTCTTTGCTTATTAATGGGAAAATTTTAAAGAAATATTTTTCATAGGAGGTAACCCCTTCTATTCCCTGTATAATATTGTCATTACTTTTCTTAGGAAAATAAAATTTTAATGGTATTTATTTTTGGCTTTTCAAATAAAAATCTCAGAGAATCTTTTTGATTTATCACTTCTAGAAATAAGAATTGTTAAGGAAACAATTGAAAATTTTGAATCTCAAATAGATTTTATTTCGCTAAAAAATTTAATTTCACTGAAGTTATTTATTCTTTGATAAACTCTCACTTTTATAAAGTATGGTTACTCTATTATCATTCAAGAAAAGAATATTTAACATAGTAAAGACTCTTTACAGATAAGCAACCTTAAACTCTAAAATTATCATCCAGAACCCTCAAAAGGGCCAATGATTCACCCCATCTGGAAAACTTTTCAATTTTATGAAAGTAATTCAAAAAATATGCTAAATATTAGAAGATAATAAGTCTCATCACGAGCCTTTTTACCATGTTCATAGGAAAATAGTTAAACTGACATTACCAATATTGCCTACCAAAACAGGGTAATGACTTGAGATTATATCAAAAGGAAAGGGGTCTCATCAAGAGCCAACTTTATCAATTTAGTTACAACCAGTGTATGGAATTGTCAATATTTGGTTACCAAGCCAAGGCAATGGCTTTTAAGTGATAAAAAATACATTGAAAATATTTACGAAAAGAAAACAAGTTCCCAAAAACATAAAGTATATAAAATGAACTTATTTTTGGAAAATTGTAAGAATAGCTAGATGGAAAATGAAACATTGCTAGGTAAAAGGTAACCCTACCAAAGGCTCAAATCGCCTATTGGTATCAGAGGCTCTACCTGTGATAAATGAGTATATATTTATAAAGCTAATATGAATGATCCACCTGCTTTATCATTTTGAACTTTGTAAGGACTGATATGGATACTCATATTTTCATTTTAAAGAGGAAATCTTATGGATTATAATCAAGTGAGATTTTATTAGTTAGCGAAATATTATTTGTATTGAAATTCATTCCTGCAACTATTTTTATTTTGAAAAGTTCTAGAAATTTCAAAAAACTGATCAGAGATAACTAGTTCTCCCAAGTGAATCACCAATTGTTGTACTATACAACACCCCCCATTTATTATAATAATAAATGGGGACCCTTTAAAAAATAAATAGAATTTTAGAAGCATTATTTCGTTTTAGTTTTAAGTTATTAAACTTTAGGAATAAAAGGGTTTTTCTTTTCGCTTTGATTTCATTACGCTTAGCGCAAATCGCAAAGCTTACAAGATAACAAAGTTAAAACGCATATAGAATCTGTGAATTGCGATAAGCGCTTCAACCTTTTTGAATTATATAAAACACCCATTGAAAAAGCTTAAAAAATCCCTTAAAGTTATAAATCACGTCGTGCCTCCTTTAAAAGACAAACTTATATCATTTCAAAAGGAATTGCAATGAGTCAGACCCGATGAGACAATAAATGAATGATGAAACGTATCCATAAAATACGAAAAAGCGTAATATTTTGAGTCTTTAGAACATATCACATTCCGCAACGTTAAACCAAATGGAAATTTATATCCACCGTAATACAGTGCGATGTGCGATTTATGCAAATCGCATTTCTCATTTCATCAGCGGCAAAAACATATAATTTTGGTATCTGCTAAAAAAAAAGTTGTGATTTGCGATATAACATTTATTATTCAAGTGCTTGAAGTAATTCTTGATCAATCAATTCGTTATAAGATCTAATGATTTAGATCATTGGATTAGAAATATTGGGTAAGGCATGTAAGAGATTTGATAAACGATTAAAGGGTTATTAACGACATTCAATGGGTACAGGGTTCAAAAAGATCGATATCTTACTTGAAGCGTGTTTTAAATTTAAAGCGTCAGATTTTGCTTTAACTCTATTGTATGTCCTTTTCTCTCCTCATCTCAGATCTGAATTTACTTATTTTGCTTGAATTCAGGAAACTACCTAAGGAAGAAATCTCAACAGGAATGACAAAGAAAGGTAAATCAGTTGCCCAAGCATCCATTTCTGAAACTAAAAACATGCCTCCATTATTTGCAGACACTACGTGCATTAAGGACAATGGAGTTTCTTCATGGGAAGCCATGTATAACATTTTTGAAGAAGAACATCCAAAAGAATTAAATAAAATAGCAACGACGAATAAGGTTTTTTCATCAGAAACTTCTTACTTTGAAGTTGCATGTTCGTTTCTACATAGGATCGCTGTGAGGCCGAATATCTTACCATACACTGATATGTTAATACGGGTCATTGAAAATCTCAACATTGCAGACAGGATATTCAATAATTCCAAACTGGAGAACATGGGTTCATTCACCGCCGAGAATTTTCGAACAATGTATCATTTTCCTACGCCACAAAATATTTATGATAAAGCTTTCTTGGAAATTTTTTCAAGAAATAATTCAAACCTAATGAAGGTGGTGAAAGGATGGAAGAAATATCAAGGCAAGATAAAATGGGATAAACTTGGTATATACCCAATAACACAATTGCCATCACCTTACCGTTTTGTAGCAAGAATGTTGTGTAGATTATTTGCTAGACCTGATACCACTAAATTCTCCATTGAGTAGGTTCCTTTAATTGACACATTCGTCAATTCCACTATCATGAATTGGGAAAACATTTTATCTAGTAACTTGGCCAAAACCATTATGGATTACAGAACCAATAGTCTTTTCTACTAGGACAAATCCTCCTTTTTACATGAGTGCATATATCATAAATGCTATATGTTTCTACTAAAGTTTTCCTATTATTGATTGGAAGTGGACAAGACAAGAGCCTAACCCAATTCATATTTATCATAAAGCCCTATGGGAGTCTTAATTACATTTACATTTCTACAAAATTTGTCATGGAGTTATGCTGCCCATTTATCAGATTATTTTTAATGAGAGAGCTCCTAGAATTTCAAAAGAAGTCAGTGTTGATATTTTACCTATGGCCATATGGTTTGGTGAGGGAAATTTTACTTATGTCAAAGTTTTTGGGAGTCTTTCTTCCCCTCATGTCCTACCCTACTATGTTCTAGATAAACTCTTGGCTAGAGAAATTGCATACCAAACTCTTGTAAACAGTATAACCAAGCAACTCAGAGATTCCAAGAAATCCATCTAGCCTACCTTCTAGACATTACTTCATTGAATCTGGCTTTAACGTCAGGGAGACAATATGATCCAAATGATGTGATCCAGAATTTTACCACTAATCTTAAACTCATACCTTTCATGAATGAAAATGATATGTTCGGTGATTTATTTGAAGGTATAGAGAAGTTTTCAGATGTGTTAAAAACTGCATCCAATAAGCTCAGTGTAGCAGATCTTAACGCTTTTCATCAATACAGAAACAAGAGGTTAGAAACAGTCCCATTGGATTTGTTACTAATGGAATATGTCAGAAGGCCAACTCCCAACATCAATTTATATGATGAAGCAAAAGATATGTCAGAAGATGAGTCACAATAAAAACCAATTCGAGATTCAGAGCATTCAGAACATCAGTCTCAGAGTTTAGATCATTCTAATAATGAATTTGAAAGCAAAAGTGAAATCCATGAGAAGATAATTGAAAAGGTAATTAAAGGAATTTATATGCAAACTGAGGAAGAAACTTGTGGAGCTGAATCATCTTCAAAAGAAGTTCAACATGTTCAAACTACACTTGAGAAAATAGTTAAACCTAAAGCACAGGATTTAAAGACAGAATGGTCAAAGTTTAATAAAGAAATAGAGACACCACCACCACTAAATCCTAATCCAAAAAGATCGACAAGATTTCAAACTCCTGAGAAAACTCAGAATATAGTAGAAACTGCAGTGTCACTTCAGCAAGTACCAGAGATTCAGGAGCAAGAGATTATCCCGACCTACCCAACAGAAGAAATCATTTTGAATATTGAGGAAATACCTCCACTAAATGTTTTCTACAACCCAAGTCACAAATTTGTATTCAAGAGGAGGAAAAGAAGAAGAATTGATGAAACATTGACTACTCTCAATAATGAATAAGTAGATGTTGTCTGGAAAGACTCTTTTGCCAATCCTACATAACATCTTATCAAACTGTCACAGTTTGTAGGTGCATATGCAACTGCCACAATTGATAAAGCAGTAGAAGTGAAACTTCTTCTCAAACAAAAAGAAGATAAATTTCAAGAATTAGAAAGACAACTGGAACAGGAAAATCTTAATTCTAATAAGAAAATTGAGATGAAAATGTCACAGTTCCAGAAAGAATTTGAAATATTAAAGTTGCAGCACCAAGTACAGATTTCAGAGAAGGAAACACAAATAGAGGAAATGATGGATAAGTTGAAAATCCAGCCTCAAATAGAACAGTTTATAAAAGAGGCACTTGAATGGAATGTAAAACTGAAGCAGCAGCAGGAGACTTTTTGTCAGCAAATCTTAGCTACCATTTCATATTGTGATACAAGTAAAATTTTTATTCAGCAAGTGGTGAACAAAAGACTGGAATGTGAAAAGGTTCAAAAGAAAATTTTGGAGTTCATTATATGGCAATAATATGTTATAGGAAATAAATTTGATCTCCCAAAAATCGATAAGTTTCATAAAGATATTTTATTTAAAGACTGGGAAATGCAATTAAGACAAGCAGAGAAGGCAAAAAATCTGACAAATGAGATTGTCGAGTCTGTTAATGTACAACTTCTAAATGTTGAACTTATCAAATAATATACAACCAAAGTGCTCTGAGAGCTTAAACTATTGGAAACATAGTGGAAGGAAAGCACAGAGACACATGCATAAGCTATTAAAGATATAACTAAGTTAGATCAATAAAATTACTGGAACTTTCTGATCAAACCACATCATCAATGCATGACTCTACAATCCTTGATGGATTCCACTAAGAAATCGTTGCCAGCACTTTCAAATGTTGTGTTTAAAGGCCAAGTCAGATCCAATATCACACAGCCATCTCAATTGAAGCCAATGATAGATATTTTTCACCTCAGAGATCAAATGAGAAAAGAAGACCAACCCACTTAAGCATATTTTTATCTTTATTTCTAGATTGCAGTTTAGTTTACTCATTACGAGGAAGGTTGTTTGAAACCTCCTCAATTTTTTATGTAATAATCTATCAAAAACATATTTAGTTTATTATTTAAACCCTTCTCATGGATTTAGAGAAAGGTCCAAAAATTTGTCAAAAAAACATTTGCAAAGGAATGCACTTCTGTATGTTTGTGAATGCTTTGATGAATTAATGGAACAGAGTCTGTTTTCTTTTAATATTGAAGATGTTTTACTGAAGTTACACTTCTGTACTCATTGAATTGCTTTAACGTGGAGAGTAGAAAAATACTACTGTCGGTTTGAATGAGTAGAACCTCGTATATATGGTATTTCTACACATTATATTAAGTTTTACTTCTTGAATTGACAGTCACCTTTTATCTGTATTATATATGAAAGTTGTTATCATAAGTAAATGTTAAATGTACTTTTGTACTAATATTTATCTATGGTTACTTATCTCATATATGATCAAACTTATGAATGTGATATATATTTCACAATTGTTTTGATTAAACTATTTTGTAAAAATAATTAGTTTTACATAATTTTCATCTCTTTCAACTATTGAATAATCTTCATTAGATTAAATCATTTTTCCATTTGCATGTTATAAACGAACACACCCTCATTATCCTTATTGGGAAATTGATCCCTTTATCCCCCAGACGGAGCCACTACACCAAACGGAAAAGGACTTGCTCTAAGGTCCGGACTGGGTGGTTTTCCCCCATGTTGTTGCAACGGAATTTTGAGGCTTCAACAGAATTACTGATAGAGACCCATGGGTCCCACTAATTTAGTTTTTTATCCATGGTTAAATATTTTAGTCTCTCCATCACTTGCCTTGGTTTTTCCTATAACACATCATGAAATTTTAGTCGATCACCAAAAGTTTCAATAGGGGATAGATATATTATATTTGTGATCTTAAGATGTTCAGATTTTTTATACAAGTCTCTGGTGTTGCTCTACTACCAACGAGTGTGCATAGCCCCGATAGAGTCACTCAAGAAATAAAAATAATTTGCTTCGCTGCCATCAAGCTTCCATAGCTCTGACAAAGTTTCATGCATCTCCTCTATGTCTAGGAAGCCTTCCTCGAGAATTTACCCTTTATTATTATTTTTCTTTTTCATGCAATTTACATTATTTGGGATTTCATTGCACCAAGGTGGATGAGGTATCCCGACTTATTTTATGGCCAGATAGGTTGTTCCTTGTGTTTCAAAGACTTTAAGGTTCTCTAAAATGGGTTTTCTTTCTTTCGTATTTTCTCTCTATCCCTTCTCTAACAATTATGCTGACACATTTAACATACCATTCATTATTGTAAGACCAATTTAAGTGATGGAGATCCTACTAAGGATGCGGTATATATTGTAGCTTATTAGAGTTCCCCACATAATCCAAGTTGTATTTTCCATTCAAATCATGTCAACTCATTAGGATTTTTAGGATTGAACCAGTAGAAGGAGATCTAATGGAAACCAATTGATGAGAAATTACTACAGTTTGATTAAAACATTCGGCGTACACTCATGGGTCTTTGAGACAAGTAATCTATTTATGTTCAAATTCATTTATTTATGTATAAGGGAATAATAAAATCCAAAGATGAGTAATTAGTACAGTTTGATTAAAACATTCGACATACGCTCATGGGTCATTGAGACAATTAGTTTATTTATTTTCAAAATAATTTATTTATGTACAAGGGAATAATAAAATCCAAAGAGTAGTGCATGAGGAAACAAATGTGAAAAAAAATGGAATGAAACCAAAAAATTACATAAGGAAATAAATATGTATAGATAGAACAATAGCTCAAAGAGATGCTAATGGAAGTAAAGCTTTATATTTGGGTCGTTAATGGGGAGGGACTCAATCTCCTCGCTTAAGTATTTTGGTATGTAAGTATTTTGGTCAAGCATCTGATGGATTTGGAATGGAATAAGCCACAAATATTGGAATTTAGTGTGTTTTCCCTTGTCTTCATGAGATTTATCTCATTTTAAAACAAGGTCACCTACACGGAATTCCATATCACCTGCGTATCTCTTTTCAAACCATCGTTTGATCTGTAATGATGAGAGGGAAACTTAGCATGAGTTGTATGCCTTTCCTTTTCAAGTCTCAAGAGGATGTCGATTTTACTTTGAATAATGGAGCAAGACCTACCTCTCAATTCTTGGGTGAATTGTGATGTTGTTAGGTAAAGGTGTGGAGGAAGAATTGTCTCCTTTCTATAGACCAGGAAGTATGGAGAAGTATTGAGAGAAGGATTAGGTGTGACTCAACAATCCCATAAAGAATTAGATACGGTGTTATTTCTATTCCTTTGTTGAGTAAGCACAATTTTCTTAATGATTCGGATCAAATTTTTGTTATTGGACTCAGCCAATCTATTGCCTTGGGGATATTAATTATAGGAGTGGTTAAGAACAATACCTTTTTCTAAAGAAAAATCATATAATTTCAAATATGAGAAATATGTAGCATTATCGAAAATAAGTGACGTTGGAGTGTGAAACTTGGTGATGATGTTTTGCTTGATAAACTACATCGTCATCTAATGATTCACTTATTTCAAAGAGATGGCATCAACCTATCTTGTGAAATAATCTGTCTTCATGATAATATATAGGTGCTACTTTAACAAGTGTGGGAAAATCTCACCAATAATGTCCAATCCCCACAGTTGGAAAGTTTCTTCTATTGCTATGGGTTTTACTGGGGTTGTTGATCGTTTCTCTTTTCCAACATATTTATGGCAAACATCACATTTAAAAGCATAAGCATGAGAATATATAAATAGTGTAGAAAAATAATACCCTACTTGAATGATTTAATGTGTTGTAGTTTCATTAGCATATTGACCTCCAGTCTGCCCATCATGAGGCTCTTTCAGTACTTTATCCACCTTAGAATATTATAGGCATCTTAGCAAACTCCATTTTGATGTTTTCTAAATAAAACTCCTTGAACTAATTGGTAAGGCATGGACTTAAGTCTGATTGCTCATTTTTGTTTTGTTGTCAAGAGTGAAGGCAACATACCTTGTTCCAGGTATTACCGCATCTCGGTGTACCATGAAGACTGTGTATTTGGTGCATGAACAGAATCAGAATTATACATGTCTAGATCTCATTCCAAACCACTCATCTCTTCTTCTTGCTAATTTTTGGCTTCATCAAATAGCCTACACAGACCATGACATTTAATTGTGTGAGCTGGTTTGAACTCTAGGTCATATTCTTTCAAATTTTTCATTCAATTAACTCTTCATTCCCCTAATTCATTTTGTATGAATAGAGACTATATTGTTGGGTGAGGAATGATCTCTTTCACATGACTCTTCAACATGTAAGGCGTGAAGTGTTTGATAGCTTTGCACACTACATAAGCTTGTTTGTCTGTATCTGGATAGTTGAGCTTGGATCCTTGCAGCCCAATGCTCAAAATTGAAATGGTTCATTCATTTCCTTCGTCATCCTTCTATGTAATAACGACCGCAAGTGAAGATTTTGATGCAAATGTATAGAGCATGAAGTATTTCTCAAAATTTGGACTGAATAGGGTAGGAGCCTCAGTGATAGATTATTCGACCCTAGTGAAGGCACCCTTCTCTCTTTGATTCCACTTGAAGGTGCCATCCTTCTTTATCATGTCTTGCAATGGCTAGACAATTCGGGTGAAATATGAGATTAATTTGTGAAAGAATTTTATTTTTCCCAGGAAGGAATGCATCACCTTCTTCTTTTTGGGGAATGAAATCTACATGATTTATTTAACTTACTCAGGGTCCATAGTTATGCAATTTCTAGCTATCATATGACCCAAGAGGTTACCTTCTAATATAACACAAATTCTCTTCTTGGGAAATTCCATACTTTCTGCAATGTTTGAATATTTGTCTAAGATGACACAAATGATCAAATATTTTCTTAGAGAATAAAATTACATCATCCAAGTAATCAACCATGTTTTTCATATCATCCCCTTAAATGTAATGTCCATATCTTTTTGGAAAGTGACCTCAGTGTTAATTAGCGCGAATGACATCCACCTAAATGAAAAATGTACCCCATTTGGTCCTGAATGTCATTTTTAGCCTATCTAAATCAAACACTAAAACTTGATTATAACCAGAAATATCATAAACTAATGAGAACATTTCAGAACTAGAGACAGTTTGAAGAATTTTGTCCATTGCCGGTACAGGATAATTATCTTTGTCCAATGCACAATTCAAATTATGAAAATATACATATAAACAAATATCGCCAGACTTTTTCCAAATTAGAACCAAATTAGAAATCCAAATAAAGTGTCAGACTTTTAAAAAAAAAACTTTCATCCGACATTTTTTTCAATTATTTTTGTATCAAAGGCTCCAAGGTTGGATGTACCTTCCATATATTCTATTGAAAAGGTTTGACTCCTCCTTTTATTGGAATCACATGATAAATAATTTTGGTATCATAAGTCTTCAAGTCATCGTATGTCCAAGAAAAAACATCTCGATATTGTTTGAAAAGTTAAATAAATGACCAATGTTCATAAGGGGTATAACATGTACTGAGATTTACAAACTTGGGTTCTTATTCCGTCCCAAGGTTTATCTACTCTTGCATCAGTGTTGAAATTTGTGTCTTGGTGCTGGATGGTCCTATGAAATGATTTTGGAAATCATATATATTTTTCTCTAATGATACAACATCTTTTGGCATAGGATTTCCTTCTCTCAACTTGGATCTTTCCTCTAGAGATATATCATGTTCTTATTTTTCAATGGTTGTGTCGTTGAATATATCTGTTTTGGAAAGGAAATCCTAAATATGTTGGTCATCATTAAAAACATGGAAATTAGTAACATTATATGGAACCACGTGATTATAAACAATTTCAATCGAAAAACCATCCCTGAGAGGGGTAAACTGAGTTGTTGCATTTACCAAAGTGTTAGTCATGGCGATATTAATCATAGGCGGTAATATAATAGTGAAATATTTAAAAGCATAAATGAGGCACCATACCTCTTGTTGGTAGCTTTTACGATGAGGTGAAAGACAATGTATTGTATTTTGCACTTGTATAGCAATTATCTTTGAATCACCAATTACCTTGAGGCATTCCACCCACAATTCAATGGCTTTCTTTAAACCAAAAATTAGTGATACATATTCAACTAGATTATTGGTATATTTGAATTCCAAATGACAAGATATGAGTTTTTTTTTTTTTTTTTTTTTGGTTCCATTAGGATGCAACATGTGCCAACTCCATCATATGTTTTTTATCCATCATAATAAAGAGTCCAAATATCACTATTTACAGTGTTATTTTATAAATTAAAACTATTTACATCTATAATACAAGTTTCATTTTCACTAGTCAAATTGCAAGGAAGGAGTTATGATTATGTATCTGGTAGGAATTAAGATGCCTATGCTCAGTAGCAACCAATTTTTAATTCAAGGAAATAGTTCCCCAATATTTCTTGAGTAATACTACTCCATTCATAATGGCCCTCCAATTTCGTGACCATATATTTAATATGTGGTTTGCTAATGAATCTTATCTGATTGTTGTTTCCCTTATAAGGGAGACATAAGTGAGACCAGTCCAAAACAAAGTAGCTCTGAAGCTTGTTAGACCAATATCTACTCAACAAAAGGTCATAGGCTTCTAGTCTATCTACCACCACAACGTCAATGGATTGATGTACTTGTGAATCAAATGATATGTGGATGAATATATTCTTTAGTTCATCGAACACTTTCACTTTAGATATATCAAGCTAAATGATTTTAGCATCAGTCAATTATGGGTTTGTATTAATATTCTTGCACACTCACAAGGGAATTACATTAGTAGAGGCACTAGAATCCACAAAGAAATTATGAAAATTATAATTTAAAATTTAAAATGTAAGCAAGAATGGCAGTGTTTGAGATTGAGAGCTAAATCTCGTTTTAGATTCATTTACAATTTATTCACATTTTTAATAGCCTTGGGTCGAGTGAAAAATGAAGCCTTGGAAGGTGTGGGACTAGATTTGATTTTTGAAGAAGTTGGTGATAATGCTTAGATAATTAGATCTCTTTGGTCAAGTATCTGAGGTATCTCATAAAGTGTTATATTCACTCGTGATTTCTTCAAGCCTTCAACAATATTGTACTCCATAGAATCCCAAACACTTTTGTCCTTAGTCAAATGTGTTGAAGATGTTGACTAAGAAGACTTATTGGATGCTTCAAGTGTTTTAGCATTCCTTTGGTACTCCCAGATGCACCTTTAGAAGTTTGATTACTTGTGGTTTGAGATTTTGGATTCTAATTGGTAGTCTTAAGAGGGAAGATTCTTCTCAAAAGGGCCTTACCTTTATCCTCATGACTAGGTTCAGCCACTTGCCCCTTTCTTCTCATATTATAAGACTTAGGAGGGTAAGTAGGTTGACATTATTCAACTGAAACTTCCCAAACCAATTGAGTCTCACTGCCCTTAATCACTTCCACCATTAACAAGGCAAACCAAGTATTGGAATCATCTTTTGCTAGAGTAGCTTCTTCTCCTTCATTCGATTGCTCATGTTTTTCTTTAATTGATTGATCATATAGGAGCTTATTAATCATGAGAGTCACTTCATTTATCCATTAAGGGAAATTCTTCCTCATAATGGCTTTCTTGGTGAAATGTGAAAAATTTTTCCATTCTGAGTTCTTCAACATAAAATTGACATTCGAAATTTTTGTGGATTTGCATAATGGATTGTTGTTCCACTTGAAAAATGGATTGAAGTATTTTTTGCTTAAATAACTTTCACTAGTTATCCTCTTCAGATCCAATATTCCATTTGTCAATTTCTTCAGCAATTTAAGTACACTTTAGAGATGAATGGCCTCTTTATCAGTGGACTTACTTGTTGATGTCTGGGGCTTCTTACCACTATCCTTAGAATCGTCTTGAGTGTTATGTACTCTGATAGAGATCATATCCTTTTCAACCACTAAGGCTTTAATAAATTTCTCTACTAATTTAGTTTTATGAGCCCTTTTAACAAATATCACAATATTATAACCTTTGGTAGTAGTATAATAATTTGTTGTTATTAAATCATTAGGTGGTACATCAACAAGAAACGTATTCAAAATGGTATTAAAATGTTGATTGAAATGTTTTACCTTTTCTTTCAACTACCCGTCCTCAAAGCGCTCAATTCTTTTAACAACATCGTCGATGTTTTCTCTTCAACAAATTTCTCGAAGAAATCCTTCTTAAAATCTTCCCAATTGGAAATAGGACATGCCATAAGACTATGATACCAAGTTACGGATTTATTTTCAAATTTATAAGGGAACAATCTACAAGCCACATCCTCATACATAACATCCATCAATCTCAATGATAAGTAATTTTAAAAATTGGCAGCTAAGGGATGAATTTCCTTGAATAAAATCACATTTCTAACAATTATGAAGTGAATTTCTAAAAATATAAATTCATGTCTATCATTTCAAGCATGACTTTAGAAAATAGTAAATCACCTTGCTTCAATTGGTAATCAAGTTTAAATGATGGAAAATCACTTTAACTTATCCTTAATAAATCTTAATTGTTCAATTTTTATTTAATCATCAATATTATCATTAATGTTATTATCGTTATCCTTATGATACTATAATATTTTATCTAAATTGAAATACATGTCACACTTCCTACTTGGCACTCCATCAAGCCACCTCGCACTTCTCTCTCTCCTTGATGACACTTGTACCCCTTTCTCTTACTTAATTATGTGTTACTCTCTCTATCTATTAATGGATTCGTTGCACTCCTCTTACACTCTTTTACACGAATTAAAGACTCATCATAAAATATTTCTCTTATGCACTCTTCAAGCATATATTACACTCTCTCCTTCAAGGCATGCATACCCCTTTCTCTTTATGGCATGAGTTACAAGACATGTGTACCTCTCTCTTTATGGCATGATTTATAAGGTATGTGTACGTCTCTCTTTATGGCATGAGTTATAAGGAATTCGTACCTCACCCCCTAAATTGGCATATATTTCTCTCCCTCAAGGCATGCGAGTTACTCCTTTATTACATGAACTCCTTGCTCCTCCTATATAAATGTGCCTCATATTCACTCCTTACTCACGTGTGCATTGTGAAAGGATAATTTGAACTTGTGAAAGAGAGATTTGGAGAGACTTGATAAGGATTGAGAGAGAGAGATAGACTTGGAGAGTAAGAGCAGAACTTGGTGAGACAAAGTGATTTAGTGTTTGCATCTCTTGCTTCTATCAGGGATATTCTTGCTAGAGTTAGTTCAGATTTGGGTGAACTTTTTCATTCTCTTGATATCTCATTGTATTATGTTTCTCTACTGAACAATTGATTTCTAATAGAAGAAGAATCTGGTTGGGTTTTTCCCTAGTAATTGGACCTAAATTATTTGTATCTCATTGTTTTCTTGGTTGTATTCTATTCTTCATATGGTTCATATGGTGTATTTTCTATCTACAATTGCTTAAATGATATTGCAGTTGGAAGAAGTTTCATTTTAAGTAATTTTTTCGGCATATAACATTAATTTTCAACATGGTATAAGATCTTTGGTGAAGACGGGTCCAATAAATCAAGAGCTTCTCCCTTTCTCATTTTCTGTTGAAATATCTCTTGTTGTCCCTTCTATTTTCTTCCCTTTTTCTGTTGAAATAAATATATATATATATATATATATATATATATATATATATATATATATATATATATATATATATATATATATATATATATATATATATATTCCTTTGTTTGTTACTCATTTTCTGCTAAAATATCACTTGTTGTCCCTTCTCATTTGTTGTTAAAATATCAATTGTTGTCGCTTCTCATTTCCTGTTGAAATATCACTTGTTGTCCATTAGAGAAATTTTGAGGTCTAAAATGGGTCTCATAAGGAATATTATAAAATAATAGTGGAAATAATAAAATAATATTATATGACATCATCAAATTTTAGAGGGAAAAAATAAAAAAATACTTGTTCAACTTATCTCACTACATATTTACTCAAATTTCAAGCGGGAGCACTCATTGGATGCATAATTTAATCATCATCCAAGGAGTACCCATGTTGCATACTTTCGATGGACATGAAAAATGAGAAATACATGAAATCATGTTTTTTCATGTATTTCTCATTTTTCATGTAGTAGGGTCCATCAAAAGTATGAAACATAGGTACTCCTTGGATGATGAACTAAATTCCACATCCAAAAAGTGCCCACACTCGAAATTCGAGTAAATCTATAGGGAGATAAGTTGAAAATATGAGTTAAAAAAGTAGTTTTTTTTTATAATATTTTTACTTTTTTACTCCAAAAATGGTGAATCATCCCCCATGGTTGACATCATCATCTTGAATACTATTGGTTCTTATAAATTTTATTTTGGTTGTACATTTTTATTTTGAGGCCCATTTTAGACCTCAAAAATTCTCTAATGCCCTTCCTATTTGCTGTTGAAATATTACGTGCTACTCCTACTTGTTGTTGAAACGTTTTTGACTTGATCAATATGTCTTCTTCTTACTTTAATAATGGACAGAAGTCAATTGATGCTTTGAATTTCTCCCCTTGGAAGGTCAGAAAGGATATTACTCTTGAGTAACATGGTGTATTGCAATATGTTGAAGGAGAGGTAGCAAAACTAGCAGAAAACTCTACTGTTGCCATCAAGGCCAGATACAAGAAAGGAGAAGTCAAGGCTAAACAAATTATCCTTGATTCTCTTGGAGACCATCACATCACCTATGTCTCTAACTTCAATAAATCCAAATAAATGTATGATAAGTTGATTGAAATTTATCAAGTGAATAACTTGAGCCAAATTCTTGCTTTGAAGAATTAGCTCAAGGATATTAAGATGAAAAAAGGAGAGACCATTCAAGCATACTTCATTAGTATATCTAAAATTAAAGATCAATTGTCTACAGATGGTGAAATTTAATTTTATAAAGATTTTGTGTTGATTACACTTGGATGTATTTCTCCAACTTGGGAAAATTTTATTACTACCATCAATAACAATGACAAGTTTTCTACATTTGATTAGCTCCTGGGAAAGTGTAGTCAAGAAGAGGCTCGAATGATTTCCAGAGGAAGAATCCCCAAGCATGAGAATGGAAAACTCATTTCCTTTGTTGTCCAAGGAAATAAGAAGAAAGGAAGAAGAGGCCAACATTGTTCGAGAAAGCTTGCTCTCAGAACCAAAAGTTCCTTTAAATGGAATAAAGACTTATCAAAAGTCCAATGCTACAATCTTCATAAGCATGGACACTATGCCCATGACTTTCTAGAAAATAGAAGAGCATTGAGATCCAACTACAACAATCATACCAAAAAATCTAATTATAGAATAAGAAGAGAAGCTCCTTTTTCTTGTAAAGAAAGTTATCATTCTTCAAGGAACCCACGGTATGATAACAATGTAGCTGAAACATAATCTGAATTCTTTCTTGTTTATGCTCTTTCTAGTTCCTCTCTTGTGGGTTCTTATGACAACTTGTCGGTTGATATTGGTGCCTCAAGGAACTTTACTGGTTATAAAAAAGTGGTCTCAAATCTGGTTGAGAGGGAGATAGATTTGAAAATCATTCTTGGAGATAATTTTACATATCCTATAAAGGGATCTTGTTTTGTTTCTTTCCATCTATATCAAGGTATAACTATATCACTTCAAGAATATTTGTATGTGCCTAGTTTGAAAAAGAAACTTGTATCCATATCTACTTTAGAAGATAAAGGAATGAAAGTTGCTTTCATAATGGTAAAGTTCTCAATTGGCCGATGAGATCTAGCATGAGATATTCCCTCACTCTGGGTTCAATATGTGAAGGTATATATGAAGTCAATGGAAGACCAATTCATGCGTTAATCCATGACAGCAATCATCAAAGTGAACTTTGGCGTCGAAGGTTCACTCAGTTACACTATAAAGCAAGTAAAGGGATTATTTCCTTCAAGCAAACGCAGAACCAGTCAAGTACTTCATCTTATACATTATGATTGATGTGGACCTATGCCTATAACTTCTATTGGTGGCTACTTGTATTATATAATATTTGTAGATGATTTTTCTCAGAAGACATGGATTTATTTTTTGAAAAATAAAAGTCAAACATTTAACATGTTTAAAGACTATAAAGCTCCAGTAGAAAAAAAAAAAAAAAACTGGAAAGTAGATCAAAATATTCATATCTGATAATGGAGGAGAGTTCACTTCTAATGATTTCATTGACTTATGTAAATAATTTAGAATCGGGAAAGATACCACCATACTGTATAGTCCAGAACAAAATTATGTGTACAAAATAAATAATAGAACTATCATGGAAGTAGTAAAATTTATGTTGCATGATTGGAAATTATGAAAGTTCCTATGGGGGGAAGTTGTTAGCATAGTTATTTATGTCCAAAATAGATCTCCTCATCGTGACCTAAACAACAAGACTCCTGAAGAACTCTTCACTGGTGAAAAGCCTGAGGTTGGGAACCTAAGCTTCCTTCGCTGTCCTGACTACTTCCATGTGCTAAAATAAAAGAGGAACAAGTTGGAAGCTTTAGGTAAGAAAGGTATGTTTTTTGGTTATTGTGAGAATTATTAGGTTACACAATATTCGTACCTAGTCAAATAAATATAGAGTTTAGTAGGGATATAAAATTTAATGAAGATGCAGCTCTTGGATTTAAGGAAAGAGACACTCATATTCCTCCTGCTAATGTTGATAGACAAGATGATGTATTTGAAATATAAGAAGATCCCGAGGTTGAAATTGATATTGTTGATTAACCCATGGAGCCCATGGACCCCTTAGATCTTCCTCCATGTGATCCTCCTGCTAGAAAAATACCATTATGTCTTTGTGATACTCTACAAGATGTTAATAAGCATGTTTCCCCTAGAGGAATATTTAGAGAAAGCAAGAAAACATGTCAGTTCTAGGGATATGTTGTAGCCATGAATAAGATTATTCAAACTAAACCATGCACTTTTTAATAAGTTGTGAAAGATAAAGTGTGGAAAGATGCAATGGTTGAAGAATATGAGTCCATAATTCATAATGATGTATGGTAAGTAGCTCCAAGAACCCAAGGTAAGTCTGTTGTGTCTTCTAAATGGCTGTATAAAATTAATCATGGTGTTGATGGCAGTATTGAAAAATATAAATCTATATTTGTGGCTCGAGGTTTCTCTCAAAAAGATGGAAGAGACTATGATGATATTTTTGCACCTGTTTCCCGATACACCACCATCCAATCTATTGTGGCTCTAGTTGCTATCCAGGGATGGACTCTTCACCAAATGGATGTGAAGACTGATTTTCCGCATGGCTTCCTAAAGGAATAAGTATTTGTGGAGCAACCACAAGACTTTGAAGTACATGACCGGAAAACTCATGTGTGTAGACTAAAGAAATCCCTATAAGGTTTGAAGCAAGATCCAAGAGATTGGTATTATTGCATTGATAACTTCTTGATGAATATTGGTTTTATTAGAAGCAAAGTTGATCCAAATATTTACTTCAAAATTATCTAAGGTATGCCTTTGATTTTGGTATTATATGTTTATGATTTATTTTTTACCGGTGGTGAACCTCTTATCCTCCAGTGTAAGAGGGAGTTATTTTAAGAGTTTGAAATGAAAGATATTCATTTGATGCACTACTTTCGAGACCTAGAATTATGGTAGAGACCTGGTGAAATTCTCATTTTGTCAAGGAAAATATGTTGTCAAGATACTAGAAATATTTGGCATCACGAAATGTAATTCCATGAATACTCTACAGGAGATGAATTTGAAGAACCTATGTGGTGAAGTTGCATGACCTGATTTGGTTAATCCTTCTGAGTATCAACAACTAATTGGGGCATTGATGTTCTTAGTGAACACTTGAATAGACATGTGTTTTGCGGTCAATACTCTAAGCCAATATATGATTAAGCCATTACATGCACATTTGATTTTTTCAAAGCATGTGTTGATATACATGCATGAGACCATCAATATTGGATTGACATATATTTTCAAAGATGTAAGACTACATGGGTACTCTGATGCTAATTTGGTTGGTAACTCTACTAATATAAAGAGCACATCTAGGTGTTACTTAAGCTTGGGATCTACCATCATATCTTGGATGAGAATAAAACATAAGTTTTTTTCCCTTATCATGGTTGAATTCGATTACATTGTTGCTAGAATGGCTATCTGTGAGGCAATAGGGCTAAGGAAGCTCTTTGGAGAGTTGTTTGAGCATGTGTTGGATATGACAATAATTTACTGTGACAATAAGAGTGGGATTCGACTTGCTGAAAATCCCATGTTCCATGACAAGTCCAAGCACATTGAGATCAACTATCACTCTATCTGAGATATGGTGCAGAGAGGAGTAGTGGGACTCCATCATATTGCGACTGATGACCAAATAGCTGACATACTTACCAACCCAACCCTTTTCCAAAAGGGAAGTTCTTGGTTTTTATAGAGCAACTTGGACTAACAAATGTGACCCTTCCTAGAGGGGGCAGTCATGAATGACAGAGATAAGACTTGGTTGTGTGTGGTCCTTGTCAATTGTTAATCCCCTCAAGAAGATACTTGGTTTTGTGTGATCCTTGGCAAGTGGTAATCCCCCCAAGCAGAGATGAGACTTAGATGTGTGTGATCCTTGCCAAGTGGTAATCCCCCCAAGTAGAGATAAGACTTGGTTTTGTGTGATCCTTGTCATGTGTTGACAAGTGGTAATCCCCCCAACCACAGATCAAACTTGGTTGTGTGAGATCCTTGCCATGTGTTGGCAAGTGTTAATCCCCCCATGTGAATATAGGGTGATGGATGAATCTCCCCTATGATGATTCTTCTTCATTAGATTGTAACATCATTGTTCCAAAGTAGATATCCTTGTTTCAAAAATAAATCCCTCCCTAGATGAGAGGGAGTGTTGAAAATTGGAAGCTAAGGGATGACTTTCCTTGAATAAAATCTCATTTCTGACAATTCTAGAGTATATTTCTAAAAATAGAAAGTCATGTATATAATTTCAAGCTAAACTTTCCCTAGATGAGAGGGAGTGATAAAAATTGGCAGCTAAGGGATGATTTTCCTTGAATAAAATCTCATTTCTGACAATTCTAGAGTGAATTTCTAAAAGTCGAAAGTCATGTATATAATTTCAAGCAAGACTTTCCAAAAATATTAACTCACCTTGCTTCAATTGGTAATCAAGTATAGATGATGGAAAATCAATTAACTTATCCATAATCAATCTTAAATGTTCAATTTTTTTAATCATCAATATTATCATTAATATTATTATCTAAATGGAAATACATGTAACTCTTTCTACTTGGCACTCAATCATGCCACTTAACACCTCTCTCTCTCTCTCTCTCTCTCTCTCTCTCTCTCTCTCTCTCTCTCTCCCCTTTACAACACTCGTACCCATCCCTCTCACTTAATGATATGTTACTCTCTCTCTATTAATGGATTCATTGCACTCCTCTTACATGCATTGAAGACTTGTTATAAAATATTCCTCTTACGCACTCTTCAATGCATATGTTACACTCTCTCCTTAAAGGAATATGTACACCTCTCACTTTATGGCATGAGTTACAGGCATGCGTACCTCTCTCTCTCTTTATGGAATGATTTACAAGGCATGTGTACCTCACTCCTTAAATTGGCATATGTTACTCTCCCACAAGGCATGTGAGTTACTCCTCCTTTGTGACATGAACTCCTTGCTCCTCTTATGTGTGTGTGTGTGTGTGTGTGTGTGTGTGCCTCATATCTTCACTCCTCACTCACTTGTGCACTATGAAAGGAGAATTAAAACTTGTGAAAGAGAGAGTTGGAGAGATTAGAGAAGGATTGATAGAGAGAGAGAGAGAGAGATACTTGGAGTGTAAGAGCGGAACTTGGTGAGCCAAAGTGATTTAGTGTTTACATCATTTTTTTCTATCAGAGATCTTCTTGCTACAACTAGTCCATCTTTGGGTGAACTTCTTCCTTCTATTTACATCGCATAAGTAATTGTTTCAACATAGAACGTCAATTTTCAACATGTAAAAGTTGTTAATATGGTATTCCACAATAGTGGGCTTATCTGGATCAAAATTTGTAAGAAACTGCTCTGGATGGTGGAACAAGGAATGTAGAACACCAAGAATATTTAGTGCCCCTTGGGCCATCCACACCAATTGTTGTTTTCCAGCCATATCAGTATTTAAATTTTATTCGTCACGTTGAGATTCGGTACCTTCATTCTTAGCTTCAATATTTAACATGTTACCAATCCATCCAAGTTTTCTCCAGCTAGTAGACCTCCTATATTTTCATGATTTTATGTCCCTTTTTCCTCTTCTTCGTCGGAATGTCGTTTAATTAATTTATTAAATCCACCAAATAAATGTTAACCAAAGCTTTAACAAAACCAACTAGCACTCCATGATAAATTGGTTTTCCTCTACTTGTATGCTTATGAGAAAAGATGGGGGTAACTAGAATAATTCCAAGATTTATAGCATATTCTTAGGTAAAATCTATGACAACTTTCAACTATTCTTGAGTTACCTCAAACAATCACTCGGGACTGTTTGGAGGGGGTTTCTTTTCTAATCAAGATTTTCAAACATTGGAGGGTTTCGTGGAGGGAAACCTGATTGATTACTACCTTGCTCGAATACTTCAGGATGAGAATGAGGGAATCTACAAGCCATACAATGGTGGCCCTCCTTCTATCCCAAAAAATATTAACGGGCCAAAATTTACCACCAACTTAAATGGGATCTCCCCGATGAAAAATCCCAAATAGACTTTAGACTGTTCATGATAGGAGTCCTATCTGGTATGTGGGCCTGGCTGCCACCGTGGTTTCTTGAAAAAGGTTTTTGATGAGATGAGCAAGATTAAAGAAACTTAATCAAAATTATGACAAAAAACAAGTTAGAACAAGATATAAATAATATATCAGAAACTAAAGTAAAATGACATGAATCTTAAAGAAATAGTGTAAGAAAACTTCAATTAAGATGCATGAATAGAAAGGAAATATATGTTATCAATTGCAAATTAGTTCTCAACTAACAATGGTCACGAAAACGTAAATCAAAAAATAATATCAATAAGATGTGAGTCTCAAATCAATGAAATAGTTCATTAATTATCAACACATGAATAACAATCGCATACCATTTACTCACCACAAGATAAGCCTCATGATGCTCAACATTACATTAGTGAAATTGCTTTTCATGGCTCAAAGAGCTTCTCAAAATTAGTTGAAATATTCAATACACCATTGAACTAAGCATGCATGAGTTCCAATAGTGGAAATACAAACTATCACTTGGTCTCTAAAAATACTATACTAGCTTTGCTCTACAAAGTGCTTAAAGATTCCAAAAACTACATCCTCTCTAACTAGCCCTAAGGGTGTATTTATACAAAATTTGAGGTGACTCTTCACCTCCCTGACCTTTCAACTTCCCTCATGACTCTTCACCTTCTATATGTCTTTACATTTTCAAATTCTATTATACTTCTAATTTTAAATTAACTTGATTTACAAATTACATGGATATTAAAACATGAAATTTATTTCATGGAACAAGACTCAAGATGGCCATGTCAGGGGCCTCAACTTGTAGCTCTTGTACCAAGTATGTGTACTAGGCCTTGTACTCGGAAGCAACATATCCGACCTTTTTTGACATTTCTTTCTTGAATCTCATCTCGCATTCGATAACATCTCGAAACAAAATATCCATGTCTATTTGTACCTAACCCAAGAACAATAATAGTTTACTGCACAATTTCTTCGAATCCACAACATGTTGTGCAATTGCTATCTTTGTGGGTTCTAATTTACCTTGAGTATAAGCTTGCTTCATTGCATTTAACATCTTACAGATCTCCTGTCGAAGTTCTTCTTCGGGCCTTATCACTCCTACTACTCCAATGGATGGTATTTTTTTCACCTTATCCAGGGACTCCAATTTGCTATGCAATGTTTTATATGCATTTATCGTTCTTTTTACATCTCTAGTCAGCTTTTCATGTGACTGCACTAACATTCTGATTTCCACCTTGGCCCTCTTTGTGTACATCCTATCTTTTCTTGGTAGTTCTGCTAGTGCATCTCAATATTCCATACCTCATCCATATATGTGATTTGCGGCTATGAAAGCCTATTTTATGAACAATCCCCTGCCATTTATTTATCCTTGCATTTCTAAAAAAGGAGACATTGATTGACGGAGGATAATATTTTCCCCATAAAAGTGGTTCATGACTTCTTTCAATAATTTAATTTCTTCTAATATTGCCTCTGGGAAATCTTCTTTATGGGAACTTGCAGTTGACAAAGTCTATATTTCTGCACATTGTTTGTCAATCTCCTTTTATGAAGTAGCCAAGTTCTCTTTTAACTCATTTGCTTCATTTAATAAATGTTCCATGTTCTTATTATTAGCGGTGGAGAAGGTACATCGAGCGGAAACTATCACTAGAGGGTTTATCATGGTGTCCATCACTATGTGCCTCTCTATGGTGACTAATATTTCCTTGCATGGCTATCGTACCAACCACTTATCCCTATCTTAAGATATTATTTTCTTGAACTGATCAAATACAAAACTTAAGAGATGCAATACTCGGTCTTCTCTTCAAATGTGACTCCCATTTCTCCAAGTGGCAGATGCCCACCAGTTATCGATGTTGGAGGAGTGACATCTATTTTAGGCAGTATGATCTCTACTTCCTCTTGTTCTAGCTCATTTATTCTAGCATATTTTTCCTCCTTTTTTGCTAGCTCTTTGGCTATCCTTTCTTCTTCAACTTTCCTAGTTAATTATTCTTCTTCCTTTTTCTTTCTCTCCTCTTTTTGTTTTCTCTTTGATTCTTCTTCCTTTTTCCTCATTTCCTCCTCTTATTTTTTCTTTACTTATCTTCCATTTTCTTCCTTGTAACCTCTATATTTTTCTTTCTTTCTTCCTCTCACTTTTTCTTTTCTTATTCTTCTTTCCTCTTGGTTACCTCCTCCTCTGTTTTCCTTTTAGATTCTTCCTTCTCTGATTCATTTTTTGTTGCCTCTTCCTCTTCTGCTTGTTGCTTCGCTTCTTGTTCATCCTTTTTTTTTCTCAACCTTTATTTCTTTGAAGCTTCTTATTCTTGCTTCTTCTTCAATGTGGCTTTCTTCCCTTCTATATCCATACTTTGCAAAGGTTCTTCCTCTTCTGTCATTTTATTGTTAGTAAGCTTAGTGGGGTCGATTCCTAAGGTTGCCTCAACTGCTTTAGTATCATTGAAGAAGTCTTTCACTTTATCTTCATATGCATAAATACTCATAGTATATGACCAACCATATTTTATTTAATTTCAATGTTGGCTAGAAATACCTCTTGCATCATATACGTGGAAGCTAAGTTCGCCAAACATGAAATATTCTAAGTCTTTTTCTTCCGCTTATTCCTCTTTGAAGTTTTTAATACAATAAGCTCTTTTACACAAAGGGAAAGTAGGCCATGGATATTTCTTCACTTTTACTAATGTGTATGTCAATCCTATAGTAATTTTATATGCCACCTCTTGAAACATTATTTTTTTAGTGACAAACAAAGGAAACTAATGAGGGGGTTTATAGGCTTCCAATACTCTTATGTGCATTGCATCCTCGGGAGTAAACCAAATAGTAATATCCTAAAACAACATCCTCTCCCTCTCTGACATGTAATTTGGCTCTACATCAAAGAGCTTTTGGTATATCGGGGAGATAAAATGCTCAGTAAAGAAATCTTGCATTCCCTTGTATCATGTGTCCCACAAGTTCTTACAGTAAATATGAACTAGTGGGATCTTTGTAGCAAACGTCCACTTCCAACCTAATGCCTCAAATTCATATATTGCACATATGGCATCGAATAAATATGATTCCATATATAATTATTGAATTCCATATACAATTATTGTTTCTCTACTCCAGAGACTTGCTTTGCTCTTTTAATATTAGCTCGGATTGATGATGCTAGTTAGTCTACCCAATTCAAAATAACTCCTTTCATTGAACAAGTGTACATCATCGATACCTAGCCATCCTTAAATAACTATACGTCTAGTCTCCCATAAATCCTACAACACATGACTACCAACATTTGATATAATTTCATTATCATATTGGTTCTAAAAATCTCGTCGGTCCAATATCTAAACTTGTCAGGATCCCGCCAATAAAATTTGAGGATGTCCTTAATTGAATTAGGAAATTTTAAATACCATTTTTCATTATGAACCAATCGATGTCTCAACATCTTATAATATTAAAAAATAGCGGATGATGTGAATTTTGCTATTGTTTCACCATGTACATTCTTTATTTTCATATATTTCTCATTATTTCACTAAAAGATCCACTCAACGGTTTTAGCGCATAGAAAAATGGGTGGATGTGTTGCTACCTTATGAAACCATGTCTTCTTGATATTAACACATACTTAACGGTCTTATTCTTCCTTGGGAACCTCTTTCCTAGATAAATATTGATATATTTATTACCACATCATAGGTATTTATTTATCTATGTAATAGGAAGTATCTGTATAGACATGAACTCTAACAAAAGGACTTTCCACAACCCCTTCAATACTTCTTTTCGCTATCTCCTTTCAATGCATTTTACTAATTGGTGAAGCTATATGTTGACAAGGAGATATTGGAGCAATCAAGATCAATAATAGTTGACATTTCAAATATATTAATGGCAACATAGAATGTTAGGAAAAAATCACAAAGATCATTCATTTTTTATGATGTGTGGTAGACTATGAAATTACAGTATGATAAGCCTTAATTGTAGAGATAAAATTCAAAAAGGGAAAGACTATATGATGGGAAGGCTAAGTCGTAAACAGTTGGAGCAAGTTGCGATTAGGGAAAAAATTAGTCACAAATTCTAGAGATAGTCTTCAATTAGGGAAAACAATGTGACAAAAGGATTAGTCGTGATCTGTGACGATAGTTTTTGATAAAGGGAGGGACTTTATCGCAATTTCTGAAGATATTTTGCGATTAAATGTTAACATGATTTCAGGAAATACTTAGTCACAATATTAAGGGGTAAGATGAGACAAGGGAAAGAATTAATGTCATTGATAGGATAAAGGCTAAGTCACGAAAATTAACGTTGTGAATGTGTAGTTGTCATGGGGAAAATGGTTGAAACAATGAGCTAATAAAAATGTCGTCATTATAGGAAGGGGAAAGGAATGAGGGTCTATAGCATTGAGGATGGAGACTTAGGGCACTTACCATAATTGACTAATTTTGGGCAGAGGATCTATAAGGCCATAGGAGAAAATACTAGTTAAAAAGAGTTTTAAAGGGTATAAAAGGGCCAAGGTGTAGGTGAATTGGAAGGAATGTGAAACATTAAGGGTAGATGAAGCGATAGAATATAAAATGGTAAAATTGCAAAACTTACCTGGATCCCAGCACTCTTGTCAGACTCGTAGGTTGTAGAGTCAAACCGTGATAACCATGAGCTCCTAAAACAATGGATTCGCAAACTCGGAGCAAAAGGCATGGTAAAAATGAATCTGGGGGGTGACCCCTTTACATCTTTTTACCACACGTGGGATTGTATCAGCATATCTAATGTGCTTTAGTGGAAAAATTTTCAAAACCAATTAAGTCAGTGCGAGAAGGTTCACGTAGTCGCATTTTTGCAACACAAAGTGTGATTGTGTAGGTTAGATTGTGAGAGGGTGCCTTTAGTTGCGTTTTTGCATCTTAAAATGTGATTGAACAAGTTAGCTTGTGAAAATGTGCCTTTATCACAAATCTAATATTCACTATTGCAATAGCGACTAGTCACAAATTTGCAACAAGGTCCTTTTGGATAAACTTAAACAAGTAAAAGGAGTTTAGAGAAAAAAAAAAATTAGTTTTCACCTTTTGGAGATTGAAAGAAGGGGACCCTACTTTTTTGGAAAATGCTAAAAATTTGGGGGTTGTTGTAGCGGTTACAACAATGTGACATATGTTACATCGTTGATTTGCTATAGCATATATGCTAGGCTTTAAGGGGTTTACCTGTTATAAAATGGGTTATGGGTGTTACCAATTACATGTAATAATAGTTAAAATGGATAGGGACTATAAAGGTTATAAGTTGGAATGGATTATGGTTGTTAGTAGTTATTCGGTTTAGACAATATATAACGGTCAAGTGTTATTGTGACGAGTGATTATAAGTATCAAGTAATAGGTGCGTTAAATGTTATATTATGAGATAAAGGCTTCAAGGGTTAAAATTTTAATATTGAGGGTTGTAGATTTATATTAGGTTATAATGGTCTGGGGCTTATGAGTTCAATGGTTATCAAGGTTATATGGATTACATGATTTAGGGGTGTGGGGAATTATTAAGTGTTAGAAACCATATGTTACTAATGTTATAGGGTTCAAGGGTTCAAGGGGAAGTAGGGATTACAAATTACAAAAAGGAGTGGATACTAGGTTTAAGGATTATCCCCCAAAAGTTAGGTTGATCAATTGAACCATAGACCCAAGGCTTCTTTTCAATTAGGAGGAGACAAGGCATAGGTTTAAATATGGTTGAGTCCCTTGGGGTTACTATCATTTATTGTGGTTGGTAGTTGAGTTATCCTCCATGCAAATATTATCACTACTAAAAATTGAGCCAAATTTCGACGGTCATTTTTTATTCTTGTCACAAAGTTTCATCATTATAACGACAAATGGAGTTCTCAATAAAGTTACAAAAAACAATATAAAATTGGAGATGATGGTATAAACTTGAATGAGCTTCTCTTGTTTCCAAGAATACTACACTCTACTGAAAAGGCCAACCACATGAAGGTGGAAGCTCATATGGAACCTCCCCTCATCGCACATCACTCTCAATTCCCTAATACTCAATTTATCTACTATAAATTATTTGAAAGCAACATAGTAAGAATCAAGCATAGAAACTAAGAGAAAAATATTAGGGCAAATGAAAAAGAACAAATCAATAGTTTGAGAGTCCTATTTGAGTCTCAAAACCCTCCCATATCATCAATGCATGCATGTACTATAGCCATGTCAAATTTCAATGCATACAAGCACAAACTAAAAAAATAAAAATAAAATAAATAAATTAAAATTAAAATTAAAATAAATTAAAAATTATAAAATTAAAATAAATTAATTAATTAATTAAAATTAAAATAAAATAAAAAATTGGCCCCATTCACAACCCCCTTTGTGCATGGTCAATTAATTAAAGCATAATTTCCATTGATTGGTAAATTTTAAGTGAATTTAACATTTACTTCACCCCTAGAGTGTTGAGAGAATTAAACCCATGACCTCTCAATAAAAAATTAAGGTGCTTTAACAATGGGTACTCAACCAATTGAGCTAACCCTTGGGGCTAAATACATACCATGATAAGGACACTAAAAAATAATAAATAATTTCCCCTTCCCGGACTGTCGACTCGGCTCTGAAGGAATCTGAAAGAACCAGTCATATTCAGCTTTGAAACCCAGATCGTGTGAGTTTACCGACCAAAGATTCGACAAACTGAATGAATTACAGCTCAGATTCGTTGTGAATTCCAGAAACCATCAACGATTAAAAATGGTAAAAATTCGTGGGAGCCTCGATCCGAATTGACCGCTGGAAAAATCTCCAACTACATGCGTAGAACACTGCTGCATTGACAGAGACTACATGCAAGCAGTCATGGCTTCGGGTGGGGGCATTGAGGCCACTCCCTCCATGCCAGACCTCGTGGCATTCAAAAAATTAACTGCAGGAGCAAACAAAAGAACGTTGACAGAGATGCAGCAGAAATTTGTAAAAAAACTGGATCGCATGCCTTCAGTCGAGCTGCCAATCGAAGAAACTTGCAGATCTGCCCTCAATCTTGCAGACAGAGGGCTTATTGGTCAATTTATAGGCCTCTGGCCTTCACCTAAAGCAGTAGAAGAATGGGTTCAGAGGAACTGGTCCCCGCTAATCTCTGAAGGGATCAAAATTCATTTCGTTGGGAAAGGCTTCTTCGTCTTTGTATTCGAAAGTGCAGAAGACAAAAACCTCATTTTCCGGAATGGACTATATTTCATGGGGCCACAAGGGTTGTATCTAAACAAATGGACCCCGGATTTCGACCCGGCACAGGATGTGCCGTCGGCAGTTCCAGTATGGGTCCGTCTTCCCCATCTTCCGCTGCATTGCTGGAATCAAAAATCACTGCAAACCATAGGCAACTCGCTGGGAAAGTACATAGATCAGGCAATAAGGAAAGATCAGTACTCCTGCGCATGGATCTGCGTAGAGGTAGACTTGGAAGTAGGGCTTACGGAAGCGATAAAATTAACTGTCGCAGACTGGACGCACATCCAGGAGTTAGACTAGGAGCAGTTACCATTCAAATGCCGATACTGCCACGACTACGGCCACTTTGCAAGATATTGCAAGAAAAATACCTCAGAGGAACAGGAAAATGCAAAAGTGGAACAGTGGACAAAAGTGCAGAAAGCAGGATCAGCAAAAAACAGAGACAAGAGCAACGCAAAAGAAAACAAAACCTCGCTAGATTCCCAGGCTCCAGGATCTGGGACCTCCGATCCCACATCAACAGTAGGTATACAGACCATAGATTGTAACAAGGAAGTAGAAACAGAAGAGCAAAACAAAGACAGCATGGAACAAGATCAGACCTCCCCCAGTGGTAAAATCAAAGAGGTAGAAGGGAAGCAGGCAACAACTCCAGAAATTACCCCTTCTCCCTCATATGCAGATATAGCTAGGAAGAAAATCATAGATCCACTTAGCTCCTCCGAGGAAGAGACCCTGGAGAGGCCTGCTAAAAGAGCAGGAAGGAAGTCGCGCAGAGAAGCAAGGGAGGAAGAGGCAGAGAGACAAAAAACTCAAGGAAGCCAGGCCACAATAGAAATGAAAATCAGAAGAAGTACAAGAACAAGACCTCCAAAAGGAGGAATAATCACTACCCCCAATAGTAAGTAATGAGAATCGTCTCTTGGAACTGCAGAGGATTGGGGAATCCGTCAAAAGTCAAAGCAGTTAAAGATCTTATGAAAACGGAACCAGCATAGATCCTATTACTCCAAGAGACAAAAATCGAAGGGGATACGCTTCTAGAAATCAGCAAAAAGAAATGGCGAAAGGACTCAGGAAAAACAGTAAGCGCAAGGGGTTCCGCAGGTGGAATAGCCACCCTATGGAAGGAGGACCAATTCAAGCTAGTCAATACACACAACACTCAGCACTGGATCTTCACTGAGCTGAAGCACACAGCAAGTAAGTTAACTATTGCCCTATTCAATCTTTACGTTCCGGTAACCTATGCAGAAAAAATAAAAATAAATAAAAAAATAAAAAAATAAAAAAATAAAAAAAAAATTGTTGGCAATCTTTAAATGAATTTTTGGAACTGCACACACCAAACAACATAATCATAGTCGTATATCTCAACATAGTGATGAAAGGAAAAGAAAAAAGAGGTGGTAGAAGTAGCAGGGATCAAATGCTACACGTGGTAGAAGACATAATTCTACAATGGGAATTACTGGATATCAAACCAAAGAAAGGGCTATACACTTGGACAAATAACAGGTCAGGTGCAGATCATATCTCAGCAAGACTTGACAGATTCCTAGCACAAAGCACCTTACTACTGGAAAGAAGGATCATCTCCTCAGATATCCTCCCAAAACTTACCTCTAATCATAAACCCATCCTTCTCTCGATGGAGGAGGAAGATAATTTGGGCCCAATCCCATTCAGATTCAGCCCACTTTGGAGAGAAAGAAGTGGATTCTTAGAGACAGTTAGGAAAGCTTGGTCACTTACAGTCATAGGCTCTCCCAGCTATGTATGGGAACAAAGGTTAAAGCAAACCAAGAAGGCCCTGAAAGAATGGAGCAAGATTCCTACATGCACCCCCAGCAGTCAAAGAAAGGAAGCAGTACATCAATTGGGAAATCTGCAAAGAAAAATGGACTTTGTAGACATAACAACAGCAGAGCTGGATAAAGAGCAGGCTGCCCAATGCAACACCTTCCGCTCATTTAGGATAGAAGAAGACTACTGGAGATTAAAGTCTCGTAGTCTATGGCTGGAATCTGGGGATAGGAACACCTCTTATTTCCATCGGCAATGTAGAGCACGCCTCTCCCGAAATCACATCTCTGAAATCTCAACCTCTGATGGGACGCTTTGCAAGGGAATAGATCAAATTAAAGAGGCTGCAGGCACGCACTTCCAAAATCTATATAGCAAAGGGAGTGAAGGCAGCAAAGAAGAAAATGAAGATTTCCTCAACAAAATCCCATCATTGGTATCTAAGGAGGATAATATAGCTCTCCTGAAGCAGGTCACTGAGGAAGAAATCAGCAAAATAATATGGGCCATGGAACCAGACAAAGCGCCTGGTCCAGATGGATTCACAATCCACTTTTATAGGATATGCTCGGATATAATAAAATCATATTTAATCAGAATGATCAGAGGTTTTTTGCAGAAATAAAAGATGGGAGGCAGCATAAACTCAACCTTCCTAGCACTAATACCGAAAGAAACCAACCCGGAAACTTCCGAAAGGTTCGGGCCTATTTCTTTATGTAATGCATCATACAAAACAATAGCAAAGATCATCGCTAACAGAATGAAGCCCCTGCTAGGAAATCTCATCTCCCACTCACAAGGGGGTTTTGCCAAAGGAAGACACATCTTGGACAATGTCATCCAAGTTCAGGAAACTATTCATTCTAGCAACTCAAGAAAAGAGAAGCGAATGCTGGTCAAGCTTGATATGGCCAATGCATTCGACAGAGTCAACTTTCCATTCCTTTATAAAGTTCTTCGGACTTTTGGCTTCTAGGAAGATTTTGTAAAATTGATAAAAGCATGTACCAAAAGGCCTTGGATAACCCCAATGGTAAATGGGAGGCCAGCCAGCTTTTTTCAAGCCATGAGAGGACTAAGGCAAGGATGCCCCTTCTCTCCCTATCTGTATATACTACTGGCAGACACATTGAGCAGAAAGCTCGAGCTGGACAAAGCAAATGGAAATTCTCCAGGACTACGAATAAGGAAAGAGCTGGAGCCTATCAATCACGCCCTTTTCGCTGACGATTCACTCATGCTGGGCAGGGCTTCTTTCAGAATAGCCAATGCGTACAAGTCCACCCTCCAAGCATATTGAAAAGTCTCAGGGGCCTTGATAAATGAACGAAAAAGTGCAGTCTACAGTTGGAACGTTGAAGAAACAAAAATTCAGAAAGTAGCAAGCATACTAGGGTTCAAAGGATATTCAAAATGGGATAAAATTAATTATCTTGGGCTGCCACTTACCCTGGGCATAAATAGGTGTGCACTGTGGGAAGAAGTTTTGAGAAAAATCAAGTCAAAAATCGAATTCTGGGGGGGGCAATGGCTCACCCATGGAGGTAAACTCATACTGATAAAAACTGTGCTCTCCTCACTCCCAATTTACCAGGCCTCGTTCTTGCTGGCCCCAAAATCAATCACAGGACAGTTAAACAAACTCCTGAGAGATTTCCTTTGGCATGGAGGCAGGGGAAATCAGCGAAAATTCCATTTGGTGAAGTGGGAAGCAGTAAAACGACCACTCAGAGATGGAGGGCTGCAAATCAAAGATCCTGAGCAAGTGAACATAGCTCTCAGCTGCAAGATACTCTGGCACATGTTCATCGATCCTAATCACCCAACCTGTAGAACACTAAGATGCAATTACCTGCCTGGAGCGTCGCTAAGACACCTGGAAAACGCAGTCAGCAAACGTGGAACCCAGCTGTGGGAGCTGTGTAAAAGGAGCATACCAGTATTCATTAAACACCTCTATCGAATCCCTAGGAGTGGTCGAAAGGTAAAGCTCTGGAAGGACAGAATAATGGGGAACGATCCACTTGAATTCAATACAGAGATCTCTGAATTGCGCACTCTGCTAAAAGAAAGAGGAATAACACAACTTTCAAAAATCTCAGAATGGGATGAACAAGGCAGCTAGCAGGCGTGGAGCCTCAACGACATTCCAAATTATTTAAGCCAACAAACGATCTGACTCAAAGCCGATCTGAAAGATGCAGCCCCTATGCATCATAACGCTGTGGATACCTAGGGATGGGGGTCTTCAGGCAATTATACCTCTGCCAAGGGATTGGAAGCTCAGCAAAAACAGAGCAATTGTATGCAACCCTCAGTCTTCTGGATGCAGGTGTGGGATGCGATGGCGCTCCCAAAAATCAACTTCTTTTTCTGGACTGTCATGCAGAAAAAAAATTCTAACAGGAGAAAACCTTATGAAGAGAAATTTTGTAGGACCCCACAGATGCGTCCTTTGTAAACAGCACGCTGAAACAATTGATCACCTGTTTGTAGCATGCTCTTTCGCAGCCAAATTATGGGAACTCACCCTCTATGGATTGAACAGTGCAACTCCAAAAAATTTGACAGTAACTGACCTCTTCACAACATGGAAAGAACGCTACCCTTCGAACATCAACAGCAAGTCTCTATGGGCCAGGGTATGGATCAACATTCCAAATTACGTGTGCTAGAAATTGTGGTTAGCTAGGAATGAACAGATATTTAATAATGTATGTTGGACTCCGACCACAGTGGCAGCCAAAGCTAAAGGCCTGCTTCTTGAAACTTTGAGCAATCAACCGTTAAAAGATGAATCCACACTACTGTCGGTTGAAAGGAAATGGCTTGGGACTTTTGTATTTTGAAATAGAAATCAAAGTGCAGTAAGACCTCTTCAAAATCCAGATTGGAGACTAAGAGGAAAAGATGAATAATTTCAGAGTTTGTGGCGAAAACAAGGAATAACGACGAAGTTCTTTGACGGAGCATCTAAGGGAAATCCAGGTACAGCAGGAGATGGAGGTCTCATTCTCTCTCAGGATGGATCTTCCAAAGAGACCTACAGCTGGGTCTTAGGAAAGCGTACCAACAATCAAGCTGAAATTTTGAGCTTGATAAAAGCCTGTCAAATCGCCAAAGAAAGAGGAATCAGAGAAATCCAAGCATTTGGAGACTCTGAAATGTTGATTAAAAAACTCCATATGGAAAACAAGTTCAATGACGTTGTCCTAAATAAGAACCTCCAAAGGCTCCGGAACATAATTCAAGAGTTTACCATCTTCAATTGCTATCATATTCTTAGAGAATCGAATAAGGAAGCTGACAAATATGCCAACCAAGGCTGCACACTAGCCCAGGGAGAACTCAGCATAAACAACGAAGCTCCAGTTCAAATATGTATCCCATGACAAGAGATAGAGATTGTAATAGAAACAGTAAGAAGAAATGTAATGAAGGTTGCTTTGACTTTGGTCCAGCCTGATCTCATCTATAAATAAAAAACACTATCTGTTTCAGTTAAAAAAAGAAAAAAAAATATTAAAATATGTAAAGATAATATATATATATATATATATATATAATTTAATATATTTATTATATTATAGTATAATATTAATATTATATTAATTTAAACTATATTTAATACTATAATATAAATATATTTATATTAATAATAAACTAAATATATAAATATAAATATAAAATATAAATAAATATAAAAATAAAAATAAAATAAAATATATTTTATTTTATTTATATATATATATATGATAACTTGAAATATATTATATATATTTTAAGTTATCATATAAGATAACTTAAAATATAGTTTATTAAAATATATTATAATAAACTATTTAACTAAGTTAAATTATATAACTATATATATATTTTAATTATATATTATTTATATAAGTATATTAATATAAGTTATATAATATAAGTAATTATATAACTTATATAATTATTTTATTATATAATATATATTTATACAATATATATATATTTTAATATAGTTATATTTTATACTATTAATATATATATAATTATATGTATAAACCATATACTAAAATATAGTTATATTATTTAATATATTATATTAAAATATAATATATTAAATAATATAACTATATTTTGGTATATGGTTTATGCAGATAATATATTTTAATATATTATCTTATATATTTAATATAAGATAATATATTAAACATATTATCTGGGTTTCATGAACATATATGTGTGTGTGTGTGTGTTCTAGAATGCAATTAACTGGAACTAGTTTTTTTATGTGCATTGATGAAAAATGTTGCACGTACTGGATACATACACGAATTGAATACATGTCCAGTTTTTAGATCAAAACATTTAACATTTAACATTAAATCAAAATTAAAGGGATTTACATATAAATACTTCTTTACTCTTTTTGATTAAATCAAAACAATACTTCACATGGGAGTCTTCCATAGGCCAAATGTAGATTGAAACCATCCAAAACTTAGAAAAGGGGGTCTGAATCAAAAAAACAGAAAAGGGGCTGCCCATAATCGAGAAACCAGTAGACATAGAGTGTTTAGAAGCACAGTGATTGCAAAACATGACAAAAGTTCAGAAAAGCTAAAGAGGACCTGACATTAGGCTAGCTATCGATGTGTGTAGGAGGATTCTCCTCCACAATTGGAAAACTGTAGTCCTCCGAGTCATCATCTACTCTCTTGGAGTGTTGTGAGGAGCTCTTTGAAGTGAAAGAGGACCCAGAGTCATCTTTGAGCTTTTTCTCCACACAGGCCGAGTTGTCGCTACTTGCGCCATTGCTGTTGGAGCTCGTCGAGCTAGATTTGATTAGAAGAGTTGTCGAATTCCTGGTGTCTTGGGGCTGATAGGTTGGGATGGTGGACTTTCTCTGTCGCTTCCTGGAACCAGAGGCACCTTCATCTTGCAGCTCCTCCTGAAAAAAGATATCAATGGTCGTCATAATTTGAGGTCTGAACATAGCACTGGTGAAGTGAAATTGTGCGACACTACTTTCCAGAGGAGGGTGGCTGCCTGTGTCATGGATTGAAAGAGGCGGGCGAGAGCCAGCACTCATACCCCCTCCACCCCTACCCCCACCTCCCCTTCTGCAACGCATCCGATGTCTACTCATGGGAGTCTTCCATAGGCCAAATGTAGATTGAAACCATCAAAAAATTAGATTAAAACATTTAACATTATTTCAAAAAATTTAAAATATTTAATATTAAATCAAAATTAAAGGGATTTACATTTAAAACATTTAACGTTAAATCAAAATTAAATGGATTTACATTAAATGTAGATTAAAATGGTATCCAAAACTTAGTTTTAAAAACCTTTTGATTATATCACAACATTACTTCACATGATTAATGTACTTAAACCATCCAAAACTTGGGTTTTAATTTTTTTTTTATTATATCACAACATTACTTGACATGCCATCCAATTGTAGTTCAACTATCCAATAAAAACATTTAATATTATATCACATGTGCCAAATGTAGATTGAAACCATCCAAAACTTAAGTTTTAAAAACTTTTTGATTATATATCGTGCAACATTACTTCACATATCATGCCAATTATAGTTCAACTATCCAATAAAAACATTTAACATTATATGACATGTGCCAAATGTAGATTGAAACCATCCAAAACTTAAGTTTTGAAAACTTTTTGATTATATATCATACAACATTACCTCACATGCCATGCGAATTATAGTTCAACTATCCAATAAAAACATTTAACATTATATCACATACCAAATGTAGATTGAAACCATCCAAAATTATAGATCACAACATTACTTCACATGCCAAGCCAATTGTAGTTCTTGACTATCCAATAAAATCATTAAACATTTAACATTAAATATCATATGCCAAATGTAGATTGAAACCATCCAAAACTTGAGCTTTAAAAACTTTTTGACTATATCATATATAACATTACTTCACATGCCATGCCAATTATAGTTCAACTATCCAATAAAAACATTTAACATTATATCACATGCCAAATGTAGATTTAAACCATCCAAAACTTAACTTTTAATTTAACAAAAAATTATAGATCACAACATTACTTCACATGCCAAATGTACTTCAAGCATCCAAAACTTAAATTTTAAAAACAAAACAAATTATAACACATCATTACATAACATGCCAAATGTAGTTCAGATGACAACATTAATTTATAGATGACAACATTACTAGTAGTTCAATTATCCAAAACTTAAAAGTTTTAAAAACCAAACAAATTATATAACAACATTAATTCACATTCACATGCCAAAAGTACTAAAACCATCCAAAAATTAACTTTTTGGAACAAAACAAATTATATTAACACTGTAATAAAATATGTCCAAAAATTGTAGATCTCACAAGTATCAAACTGTATCAAGTTATATATATATGACAGTGCATCTAGATAATATATAAAAAAGTAAATTTAAGACTATCTAAATCTTGAAATCAAATCTACAAATCATGTCCATCAAATAGAGATGGATGTAGCATCTTTCCTATTAGGGTCTCAATCCGCGCACTATCATGTGAAGCATGGGAAACCTGTACACAATGCACATGTACTTGAACATTAAAATTTGATGTTTTAAAAATGAGTGAGAATATATATAGAACTTCATGATAAAAAATAAAAAATCATGCAATACCTCATGAGGTTCCCTCTCCATTTGTTCACCTGCTACAAGTTCCTCCCCCATGGGAACATCTGCAATGGTAAACTGTACAATATACATGTGTAGTTAAATAAATAAATAAATATATTAAAAAATTTCAAATGAAAATGCACGTGTACATATATAAACTTATTTTTAATAATATTAAAAAAAAAGTTAGACAACTTGTTCAAATGGTTGAAATGGTGTGGATGTTCCTATCTCCGTCGCTAGAGTCTGTGGATTAAAGAAATCTTCTATAGGAACCTAAAATTCAAAATTTTAAAAGTATAAAATAACTCAAGATCAAGATCTCAATTTATAATAAAACTTAAATAAACAACAATTTATAAATTATAACTAAATTAAAAACACACACACACACACACACACACATATATATAAGTGAAAAATTGAATACTTCTGCAGGTGAATTTGGGACATCTCCTAAGAGAGGCTCCAAATGAAAATCTCCAACAACCTAAAATTCAAAAAATTTAAAATAACTCAAGATATAGATATATATATCTCAATTTTTAATGGAACTTTTTGAGGTGGATTATATATATATATTTAACTTAAAAACATAAATTTTAAAAGTGAAAAATTGTCCATACTTGTTGTGGATGTGGCTCATCTCCTAAGGAAGTAGAAGGTACATCTCCTAAGGAAGAAGAAGGTACCGCCATCCCAAAAACATTGGACGGAATCGGAATCTGTTAAAACATTTTATCATTATATATACATACATGTACATGTGTGCACAATTATTTATTTTAAAAATATCACTTAAAAAACACTAACATTTGCCAACATATCTTGATGGTGAGACCCATTTGCATTGTTTGAACCAGAGGTCCCAAATGTGATATTAACATTTTCGTCACTCATCATGCGTGACAACTGCAAATGGTGTTTTAACATATAATGATACATTTTTGTTAGATTAATGTACATACAAATAAATGTATACATGTACATACACATGTATTTATTATAAATTGTACACATGTATACATGTTAAAATAATTGAACCCTAAGGTCATTAACACATACCATTCCCGTGCCCTCTTCCTCATGAAGAATTAGGTCTTGAAAACCATTGCGACAATTCTTTGCATATATTTGGAGATCTTCAACATTCATGTTGTCAATCTCTTCATCTGTACAATACACAAAATTGGCACATGCATTTTCACGTTCTCTTTGTCGATTTAGACAAACATCGACTCCACTCAATCTGCTGTAAACATTGTCAATCATGACATCCATTTCTTCTCGACTTATTTGAGAAGTCGCATCCATCTCTGACCGCAGAGTTTCGACCCAAAAATGTCGACTCACGAATGGCGACTTAGGGTGAGGCAACTCCACATCTCGCTTAGCGCCCTTACGGTCATACAATCGACCTTTCCCCAGACCAAAAAATTCTGACAGAAGGTCATTGTAGTTGGGTTTCACACCCAAAAAAAAATTGCGTAAAACAATTGTGCAAAATAAACAGGAACCTCGTCGTTCCATGGGAGCCTTCCATAGGCCGCAAGGTGCCTATCATACAAATAGTGAGCGATATTTGGGTGCTTGAAATATTGCACCTTGAACATTTTTCTTTTTGGCTCTTCCTTGAAATTAAACATTGACTTCGCCATATCTTTTGTAACTCTTTGTTTTACATCCTCCCATTTATCGAGACCCATTACTGTTTCCTTTCTCTTTCTCATCACTTCTACAAATGTATCAGTCGTTGGCCCAAGATTTTTGTACACATTTACAATTTCGCCCAATGAATGTGTAACTATTTCGAGGCTTTGTCAACTCTCAGTAGGTGGAGTGAAAGCCACAAGATCTCTTCGCAATTTTGCATGAAGTTGTTGACACCTTTGTAAGGTGCATTGTGCCATGTTTCGTTCCCATGGTATATCATAAATGTCGGCTGGATAAGTTGTGGTGGGTAGACAACCTTCTTCTTGAATGTAGCATTCTGCGCTGCGTCTATTTTGACCAATATTTGGAACATTTTCATCCTCTGCATCAATATATATAAAAATTTTTATATTAGAAAAAACGCATGTAAACAAATTTGTACAAATTCAATGAAAAAAATATTGAAATTGATGGCAACCTCGACGTGGTTGGTTAGCATCTTCTCCACCCTGAAATTGTTGAGACCCAGAATGACCCTACTGAGAACCAGCACCACCAACCGTTGATTGGCCTCCGGGGGAATAAATATCACCACCTTCACGCAACTTGCTACCACTCATTGATGGCCCTCTAAGGGGATTTGAACCACCACCAACCTCTCGAGACGAGAGAGAAGCTTCATAAACAAATACGAATTTATAATCAATTGAAAAATATATTAATGTGTACATATAAATACATGTACATATTCATTGATTAAATTGCGTGAACCATACCATGACTGGGTGAACCATGGGCATGCTCCATGGATGGAGTAGAGACCCTTCTCCTCTTAGGTCCTAAAAAATAAAAAATGAAACTTATTAACAACTAATTTCACTCACAAAGTTAATAAAAAATCAATTCCATATGTACACACATGTATGGAGATTTAAGATTATATTTAAATACCATGAACATCCCCCGATCCCTGATCCCCCATATGGGATTCTGTTGATCTTCGTCGTTCATCCTCCATGATATATATATCTATTGGTGGAAATTTACAAAAAATAAATTTCAGAAAATTGATGTAATTTAGTGTACACAAATTATGTAGAACACAACTTTCAAAGCACTAATTGATGTGTGAAACTCAATTTAAGAAAAAAAAATTTATAAAAATAATAACTTCACCAAATTGAGCTTTACATGGTGGGAGAACACTTGTTATAAATTGAAAAAAACACATGGTCATTAAAAAAGAAGTGAAACTGAATTTAAAGAAACTCCATTTAAACTAAAATTTGTTGAAGTCCACGCATTTTAATTTTATAAAAATGTGAAGTTCACCACTTGTTGCAAATGTGAAGTTCACCAAGTTGCATTGTACATGGTGTGGTGGGAGCACACTTGGTATATAATTGAAAAAAGCACATGGTCATTAAAAAAGACGCATTTATAAGTACATAACACACACATATCCAAGATATGTTACAATGTCCATCAATAAATTTTAAAGGAGAGTGTCTCAACACTAATTCATCTTTGAGAGATGAATCTTGAATTTTTGAAGAAGAGCATCTCAAAACCAATTCATCTTTGAGATATGAATCTTGATTGGCATTGCTCTGTATAATTCTAATTCATCTTTGATAGATGAATTCTGAATTGGCATTGGCCCACGCAATAGATCAACAGAGATCTTATTCACATTTGTACAATGCCTTATACTAAAACATTAAAATTGGCTAACAATATTGTTTGCTATTCCATGTAGTTCTTTTAGCCTCTCCTTCTTAGCTTGGCACACACCATTCATCTAGTTGCACACAAGTTCAGAATTGGTGAAAACTACAATTCCATTTGATCCATCCTCCATCGTTGTTCTCAAGCCTTCTATCAATCCAATATAATATGTGTTACACAGTAATTTGTCACCGTCCCTACCATTCCCCGTCCCGCACATTGGAGGGCCTATTATGTGACCTGTGAGCAATGTAATGCCTTGAAACCATTATCATTGCATTCCTCTAAACATGAGCTTCAATTTCCCTAAAGACATCTCCTTGCAGAAAACCATAAAAACATCCCTTTTTGCACTGGCGCAGGTATCCAGTTCAGAACTCGTGCCAATGAGGAAAATCCTACAAAGAGGCCGCGCCAACTGGCGCTCTGTCCCAGAGTCGCAGTCGCGCCAGCCAATTTAAGGAGTGTTTTTTAAATAAGAATGGCAGAAGTTTCGTTTCAACAGACTCAAAAACTACTATCTATCTTGAGTTGGGAGGTTTGGCTCCGGGAGTTCCATGGAAGGGAAGTGGTTTGCCACCTCTCATGGAAGCTTCCTTGAAGATAGGGCCAATCCCACCATTATAGGGATCCCAACTCCCCTTCCTCCTTCTATAAAAGCTTGCCCATTGCCATTGCAAGCTAGTCTTGATGCCTAAGCTTTGAATCTCCAAATTCCCCAAGAGCCTTCATCTGCAAGAGCAGCCCTCACATTCTTCCCTTAGGCCGACTCAGCAAGGGAGCTATAAACAAAGAGACTCTAGAGAGAGCTTGTCCCATCCCTGGCGAGCTTTGCGAGACGTGAACGACTGGAGACCCATCCGAAGGGGAACACGACGTCAAAACATTGGTTGTAATCTTTCTTCGATTGTTATTTAATGAATGATTACGATTATGGTTCCACTCTGTTTTCAATGATGTTAATATGAGTAATATCCTTTCTGACTGATATTTAGTTACGTATGACGGATTTTATGCTTGTATCTGTTTGTTTCTTGCACGTGCAGGTATCCATCCACGTCTAGTGGGGATGGCGATCTGTAGAATGAACGAAAGCCGAGGCAGCTATCTCTTCTACGAATCGCCTTGGACTCCAGGTAGGCCTCCATCGTTGGTATGTTTATTCGCAATTAGGAACTTGCGTTGTAGCATTTGATGATTGTTGCTAAACCCGCGCTGGGCTAGTAGGGATCGCCTCTGTCCGCAAAGGGGATTTACCTCCTCAAAAATTTGGCGACTCCACTAGGGATCGTCTAGTTGATTGTCTCATTTTCATTGTCTCATTTTGATTGTTTCATGGTTTTCCTTGCTTGGTTAGCCTTTTGGACTGGGTTCTTTTGCTGTTTCTGCTTCCTGGTTTGCTTAGTTATCATTGATTTGCTTCTCGAATAGTTCTTTTTTATTTTTGGCTGAGGAACTTGGCTGGCGCGCTTTTTAGCTCGACAGTCACGCCAATTGGCGCATGTTGCTTTTGTATTGCCCGCGCCAATTTCTTTCTGGCGCCAATTTCAACCTCACGGTCGCGCCACTCCTGTGAGGCATTAGGGTTTTCTCAGTTTTGAGCTCTCTGGGCCTGGTCAGTGTTTTTCTTTTTGGTTTTTCAGCTACCTGAGTGTGTTGGAGTCTTGTTTGACTAGGATTTTGCCTTCGTCCTTTTGTTGTTTGCTTTTCTCCATCGATTCCATATTTTAAGCCCTAGGGCATCTAGTGGCTTTGTGCATCGAGCCCTCCTTAGGAGTTTTGGTGTTTTGTTAGTCTAGTCAATCCTCTGATTGTTCCTCCACATTCTCTTGGTAATTGTTCACCATTTTATTGCAATTTTTGAGCGATTGTTCTTCTCTGCACTCAAATTTCGTTTAGTCTTGCTTTGGGCCCAGATCACACGGTCCATTGGAACCTTTGGGACATTTTCTCGGTTTTGAGAGACTTTGGTCGATTTGAGATCTGATTGTTGGTGTCATTGAGTGAAATTTGTTTGTTTTTCTCTCTTAATATCTTTTCTCAAGTTATTCTGTTTTTTTTCAGTTTGTTTAGTGCATCTAGCTATCAAACATTGAAAATTAAAAAAAAAAAATCCCTTTTGCTTTGGTTGATTAGTGCAAATTATAATCTTTTCGATTTTACTAGTAATTAGTGATTTGAATGAAAATTTTTCAATTTCATTAGTTGCATTAGAGATATCATTGTTTTTCTTCCGATAATTTTGTTTGTGTAAAAGCTCTCAACTCTTCTGTAGCTAGTTTTCATCGAACGAAATGATGTACTGTGGCATGTAGCTTTGCATTTAAGAATTTTTGAGACCACACATTCATTAGGGCCTGAAAACTAAAATTTAATTGAAAATCAACTTTAAAATATACTCAATTTACACTAAGGCAACATTGAAATCTAACGAAACACATTTAGAGATCTAGGCTAGAGACGTGTTCCGGCGTCTTTAAACCTAGTAGTTGTCGTTCACCTTTTGGCTTTAGACAGTGCTAGTACGGACTTGTGCTCCCCATACCGTCACGTATATAAAGGGAGACCCCTCTAGGTTTTCAATCCTTTATCCATAGGAAGCCGAGTCTGCCGCCCTATACCCGTGATACACCGAACACAACATTCGGGGAGATTGCCTGCACGTATAAAAAGTCCTTGGTTGATTTGTCTTTCATTATTGAAACCAAGGTGTATATTGTAGTTCACGGTTATTTGGTACACCCTTTTGCCTAGTATTTTTGAGTAGTCATTTGATCTTTTCTGACTCCCTAAACATGAAAAGATCGCCAAGCGCTTGTCCTTTCACGCTTGTGTCAAATCTGAAAGAGATAGAGTCATCTTTTTATCGTTTCTCGACTCTTAAAACATGAAACGGTAAAGTTTCTTATTTTTCAATGTGGTAAAAAATTAAACACCCACGATTACACACCCTCTTAGATTTTTCTTGTTGACCGTTTGATCGTGTGTCTTGACTCTTTTTCAGCCCGTGTGTGTGTTTTCTTTTTTTTCTCTTGTCGTTTGCCATAGTGGCGGAACCTTCGGTTTCGTCTACTGGTAGTCCTTACACGGACGATTCATCAGAGGTTTCCCAATCCTCTATTGAACCACAGCAGCCCATTGTTTCCGAGTTTCCTGACGGGGGACCGGTTCTTTCTGAGCAACCCTTTAGGGGACCAGTTGAGTTCGATTGGCCCTTTTCAGACCCTGTGTCTGAATTGAGATTAGGAGCTGATTTCCTTTCTCTTACATCGAGTTCGCCTTTTGTTGCTGCTGTATTTCCTCCTAGTCCTCGCCGTCTACTACGCGATCTAACGGAAGGCTCAACCATGAGTGATTCTGGTGAGGAGATCCCAACGTCTGGTGAAGACTATCAGCTCTTCCCATGAAGATTGTTTCCAGGAGACAACTCTGAACTGGCTGACATGTCAATAGCCAGTCCCTGTTTACCACCGGGATACAGGTCTTTGGGTCTGATTATTTCTGCCGCAGCCTCTATGGGAGTGTCAGCTCCTTCTCCGAGGCCAGCTGCTCCTACACTCGGGGTGTCTCCTCAGACGCCCGTTACTTCTGTACCCGTTCGGCCCACTGTTTGTGTGGCCGCCTCTTCTCCTGTTGTCACAGCACCCTCTGTCAGGGCTATGCCAACTCCTGAAGATATCTATCTAGCGACTGCTATACCAGAGAACATCTCTCCGGAGGAGTATCGGTTGTCTCTGCAACAGCCGAACCCTGAGGTTGGACCATCCTCCCAAGATCCCAACCGCTCTTATTTTTCGCACTATGCATAGGATGGTACACCTGTGTATGCTTTTCTAGGTCAGTATGACGAGCACGGGGACATTTTACGTCTACCCGCTCCTGAGGCTTACCTCCATGCTCAAGGTTTACCTTATAACCAGGCTTATAACCCGCCAGGGCAACCTTTCCAAGGCCAACCTTCGGGTCAACCTAGCTATCCTTATGACCCACAGGGGCAGCCCATCCGAGGCTATCCTGCGGGCCAGCAAGGGCCATCGTACGGTCCGCAAGGACCGTATTACAGCCCTTCCGGTTAACCTGTTCAGCCTCAGCCGGGGTACCAACCGGGACCGGTCTATGGTCCTGGGGGGTAACTCCAGCCTCCTCCACCAATGCAACCACAGTATCCTATTGTTTCTAACGTTGCATATCAGCCGGGACCATCCTATGGTTCTGCTTCAAGTCAAACCGGTTTCCAGCAACCACCTGGCCCTATTCCTCCACCAGGCCAACCTGCCCATCCGGCACAACCTGGTGTTCCGACTCCAGGCCAACCGGCCCATCCGGTACAACCTGGGGCTCCTTTACAGCTAGGTCAACCTGCGCAACCGGCGCCGCCTGTCTATCTAGGTCAACCTGGTCATTCAGGTCAGCCCTCTCAGCCGGGTCAACCTGTTCACTCAGGTCAACCCTCTCAGTCGGGTCAACCTGTTCACTCAGGGCAGCTCGCTCATTCCATTAACCCTGTACAGCAGCTGATTCATTCGATGGCGCAGCCAAATCAACAGCTGTGCCCTACTTATCAGGCTCCGCAGGGTTCCACTTTTCAGCAGCCTACTCATCCTCAGGGTGGTTATTATCCTCATGGTCAATCTCAACCGAACTATAACCACCCCAGAGGCTCTCAGTATTATCCTCCTCCACCCGGTTTTACCTACACTCAGCAGCCAAATCCAAATGCTGCTTACACCGGGCCGACACATAATCAGGGTCCATACTCTAGTTATCAAGCCCCACACTCTGGTTACCAGCATCCAAATCAGTCTGGTTATATGACCTACGCCCCCTACGATCAGAATCCTATGGGACAGAACCCATGGTGGCAAGGATATTCACAACCATTGTGGAGTATGGGTACTGGACCTCATCCCGGGCCTGGCATGACGGTTAATCCACCATTGCCGTTCCTGGCTACCTTGGAGCTGCCGGATGTTTCAAAATTAACCAATGATCCGATTTTACATAATCTGTATTGGCCTCCGGTTCCCACCAAGATACCAGATGATTGCCCCAAGTTTGAGGGAAAAGCTGGAGAGGACCCCCAGGCGCATGTGATGACGTATCATCTTTGGTGTTCGTCTAACTCTTGGGTCGACGATTCGATTCGTCTGTGCCTCTTCCAGCGTACTTTAACTAGAGCTGCTGCTAAGTGGTACATAGAGTTATCCCGTGGCATTTTCCAAGATTTCAATTCTTTAGCCATGGCTTTCCTCACGCATTTTCAGTTACCGGTTCGTTATGAAGCCGGGACGCACCTCCTGACTTCTCTGAAGTAGGATAAAGGCACTCACATCTCTGATCACATTCATGAGTGGCGGCGCCGTCGTAGACTGATCAAGTTTCACATACCTGATCAGATACTAACTCACTGGTTCACCACCTCCTTCGTGAATAAAATCGCCCAAGATATTGCGATGGGAGCGTGTGTGACGGAGGAATAGGCTATTGAGCGTGCCCAATATCTGGATCTTGTCTATTCTCAGTCCGGCACGCTTTATGATATCTTTCCTGATGCTCCATGGTCCGGAACCTCTAAGGCTCCGCCTACCCCTGCGGTGGATGGTGTCATTGGTTCTGTCTCTCAGAATTCGAAGAAACCTTCGAATGGGAAGCAGAAGTCTAATTCTTCCAAAAATGCTCCTGCTAATCCCGCCCCGTCTGATTCTGGCAAAACCGCGGAAGTGAATGTTGTTCAGGCCAATCCTACGGAGAAAACTTCCAAAGGGAAAAAGAAGGGCAAAGGCAAATCTAAATCTGATGCCCCAAAGCCAGAATCTAAATCTCGCACTGAGGATGGCTCTCAGCGTAAACCGAACTACCCTTGCCTCATTTGTGAAGGGGACCATTATACTAAGGATTGTCCACGACGATCCGAGATTAGTCAACTTCTCAAGGGTTCTAAAGGGACTCCGGTTGTTCTAAAAGAGCCATTCCCATTTCAGCAGACCCAGATGGTTGAACAGCCGTCACCATCTGCACCATTTGGGTCCCAAGTTTTCATGATGAAGAGTGTTGCACCTATCTCCGTCGCTACGTGTTCGAAGGATTACAGTGAATCGCGGTAGGCATCCGGGAAGGCAGTTGCGGATGGACCGCCTCCCCCACCTTTCTCCGGTTCGTTGGAAATCGAGAAGCCTACTCCTGAACCCATTGTGAAGCCACCTCCTAAAGGTGTCTTACGAAGATCTTCTTATAATCCAAATGATCGTGCTACTCAACATTACAGCATTGTTGAGGATTTGGCACAGGCACCCTCTGCTATGTCTGCACTAGAAGTTCTTCAAAATTGTCCTTCACAACGGAAGGCTTTACTGTCTGCGATCGGTGGCATTGATCCCGCCGACTCGAGTCTTCTCACCTTCGATTTAGATAATTTCACTCCCCGACTTCCACATCAAATCGCTCTTGTTATTCAAGTCGGGATTAACGGTCTTAACATTCATAGGGCCGTTGTGGATGAAGGTGCCTCTACCTGCGTTATGTCCTCCGCTTGCTGGAAGGCCATCGTCTCTCCAGCCCTTTTGTCATCTCCCAATGCCCTAGAGGCATTTGATGGTCAGGAATCTAAACCCCTGCGTGTTTTCGAGAGTCTAGCGATCACATTACAGGGAAGACTGTCAACGTGGAAGTAGAAGTATTCGACGCCAGACTCAACTTCAATATACTTCTTGGCCGCAGTTGGACCCATGCCATGCTATGGGTGCCGTCCACCGTCTTTCGACTTCTTAAGTTCCCTCAGGAGGGCAAAATCGTCACGGTGGATCAGTTGTCCTTCTTCACCTCTATCTCCGAGAACAACGTGCCATACGTGGATCAGATTCCGAATCCCCCTGACAGTGTGGGTCTTGGTCTCTTCAAAGACCCCGTCCTCATGGGTATCTTTCCCGCACCACCACCGCACACCGCTCAAGTTAACATGATTTCCAGGTCCGATGACCCCTGGCTTATTCCTACGCCTGAGCAGGTGTTTGAGTTTGGAGAATCAATGCCCTTGACTCCAGTAGAGATCAGCTACTGTGAAATTGTTGTCGCATCTGATCCTCCACCTCCTTAGCATGCTCCTTTGAGCATGGCTCTCGACGTCTACTCTCAATCCCCCTGGCTTGGTCAGGCCGATTCGCCTGATCCTCTCAAAGAGACTTTTCCTTCCGATGAGGCCATCATTGAAACTATGTCTCTTGAGGAGCTGCCTTGGGGCGATGGACATCATCGCTCCTCTTTTATGCCTAGCTTGGGGGCAATGACTGACTGTCTAGAGCGTTGTGCTTCTCAGGTTCCTACCCCTCCTCTTCAAATGCCTATTTTGACGCACGAGGTTTTTTCGGAGGGAAACCTGAGTAACATCACTCAAACCATCCTGATCAACATCTCCGTTAAACCGGGGATCGTTGAGAATATTCACGTGGGAGTGACTTGTTCTCCCGATGAGATTCAAGTCTATACTGATATTTTTAAAGAATTCAGAGATGTGTTCGCCTGGTCCTACGAGGAAATGCCAGGGATTGATCCTAGTATCGTAGTGCATGAGATTCCAACCTACCCTGGTGCGAAGCCCGTGCGCCAACGCTTACGCCCCATGCATCCTCAGAAAGCCACCGCAATTAAGGCAGAAGTTGAAAAACTTCTGAACGCGGGCTTTATTTATCCCATCCCCCTCACAGAATGGGTTTCCAACATTGTCTCTATCGATAAAAAGCAGGGTACGATTAGAGTCTGTGTTGATTATCGCGACATCAATCGCGCCTGTCCAAAGGATAATTATCCCACTCTGTTCATAGACGAGATCATCGACGAATGTGCCGGAAGTGAGATCTATTCCTTGATGGACGGTTTCTCAGGATATAATCAGATCAATATTGCACCTGAGGATCAGCACAAGACCACATTCATCTGTCCGTGGGGTACTTTCGCGTATAAAAAACTCCCGTTCGGCTTAAAGAATGCTGGAGGCACTTTTCAGCATGCGATGTCTTATGCTTTTCACGACATTCGCCATATCGTTCAGCCTTATCTGGATGACTTGCTAGCTAATTCAGCTAAGCGAGAAGACCATCCCGAACATCTCTGCCAGATCTTTCTTCGTTGCAGGCGCTACAATATTAGGCTCAATCCTCATAAGTGCATCTTCGGCGTGGATTCTGGTCGTCTTTTGGGATTCATAGTCTCGAAAGACGGGATTCACCTTGACCCTTTAAAGGTTGACACCATTATTAATCTCCCATCACCCTCCTCCCTATATCAGTTACAGAGTCTGCAAGGGAAAGCGAACTTTCTTCGACGCTTTATCCCGAATTATGCCGAGGTGGCCAAAGGATTCACTCGTCTATTAAAGCTGAACGTTCCCTTCCATTGGGACGAAATCGCTCAGCAATCCTTTGAGAATCAAAATACATTGCTTGTCAATGCTCCATTACTTCGTCCTCCGGACTACCACCGCGACTTCCCTTTATATCTCGTCGCCGCATTTAGCACCATAGCCATGGTCTTGGTGTAGGATGACGATGACGGTAATGAACATGTTGTTTATTATCTGTCATGGAACCTTCTCGATCCAGAAACGCGTTATGCTCATGTCGAGAAGTTGGCGTTAGCCGCAGTACACGCTGTGCAGCGCTTTCACCATTACATCCTTTTGCGCACGATTACCGTGGTTTCAGACTGTAACCCCATGACATATATTCTCTCTAGACAATTACTGGGGGGCAAGTACTCCAAATGGATCGTTATCCTGCAGGAGTTTGACTTAGATTTCACTATCGCTAAGTCAACTAAATCACTGGTTTTCGCGGATCTTATATGCTCTCTCCCTACAGACTCCGCTCCCTCACACTCTGAAAACCATATATCGGACGAAACAATTTTCCTCATCAGTACTCGTGATCCTTGGTACGGTGACATAATTGTGTATCTTTAGACCTCGACATTCCGGTCTGAGTTGGATAAAGCTGCCCGCCGTCGAATTCGGCATCAGTCCTAGCCCTACCGTATAGTAGGAGATACCTTATACCGCATTGGAGTAGATTCGGTGCTGCAGCGGTGCCTAACCTTGGAGGAGGCTGAAAAGGTCCTAAAAGACTGCCACAGTGGCACCTGTGGTGGACATATGTCCGGATATGCTACTGCCCATAAAATTCTGCGAGCAGGTTATTTTTGGCCTTCCATATTCGAAGACTGTATCACTGCAGTCCGTAAATGTCATGTGTGCCAGATATTTCAGCGCAAGATGCGCGCGCTGCCTCTCCCTTTACATCTCGTTATTACCGTCGGCCCTTTTGCAAAATGGGGAGTGGATTTTATGACGTGTAACCCTCACTCGGCCGGGGGCCATGCGTATATAACTGTCGCCATCGCCTACTTCACCAAGTGGGCCGAGGCGATGCCTACACTAGCTGCTGATGGTAAAAAGGCTGCTCAATTTATATTCAACCACGTTATCGCACGGTTCGGCGTTCCTCAGGCCATCGTCACCAACCATGGTACTCAATTTCGAGATTATATGATGGCTGAGCTGACTTCAAAGTTGGGCTTGCGTCACGACAGCTCAACACCATATTACCCTCAGGCGAATGGTCAGGTTGAAGTAGTGAACATGGTTCTGGTCACTATGCTTCAACGAACAATTGGTATTCACAAATCCAATTGGCATCTCCAACTGTTCTCAGCTCTATGGGCATACCGAACATATGCAAAGAGTGCAACTGGATTCACACCATTTCAATTGGTGTATGGTCTAGAAGCAACTCTTCCGGTTGAATGCGAGATTCCTTCTTTGAAATTAGCTGTGGAACTTCTACTAAGAAAGAACGTCTTCTGTATCTGGAACGGTTAGATGAAACCCGTCGTCTGGCTGCTTTGGTTATTGAAGCACAAAAGAAGAGGGTCAAAACTCATTTTGATCAATCTGTTTCCCCCCGTTCCTTTATCAAAGGAGACCTCGTCCTCCTGTACGATCAAGCACATGACAAGCTTGGAGCCGGTAAGTTCCAGCCTATGTGGCATGGGCCCTATATAGTAAAATGCGTTTTGAAAAATGGGGCTTATGAGCTTATAGATTATGAAGGAGTTCCGCTGGCGCAGCCCAGAAATGGGCTGTACCTCAAAAAGTACTATGCCTGAAGTGATTTCTTGGTGTGGTGTGTGTACATAGGTGTGTGTTTTTCATTTGTGTGCATGTATGGTGTGGTGTGCCTTGTAAACATCTTTTTGCTGATCGGGTCTTCCTGGTTGTGCAGATGTCCATTCATCCATTTGTTGGTTTCGCGGATGGTGCCTCCCGCAGTACCAAGAATCTGTCTTCAGCACCCTGGGTAATCATGATCCTGCTGGTGAGTTGGTCAACCTGCAAGGCGTGTGTCTAGGACGTACTACGAACAACATCGCGGAATATAGTGTTGTGTTAGAATTATTAACCGAGGCAGTAAACCTTGGTATCTGTGAATTGCTCGTGTATCTAGATTCACAACTTGTAGTGTTACAGCTGAAAGGACACTATTCGGTAAGAAACCCATCCATTTTACGTCTGTATCTGCGTATTCGATTACTGGAAAGAAATTTTTACTACATTACATATCAACATATACCCAGACATTTGAATACATTAACAGATGCGGTAGCTAATTTGGTGTTAGATAGACATTTGCGCAATTTGTAAATCATCATCACAAGTAAAGAAAGATCCATCCAGAAATAGATATGCATATATATATAGATATCGAAGTGTTTACATAGCGTGTGTCACATAAAGTCAAAAATATACATAATCTTCTTAAATACATCCAGAGACGATATGTCTCTCAAAAAATATGTGTGTTAAAAGCCCTAAGAGTCTAATCCGCATGGTGCTCATGATAACATGTAACTGCACGCACTAAGCGTCTCAGAAGTCGATGGATCCGACTAGGTACTCCCACCGTATGTCGCTAGTACGTCATCAGTACATCTGCCAGCCGAGCATAGTCCGGGATCCATCGGGCAATACCCTCGAGATTCTGGATCAACTCCTCCCCTCCTATGCCCTCTGCCTGAGGATCAGGGGCAAGAAGAGTCCTCCGCGCGATTGGAGACATACCGGCTGGTCTCTCGGGGCCCACATCTGCATACACATAAAATGTGTTAGGAAAAATGTGTATTAACAAAAAAAATCATAAAACATAAAAATCAAAAGAGATGAGGTCATACCCAACTCCTTGTCCCAGTCATCTCCTTCTGGCAGTGGGAGATCTGGGTCTCCAGTGAAATCGGTTCTTGCATATGGCCAGTCTTCCACTACAATCAACTAGCGCCGCAACCACCCAAAAAACTCCGGCCTCCACGACATCTGTTGGCCTCCTCTAGCTCTGGGCATTAGTGCTGCCCAGCGAGCCATTCTTGGCTCTCGTGGAATCGGATCAGCTACGATGGCCCCTTGGCCTTGGAAGATTGGTAATCGTTCTAGAATAAATGATACCAGGATGGAACCGTAGCCGAACTGTTTCAGTTTGGCTTGCTTGCATTTCGTGAGTTGTCTCTTCATGTTTATTGTTACTGCTGTAGCCCAGTCAAAAAAAAGTGGAGTCATGCACTCTGAATCTAGATTCACTCTGAATTCTCCAAATCTCTGTCTGCGAAACCAGAGATTCTGGGTTCGATCCCCAGCGGAGTCGCCAAATTGTTGAGGAGGTAAATCGCCTCTGCGGACAGAGGCGATCCATACTAGCCCAGCATGGGTCTAGCAACAATCATCAAATGCTACAGCGCAAGTTCCTAATTGCGAATAAACAGACCAACGATGGAGGCCTACCTAGAGTCCAGTGCTATGATTCGTAGAAGAGACAACGTTCCCATTCCTCAGCCTCGGAAAATCACAATCCCCACGATCTCTGTGGATGGACACCTGCACATGCAAGAAACAACACGAATACAAACATAAAATCCAAAATACGCAACTATATATCAGTCAGAAAGGATATAACTCATCATTATCATTAGTGAAAAATAGAGTGGAACCATAACCAGTAGTCATTCATTAATAAGCAATCGAACGAGAGTACAACCAATGTTCTGACGTTGAGGTCTCCTTTGGAAGGGTCTCCAGTCGTGCACGTCTCGCAAAGCCTGCCAGGGATGGGACAAGCCTCTCTTAGAGTCTCTCTACGATAGTCTCCTTGCTTGAGTCGGCCTTAAGGGAAGAATGAGGGCTCTTGCAGCATGAAGGTTCTTGGGAATTTGGAGATTCAAAGCTTAGGCACTTCAAGACTAGCTTGCAATGGCAATAGGAAAGCTTTTATAGGAGGAAGGGGAGTTGGGATCCCTATAATTGTGGGATTGGCCTTATCATCAAGGAAGCTTCAATGAGAGGTGGCAAACCACTTCCCTTCCATGGAACTCCCGGAGCCAAACCTCCCAACTCAAGATAGATAGCAGTTTCTGAGTTTTTTGAAACAAAAATTCCGCCTTTCTTATTTAAAAAACACTCCTTAAATTGGCTGGCGCGACTGCGACTCTGGGACAAAGCGCCAGCTGGCATGGCCTCTTTGTAGGATTTTCCTCATTGTCGCAAGTAATGAACTGGCTATCCGCGCTAATGCAAAAAGGGATGTTTTTATGGTTTTCTGCAAGGAGATGTCTTTAGGGCAATTGAAGCTCATGTTTAGAGGAATGCAATGATAATGGTTTCAAGGCATGACATTGCTCACAGGTCACATAATGGGCCCTCCAATGTGCGGGACGGGGAATGGTAGGGACGGTGACAAATTACTATGTAACAATATGCCTCATTGTTTGTTGTTCTTCCCGTTATATTCATTTTCCTTTGGACGACTTTGCTAGTCACAATATTGGAAAACACATATGTAATCACTACTTTCTCTGGATTGGGATAGCAAGAAACTTCTATGCATAATTTCCATTTTTCAACCATATTTAATGGTTTTCTTATCCTTGAAAAAAAACAAATTCAATAAAAAATAAATTGACATTTATTGCAAATGCATGGGAGAGATGACACAAGATCATGAGGTAAATGACATGTGCATGGTTTATCTTAAATTTTGACTTAAAAAGTTTATGGTCTAGAATTCACATCTAAAATTAATGGGAGGAAGCCTTTAGTTTGTGGGAGAAATGACACATGTACATAGTTTACCTTAAAGTGGTTGTGTTTTATGGATATTAAGATGAAGAAATTATATTTAGATCTATTCCAGCGATTGACTATAGGGTCATTTACTATATATGTCACCTTTCATAAAAGATGAGATCCAGAGGCTACCTGGCCCTTTACAGACTCTGCCTACAGAACTTGTAGAAGTTAAGAAATTTACATTGACAAATTTAAGTTGACAAATTTACTTGTGAGAAATTTACATTGACAACATATAGAGATTCAATTAGGCTTGTGAAAAGTACAAGTGGAAAATGTATAATTCTACTTAGAAGTGTCTTTGGTTTAATGGTTAAGCAAGAAAGAGTCGTTACTTTCTCTATCTAGAGTAGAAGTGGAATACATAGTAGTTACTTATTTTTTATTGTTTTGGATGAAATGGGCTCTACAAGATATGAAGGTAAATTTCTTTTTGAGTGAGTAGAAGTGGAATACACTTTTTGAGTGTTTTGGATGAAATGGGCTTTACAAGATATTAAGGTAAGGTAAATTTCTTTCAAGTGTTTTGGATGAAATGGGCTCTACAAGATATTAAGGTAAATCTATATATCTATTAAGTGTTTCAATATAAGTGTAATAATAATTTCAAAAATAAAATATTCTATTTCCTTCAATCACTATTTACATATCATCATAAAGTACCACTTCCTCACACAACAAGTCTTTGAGAAAATAGTGAAGATGTAATACATACCCACAAAGCCTCTTGTTAGAGAAGCATTTGAATATGTGAGAAACAAATTAGGAATATTTCTTGTAAATTATCTTGTTAGAGAACCATTTGAACATGTGAGAAACAAATTAGGGATAGTTCTTGTAAAATATTGTCACTTATTTGACTTCAAAAGAAGAGCCTATGAAATTGAGTGCAATATCTATGTGGGAGAGCACACAATATCTAAGGGGGATAATACAATATATTTGACTTAAAAAGAGGAGCCTATGAAATTGAGTGCAATATCTAAGTGGGACAGTACACAATATCTAAGGGGGAGAATAGATATAAGGAAGGAATAAAAAGAGTAACAAAAAGCATATGATTGTGTTAATAATTTGAATTAAAGAAAGATATCAAAGAACCATAAAAATTTAGTGCAATATCTATATGATTGTGTCAATAATTTGATAATTTGAAGTAGTCAAGAAAGATAACAAAGGACCATCAAAATTGAGTGCAATATCTATGTGGGAGAGTACACAATATATAAGGGGGAGAATACAATATAAGGAAGGAATAAAAAGAGTAACAAGAAGCATATGATTGTGTCATTAATTTGAAGTAGTCAAGAAAGATAACAAAGGACCATCATCAAATTCAAATTGAAAGATCAAGTAGTCTTCTTCATGAAGAAGAAGCATTAACTACGTTCATAATTTAAAAGGTTCATTTTTTAATGAAAAAATTTTTGAAAAAAAGATGTACATACATGTACATATATAATTTATATAAACATGTAAATAAATATTCTCAAATGTACACGGTAGTATTATAAATTTTCATATCTAATTATAAATTTTCATATCTAATTAACAGATGTTGAAGATGAGTCTAGCTCATTCTTTATTGGCATTATCATAAAATTCTCAAAAGCTCCTCCTAAATCTAAAAATGAATATGGAATGAATTCTAAAAATGAATATGGAATGAATCATTGTACATTATTATAAATCTTGTATATTTAAATGACATTTGATCTATAAATAATATGGAATAAATGAATATGGAATGAATCATTGTACATTATTATAAATATTGTATTTAAATGACATTTGATCTATGAATAATATGGAATGAATCATTGTACATTATGATAAATCTTGTATTTAAATGACTCCTCCTGAATCTAAAAATGAATATGGAATGAATCATTGTACATTATTATAAATCTTGTATCTAAATGACATTTGATCTATGAATAATATGGAATGAATCATTGTACATTATGATAAATCTTGTATTTAAATGACATTTTATTTATGAATAATATGGAATGAATCATTGTACATTATGATAAATCTTGTATTTAAATGACATTTGATCTATGAATAAAAAAGAAAATGGGATCATCTCTTCATATAGATATGTGTGTAAGAGAGATAAAAAGCAAAGGTAATTCCACCAAGTCTAAAGGAGCATGTCCTAATACATTAAATTATGTCCTAATACATTAAATTATGTTTGGTTTCTAGAAGCATTAATCATGAAGAGACATGAGATCCACATTTTGACCATACTATTTGCAAGTTAAAGGAGGATGTCCTAATACATTATTATGTTTGGTTTCTACATTATTATGTTTGGTTTCCATCATACTATTTGCAAGTTCTATATGAAAATATGTTGTCTAATAACTATACAGTATAGCCCATATAACATATAACGGCCTTTGACAGTATGAGCAAAGAGTAAAAAAACAGAGAGGCCTCCCTACAGAGTTCCACCTGTTCATCAAGGTAAGAAACATAATATCGGAAGTGAAACAGTGACACCACTGAACATATGTGAATTTAGAATGATTTCAACTTTTTTTTCAAAGGAGAAAAAACCCTGTTTCATATATTGATAACATTTCATATACAAAATCCTCTTGATATACCCATAACAAGTTATCAAGTATAAAAGATCAAATTCTACCTCATACAGAAATGCATCAGAAAAAGGAAATATGTAGTCACATTACAGCAGTATATCATTCTAGTTCAATCATTCTTCTTGTAAAACAAAGTTCCCTTCACCCTCATATGCCTAATTATGATCATTTAGCTACATTCTATCTACACCATGAGCGATTACAAAAAATAGTAAAGGTTGCACATTCCAGCGTTGAGGAATCGAGAGAAGGCTCAGTAACAACATAAGCTTAACAGTGGTGGTAAACTTCCATGCACAGGTGGGGAATCAGCTAGAGAGGATGAAATTGATGGATCCACAGGAACAGTAACAACTACAGCAACCGAATGCATATCATACTACTAGAAATTAAAAATACACCTTACAGGAAAAGATAATGAAATTTAAAGCATAATTATGGCCATTTAGCTACAGTCTATCCACACCATGAGTGATTACAAAAAATACTAAAGGTTGCAGATTCCAGTGTTGAGGAATCGAGAGAAGACTCAGTAATGATATAAGCTTAACAGTGGTGGTAAAATTCCATGCACAGGTGGAGAATCAGCTAGAGCGGATGAAATTGATGGATCCACAGGAACAGTAACAACTACAACAACCGAATGCATATCATACTACCAGAAATTCAACATACACCTTACATCAAAAGGTAATGAAATTTAAAGCATAATTATGGCCGTTTAGCTACAGTCTATCCACACCATGAGTGATTACAAAAAATACTAAAGGTTGCACATTCCAGTGTTGAGGAATCGAGAGAAGGCTCAGTAACGACATAAGCTTAACAGGGGTCGTAAACTTCCATGCACAGGTGGAGAATCCCGATTGTTTAGATAATAAAATTGGTTCTATTAGAGACAGGTCATATTGATGACCAAGAAATCTCTGGGGAAGAGACAAGCTTCACCTTAGCTGTTGCTCCCATTAAACCCAGCCTCGGTAGAAGTGGGTAGCGGCACTGAGTGGACGGTCTATCTGTCCCTAAGTGGTATTACCAGTCATTCTGGAGGAGCTTCTGATCCAGCGATTTCTTGTCCTGATATATTATTGGCTGACTGGGGCTAGCAATGAACTTATGGTGGGCACTTAATAAGAATCCATATTGGATGTGTATGGCAAGGGGGAACCTTCTGACAATGTGATTGGGATATATGGGCTATTGACTGGCTAGCGACATCCTGGGCACAATAATAACCAAGGAGCTCGATCGGGAGAGGAACTTTAGTTGCTCTCCAACTGTCTTAGTGCGTGACATAACATGCTAAGAATTAGCTAGAGTGGATGAAATTGATGGATCCATAGGAAAATCAAGAATTTTTTCACACTGTTTATCAGCTAATCGACATTTCTGGGGATGGTTTTGTTAGCCTGTTGACTGAATTTGGGTAGATGAAGGATGATCTCAAGCTACCTACTGATGACGAGCTGGTGGCACAGATCAAGGGAAAGACCATTTTCATTACTGAAAGACCATTCTTATCCATCAAAAAACCCAAAAACAGCTATACACTGAGACAACATTCCATAGCTAAATTTTTTTAATTTTACTTAGTTTGCAATCATAAAACAGAGATGAGCCAAATAAACCCAGAATTACATTTTGACTTGATCTAAACTTCCATGCACAGGTGGAGAATCAAAAACAGAAATAATTCCTACCTGGTGGTTCGCTTGACGTCGCCGCAGATAATCACCAACAGAGCGGAAGTAGCCCCAGACCAGCAGCAGTGCTGCAACAATTTAACGAACAGAGCAGAAATACCAAAACGCGCGAAGAAACAGAGAAAATAAGCACAGAAAACGTGCGAAGAAACAAAGCAAAGAAACATAGAAAACACACGAAGAAACAGAGCAAAGAAACACAGACGCGAGAAAACAATGAACTTCGCGGGCGATATATTTATAAGAAATAGTTCGGCCGAACTATTTTATGAGTAAAAGTTCGGCCGAACTTTTGTTGTTGGTTTTTCCATCTCTGGTGAAAACTCTGTTTTCCCACGCTGTTAGTGTGCCGTCAATCTAAACGGAAAAACGAGTTCGGTCGAACTTTCTCATAAAGTTCGGCCGAAATATCCAATATTTCGGTCGAACTTTATCAAAAGTTCGGCCGAACTATTGCCAAAATAATTTTCCGCCCACGATTCTCACAAAAGTGTAACCCAACTTCACATTTTAGCCCAAAGGATAAGAAAGAGTTTGTATTGTACCTTGTGAGACAGGGGATACAACTTAGGGTTTTACCCATGTTATATGTCAGGTAAAACGAAAACATATTTTATTGACATTCTTGCCTAATGTAGTACATATAACCTGCTCCAAAATATAATCCTTCATTACAACATATTTCCTCATATCCACCTTCAGTAGAAAGCACCCCCAAAATTTTTGATATTCCAACATATGAATCATGCTTAATTCACTAAAGGATGCAGGATGGTATTAATTGACCATTAACCATAAATTTTCCAGACTTCAAATTGCAACCTTGGTAGGTACATTGATTTGTGTCCCAGTTATTATCACTTAGAATGTGCTTGAAACTCATGTTTGGGATATCTTTGATACCTTCTAAATTTGATTTAAGAATTATCCAGAAATTATCCTCTAGGGGAATATCCTTTGACGAGGTAGTGAATTATTAAAATAGAGTCACCCAACACAATGAGAGAAGAGACTTGAAATTATTTGGCAAGAAGAATTCCTAGGAGAAAACCATAGGTTCTTTTATGATTATTTGTCATCTTCTCAAGCCCCATGAATACTCTAAAAATTTGATTTCTTCAGGGCCGTAAAGGACCCTTCCCCCTCCTGCCACCCCTAGCAATTGCTCCTCTCTTAACAGTGCTTTGTCAATGATTAGAACACAAATCATGGTCCCTGCAAAAAGAACCAGTGAAAAATTTTGTTCCTTAATTATGAACTAGGAATATTTACGTATCGACTCTAGAAAAACATAAAAAACTCTATTATGAAAAAAATATTCAACATGAATTCCATTTTAGAGGCTCTTTTCAACTTGATGGATCAAGCCATGGCTCTGATACCATGTCAAAATTTAAGAGGAAAAGTGAAAAACAAAGTAAACAGATATTTACCTAGATTGAAAAACCAATGAAGAATTAGAGATGTTTTAACATTAAGATACCACTTTTCCACACCACTTAAAAAACTAGTTGCATGTAGAGTATATTAAATTAATTTTTTGAATCAATCGAACACCCTGTTTGATATTATGTAACTAGTTATTGCAAACTACTGCATGTGCATTGAATACACTACACTACCAAAGCTATCAACTAAGTAAATAACTTAAAAACTAGAAGATGTAGTCAACAATTTTTTGTGTAGAAATTTTAGTATATTTTGTTTGAAATCTAATTTAGAATTGCTAGTCATACCTTTAACATACCAAGTTTGCCTAATTAAAGTGTTTTAGATGTTTTCCAAGACCATGAATTTAGTTTTCCACTCAAAAATAGTTTTTAAATGATGTAATATTATAATATCACAAACAATCATCTCACTAAATTCAAATGAATATCTAATGTTAAATTTAATAGGTGTTTACCAGTGTTTTCCTTATTTCATTGTACACACACACACACACACACACACATGAACGATTACAAAAAATAAAAGAACCCCATTATCTAAGCATAAAATTCCCCCATAGTGATGAGATTCCAAGATAAGCATAGACTCACCTACAGTGGGACTTTGGACTTGTTATAAAAATTTTCCTTTGTCTCCACTAATATCAAGCAACCTTGCATTGTATGCACAATTAATATTAAAGCCTTAATCTTAAAGGTTGATGCTCACCTAGCATGTCCACACCTATAGGCCATTGGTATGCTATGTAAAACACTAATCTATGGATATAAAGAAATGAAATCAAAGGGTTTTATAATTGTCTAATAGAAATAATAACACTAAATTTTCTTGTTTGTCTTGATTTTGAGAGGTTTAATTTAATTTATTTAGTGTCAATGCACCAATGATAGATTTAGATTTGTATAAAATGGATCTATTTATTAGTTTGAAATGAATAGGTTATGATGCATTAGAAGCATTCATGCTTGAATATGAATGTAACTAGGTTTGGGCCTCTCAAGTACTAGGGTGTCAAGAGGAGAGCTCCATCTTTCTTACTAGTTGGAAGATTATAAATTTCTTCAAAATGCATGCCATGTACTTTATTATTAATATTCCCAAAGTCCTATTTAAATGTGGCTCCAATTTGTTTTTATCATTTATAAGGTTTTCCTTTAGTCCAAGTCATCATTTGAAAGTTGAGATAAAATGGCTTGGTATGATTTGTAAAATAGTTGAAAGCACATAAATCGTGACTACATAATTCCACCTAATCATTGCCTAGTTTCGCAATAGGAATGATTAAATATATTTGACTTTTTTTAAGTATTATAAAACATGCACACATTTCATATTATTTGGTTTGACTATATCTTATCATAAAACTAAAACTAAAATAATCTCATGATAAAAAAACAAAAAATATATATCAATAAACAATTGATTTTATATCCATAAAAAAATAAACAAAAAATAAGTAGATAGTATGTATGATATATAAATATGGGATGAATATATATTGAATATTGTAGGTGAAAAATGTTTTTATTTAAATCCATCATAATGATCCTATCTTGTTATCACTACTATCCAATTGTAGATTCTACAATATTTTTAAAATATTAATTTTGGTTACGTCTATTGGTTAGATTTCCAGATGTTTCAAAATTTTATTTGTTAGATTTCCAAATGTTTCAAAATTTATAATAAAATTTATCTTAAATTATTATTATTAAATATATTCTAGATATTTTATAAACCTTTATTATAAATGAATTTTAAATATACAAATGTCATTGGTCGATTTGCATGGCGGTTTGGTAGCATATCTCTTTTTTCTAACTCAGAGGTAGCGTATTTTGGTTTAGCTTTTGTTTTGTGGACGCTTGGGAGGTGGGCCGGCTAGGCTGGTCGAGCGGGTTCAAACCATGCCAACCCCACTAACATTTACAGGTGGCGTGGTGGGTCCACCTATGGTGGTCCGCCCATATCATATAACATATATGTCGTGTAGGGTTTGGGTCACCCGCAACCCTAACCCAATTCATTGTTTGTTTTTTGTAATATAAAAAACAACATTATCATTGGGGGATTGGTAGGGGTGGTGACCCTCCAGCCCCATTTGTTTATATATATATGTGTGTGTGTGTGTGTGTATGTCTCAAATTTTCTCATGAAAAAATAAGTGTAAAAATTAAGTAGAAGAAAAATTCACCCATTTCGGTGGCCAGATTCTGTGAATTGATATTCTTTCAATTTGCTGCCTTGTTAGGACTACCACTTGGCCAAGTTTGACTAGAACTTTGACCAGCTATAACTTGAGCATACAAACTCGGATTTGAGTGTTGTTTGCACCATTGGAATTAGCATTATGAGCACTACGATATGGTCCTAGTTTCACTTCCATTCGGTAATTTTTTTTTGAATTATTTTCAAGGCCACTTGTATTTCTAAATCCTCCTGGATGATGCACATAGGATACTGACATTGTGAAAAGAAGAAAAATCCTAAAGGCATTGAATTTGCATACCCACAAGGGGTATCATCTTTAATAATACAAGGGTTTTTACCTATGTTTTTTCACTTAGGGTTTTCTACTTGACAATGCACCTATGGTTTTGCACTTAGGGTTTTCATGTAGACAATGCACAACGTGGTTTAAACATAGGATATTTCACTTAGAGTTATAAGCTTGTTTTTAGTGTTTTGAAATTGATTCTAGGGTTTTAAGCTTGTATATAGGGTTTTTCCATCATATTGGCATGGCTTAGACAATGTTTTTTTAATTTTTCTTAGAAGAAGTCCCCCCCTAGTTGCTTCCTCTTTTTCACCGATGTTGACCTCTCTCACAAGCTTACATTTTCTTAAGATTTCCCCTCCTCATTTTCTACTTCTAGCTCGTCATGTGGGTCGTGCCTCCTTTCTGCATTATATCAATTCCTGACTTCATCCCCGTGAGCCTCCTTAGTGTGCTAATAAGACCAATTGAAGTTGGCCTTCTTACAGTGGGATGCTACTATTCTCTAGGGATCATAGGACCGATGGTTTAATAGTGCGAAACATAATCCTTTGATCTCTTTGGCCTTTGCCTCAACTTCCTTGAAGTTTTATACAGTATAAGCTCCGATAGTAAGGGGAAAAGTTAGCGAGAGCTTATTTTTTCCTTTTCTCAGTGTCTTTTGAGAAACCACCAGTCATCTAGTAGCAAACGTCTCGTAGAAACAGTCTATCGGCGACGAACCTGGGTAGAGTGTGGGGGGGTTTGAAATAAACAGAGACCTTGATGTATGTGCCCTCACGTATCGGGAACCAATGTGCCACTTTAGTTACAGTATCCATGGCCCTCTTTGACAAACATGGGGGGGTCTTATCTGTGCAGCAGTCGGTACAATGGGGTGATAAAATAATTTGATATGTTGTCATGCTACTTTTTGTATTTTAAATCCCAGAAGACCTACAAGTTCCTGTGTATGGCCCCCCTTGTTTCTGCCTTCCAATAGTATCCCCAGTGGTCAAAGTGGCACCTATAACACACAACATCCATTAAATATGAGGCCATGTAGAATTCATATGGTTGGACTTCTTCCGAGACCTCTGCTCCAAGGATGTTGGTCTTTAGTGTCGACACTAAGATGTTGGCCAAGTTGAAAATTGTCCCTTTGGTAGATACCATATGAATTATGGGGACCCATGAACTGTGGAAAGTGTTGATGTTGTACCTCCCGTAAAAACTACTCATCAAAGATGCTATAATTTGATAAAATTTTTGGAGACCCTCTGTTCTATATTATTGATCCTTCTTTGCCCAAAATTTAGAGGGGTCTTGCCACCATCTCCTGATCGTGTTCTAGACTGGGATCGTGTGTTTTTCCAGCCATCAAGAGTTGAACGACTCTTCCTTCTCCGGTAGCACATAATATATTGTAATGTATTTCGAATGAATAAGAGTGAATGGATTTCATGCATGGTCTCTTATCAACTCGTTCGTGGTGTTCGTGTTGTGCAAGACCTATTCAATCACTTTTTGACAAGAGAATATAGGTGGGTGTGTTGCAACATGGTGTAGCTTGGACCTTTTGACATTTATATACATTGAGAAGTACTCTTGGTCCTCTCGGATATCCGCATTCGAAAACTCAGAATAGATATCATACCAAGTCAACTTGATACTTTTGTTGAGGATGCAGATGATATCTCCGTAGATGGGCGGTGGTGACCAAACCTCATAAATTTCTTGTGTACTGACCTCAGGACTCTTCTATCAGTTCTTAATTACTGGGGTTTCCATTTCTCTTGAGAAAGAAGAAATAGAGATACAATCATGATCCATGTCGCCTGACAAGTCGAAAAGGCAATCCTATGACAAAATAGATGGCATGAATAATATAATAAAAAATACTGAAAACAAAAATTAATCAACCAATTTCACTAAAGGTTTTCTAGGGTTTGTGTGGGTATAGGTTACAGAGTTGCAAATTCACAAAAGTCGTAGAGAGAAAAAATAAGAAGATCGTGGGCCTATGTGACAAGTCATGGGAGACAAGTGTCAACAAAATTGCGACATGTGTGACCAATGCCACTTGTATGAGGTCACCCTGTAACTTGGTCGCAACAAGGTCAAAGGGGTTGTAATTTGTGAAAAAGTGACTTGGAAACTAAACTTAGGAAAAATATGAGGAGGTCGCAAAGTCATTGATTTTAGGCTTAAAACAAGAGGGGGATGGCACGACCTAGACTTAAGCAGGAGTAACGAATCCAAGAATTTTGAGGAACAACATTGATGAAGAGTTGAAGGCAAGGAAACCCATTAGTACAGGTCTGATAGAGATGCAGGGGCTCCGAAATTTAAAAGGGAATGAAATTTTGGAGGGTTGATGTAGCCGCTACAACATACCCTTTGATGTGTGGGTCTTATTTCCAGTTAAAGAAGTGCCTAACATGATGTTTTCAGAATCTACGTCTGCCCCATCACCTAGTTTTATGTGAAGTGGGAATAGAAGGAGGAGGAAAAAACACAACATGATTTGTCGAATTTGGTCTCTCATGCAATTTCCACTGCCCATTCTAATTAGTGATATCTACGAGTTGGTATGCTGCTATAGTAGAGTTTTAGTGGTGTTCAATTTTTTGTGGGTTTCTAAAGTATACTTTCAGGTGCCTTGTAACATGGTCGGTCATGCCCAGTTATTTGTGGGGTGTCTTGTGTTCAACTTGAATCATTCGATATTGCACACCTGCTATCATGGAAGATTGATTTTTTTTTTTTGGTGTCTTCTGTTAAACTTGAACTAGTCAATATGATACACTCATGGTTGTGGGGCGATTGAAATTTTTAGCTTGAAATGGTCAATACGACACACATACTTTCATGAAAGATTTTGTGTGTAACACAAGTAATATTATTATTAATTTTTTTAGCTTAGTCTAAATAGGCCAGAATTTTTCCTCGAAAACAATAGAAATTATGACAGGATTTTGAGAAAATCTTGTAGAAATTTTTGAAAATATGGGTTACAACTGTCAAGATTTAGGATTCTACGTGTCTGAGGGGTTATTGAAGGTGTTGAATCCATTTGGACCATGAAAAAAAGGATTTAAAAACTCCCACAATCATATATATATATATATTCTCTAGATTCTGGCAAGAAATTTTCTGTAGTGGAAAATTTGTGGACTTGGTAGACAATGCCATATTTTTTCAGTTTTTAATTAGGTTGAGTTTAGGTTGGATTCATCTTGTTTAGTTTGGTTATTTAGGTTTAGTTTAGGTTCGGGCCATTTTCTCTAGCTCGAGCTATTTGCAAAAGTTTAATTCCATCGAAATTAACTTTTATCCTTGGTCCCTCTCTATAAAGTTTGAACATGAGACACTCTTTACAATAATTTAATTCCATCAAAAGTAATTTTCATCCTTAATCCCTCTCCATTAAGTTTAAAGATGAGACTTTGGGATAGTTTAATTCCGTCAGAAGTGATTTTCATCTTCAACCCCTCCCCATAATATTTGATACTAGAAATCTGGTAGAGACTAAACCTCCTCAAACCAACTAATCTACATCTTAAAAAATTACTCTATTAAACAATTGACTACACAAAAATATTTATTTGTTAATAAATATTATATGTGTGTGTGTGTGTATTAGAAACTTGGTAGAGACTAAACCTCCTCTAAACAAATAATCTACATCTTAAAATTTTACTCTAATAAGCAATTTCATACACAAAAAAAATATTTGTTAATATATATTTATTTGTTTTACCTCTTTTTCACATTTTATTTTAACTCACTCAAAAATGACAACACAAGGGAATGCCAAGCTTTATAACTCTCTAATATTTGTATGGGTTCCAAAAATACTTGGCGTAATATCTCACAATACTAACTAAGAGTCTAAAATGTGTCCTTAGTTGTATGACTCAACTACTTAGGCACTAGATATTCCCCTCCCAAATTTTTTGTTTGGTGTACTATAGTAACAAGATGACCAATTAGCTTAACTAAAGCTACTTTTAGGTATACCTAAGGAAATTCATATATACCCAAAGGTACATGGAATTGGTATTATTTATATAGGTACTATCTTATTTGGCATTAATTGAAAAGGTTCTAGCAAGGGTTAGACGGGTTTCCAACAAACTAAAAGCATGTGTAGTTCTTCCATGTATTATTTCTCTATTGCAATTTCACCCATTGAATGATAGATAACTATGTTACTTAAAGAGACCAAAATATTTCTTAAAAAAAAGAAACTTTTTAATGCGAGAGAAAGATTTTAAAATCACTCAAACATCCACAAGATATATCTCATAAATCATAATATGTCAAAAACCTAACAATTTTTCCACATGTGACTTGCTATGTTTTCTTAGGATTCTGAAAATTCCAAAGTTCGAAATTTTAAATACCAAGACTATATTACAGCAAAAATATTAGGATGCCTTGATTATAGAATTAGTCACAAAGCCTATATTCCATAGAATATATTATGAAATTAACGAACTTAAATATGACATTTTGACCGCTTATACTATGATATTTCTTCTCTCCATGCAAAATTTCACTATCTCAAACATCCCAAATGTGAAAATATAAAGATGAATGATTTGAGATTAATTTCAATGTTAGTCACAAACCATAATTCCATAGTCTTATGTCTAAAACTATAGCAAATGAAAACATAAAACTTAACCACATGTACCTCACTATTTATGCAAGTCTCCTCAAAATTTTATTCTCCACAACTTTCTAAAACAAATTTATAGCAAAAATGTGACGATGTCTTGACTAAAGGAGAAAAACAACATTGACCTACCAAATGTTATGATTCAAAGGACTTGGAAACAATAAAAATTTAACTAATGCAATTCACTTTGAGAGACATAACTCCTATCCAATGTACAAGACAAAATATGATGATCCTAACATTAGGTCACACAAAAGGAGTTCAATTATAAGGAAATGTTCTAATCTACCTATTAATATAACAAACGAACTAGTAATGAATACTTATTAGACCTTAACATATAGGCCTTAAAGCTTTAATACTAGATCTAGATTTTGTATGGTTACTCGCCCAAAGAAGTCATGATGATATGAAGAACATTAATGGACAAAGCTTATGATTCTGTAATGAATAATTAGATTTTAAGGTGAAAGTTAGAAATGTGTTAATTATACTCATTACTCACAATAATAAATAATATTGTGCTAACCTAAAGTTGCAAATAAGCATCCAAATAAGCCTCATTAATGCCTCATGCAGGGAGAATTAAATATTTATTCAATAAATCTATCAAATGTGAAGGTCTAAACACACACTTTTAACCTTGTGACAAAGGACCAACCTATGCCATATGAGAATTAAATAACATTGAAACAAATATCTACAAACTACACAAGGTAGGAAGTTTAATCTAAACTCAGTAGCATGCCACAACAAACAATTTACTTCAATGAAAAAAAATACAAAAAATGTTTTTCAAATATAATTTTTTATTTTCCATTACAGGATATATAAAATTTGAAAAAATATTTTTTAAATAATAATATTTGAAATTAATGGCAAGATCTAAAAGTTTATAAATATTCTTTTATTATTTTTCAAATATCATTGATTTTCCATTACACATATACATATATAAAATTTGGAAAGTTATTTTTTAAATAATATTTTTTACAATGGATGACAAGATTTGAAAATTTATAGATATTTTTTTATTATTTTTCAAATATGATTGATTTTCCATTACTCATGGATATATAAAATTTGAAAAAGTATTTTTTAAATAATATTTTTTACAATCAATGACAAGATCTATTCTTTTTTACAATAAAATTTGAAAAATTATTTTTTAAATATTATTTTAAAATAATTATGTTCCACTCCATAGCAACATGCAAAAAATTGAAAAGATATGTTTTAAATAAGATCTAAAAGTTTATAAATATTCTTTTAAAATAATTATGTTCCACTTCATAGCAACATGCAAAAATTTGAAAAGATATGTTTTAAATCAGATCTAAAAGTTTATAAGTATTCTTTTAAAATAATTATGTTCCACTCCATAACAACATGCAAAAATTTGAAAAAATATGTTTTAAATAAAATCAAAAAATTTATAAATATTTTTTTAAAATAATTATGTTCCACTCCATAAAAACATGCAAAAATTTAAAAAGATATATTTTAAATTATAAATTTTCACCTGTAAATACCATGCCAACTCCTCTCTCACTTCCAATTCTTACCCATTTAAAATAATACGAGTTTCTTCACATTAGACAATCCGAAAACAAAAAAATAAGTCTTCACACAAAAATAATCTCATAAGGCTCAGGTGGTTGTTTCTCCCACAATTGTGCAATTTGCTGTGCATAGATAGAGAATGTGTGTTTAAGATACCACGATGTAAACTTCATCAAATAAAAAATAGCAGACAAAACATTTCATTAAAGTACAATACAATGGTCTCCATTATTATTTATCGAATACAAAAAATAAAAAAGCCAAACCATTAATGAAAAATAAAAAACAACAAGGCATTTTATGGATCATGGTAATTCCAGACATGCATAACCACACACATCAACATGCGTATGTAGTTTTGTGTGAATGGCTTAGCGAAGTCGAGACATACACGTTGCATACAGGTTGCATACACGTTGTCATAATATCAATAGAGCTATCGTTGTCACAAGTCACCTATTTAATTAAATCTATGGGATAATGGGGAAGTAGGATTGCTAAAACATTTGACCCTAAATAACCATGCTATGCCTCGCCTTGGATCCGTTCTCTGCGCGATAGTAATTGAATTCTATGACCACTGTAAACGTCCACCCCGCAGAACTCTGGAGCTCCATATCCTGCAGCTTCTTCACGTCTGACATGAAGGCCTTCCAGATTCGAGAGCTTGAAAATAGCTGTTGAATCTAGAATCCCAATAAGCAGAAGATCGGCAGATGACCATGCTGTTACTACAAGGTATCTCATGACCATGAATCCATTGTTTTTCAATCCATGGGCCAACGCCACCTTGGAAACCAAGATGCCTCTGGCCAGCATGCATTTTGCTTCTAGAGTACTTTCCTTAAACCAGATAACCAAATGGAGGTAAACTGGTGCTCCTCCAACCCGCTCGACCTACTTTGCAGCGTTGAGAAACCTAGAAATACCTCGGACAAGGAATTGAATACCGGCCTTTGAGCTCTGGAAAACATATTTTCTTACCATCTCTCTTCCTCTAAAATTTGAAAATTTCAATTTGAGAGCATTGCCTTCCTTCGACGCGGGAGCTGGATCGAAAATTGAATTTGAAAACATCGCCATCGCATTAGCTGGATGGACAAATATGGTGGGAAGGTGACAGAGTTTGAAATGGGGTAGGCAGGTGGCATTCAATGCATGTCTAATCACCTACTTAAATTTACTCCATCAACTACGATGACTCCCTCAAGATGGATCGATCGGAAAACAAACAACGACCAGTCACATCTCACAGGCTGCCTCCAGATGCATAGCATGGTTATGTATGCATGCCCAACAATATGAAATGTTGACAGAGCTGATAAAAGCCCCATTCCCCAATCTTGTATGTATGCATGCCCATACAATTACTGTAGACTCGGAGTGTGGTCCTTTGGAAACCTTGTTAAAGACAATTTTATCAACTCTAGGGAAAAATGGGCTTTTAGATGGAAATAAAAACAACTCTATCACCTCTATCGAGAAATGGTTTTTTTAGCGGGAAATAAAGACAACTCTATCGAGAAATGGATTTTTATATAGAGAAATAGTTGGTGTGCAGTTTTCAATGCCTCGATACTTGTGTTGTACCATGATTACTGTAAACTCGGAGTGTGGTCTTTAGATTCTTTGAGGAGTGTGTCGGAAGGAGTTTGCTTCCAGAAATATCCATCGACTGAAAGGGAAAGGAGGAGAATTTGAATTTGTTGAAAGAGCTGATAAAAGCCCCATTTCCCAATATTTTCATTCCTACAATTTTCTGCTTCTCCTCTCAGAATTTCAGCCGTAAACCCGCAAATTCCAATTGGGATCCACTTTTGAAAAATCAGAGATGAATTTGAAGATTGTGAATGAGGATGAATGGCTTCTGGGCATGGAGCTCGCAAATTTCTCGTGCCTTCCCATTGTTGGAATATTTAAAATTCCAGAACAACAATGGAGAATAAAATTCCCCCTCTACAACACAGAGAAAATATTTAAAAAAAAAATTCTCACTGGAGACAGAGCTTTCACTGTAAAAACTATTTCATTAAACTTCAAAAACTTGGTTATAAAATCACCTCTGACTGAGGGAATACAAAAGGCTTTGACTGCTTCAAAACACAGTTCAAAACACAACTCACACTCTCTAAAATTTCACTCTGGAAAAATACTCTGTCTCTTCAAAAAATGAAAGCACTGCTGTGCACTTCAAATTCTGTTACACTGCTGCTGTGTGTAAAAAATAAAACTTACAATGCTGAACAATGCACTACTGTGCTATTCGAATTTTTACTTCTGCTGTGTAAAAATTTAAAACTTACAATATCTAAACGAATGCACACAACCTTTTTCTTTTTGATTTCATTTTATATGCCTCAACATATAATAATAAAACAACCTTTTAAAAAAAACAAATAATAAAAAAAAACTAAAACCAAAACGACTTAACTATAACATGGCCCACGGCCTCCCTTTGACAAACGACTATTTCATATATATATGTAACACATATATGTATGTAGACTGTTCACACGATTTTTTAAAACAAACCTTGACCGAATTGAACCGGACTTCAAAACAGAAATTAAACCCTTTTGCATAAAGATTACGGGTGCCAAAAATTGCTGCTGATGTCACCTAAGTTGTGACGCGGAATTTTTATTAAATCCTCCCTATAAGTTTTCCCGGGTCCGATTTTTAGCAATGGTACGGACAACAGAGTGTGATGCGGAATTTTTCTTCAATCTGCTTTACGAAATTTCAAATCCGTGTTTGCTAATTAAATTTCTCCGTTTCAAAATGCAGCGCTGAGGTTGACTGCTCATTCAAAATGGCAAGCGGCTTCTTACAGTGTCCTGCAAAACAGAAATGGAAGGTGGCTGCCGAAATCTGCACGGCTGAAAGTAATTTTCAACACTCCCCCTTACTTTCATCTGCTGGGTTATCAGTCATACCCAGACATTTCCTCAAAAACTCAAAACTCTTCTGCCCCAATGGCTTGGTCAGAATGTCTGCAAACTGCTCCTGAGTTCTGCAGTGTTCCAAAACAATTTCACCATTGTTTACCAATTCTCTGATGTAATGAAACTTTGTGTCAATGTGTTTCGTTCTCTTATGAAACACAGAATTCTTTGATAATGCAATAGCTGAGCTATTGTCACAATAAATCACTATTCCTTTTACCTGCTCTTGGCACAAACTTCTTAACATCCTCCTCATCCAAATTGCTTGACAAGCTGCTGCTGTGGCTGCCACATATTCTGCCTCTGCTGTAGACAATGCTACAATGGGTTGTTTTTTAGAAGCCCATGAAATGGCTCCTGAACCCATGTGAAAAACATAACCGGAAGTGCTCTTTTGATCATCTACACTTCCAGCCCAATCACTGTCAGTGTATCCAACTAAATCTGAATTTTCTGAAGCAGTATATAAAATGCCAAACCTTTTTGTACCTTTAACATACCTCAGAATTCTCTTCGCTGCCTGCCAATGTGCATCCTTTGGCTTCTCCATAAATATGAAAATTAAGCTAACAGCATGCATTATGTCAGGCCTAGTTGCAGTCAAATACATGAGGCTGCCAACTATGCTCTTATACAAACTAGGATCAAAATCCTTGCTGCTGTCCTCTCTGCTGAGTTTTAATCCCATCACTGTGGGAGTGATCGCTGCTTTGCTCTCCTGCATATTAAATCTTTCAAGCACTTCATTAACATATTTTGCCTGTGAGATAAAAATCTCATTTTCATCTTGTTCTACTTCTATTCCTAAGAAGTATTTCAACAAACCCATGTCAGTCATTTCAAATTCTTCTTTCATGACTGTTTTAAAATTTTCAATAAGATAATCATCATTACCTGTGAAAATAACATCATCAACATATAAAACTAGAATCAACATTTTTCCATCTTTTTCTTTGATGTAGAGGGTGGGTTCTCCCTCACACTTTTCAAATCCATTTTCCAGTAGATAGGAATCTATCCTACTGTACCATGCTCTTGGCGCTTGCTTCAGCCCATAAAGAGCTTTCTTCAACTTACACACTTTGTGCTCTTGGCCTTTCTTCTCATAGCCTAGAGGTTGTTCAATGTAAACCTCTTCCATTAACACTCCATTTAGGAATGCTGACTTCACGTCCATTTGGTAAACTTTCCACTTGTTTTGTGCTGCTATGGACAACACTGCTCTCACGGTTTCCATTCTAGCAACCAGTGCGAAAGTTTCCTCATAATCTATCCCATGCTTCTGCTTATACCCTTTGACAACAAGCCTTGCCTTGTGTCTCTATATTTTTCCTTCAGCGTTACTCTTGGTCTTGTAGACCCATTTAACTCCAATGACATCTTTACCTTTTGGGAGTTCAACCAAATCCCAAGTCTTGTTTCTTTCTATGGCATTGATCTCCTCATCCATAGCTTCTATCCATTTCTTATCCTTAATAGCTTCTTCGAAATGAACAGGATCATCAACATGGCAATATAAAGCAAACAAAGAATTGATACCTTCATTTGCTGCCTCTTGTCCATAAATGTCATTCAAATTTCTGAACTTCTTACCTCTTTCACTAGATGTACAAATGCTTGAAGAAGCACTTGAATTTCCTCCTTGTGGTGTGCTTGGAGAATGACTCTCATTTCTTCTCAAGGGTGTCTCTTGCTGCTCTTGTGTTGGTGCTGTTGTTTGGGGATGTATTTCAGCCAACTCATCATCATCTTCATCATGAGATAAACAGTGTTTAACATTCACTGTTTTCTCTATGCTTCCATCCCAAGCTTCCTCCTCAATAAACTGAACATCTCTGCTCACAATAAACTTCTTAGTGGATGGGTTGTATAACCTGTAGGCCTTGGATTCCTCACTGTATCCAATGAAAATACATTTCTCCCCCTTGCTGTCCAACTTCTTCCTTAGCTGATCCGGAATGTGTGCATAAGCCACACATCCAAAAACCTTCATATGTGTGACACTTTTCTTTGTGCCACTCCATGCCTCTTCCGGCACTTTGTTCATCACTGCTTTTGTAGGGCACCTATTCAAAATGTATGCTGCACAATGTACAGCTTCAGCCCAATAATCATTAGGCAAATGATTTGCCTTTAACATACTCCTCACCATGTCCATTATGGTTCTATTCTTCCTTTCGGCTACTCCATTTTGCTGTGGAGTATATCTAGTTGTAAACTGCTTTTGAATACCATTTTCTCTACAAAAACGTAGAAAATCTTTAGAGATATACTCACCTCCTCTATCAGTCCTTAGAACTTTGATGTGCAACCCACTCTGGTTTTCGACAAGTGCTTTGAAATTGCAGAATTTTTCAAACACTTCACTTTTATTTTTCAAAAAATAAACCCAAGTTTTTCTTGTAAAATCATCTATGAATGTTAACATGTAGTGGCTGCTAGCAAGCGATGGAGTTTGCATCGGTCCACACAAATCTGAGTGGACAATTTCTAAGGGTGCCTTTTCCCTTATGCTTTTCCCGGAAGGAAAAATTTCTCTCTGTTGTTTCCCAAGAATACAACCTTCACAAAGGCTGTCCGGTTTCTCTATAAATGGTAAACCTCTTACCATTCCTTTTCTATTCAACAAATTAAGACCTCCAAAGTTGAGATGTCCAAATCTCAAGTGCCACAACCAATTTTCATCTTTTGGTTCGCTTTGGATAGCCTCTTTTGCCACTGCTGCTATCTTTTCTTCATTCTTCAAATCTGCTCTCATTCTAAGAGGGAACATTTTGTTCCTTGTCATCTTCACTTCAGCAATACATTGTTTGCTGGGTGGTTTGTCCATGATGGTACAAACATCATCCTCAAAAAATACATTGTACCCCTTTTCAACAAGTTGTCCAATACTTAAGAGGTTACACTTCATTCCTGGAACATAATAAACATCTGCTATGGATTTCTTTGCACCTTTCCTTGTTAAAACATTTACATTTCATTTTCCCATAACAGACACTTTACTATCAGTCCCTAGTGTGACTTGTGACTTCACACTCTCATCTAGCATAGAAAACATTGCTAAGTTTCCTGTCATATGGTTACTGCAACCGGAGTCTAGAAACCATAAGTCTTCATTCTTTTCTTCAGCCATATTACAAGCTAAAAACAAATTATCTTGGCCGAGATTTTCTCTAGTGAAATTTGCACTAGTTCTACTTCCCATGTCATGCTGCTTCTTTCTACATTCATTATCATAATGACCATATTTTTTACAATAGTGACATTAGACATTGGACTTATCATACCTCTGTCCTTGAGCATTATGCTGACCACTCTGTTGGCTGCTGCCTTGGCCTTGATGCTGATTTGGATTGCTGCCTCTTCCTTGAGCATTTACTGGACTGTTCCTTCCACCTCTGTTTTGGCTTCTGCCTCTTCCTCTTTTGTTTCCTCTGCCTTGCCCTCTTCCTCTTCCGAAAGACATCTGGGTCTTAAAGGCATGTTCTAGAGATGAGTTTTCACTCCTACCCAATCTCTGCTCATGAGTCATCAGTGATGCATGTAGCTCATCCACTGTGAACTTTGTGAGATCCTTAGTCTCCTCTATGGTGGTGAAAATCACATCGAATCTTGAGGGTAGACTCCTCAAGAGTTTTTCCACAATCCTCTTGTCTTCAAGAGTCTCTCCATGAGATCTTATTTGTGTGACCATTCCAATCACATGAGTGAAGAATGAGTCAATAGTATCTCACTCTTTCATACAGAGAGTCTCAAAGTCTCTCCTCAGCAACTGAAGTTTTGCTGTCTTCACTTTTTCCATGCCTTGATAGGCTATCTTGAGAGTTTCCCATGCTTCTCTGGATCTCTTGGCTGATGCTATCCTTGGAAACACACTCTCATGCACTGCCTGATACAATAAGAAGAGAGCCTTGGAGTCTTTCTTCCTATTGCTCTTCAGCAACTCTCTTTCTGCCTGAGTTAAATCTTCAAACTCTTCTTCATTTGCTGGCTCTTCAAAGCCATCCTCAACAAATTCCCATAAGTCTTGGGAGACAAATAATGCTCTCATAGTTATTGACCAGTAGTCATAATTTTTCCCATTAAACATTAGGAGATGGATATTTCCCATACCCATATTAGTGCTGGCTCCAGCCATTCTGCACTCTTAACTATGATTAAAAAAACTTGACTATGTATGTAAAACAGCTCACTGTTCTGCAACAGTGACTCAAAAAATTGTATAGAGAAATACCTTTGGATTCTTTGGCTGAGTCTTCACACTGCTGGAGAAGCTGCTGCAACTAAGAACTCTTTTCCTTCAGCTTCTTTGATCTTCAAAGAGCCTGGACTAGCTCCGATACCATGTTGGAATATTTAAAATTCCAGAACAACAATGGAGAATAAAATTCCCCCTCTTCAACACAGAGAAAATATTTAAAAAAAAATTCTCACTGGAGACAGAGATTTCACTGTAAAAACTATTTCATTAAACTTCAAAAACTTGGTTATAAAATCACCTCTGACTGAGGGAATACAAAAGGCTTTGACTGCTTCAAAACATAGTTAAAAACACAACTCACACTCTCTAAAATTTCACTCTGGAAAAATACTCTGTCTCTTCAAAAAATGAAAGCACTGCTGTGCACTTCAAATTCTGTTACACTGCTGCTGTGTGTAAAAAATAAAACTTACAATGCTGAACAATGCACTGCTGTGCTATTCGAATTTTTACTTCTGCTGTGTAAAAATTTAAAACTTACAATATCTAAACGAATGCACACAACCTTTTTCTTTTTGACTTCATTTTATATGCCTCAACATATAATAATAAAACAACCTTTTAAAAAAAACAAATAATAAAAAAAAAACTAAAGCCAAAATGACTTAACTATAACATGGCCCACGGCCTCCCTTTGACAAACGACTATTTCATATATATATGTAACACATATATGTATGTAGACTGTTCACACGATTTTTTAAAACAAACATTAAAACAAACCTTGACCGAATTGAACCGGACTTCAAAACAGAAATTAAACCCTTTTGCATAAAGATTCCGGGTGCCAAAAATCGCTGCTGATGTCACCTAAGTTGTGACGTGGAATTTTTATTAAATCCGCCCTATAAGTTTTCCCGGGTCCGATTTTTAGCAATGGTACGGACAGTAGAGTGTGATGCGGAATTTTTCTTCAATCTGCTTTACGAAATTTCAAATCCGTGTTTGCTAATTAAATTTCTCCGTTTCAAAATGCAGCGCTGAGGTTGACTGCTCATTCAAAATGGAAAGCGGCTTCTTACAGTGTCCTGCAAAACAGAAATGGAAGGTGGCTGCCGAAATCTGCACGGCTGAAAGTAATTTTCAACACCCATCACCATCAAGGGAGCCGTCGAACTTGATGTTCTCCAAATCATAACAAATGCCGGCAATGGCGTCCAACTCTCGCCCACACAAATCGTTGCCCATATTCCGACCACAAACCCCGATGCCACCATTACTCTTGATCGGATCCTCAGAGTGCTGGCCAGCCATTGGGTTCTGAGCTGCTCTGTGACCACCAACGAGAGCGGGAAGGCCGAGAGATTCTATGGTCTCAGTTCTCTCTGTAAATATCTTGTGAAGAACTAGGATGGAGTCTCTTTGGCTCCACTGCTGTTGATGAATCAAGATAAGGTGCCGATGGAGTCTTGGTATTATCTCAAGGACACTGTGCTTGAAGGCTCCCAGCCATGCACCAAAGTCCATGGAATGAAAGGGTTCGAGTACATGGCCATCAACCAAGATTCAACGTGCTTTTCAACAGGGCTATGTCTAAGCATTCTACCATGTTGATGAACAAGATTCTAGATAGTTACGAGGGTTTTAACGAGGTTCAGGAATTGGTGGATGTGGGAGGAGGAGTTGGGTCGACTCTCAATCTCATAGTGTCTAGGTATCCCCACATCAGGGGAATCAACTTCGACATGGCCCATGTGGTGGCTGAGGCTCGTCACTATCCATGTAAGTCTGAATCCCCAAGTACAACCATTGATATTAGAATGTAATATCTGTGCAGGTGACGAAATCTCGTTAATGTGTGTTTTTTCAGCTGTGAAACATGTGGGTGGAGACATGTTTGATAGCGTACCAAACGACGAAGCTATTTTAATGAAGGTATCGCTATGGCTTTCAGCTGTTGGGTAGTTTTAATTATATTTGATCAATGATTATATATCTATCGATTGTTTTTATTTTTTCAGTGGATTCTACAAAATTGGAGTGACAATGATTGCGTAATGCTTTTGAAGAATTGCCACAAGGCCTTGCCAGAGAAGGGGAAGGTGATTGTGATAGATAGCATCCTCCCAGTGGCTCCAGTGGCTGCAAAGACATCTCTGTATGCTAGACAGGAATTTCATTTAGATTTAATTATGTTGGCACACTGTTCTGGGGGCAAGGAGCGAACAACGCAAGAATTTCCAGAGTTGGGCAGTGTAGCAGGATTCGTAAGAGGTGTTTAGCCCATTTGTTGCGTCAATGGATCGTGGGTATTGGGGTTTCACAAGTAATTTTGATGTGATTCCATAGTACTTTGTTTATTTTATGGTATGATTTACGTTTAATTTGATTTCTTCTTATCATGTTATATGCTTTGATTTCTTCTTATCATGTTATATGCGTTAAATAATTTCTATCAAGTTTGGCTGAACGTTCTTTTTAAGAAAAAATCCAATCTCACAACTTCAATTTGAAATGGCTTAGTGAAACTTTTACATGTTTTATTATTCTTAAATCATTATAGAAGATTTCATGTATAAAAATGATTTTTAATATCAGTTCTTCGAGCTATTCAAAAAGTTGAGTTATGATTAAGAAAATTTTAGTATTCTTATAAGAAGGTGGTGGTGGTAATGGTGGTGTCAGTTTTGCATCAAGTGTTCAAATAAACTCTTTTCATGTCATGTTAGGTCTCATTTTGAAATTTTTGTCATTCCATTACGTCATCATGCAAAAATTTGGTCACTTGGTCCATCTCACTTGCTAGCTCATTTCACCACTTTGCTCAGTGTACCATCAGTCATGAGTTGTCATTATCATTTCAGTCATTTTCATCATGGTTTCATTCAGTCATAGTCTCCATTAGGTCTTAGGGTTTACAAGGTCATCAAATCACCATTTCATGCATAAAGCCCAACAAATGAAGGAGTGCCAATAAAGAAATTTCATCAGTAAGTTTAATTTGTAAATTTGATTTGAGAGCAAGATATAGTTTTATGTTCCTAATTTGTAATAATTTCAGAGAAAGATGTTATTTTTATTCTTAATTAAATTTCATTTCACAATAATAATAATAATAATAATAATAAATAAATTTAATATCATTATTAATAAATTAATAATAATATTATTAAATTAATATAATTGACATTATTATTATTATTATTCTTAATATCATTGTTAATTAATAATAATAAAATAATATTAATAATCCCCGATGGGGGTAACAGATTCGAAGACAGATGTGGGGATTTTTCAACGTAAAAAGCACACCCGACTTCCACGCGCAGAGGGAAATCATTTAATGGAGGGTGACAGGTGAGTTTAGGCACCACCGTAAGTGGGCTGTCCTCCCGTATAGCGTCATTATAAACCTTTGGTATTCAGTTATGTGCCTTATTATTCTACGTTAGGAAATGAAGGTTGGGTCTACAAAGTCTTTGGGTTCTGAGTTTTGTTTTTCCCAGTGGCAGGTATCGCTCTGGGCAAGCGAGGGTGAGGTGTTATGGAAAGGGTTGCCACATGGTGAGCTCTCAACCTGGTGCAGTCTGTGGGATCTTGGCATGTTGTGGATGATAATGTTTCAACTGCTTGACTAGGGTGTCTCAACTCTGGAAATTGTGTTCTTATTTATGTCGGCAGAGGTGGTTTTGGGCATTGGGATGTGTGGTCAGTCCCTGCACCTGTGGCTCTTCCTGAGTACAATGTTCGGTGGGGTTCATCCTCAAGATAGCATTGTGAGCTCTGGTATGTTAGTTCAATTTATTAGGGTTTTGGGTTAGCCCTCTCGACGGAAAGACGTCATTTGTTTTGGTGGGTGGAACATGACTTGTGCGCGGTGGCTCTGGGAGGTGTAAAGTTTGGCAGCAAACCAGGGTCCCATACATCCATCCTTGGGCTCTCGACAACTGATATTGAGTTCAATTTCCTCCGTTTCAGTTTAATTTGGTCTCTCTTGTTTCGACGCTCACCTTGTAAACCTTGTGGAAATTTTTGTGGTCTCGGTCTCCTTTTCATAGAGGTCGTCCATGGCACAAGGGTGATGCTCCTCATCCTACTCACCACCAACCCATCAATGTTGGCGACCAGTCATCCTCTAATGATGCCATCAGCTAGGACTCAAAATTTGATGTCGCCATCTCGTTGGCTCGCTCTCTATGCCAAGATGTCGCTCCAGTCTCCCTGGACATGATTGCAGACCAGTTGCATGACATACAATTGAACATCGATAGTATGAGGTACCAATGCTACTCGGACTTAAACGAGATGGTGGCTTATATCAATGACGTGCAACACATCCAAAATGAAATCCTGGACAATCTAGAAAGCCTCTGACGCAATCATCAGTGCACCAATAACCACCTCTACTCTCTGGAAGAGGGAATTGAGCACATCAGCTTCCATATGCATGAGCGGGTAGATGTTTATGCACCTATCTATCTTTCCTCCAAATCAACCTCCTTGAGGGGATTTTATTTCTCGTTATGTGGCTCATTTTTTACCGTTGTATGGCATGGCCTATAGGCCCAACATAAATAAATGGAAATAGTGAATGAAAATGGTTTCCTCGCATCCCTATGTTTCCAAAATATGTACATGGAAAATGAGGACAGGGCTATGGGAGATGATTTTTGTGCTTAACTTCTTCATGATAATATAATGCAAGTTTTTTTATCGAAAAATAAATAATTTAATATTAATAATATTTAATTAATTCATTTTTATTATCTATATTAATTAATTAGCTAACTATATTAAAAATGAATGAATGAATTAATATTAATATTAAATTATTATTATTAATATTATACACCCGAGGTATATAAACCTTAATATAACTATTATAGAGCCTAAAATAAACATTGTTGGCTATGCTTGATTTCCATATTGAGACAATCCTTGTCACAATGCAATGTTGGACCATGGTTGACCATCATTGATTTTCATATTGAGACAATCTTTCTCACAATGCAACGTTGGACCATGGTTGACCATGATTGATTTTATAGAACATGGTTGACCATGGTTAAAAATTATTGATAATATAAACCTAAGATAATAATAAACCAAAGGGATTAATACTAAAATTCCAAGGGATTATAAACCTAAGGGAATGTTGGGGTTCCCATGTTTTGGCCAGGTTGGCAGGACCAAAAGATGAGACAACATCAGAACCACTTTCAGACCTTAGGATCTAGCCCTCCTAGCTCGAGAGAGGGATCTCTCTATGTTTTTCAAAGGTATATGTCTTTGAGGCTCAAAGTTTAAGATATTAGGCTAGTTATAGGCTTGGGGTTTGTTTGTTTGATTTTGAGTTTGGTTGTTGGGAATCAGGAAGGAAGGGTTCAGCATGAGACAAGGTTGGGCAAAGAGGAATTTAGGCAAAGGGGAGACATTTCAGGGAATGTCAAGTCCATTGGGCAGTGGAGTCAGGAAAGGGTTTACTTGCTAATCAATATGCAAGCTTTCAGTTGGGCTAGTCATCTAAAGCCTTGGATCCTAAAATGATAGTGTGGCATGGAACATTAAGGACTAAAGGTGGAGGAAGGAAAACCATCCAACTCTGTCTATAGATCAGGTCAGAGGTCATTTAACTCCAGACCTGCTTGGACATAATCAGAGGCAGCACAAGGGAACTTACAAAGGTTTAATTGAAATGGAAAGATCCTAGTGAGGCAGAGACAGAGTTCTAAACCCCCCAATGTTCTCAACTCATCCAATTAAATCTTAACAAGAACATCTAAGAAACAGATTCATTAATTCATACATCAGCTAGTAGGTAATGTCATCCACTACACTGGTTAAATTAACTGAAACCAATTCTTAGATAACACGTTGAGAAGAAAACATTGAAGGCAAGGAGAGCAGAAACATAGGGTACCTAACAAGGGTAAATCCTATGCCATATTTCTGATGCAAGCCAGAAGAAATGGAATGAAATGAAATAAAACGCAGAGACAGAAAAACATCACCGCAGCTTTAGATCAAGATCCAAAGAAATGTGTTTGTCATATTGAATAACAACACCAATCAAGTAGAATAATGTCGAACAACTTGATATCCAGCCTGGAACACCTTCCTCAGCTTATCTTACAAATTTACACAGAGAACTTGTCTCAAGAGAAACATCATACAATTCACTGATATCCGATCAACAACCTTTACAATATTTTCTCATGAGTTTTATAGCCGAAGAGAAACAGAGGAGGTAGGTGAAGCACTAAATGAAACATTAAAACACAGAGAAGAAGGAGAGGGCCGAAGCCCATTCGGTTTAAATTCTGTGCATTTATCACTGGAACTCCCTGGACGAAAAATTGATCTTCTTCAGATTCCCATTTACTCCAGGTATGTCTCTGGTGTACTTTCGCTGCAATACTCTGTAGTACCTTTGGTGAATAAACAAAAGGTAAATAAATGATGCTAGGGCCTGCCATACTGTACAACCAATGCTTCTGATAGCATAGGACTGCTGTAAGGGGGAAAAAATTTGCTTGGACACAATGTAGACTGAAACAATAATGTGTACCGTGTCCTTGCTCAGGAAGAAACATTCTGCTATTTTGAAACTTTGATTTCATTGTTTTCTGCACGCTGGATCTCTTGTGTGATCCTGGGGTTTTTCGATCTGGTACTCTGCCTTCTAAAATCCCTGAAAAGGCTCAAAGTCTTTTGTTTCTTGCCTCGAGCTCTCTGCTGCTCCTGTACTGCCTTTGTTTATGCAATCCGAGATTTAATGGTGCGGAGAGGGTTTGCAGAGTTCAAACTCTATCCTTTGATGAAATTTATGACGCAGACACCTTTCCGGACGTTTCTTGTAAAACCAGGCTCTGAATTCAGCTCCTTCTGTGCACTGTGCCTTTACAATGGTGCACATGAATCATGGCGGTTTTCTGCCCTCAGATAACCCTGCAAAACATGAAAACCTGTTAAGAGAAACACGTATGGAGGTGGTGGATGCAACGGAGGTGACGAGGATGGCCATGCAGACTGGTGAGATGGTGGAAATGCAGTGCATAGTGGAAGGACGGTCATGGCGAAAGGTGGACGGACCGCGACGAAATTTAACGTAGAAAATGCACATTTGACCTTGGAATGAATATGTATACGGGGCAGATGAAAATCATGAATAAAACATGTGGAATGGTGACGTGGCAGAACAAGATCAATGGCAGGACACAATTAAATCTGGGCCGTCCGATCTCTGACGGAGATCGACAGTGGAAAACACTTCGGAGGGCGATAGACAGCGGGCCAGGGGTACGGATGCCTTGGGTTAACCTCTGCGTAGCTTCGTGGAGAAAAAACCGTCGGATGGGCTGCCCCAGATCTAACGGCGTACAACAATATCACGCGGCGTCCATGGTTGAAGGTTAATGGGCGATGGGGGGCAGTTTCGGAGTTGTGTGCGGGGACACGCGGCAGAAGATGTATGGAATCGCTGTGGAATGGGGAAAAACCACCAGCCCTCGGAAGGTGGTGCGATAGATACCGTCGATTTTTGAGTGGGCGCATTAGCATGGGGACCACCGGGGCAGGCGTACTATGGACCGTTGATAGGCGGGTTAAATGAACGGTGGATGTTCAATCGGGTGATGAACGGATTGAATGATGGATGTGCGAGGGTGCACGATGACCGTCGGATCGTGGAACAGGTGGAAGGCTGCGATTTGATCAGGATAATCACAATCGCAACAGGCATAGGGTGGCTGCGATAAGAAAATGTGATTTGCGATGGAGTGATTAGCGCTCGGCTGTAAGCGTTTGGTTCCGGGAAAAAGGCATATGGGGAAGTGTTTGAAAGGTGCTAGCGGGAAAAGGGCTAAGCCCTATTATAAAGTGGCAACGTGGGTTTTTTGGCCATTTTTAACACTTTTCATGGATTAGGAGGGGGAACGATAGGGGGGGAAAAGGGGACTTTGGCCAAAGAAAGGGTGGATGGAAAAAGCAGCGGAGATTTATCAAAGGCAAAGGCACAAGGAGGCTTCAAGGATGATGTGTTTTCAGAGGAAATGCATTCCTTGAAGGCTCAGAAACAATTTAGCCCCCTGCTTGCTTGTCAAGGAATTTTATAAGGGGGCTAACTGTGGCTTCACATGGGGATGGCTTCTTCTTGAAGGAGTCAAGAATCCAGCAAATGATCTTTGGTGCAGGCCAGGTGCCTGCTGCTTAAGCCACCTCTCTTCTTTGATTTTCAATCGCCACAAATATGATAGATCAACAGAAACATTCTTGAGCAATCTACCTACCCATTCTACAATCCTAGCATTTTTCCTAGGGTGCATTTGGATTAGCAGACCCTTTACATCATCTTATTTTTATAACAGAAAATAAAGCTATTCTAAATCTACCCTTATTGCTCCATGAGACCAGATTAGACTGATGATCTCATATGTTTCTCTACCTAATCTAATATCTGCTGGGATTAAACTGTCCAACAAATTTCTTCTCTATATTTTACAACAGAAATTTAAAAATAGTCAAACTAGGATTAGACAGTCTAGTTTGCTGTGGATCTGAGGCATAAAGACGGTTGCAGATGGACAGAAACTTGCAGAAAACTGTAAACAAAACTTGAAGGCTTGAATTTTGGAGTTTGAAGCATCCTTCTTTCTTTGTGATTCAGGTTTTGAGCTTGTTAGAGTCACTTCCCTTTTTTCATTTCAGCTCTGGTTTTGGGCATGTTAGAGCTGATTCTTCTCTCTTCTCTGCTGGTCCAGATTTTGAGCATGTTAGGACCAGTTACTTTGCTTCTTTCGGCTCAGGTTTTGATCATGTTAGAGCCAATCCTTTGCACTTCAGAGGTTCATGTTTTGAGCATGTCTGAACCTCTCCTGCACACCTTTTTGTTTTTTTTTAGGACAAACACTACATTGGTATGTACATTGGAAATGGAAGCTGGAAACTAGAAATTAGCAGAAGTAGTGTTTGAGAATCCTGCCATTGAAAGGACCCCCAAGCAGCTCTGTACCATCTAATTCCTGTAGGAATAAGGCATTTGGACCCATGGTGGCTTGGATGATGTATGGACCTTGCCACAGACTGTCAAACTTGCCGTGATTTCCTTTATCCTCTCTCCTTGAGTCCCACTTCAGAATTTTATCTCCAATTTTGAAATATGAAGCTTTGGTTCTTTTATCAAACAAACTTTTTATATTTTCCTGAACTTTGATAACTCTGTTATAGACCTCTTCCCTTGATTGTTGAAGGTGAATTGTTTGATTGATCCTCTTCACCATACTGTCTTCTTCTGTCTGTACTTCTTGAACAAGTTTGATAACTGGTACCCCAAGGCTGGTAGGAAACACTGCTTCTGTTCCATAGACAAGCTGGTATGGTGACATGCCAGTGGATTTCTTCATTGTAAGCCTGTCAGCCCACAAAGAATGCACCAACTTCTTGTGCCATGACTTCTTGTTCTCTTCTAGTAGCCTTTTGATGATAGTCACCAGGCTCTTATTTGATGATTCAGCTAATCTGTTACCTTGAGGGTAATAGGAAGTTGAATGACCGAGTGTTATTCCGTACCTGTGACAAAAATTGACCATTTTCTTGGATCCAAAAGCAGCAGCATTGTCAGTGATTATTTTTCTTGGACAACCAAATCGAGAGAGGATATGTCCTTCTAGGAAACTAATGATGACTGAATTTGTGGCATTCCTAGTAGGTATGGCCTCTATCCACTTAGTGAAATAGTCTGTGGCTGTTAGGATCCATTTGTGTTGTGCAGAGGAAGCAAGGTGAATTTCTCCTATGAAATCTAGGCCCCATTGTATAAAGGGACCTTCAACAGTGATGGGTTGTAGAGGTAAGGGAAGGAGCTTTCTTTTGCCTTAAAAAATTTGGCATTTGTGGCAGGCATTTATCATCTTATGGACATCATTGAAGAGTGTAGGCCAGTAGTAACCAGCCCTGAGTATTTTATTTGCAGTGGCTTTCCAGCTCAGGTGGCCTCCACACTCCCCAACATGGAATTCTTGTTTGATTTTTTCAGCTTCAGCTTCAGGAAAACATTTAAGAAATAGGCCATTTGGATTTTTCTAATATAATTTTTCATTTAGGATGCAGTAGTTTCTGGTTTTTAGCTTTAGGAATCTGGCCCTAGTCTTTGACAGTTCCGGTGGAGCATTAAGGTTGGTGAGCACATAAAGGATATTAGAGTACCAGGGAGAGTTCTGAAACTTCTCCTCAACAGTGGGATCAGGCAGTCCTTCCTGCTCATCTAAGGCATTTACCATGTTAATGTCAAGGGCTTGTAAATTTGATTCAGCCATTAGTCGAGCTAAGCCCTGACCTTTGATCAGTTTTGTGGGTTTTATCTCAAGGTCATATTCTAAAATCGTAGCAATCCATTTGCCCCTCTTCCCATCCAGGTCTTGGGACAAGATATCTTTGACCACTATGCTAGGCATGTAGGCTATGGTGTGGGAATGCAGAATGTACACCCTAAAGTCTTTCAAGGCCTTAACCAGAGCATAGGCCTATTTTTCCATTATGTTGTATTTCAAGGGTGCGTCTCTCAGTGCTTTGTTGAAGAATGAGATGGGTTGTTCCATTCCCTCTGGATTTTTTTGCAGTAGTACTGCAGCCATAGTGTGCTTGGAGGCTAATGAAAAGATCAGGAAATCTTTCGAGAAATCAGGGCTAATGAGAACAGGAGCTTGGGTGAGTGCAAGTTTTACTGATTCAAAAGATTGTTTAGCTCCAACAGTCCATTTAACTCCTACACCTTTCTTCAGCATGTTAGTCATCTTCTTAAGGTGTTCAGCTAGGTTGGGAATAGATTGGTGACAGACCATAAAGGACCATCACTATATACACTTACAGTGACAGTTTTTTAAGGACCGTCACCATATGTGACATTGGTGACGGACCTTAAAGGTCCGTCACAAGCATGACCCTCACCAATGTGATTTTTTCTTGTAGTGACAATACCTCTTAAAGAAAATCTAAAACCATTCAAACAGAAACTCAGAAGAATTAACCCTGTACTGCTTCCCTTAATTGAAAAAGAAATCAAACGAATGTATGAAGCAAGGATAATTGTTCCCATTAGGTTTTCAGAGTGGGTGTCTAATTTAGTACCTACTAGGAAGAAAACTGGAGAGATCAGATTATATGTTGATTTAAGAAACGTAAATAAGGCTTTTTTGAAGGATAATTACCCTTTACCCAAAATGGATCCCATTTTACAAAGGGTAGTAGGTGCTTCTAGGATCTCACTTCTAGATGGGTTCTCAGGATACAACCAGATTCTGGTTCATCCTGATGACCAGGAAAAAACGACTTTCACAACACCATGGGGCACATTCAAGTACGTTAAAATGCCATTTGGACTTAAAAATGCAGGAGCAACCTTCCAAAGATCAATGGACATCGCATTTGCAAAAGAAATTCATGATTTTCTTGTTATATATTTGGATGATTTAACGGTTTTTTCTAAATCAGATCAGCAACATTTAGACCATCTCAGACAGGTATTCCTAAAATGCAGAAAATATGGTATCTCTTCGAATCCAAAGAAGTCCTTGTTTGGTCTAGAAGAAGGTAAACTTTTGGGCCATATCATCTCCAAAGATGGTATTAGAATTGATCCTGCTAGAATAGAAGCTATACTGCAGATACCTCACCCTAGAAATGTCAAAGAACTTCAAGCTTTCCTAGGAAAAATCAATCTTTTGAGAAGATTCATATCTAGCTTAGCTGAACTAATTAGATTGCTTAATAACATGTTAAAAAATGATTCAAGTATTAAATGGACAGTAGAAGCCAAACAAGCATTTGAAGAAATTAAAATGGCTTTGACCATAACACTGATCCTTACCAGTCCACAATTTGATAGAGACTTCATAATATTTTCATTTGCATCAAAACACACTATAGCAGTTGTTTTATTACAAAAGGATGATCAAGGATGTGGGAAGCCTATAACATTTTTTAGTAAAGAACTAAGGGATGCATCATTAAAATATAAAATCATGGAAAAACAAGCTTTTGCACTTGTAAAAGCCATTAAAGACTTTAGAGTCTACATATTGTATTCCCATGTGATAGCCTATGTACCAAATGTTGTTTTCAAAGACATCTTAACTCAGGATGGAATTGAGGGCAAAATAGGTAAATGGATTGCTACCATATTAGAGTATGATATTGAAATAAAACCTACAAAGCTTATAAAGGGACAGGGATTGGCTAAACTCATGACAGAAACAAATTGTCAAGCTGTGGACATTAATGAACTGGATGACGAACAGGAGATGGCGACTCCACAAATCAGCCGGGCCTTCTTAGATTCACCTTGGTATGCTGATATCATTTATGTATTGTTAAACCTACAAGCTCCTCCAGGGTTATCCAGAACAAAGAAAAGGTTTTTAAAGATGACATCTTCAAAGTTTTATATTTTAGATAATGTTCTTTTTTGGAAAAATCATGAAGGTATTCTATTGAATTGTTTATTAAAAGATGAAGCTAACAAGGCTCTCCATGAATTTCATGCAAGATACTGTGGTGGAAACCTTTATTGGAAATCAACTGCAGATAAGATCCTAAGGGCTGGATTTTGTTGGCTAACCTTGTTCTCCAATTTAGAGAAATTTGTCACTACTTGCCATAAATTTCAAATTTTTGAAGGCAATAGAAAACTATTACCTTACCTCTGAAACCAATTTCCACTGAAAAACCTTTCCAACAATGGGGCCTGGATTTCATTGGAGAAATCCGTCCTCCTTCTGGCCAACACAAATGGATCCTCATGGCCACAGAATATTTCACCAAATGGATAGAATCAATTTCTTCCAGACAAGCCAATGACATCGTGATCATAGGATTCTTAGAAACCAACATATTATCTAGATTTGGCTATCCTGATAAAATCATAACTGATAATGATGTTGCTTTCAAATCCAAGAAGATGATAAGTTTCTGTAACAAATACCATATCACCTTAAGTCATTCCACAGCCTATTACTCTCAAGGTAATGGACTGGCTGAGTCCTCCAACAAGAGTCTCATTAATATTATTAAGAAATTATTGGAGGAAAACAAGAAAAATTGGCACAAGAAACTTACAAATGCACTGTGGGTAGACAGACTCACCACTAAAAAATCTGTTGGGACCAGTCCTTATGAGTTATTTTATGGCATGGAAGCTGTATTTCCTTCATATTTAGGAGTTTTTGTGATGAAATTACTTCAAGAAGTTCAGGTTGAACCTAATGATATTCAAAGGAGGATAAACCAAACCATCAATTTGCAGCACACACAGAGGAATTATATCAGAGATCCCAAGTATTGCAGGAAAACATTAAGAAGATATTTGATAAAAGAACCAAGGCAGAAGATTTCCAACTTGGAAAAAAAGTATTAGATGGGATTCCAGAAGAGAGGATAAGGGAAAACATGGGAAGTTTGACTTCCTGTGGAAAGGACCTTATATTATCCATGCTTTACAAGGAAACAATACATATTTTCTGAAAAAATTGGATGGTACAGAAACTTAAGATGGGCCAGTTAATGGTCGAATGTTGAAACATTACTTTGATCCTATTTCTTAGGATATCCTGATTTTTAACATGTACATAATATATCCTTTGTAATGCCACAGTTTTGAGTGGATAGTAACTTGCTGGAGTTAAAGCCCGAAGAGAAGGCCCTAAGCTTCAGAAGTATCACTCTCATACACACAATAAAGCAACAAGTAGAAGAAAATTCCATAGTTTAGTCAAAATCATTCTGAGGACAACTCACCTGCTATTCTTGACTTTTCACCAGGAAAAGCCATCCCCTAGTGGAGCTAGTGTTATGCTCCTATACCAATAGGTGTCATATATCATGATTGACTTGATGGGCTATGTAATATGTTCATACATTTCCTTGTTGAAAAGGTTTTCTATATTGTCAAAAAAATCAAAAAATTTAAAAAAATAAAAATGTAAAGAGGGTGTACCCTAAAAGAAAAATCAAAGGGTGAAAAGAATAAAAATGGCCAAAAAAGGTAAAGGAAAATGAACCCCACCAAAAGAAAGGCCAAGGAAAGTGTACAAGTCTAAATGCCACTACTTTTTTCTCTTATGTAATAAAAAAATTGTGTGCAACTTGTAATTTATGCCACAATTGGTGAATAGTCAAACAGCTTAAGCTTGGCTTGTTCATATTTGAATTTTATGTTTTAGAGATAGAGAATAAAATCTGACCAAACTGTTTAATATTGGCAGATAAGTAGATAGGTAGAGTAAATAAAAGGAGATCAACAGCTTAATCTGAGCCATTGGATGTAATAAGGTTAGACTTAGATAGATTTCTACATGTAAAAGAAAAGAAAGTGTGATAAGGGTTTGCCATTCTAAGCGCACCCTAATAAAGAAGAAAAAATGGTAGGTTAAAGTAGGTAGGGTAGGTAGATGTTGTTGCAGAATTACATGTGATGGATAATGACTCTAAATGTGTTAATATTTATGTTCATCACAAGTACAAGGAAGACATTAGACTGGAAGAATTTCAAGCAAAGCAAGGTCAAATAATTAACTTCCCTTCTCATTTTCCCCTAAGTACTAAGGCATTTGAAAGTTAGAGGGGCTCAAGGCATTTCCTTGGCTTTTGGAGGGACTGGACCCTAGGCCTAATAATTTAAAAATCCTAAGTACTTAAAATGATCCATAAGTCATTCATTTACTTCCATAAATATTTTCCTAAGTAAAATCCTATTTTACTTAGGAAAATTGCACAATATCCCACAAAAAACCCTTTTCATTCAAGCATAAGTTAAATACATAATCCTAATGTTTTTATACTTAGCGCTTTTCATTCATTTTCACATATTAACTTTTAACTTTATTATTTAATTCCCTATATAAATCAACCCATTCCGGTATTATTATAAATATATAAAATCCCAAAATATTATATATCATACCCCTTCGTTGAAATATAACCATAATATTGTGTTAAATCGGATAAATTAGTTAAATATGTAGCTAATTAAGAGCTCGACTCCCCACCATATTAAAAAAGGATTAATTAACCCTCAAGGTTAATTAATAACTTATCCCACCAATCATATTCCTCCCGATATAATTAAAATCTTAAAATTGTATTGGGCGTGCCCTTATTAATTCCTTGTCATCTCGCCTCCCCGATAGTCGTCCGATCAACCCCTCCACATCCAATGACTATCGTCCATATCACATCACCCCCCACGACCGAATGATAACGCCTGATCAGTAAGCCATTTTGTAAACAGTACCTCGCCACGCGTTGCAAGGTCTATGGGATCGCTGGCAACCTGCTGAATACCTCCTATCCCCAAAAGCGGTGCGATGCATACCACTTACTGCCCTTCGCATACGACAAAACAGCTTTTCCTGCATACGTCATCTGCCCAAAAAAAAAAAGAAAATAAAAAGAAAATAAAAACCCTTGGCAACCTTGACTTTGTGAATAAAACAAACAAATACACGTCATTCTCATTATTCTGTGCTACGACCAGTGTTCCCATGCAAAGAACGTCCAAGCCAACTGTCGAAGATTTCCAACCACCACCTTGCTAAGAAACTTGTAGCCGAACAATCCAAAACTTGTCGGCAGTTGTCCACACCTGTTTTCATCACTATTCACTTCCCGGAAACAAGTATTTATTTAATTTCGGTCAAAGCCTGCAAGTCTTGGTTTTTAATTTAATTCCACAATTCAGTCTTTATTTCACTCCATAAGTTCCCAGAATTTTAATTTTTCCCATTTTTCCATCAAAAACCCAAATTCCTTTCTGAATCCAGAAGAACCAGAAATGGAAACCCCTGTGGCTTTGAATGTTGTGCCTATGAATGCCCCCCATAAAGATTTAGACTATCTTCCTCTAGCAGATAGGGATTTCCAAATAAAAGACCTCATCCTTAGTGAAAATCCTCTCAGAATCTTTTGCCAATGCAGAGATAATTACGTAAACGGCTCTGATATTTCTGGACTGTGGGAATCCAATCTTCCTGTGTATCTTTTACCCTTAGTTCATGTTTTTCCTGAAATAATTTTTCACTGCCATGCCAATTACGATCCAAATCAACGAGCAGTCATGCCCCCTAGTCAAATCATTCTTTTCCCAATAACTGCTCAATCCATCAATGAAATGTTACAATTTCATCCCGGTCAAGCCCTGACTCCCCTTTCCATGGGAGATTTACTTGAAAAATCCACAAATTTATCCCAAGAAGAGCTGAATTGCCTCTGTCAGACTTTCATGCTACAAGAACATCAACCTAAAGGCCCCCCTCCTTATGGATATACCTTTTTCACAGATATGGGCAGACTCATATTGAATATGATATTTTCAGTAATGGGATTCAACACTAGTGAATACGTTGATAAGTTAACCCTAGTGTTTTCAATTTTTACTCCTGGACATCCCCCTACTGTCAAATATGACTTTGCCTCCTACATTGCTGATAAGATTCATGACCAGTTCATGAGATTAGAAAATGAAATTTTTTTGAAATACTCCACTTTTATATACCATCTCATGCTCTATTATCAGTCAGAGAATTTCCCCTTCTCTGTCAAGAAACTTAACACCAAAGGAAATCTAAGGTCTGTAATCTTCTGGTCTGCAATCTTCCATAATTCGTTTAAGTCCCCTTACTCTTACAATGAATTCATTGACCTATTTTTTCACTCAGCAACCATCTTATTGATAGGAGTTTCCCCTCCTAGGGTCAATAGTGATATGAAGAAAATCCTCCAACTTTCCAAGCAATACAGGATAGGTGATTGGTACCTATACCAGAATCATACAGAAATTAGGATATATGGGTGTGAGCTCTGTTCTTTCAAGCTACCAAAGTAAATTTCAATATTTGGCTTAGAATATTTCAGACAAATGATAAATTCAAACAAAGTCCATTTTTTAATTCTAAGAAGAAAGCTCAGCTTAGAATCAAGAGTCAATTAGTCCCTTTTGTCTGTAATACTAGGGATGTAGGGAAAGAAGCAGAAAGAATTCTAGAATATTATCTCAAGTTGCAAACAAGTTTTTGGTGGGTACATTATGACCCTAACAGCTTTATATGTGATAGGAGAATGAAAAATAGATTGTTACCATATCTTCACCATAGGATTCCAGAGATTAAACAATTTTCAAATATGGATGAATGGATGGAAGGGACCTTAGTAGAAAAGGATAGTGAACAAGTTAATGTTGAGAATGTTATGAAAGATATTGAGAAAATACTTGACTCGAATTCTTTTGGGCAGGTACAAAGACCAGGAATTGGTCCTTCCTCTACTGGAACCTCTCAGCAACATTTGAAGGGAACCAGCGCACCAGCCACAGTAACATCCAAAGGGAAGGAAAAGGAGACTACTACACAGGTCAGAGAGAAATTCACAATGTCAGAGCAGCCTGAAACTTTCAAGGAATAGGCCCAAATAAAAACTTCTCCCACTCAGATTGATGTGGCAGAAATTTCAATCTTGCAAACTCCTCTCAATGAAGAAAAAAGTAAAAAGAGAGATGCAGAAACAACTACTCCTATCAGTGGACCTTTAGAACAGCTTGGTATCAAAAGACAAAGATTAAATCCTCTCTCAGAAGAATAATTTGTTCAAGAAACCACTAATAGTTAGAAAAGAGAAGTTTTAGATAGCCAGCAAACATTCACAATCAGTGGGACATTCACCAACTCACAGAGAAAAGAGCTAGAAAGACAACAAAGTGCAGAGGTATCTTCCTTTAGACCACCAGTAAAGGATGCTTGGGATATTAAGAAGACATTTATAAACATAAAAGCCAAAAATTATCCATTAAGAATTCAATTTTATAATCAATATTTGAAAATGGCCACAAAAAATTAACAGAGATTGATGTCATCCTATGACATCCAGCAAGGTAAAATGGTGATGAGTCATTTCAAGCCTAAAGTGCAGAAGCCTCAAACAACAGCAAACTATGTTAGAACCAATTTTTAAGTCATGGAAAAGGATATTCATCCTTTGGATTAGATTGAATTGCACAAACAAACTGGAGAGATGATTTATTCAACTTTTACTGATAATTTAATGATGGCTCAAAGATTACAAAATTCCTCCCAGGCCAAGAATAAGAGAAAAAAAACTTCTGAAAAAATAATTATTGGATTGGGTCATAATCCCAAAGATGTTAAGGCTACAGAAGCCTTGATCAAAAAGAAAGATGATGATATTGCAGCCCTAAGGAAATTGCTAAAGTTGCCACCTTCAAGGCATCCACAGACTACTGTGGTAATGAAGCAAAAATCTGAAGAAGAATTGATGGAATTTCTCTTGAAACTCAATGAGCAACTCAATGAGACTGAACAAGAACTTGAAAATGCATTAAAGGACAAGCAGGGAGAATTGACCTCTCAACCTCCCAACGTGATACCAGTAGTCTCAACAGCAGTCCCTTATACACTTGGGACAACAGTAGCACCAAAAATCCCAGCATCTACAACAGAAGTGATTACAGGTACAACAACAACAGGTTAGTCAACAAGACTAGCACAGGGCAACACTTCCAATTTAAGCATTGAAGAATTAATAAAATCAATGGAGGAATTGAAACTCCAAGTGACGGAGCTCCAGAAAGCAAAGGTATAATTTACTACCTTAGAACAAAAGTATGATCTCTCAAAGATAAGTGTTGTAGAAAAGACAAGAGAGATCAACAGGTTAGAAAAATTGGTGAAAGCATTGGAAAAGGATCTCACATTGGAGAAACCTTTGAAATAAATCAAAGAAATTATTTGGGCCAACATCACTCAATCAATAAATGATGTTTGGCCATCAATCCAAATAATATATGAGCAAAATGATTTAGTTAAACTGGCTCTAGAAGAAGTTCAAAAGGCAAGGGAAGAATTAGGAAATATGCCTGAAGAAGCCAACGAGCTCATACAATTTTTAAATACCAAGAACAGATATTAGCTTGAAGAGGTCGGCATCCAAGACAGAACAGGGATAATTTTGGAGGTAAAAAAGGTTTTTAGTAAAAGAACTCTAATGCAGAACCTAGAAAGAAGATGCCATGATATGCAGGAAAAAATCAATGCTTTTACAAAGAGATTGGATATTTTGCAGAGTAAAGGATTGCCAAGTCCTTTGGTTTCTCATGATAAACTAATGAGTCATCAAAGCTATGTTGAGAAATTGAATAAGTATGAAGAAAATTAGGCCAGTTCATCGACAAGTTCATCAGTAGCAAAAGCGTTGCCTACAGGAAAAATTCTTCATGAAAATCTGGAAAATTTGTTTTATCTCGAACATCAGGTAAAGCACTTATTTCCAATTCAGCCTACTTTTTTTAGATACACAGAAACTGATAAGACCCTGAGGAAGCTTCAAAGAACAAGAATACTAGAAGCACAATGGTGGGAAGAGATGTTAGACATTTTGTAACAATATCCTTGGATGAATTTTGACTATTTACTACAGTAAGTAAGTAAGTAATGGTAAAAAGGATAAATAGAGATCAAACAGGTCAAAGTGTATCAGTACAGGTAAAGAATATCAGTAAAAATAGAACAGCCAGCAGAGAGTTACCAAAGAAGATAGTAGCAAGCCAAATCATAGGGCCTGCCTCCATCACATTCATAAAAATAGGAACAACACAACATTGGTTACCTTTTCTCTTATCTACGAGACCATCTGTCTCTATTTTTTTTGTAACGTATTCATGAGTCATCCTGAAATATATCTCACTCTGTTAGGAGATATTTTTTATAATATTTTGTATAAATACTCCCTTAATTAGAGTATTGAGGGTGTGGATTCTTAGACTTTGCTGTAATATTGATTATTTTGGAATAAAGTGTTGTTGAAAAAATTTCGGATGGCTAGCTGGATAAGGACTTGATGCAAAGGACTTTTCACAGGATTCTTGAGTCAGACAATGGATCAATAAGTCTTCTATCTCATTTGTTCTAAAGTTTTATACTTGTTTATTATACCATTTGTGTTTCATATCTGAATGATAAACGAAAAAGAATAATTTAGAAAGTGCTTGAGTGCAATCTGTTTTCAATCGTTGTTATTCTTAATGTTTTCCTCTGAACTAGTATGAACAGTGAATTATTAATTGCTCCTGTTTCCTAGTTTATTCATTTTGATTATTTGGTAAAGAATTCTTAATTGCTCTTTATTAATAATCATTCAAGTTCCCTCTTTCGAATATGTTGAAGGCTTCTTAATTTCCATTCATCCATTTTGAAGTCCATTCCATCCATTTTAGATCTTTAATTTTTCCCTATTTGATTACCTTACCCTGTGAAACCATCCCTTGTTAAGAAACTAAATCCAGTTAAGCCATATTCTTTGACTTCATTAGCCCAATGGCCTAAACTATTCAGTGTTACCCCTCTGCTATTGAATTTCATCACCCAAACACAATCAAAACCCCTGGACTTTCATAACTAGCCTAATATATTTCAAAAACAAAGCTAAAACTTAAAGAGAGAGCCCTCTCTAGATACAGATTGGCTAGATTCTGTACCTAAAAGTTGGTTTGTGGTTACCTCGGACCCCTTTCCTCTTCCCAACAACTTCAAGGAAAATCTGAGTGATAACATAGTGGCGACTCTGCTGGGGACCTGAAGAATTTGCTTGTTACTATTGTTTACTGTATAAACTACAGACGGAGCCTGAAGTTAGCCAGGTAGCCTTTGAACTGCTCTTGCTCTGCAATTACATAAGAAAATAAATGTTGCCTTAGTCTATCTCCGGTCTAGTTTATGAACTGAACATTCGGTTTGAAACACTTGATCACTTCCTCTAATCCAATAAATCTTTAAGAAAATTCAAATTTGATATTTAAAACCTCTTAAAGAAATTGTTGAAGTTGTATTGTTGATTCCATTTAGACAAAAAACCAAAAAAAAAAATTTCACCCAAAAATCTGGCTTCAGAAAGGACTCATTACACTAGAGCTAATCTTGATCCAAATCCACCGCCTATATTTGAAAATCTGAATCTGATCCCCGTAATTCTTAGGATACGGGAGAGCCAAGAAAGTTTTGGTAGTTCTCGGCCTCTTTATAGATCGATATCCTATCCTGTGAAGTGGATTTACCTTGAGGACAAACCTTTTGATGAACAATTTGAAACCTCTTTATTTGTAAATTTTTCTAAATTTGAGTTGTCCCACTTGGTTCAAGACCCAGTATTTATTGAGGATTTAAAACTTTAATTTGTTACTTGACATCTTGAAAAACATTTGCGAGATTCCGTACAATCTGAGCTTACCTCTGAAAGAACACCAAATTTTTCTGTGATCACTTCAGCCTCTCCAAGTTCATCAACATTTCTTCAAACATCTCGACCTCAAACCACCCCTTCTACTCCATCCACCACTCCCAGACCAACCTCAACTATTATTTTATCACTACCTACTGCAATGGCAAACATATATGCTCCTTTGGTATTACCAGCCAATCCAGGGGCTATGCCTCAAGACTACCAAAAGTAAAATCACTCCTTTTGATGGTTTTGGTACTTACACTGCACAACAACATACTAAAAAGATGACCAATTATTTTGAAATATATGAAGTAGATGCAGATGATGTAAGAATGAGAATATTTGTTCAAAGTCTTACTGGAGAAGTTAGAACCTGGTTTAGAGCCCTTCTTGCAAAAAGTATCAATGACCCAGAAGCTCTTTATAGAATATTTTTAAACAGATGGGAAAAGAAGAAAGATCCTCTCCAAATTTTATCAAAATATGAAAACCTGAAAAGAGGAACACAAGAAACTGTGCAAGATTACTGCACTAGGTTCAATAATGTTTACAATGCTATTGCCAAAAACCTAAGACCTCCCCCAAATTTAGCATTAATCAAATTCCCTGATGGATTTGATTCTGATATAGCGTACCAACTTAGGGAAAGATCTCCTCGAACTTTAGAAGATATGCAAAGTATAGCTGTCAGTGTTGAAGCCAATCTGATATCTAAATGAGCTAAAGCTAGAAGTGAAAGGAGGATACCATTAAAAGAAGAACCCTCAGCCTTTGAACAGAAACTGGATGCTATTATTAAAGGGATGGAAAGGCTAGGAGATAGAGTAGAAAAAATTGAAAGGAAATCTGCTTGGGATGGTCAACCAAGCAATACTAGGAGAAATACAAATTTCAGAAAGAACCAAAACCAAAACACTGGAAAGACTGGTCCTAACCAAAAAATTAGGCCCCCATTCTAGAAAAATTATGCTGAAGCCTCAAATTCTGATGAACGAACAGAAGATACTCAAATAAACAACTTAACTGGACGCAATAATGAATAGGACGTTTTCTTGACCCAAGATGATCAAGAAGCTCACATTCTTGAACAATTCCAAACTCATTCAGGAGAATGATTTGACTTCAAGGAGGGATATGATACAACCATTTATGAACTCCACAAGCAATATTATCTGAGGAGCAGAAGAATTGATGTCCCTGAAACAAATAAATAGAAAGCTACAAAACAGCCCCTCAAAGGTAAAACCAATACTACCCCTGTACATATTCTTTCTAGATCAGATCCTAATCCTTCTAATCCAATTATTGAAGATGTATTCTATAATCAACTGAATAATATACAACTTTCCAATACTCTTCCTCCTAAATGAAATGTAGAGGAACCTCCAGAAGTTGATTCGGAAACAACTTCAACCCACAACTCCACTCCTAAGAAGCAGAAAAATACAGAAAACATAGAAGATAAAGAGAATCCAAGTTTCCGAAATACAAGAACTCAGACTGAAAAACCTTTTAATGTGGGGGCTGAAGTAGGAAAATTAAAAATAGTTGTTCCATTGTCTTAATTAGGTAAACATGATGTCTACCAAAGTCAAATCAATAGATCACTCAAGATCACTGGAAGTGAAGACTCAGTAAATGTTTTTGATGAGCAACCCAAATTACTCTTTGGCCCTGAGGTAAATGGAAAACCAGTTAATGGAGGAACTCCTCCATTCTATGTAAGTTTAAACATACATGATAAAATACTTCATAATGCCATGCTTGATTCCGGGGAATCTCACAATTTAATGCCAAAATCTGTAATGGAGAAATTAAACCTAGATATCACCAGGGCATACAAAGACCTCTTTTCTTTTGATTCAAGTCAAGTGAGATGTTTAGGATTAATCAAAGACTTGTGTGTTTCACTGGTACAATACCCTACAAAAACAATCTTGATGGACATAGTAGTAGCAGATATTCCTCCAAAATATGGCATGCTATTGTCCTGATCTTGGGGTGCAAAGCTTCAAGGATATCTTCAATTAGACATGTCATACACTACTATTTCAGTGTTTGGACACCCAAAGAAAATATACAAAGAAACTTTAATGAAATATGTAGTCAGTAGTCAGGAGAAACCTGAAAATTTCCCCATCTACTCAGTACACTCTGATATGGATTCATTCATTCTTTATAATGCTGAAATTGATCCTCCCATTGAATTAGAAGTTCCAGCAGCAGAACCAAAAGAAATTACAAATGGAAAATCTAGTGTTCAAATCCAGGAAATCTCTGAGAACAATGAAACATCAAATACCCAAGAAAAACCAGAAGAAAGTGAAAAACCAGATCTCCCTATCAAAAAAGTTCCTGAGACTCCTGATACCAATTATGAACATGAAATTCTTTAGCACTTAGAATTTGATGGTTCAATTAACTAGTTAGGAGCAGGAGCTGGAATTTGGGTGCACAACCTTGAAAATGATCATGCTGAAGGCCATGTCTACAGATTAAACTTTAAGTGCACTAATAATATGGCAGAATATGAATCTCTTTTGCTAGGTCTTAAACTTGTTAAAATATTAGGGGCAATTAGAGTATATGTCATAGGAGATTCTAATTTAATCATTCAACAGATCAAAGGACACTTTCTAACAAATGATCCTAGACTGAGAGAATATAGAGGAACAATTGTAGAAATATTCAATACTTTTCTACAAGCTCAGCTTGCTAAAATCCCAAGAAAACAAAACTTACACGCCCATAATCTAGCAATGTTTGCCAGTACCTGTAAATTACCATTCGAACCTAATCATCAATTCACAGCTGAGATTAGACACAGACCAGCCATACCTGAAGATTTTAAGAACTGGCAAGTGTTTTCAGGTGATGAGCAAATTAATCATTTCTTAACTTCAGAGAAAGAATTTTCTAATAGTGACATAGATGAAGATACAGTCATTGAATTTGATCAAACAAATGAGCAAGAAACAGACATTTCAGAAGAAAATGCAATTCAAATGCTTCATCCAACAAAGTTCACCAAGAAAGAAATGCAGGACCTTAAACAAATGGATGTTGATGAGATTATTGAAGGAGAATCTGAGGTCATTAACTTAAAAGACAATCATTTACCTAATGGATTCGCTCCTCTGGAAGATCTCTTTAATTCTAACGATATTCCAAAGAAACCCAAGATGGAACCATTGAAAGAAGATATTGAGGAATACAACTTGGGGACTGAAGAAAATCCTAAAATGATAAAGTTATCTAATTCTTTGCCTCTTGACCAAAAACTAAAATATGTTGAACTAGTGAGAGAATTCCAGGATGTCTTTTCCTGGAGTTATGAAGACTTGAAATCATATGACACCTTTATAATTCAGCATACAATACTTCTCAAGGAAAATCAGAAATCATTCAAACAGAAACTCAGAAGAATTAACCCTGTACTGCTGCCCTTAATTGAAAAAGAAATCAAACTAATGTATGAAGCAGGGATAATTGCTCCCATTAGGTTTTCAGAGTGGGTGTCTAATTTAGTACCTACTAGGAAGAAAACTGAAGATATCAGATTATGTGTTCATTTAAGAAATGTAAATAAGATTTCTTTGAAGGATAATTAACCGTTACCCAAAATGGATCCCATTTTACAAAGGGTAGTAGGTGCTTCTAGGATCTCACTTCTAGATGAGTTCTCAGGATACAACCAGATTCTGGTTCATCCTGATGACAAGGAAAAAACAACTTTCACAACACCATGGGGCACATTCAAGTACGTTAAAATTCCATTTGGACTTAAAAATGCAGGAGAAACCTTCCAAAGAGCAATGGACATCGCATTTGCAAAAGAGATTCATGATTTTCTTGTTATATATCTGGATGATTTAACGGTTTTTTCTAAATCATATCAGCAGCATTTAGACCATCTCAGATAGCTATTCCTAAAATGCAGAAAATATGGTATCTCTTTGAATCCAAAGAAGTCCTTGTTTGGTCTAGAAGAAGGTAAAATTTTGGGCCATATCATTGTTGGGAAAAATACTGAGAAGCGGGGGGGGGGGGGGGGGAATCAGTATTTAGGACTTACTCAAAACTTTTACTTTTTCTTACTTCAAAACCCATACGCTACTTTCCTGAAGCCGACTCGCGTATACACGTGGATCTCCTTAATAAAACATGCGTATGTCTAGAGATCTTATTAAGCAGATAATTCTTCACTTATATCATTCCATCATTCATTCATTAGATGTTCAATATACAATAGACATGTGCAGTAAGAACAGAATAAATCATCACACATAAGCAACACACATGAACACCAGGATTTTAGTTGGAAACCCAAGTCGAGAGAAAACCACCACTGCCGTTGTCTCAGCCTTCAATATTTTATTATAAAGAAAAAATTTTACAACTATGTACTGCCGCAGACTCATACCAGTACGCAGGCACCCACCTGCGCTCGTTTACCAGCCTCTCCTGGAAGGGAGCCACAACCCCCTGCTCTCATTTACCAGCCTCTCCTGGAAGGGAGCTACTACCCCCTACACTCATTTACCATCCTCTCCTGGAAGGGAGCCACTACCCCCTGCACTCGTTTACCAGCCTCTTCTGGAAGGGAGCCACTACCCCCTCCACTCGTTTACCAGCCTCTCCTGGAAGGGATCCACAACCCCCTGGCTGAAGGCTATGACCCTCAGCACCACCATGGACCATGTTTCATCAATTTTCACACTAGATCCAATAGCTTCCTTTATAACACAACTTGCAGGCCACTTTTCATCATATTTTCAGACTGGACCCACTCCACACATTTAAGCTCAATCATACATCAAACTAATACTTATAACTTCATCAATTCATTCAATGAACCATCAACCAATCAATCAACAACTTGATCTTTCATCAATATAGTCAGCATCATAATCATCATTCAAACAACCCAGATCTGTATGAATACATCACTAATAGATAGTAGTAAAACAACAGAACAGATCAGACATTTCATACCCCAAACTTCAGCAAACCCTAGTTCCATACGTCGCTTTCCTTTCACTGATCATGTGTATATACGCGCTTTAATGCATATCAACCCACGTATACATCAGTACAGATTACAGATCTAATTTCACAACCCATACATGCTTTCTCTGAAGACGACCCGCGTATATATGTGCTTTATCTGTTACAAACATGTGTATATATCTTCAGACATTTTAGGGCTCTCCAGAACAGATAAACAACTCAGATCTTCATTCTTTACTTCAGCATAGATTCGTTAGATCACAGATCTAATCATTCCATAAACAGATCTAGAAAATACAAATACATTTCAGATCTAGATTCCCTTCTTCATCATTTTCTTCATAGGTACATCACAGATTCATATCTATCATCAAGCTGTTACCCTTTCCATTCAGACATACTTCAAAGTGAAGTATTCATTCAAACCCAGACTCATGCACACCTTTGCACAATGAATTTCTTCTCCTTATATAGATTTAGCTTTTACCAATACCATGAGCCAAAACCACACAACTTCCAATGGTATTCTTGGACGGGATCAACTATACAATCCAGCGCTCAATACAATGGGTGAATACCATGGTAATGCCCCTTGGTATTCTAATTTAGAGCGCAAATGACCATACGTGACTTGGCACGTGCTTTTCCGCGTGCATACGCTACTTCTCCTAGACAAACCCGCGTATGCCTTGTGACACACACTTTTAATCATTGGTCTAGCACATACTGGAATTCCTTTCTTCTGTTACTTCTGAGCTGATTTGTAGATTCATCATCCTTCCGTATTTAACACAAGATACGTCAAGAAAAACTTTATCAAGTATCAAGGACAACACATTGCATCTCATTTCCAACATTATCACTTCATCAAGTAGGTTGCCGTCAAGGACAACACATGCCAACAATCTCATGTCATCATCTTCATCAAGTGGGTTGCCATCAAGGACAACACTCTGCTCATATTTCCAACAATCTCCCCCTTTGGACTTGATGGCAACCACGATGGTGTTTGATCACCACAACAGATAGATACATGATATTCTCCCCTTATTCAAACACCATGTCACTCTCCCCCTTTGACATCAAGGGCAAAGGGCGGGTCAAAACCAATAAACTCTCCCCCTTTTCTCCTCATGTAGAAAGAAGAGTGTTGTAGATCTGATGTGCACTGAAATTACCATGTTGCCCCTGAGTTCATGCTGAATGTTCATACATATGTTTCAATGAAGTACATGACTCTATGACCTTCCTATCACCAGGGACTCATGCTTACATCAAAGATCCAACCAAGTGGATTTACATAAGAGACTCAAATACCCAACCAAGAGGCTTTACACATTTTGAACAAGTCCTTACATGACTGAATATTACAAATTACATAGGTCACATAGCCTTTTCATCAAATTACAAATATGACTTTTCATGACCACAACCAAAAAGACCTCAAGAAATATCATGTTTCAGAATCATCATAATGCCAACAATGCATTATACTCAGCAAGGCTAATGCTCCCCCTGAAAATGTGCATCTAAGCACCCTTTCCATGTGACCAGTGCTCCTCCTTAGCTTGTGCAACCTGAATACTTTCAACAACAAATCATCAAGGCATCTTCACCCAATATCAGAGAATGAAACAAAGATATAAGAGCTGAAATACCACCATAGACTTCAAAAAGCATCAGAGATACCAAACAACACCATAGCTTGTGCTGAAGAAATGCTAACCCAGAAAAATTGTCAGCAACCACACATACGCGGTTTTATGTGTATGAACTCGCGTATATACACGACGGTGTTTAAGGAAATCCACGTATCCAATTCCACATTCTACATTTTAACCAGATCTGATCCTTTATGAGGAAGAGACAGTTTTCAGTTTCTTTCTGAAATATTTGAATGCTTCCCTGGAATATATGAGAGCAGATAGATATGACAATGTAGTTGTGTCTTCAAGTGTCATCCAATGGTTGTAGCATAAGCACATTAGTAACCAAGCCTTCAGGCTCTTTTGCAGCATCAACATATTCTTCCCAAGAGGAATTATCATACCAGAACAACTTCTATAACAAACAACACGTGTCAAGAAATCATTCATGTGATCTGATATCACCAAGAGCTTCAAGATTTATGATGTAACATGTGTAAGAATTAAAAGAGGTCTCAAACTCTGCATGATTTATCCTTATCTCTGAAACACAAGACTTCCATCTTATCCATGTGTGAAAAAAAAATACTCTTCAGCAAAAATCAATCAGGGCTCATCCATAATCTCATCATAAGAAACCATGTATCATTTCATCATCATTTAGAACTGAGTAATAAGTAGATGTAGTGCCAATAATACAATCATTAATAGTCAGACTGATGCTCCCCCTGAACCTGTGCTTCTGATCTTCAGCTGTCATACAAATTTTCTTATCATAAGTGCATACGTGACTATTGCCACTATAACTCACGTGTATATGCGACTTTAATTCATAAAACCCGTGTATGGAAAGTGAAACACTAAAAATTTCCACAACTTCATCTCCCCCTGAATTTTTACCACCTGTACCTGTCTTCTTCACATCAGATGCACTGTCAGAAATAAACATAACCAGAATTACCAAAAAAATCATGGGAATCACCATACATTGCTCCCCCTATGATGATTCATTACTAATTCCTATAATGTATCTCACATCATTCCTGCAGTCATTTAGAGAAGTAAGCTTTAGAAGCGAATGAATGCTGTAGGGTCAGTATTCCCTATGTTTCTGACCGGTCCTCCTTCTTTTTCCAAATTTGCTTGAACTTTCTAATTGTGTGCTGGAATTTATCCAGTTTCTCATATCTATTCATCCTGCATTCTTTTTCCACATGTCCATACTTGTTACAAGCATAACATCTCATGTGACCAGAGAAGTAAGCATAAGGATAATAGTGTGTTTCTCTATTCTTCCTTCTATTGCAATCAGCTGCTTTATGACCATACTTGTTGCATGAAAAACAATATCCCTTGAAGAAACCAGAGTACCTTTCTGTGTAGAATTTGTTTGTTTGTGACTGAAACAATCTGCTTCTGCAATTGGCTGCAACGTGCCCATAATTATGACATTTAAAACATTCAACATTATTGAATGATTTCCTTTTAGTATTCATGATTTTCGGTTGACTTCTTGTATCTTTTAACTCTTCAGGTTTTGCATTGACATCCTTTGAGTCTTTAGCACTTCCTTGTGAACTAGATTCTCCTTTAACAGTTTCATGAAAACCAAGACCAAGTTTAATAGCAGGAGATCTTTGATTACTAATAATATTGTCCAGAATCTTAGTACTATCTTTAAACCTCAAGAGTTTATCCTTTTCTTCTAATTTACCTTTGAGAATGTTTACCTCAACCTCCAATTTTTGGCATTGCTTCTTCATGCTTTCTTCGACCCTTTTTCCTTCTTCTACTTGATCATTCAAATTTAAAATTTCTTCCTTCAACCAATTTTCTTGTTCTTCACATGTTTGTAGCAGTTCTTCATTCTTCTTATTTGATTTTTCCAGATCTTCTTTGAGAGAGATAATTTCTGCTTCAAGTTCTTCCTTTTTAAATGGTAGGGGTTCTTCATTCTTCTTATTTGATTTTTCCAGATCTTCCTTGAGAGAGATGATTTATGCTTCAAGTTTTTCACCTTGATTGGTTGCATAAGCGTACAACCCTTGATACTTGTCTATCTGTCCATTTAGTATTTCTATCTTTTCATTCATTCTAGAGATCACATCTTTGTAGATAGATTCCTTCCATTTAAATTGATACCAATCATTACTTTCATCATTTGATTTTAGACTTTCACTATCTTCATTATTGCATGCACAAGAAAGTGGATCACAAGAAAAACAATCAATACCTGTTTTATCTTCTTCATTTTCTGCCGCACATGATTTCTGAGATATCTCCTTTTGAGTAGCCTTATTCTTTTGCTTCCTTGCCATGAGCACTTTCAGATCTTGGTCAGAATCTTCTTCATTTTCACTTGACATTTCATTATTATCTTCGTTTATATAATAGCTCTTCCCCTTTATCGTGATTTCTTCCATAAGGAAATTTAGCAACATAATGACCAACTCTTCCACAATCAAAACATTTGAAGGGAAGCTTACCTTTGAATCTTCCAGTACCTGGTTGGAGTCTTCTCACAAAATTTGCTTCTTCTTCTTCTGATATATAACTTGATTCCTTGACTACTTCCTTTTCTTCTCTTTTTTCACATGCCTTAAAGGCAGCTTCTCTGCTCTGAGAGGGACCTTATTTTCTCATTTCAAAAGAAGTTAGAATACCATGTAGTTGGACAATAGTAAGGGTTTGCAGATCTTTCCTTTCTTCAATAGCTGCTACTTTTGACTCAAATTTTGAAGTCAACAATCTTAAGACTTTTTCTACCAGAGTAGTATCAGTTATGGTTTCACCCAAACTTCTCATACGATTCACAATATCATCTAGACGCAAAAATAAACTGGCAATACTCTCATCACTATGCATCCTTAAATTTTCATATTCAATTTTGAGAGTTTGGAGTTTGGCACTTTTTACCTTTGTATCTCCTTCATAGCTTAGGATGATTTTGTCCCATATTTATTTTGATGAATTTAGCTGCATCACTTTAGCAAATTTTGGTTCAGACATGCTTCCTAATAAGACATTGACTGCTTTGGCATTGATTTCATATTTCTTCCTTTCTGCTGCATTAGTTGGAATACTTGCCGGATATTGGTAACCTTCTTCCACAATTGCCCATACTTTTGCACGAAGACTCTGTAGATATGATTTTGTTCGTATTTTCCAGAATAACAGATTATTTACATTTAATAGAGGTGGCCTTATAGACATTACCCCTTCATGACTTCCCATTGTGACGGATCTCCTTCAAGCGATCAAGCTTCTGCAGAAGGACCTGCTCTGATTCCAATTGTTGGGAAAAAAACTGAGAGGGGGGGGGGGGGGGTGAATCAGTATTTAGGACTTACTCAAAACTTTTACTTTTTCTTACTTCAAAACCCATACGCTACTTTCCTGAAGCCGACTCGCGTATACACGCGGATCTCCTTAATAAAACATGCGTATGTCTAGAGATATTATTAAGAAGATAATTCTTCACTTATATCATTCCATCATTCATTCATTAGATGTTCAATATATAGTAGACATGTGCAGTAAGAACAGAATAAATCATCACACATAAGCAACACACATGAACACCAGGATTTTAGGTGGAAACCCAAGTCGGGAGAAAACCACCGCTGCCGTTGTCTCAGCCTTCAATATTTTATTATAAAGAAAACATCTTACAACTATGTACTGGCGCAGACTCATACCAGTACGCAGGCACCCACCTGCGCTCATTTACCAGCCTCTCTTGGAAGGGAGCCACAACCCCCTGCTCTCGTTTACCAACCTCTCCTGGAAGGGAGCCACTACCCCCTGCACTCGTTTACCAGCCTCTCCTGGAAGGGAGCCACTACCCCCTGCACTCATTTACCAACCTCTTCTGGAAGGGAGCCACTACCCCCTCCACCCGTTTACCAGTCTCTCCTGGAAGGGAGCCACAACCCCCTGAATAAAGGCTACAACCCTTAGCACCACCATGGACCACGTTTCATCAATTTTCACACTAGATCCAATAGCTTCCTTTAGAACACAACTTGCAGGCCACTTTTCATCATATTTTCAGACTGGACCCACTCCACACATTTAAGCTCAATCATACATCAAACTGATACTTATAACTTCATCAATTCATTCAATGAACCATCAACCAATCAATCAACAACTTGATCTTTCATCAATATAGTCAAGACTTTCAAGACTACAATCATCATTTAAACAACCCGTATCCGTATGAATACATCACTAACAATAGCATTAAAACAACAGCACGTACTCGACATTTCATACCCCAAAATTCAAAGAACCCTAGTTCCATACACGCTTTCCTTTCACCGACTGCGCATATATGTGCTTTAATGCATATCAACCTATGTATACATCTATACGTATTACGCATCTAATTTCACAACCCATACGCGCTTTCTTCCACCTAGCCCTCTTACGTATATACGTGCTTTATCTCGAATACATAAACATGCTTTTATTTCTTCGTACATTTTAGGGCTCTCTAGGTCGATAAACAACTTAGATCTCCATTCTTTACTTCAGTTATCAGCAAAAAATCCTTCACGCATCTAATCATTCCATAAACAGATCTAGAAGATACATTTCAGATCTAGATTCCCTTCTTCATCATTTTCTTCATAGGTGCATCACAGATTCAGATCTATCATCAAACTGTTACCCTTTCCATTCAGACATACTTCAGAGTGAAGTATTCATTCAAACCCAGACTCATGCACACCTTTGCACAATGAATTTCTTCTCCTTATATAGATTTAGCTTTTACCAATACCATGAGCCAAAACCACACAACTTCCAATGGTATTCTTGGACGGGATCAACTATACAATCCAGTGCTCAATACAATGGGTCAATACCATGGTAATTCCCCTTGGTATTTTAATTTAGAGCGCAAATGACCATATGCGACTTGGCACGTGCTTTTCCGCGTGCATACGCTACTTCTCCTAGACAAACCCGCGTATGCCTTGTGACACACACTTTTCATCATTGGTCTACCACATACTGGAATTACTTTCTTCTGTTACTTCTGAGCTGATCTGTAGATTCATCATCCTTCCATATTTAACACAAGATACATCAAGAACAAATTTATCAAGTATCAAAGAAAACACATTGCATCTCATTGCCAACATTATCACTTCATCAAGTAGGTTGCCATCAAGGACAACACATGCCAATAATCTCATGTCATCATCTTCATCAAGTGGGTTGCCATCAAGGACAACACTCTGCTCATATTGCCAACAATCATCTCCAAATATGGTATTAGAATTGATCCTGCTAGAATAGAAGCTATACTGCAGATATCTCACCCTAGAAATGTCGAAGAACTTCAAGCTTTCCTAGGAAAAATCAATTTTTTGAGAAGATTCATATCTAGCTTAGCTGAACTAATTAGATATCTTAATAACATGTTAAGAAAGGATTCAAGTAGTAAATGGACAGTAGAAGCCAAACAAGCATTTGAAGAAATTAAAATGGCTTTGATCAGAACACTGGTCCTTACCAATCCACAATTTGATAGAGACTTCATAATATTTTCATTTGCATCAGAACACACTATAGCAGCTATTTTATTACAAAAGGATGATCAAGGATGTGAGAAGCCTATAGTATTTTTTAGTAAAGCACTAAGGGATGCATCATTAAAATACAACATCATGGAAAAACAAGCTTTTGCACTTGTAAAAGCCATTAAAGACTTTAGAGTCTACATATTGTATTCCCATGTGATAGCCTATGTACCAAATGTTGTTGTCAAAGACATCTTAACTCAGGATGGAATTGAGGGAAAAAGAGGTAAATGGATTGCTACAATATTAGAGTATGATATTGAAATAAAACCTACAAAGCTTATAAAGGGACAGGGATTGGCTAAACTCATGACATAAACAAATTGTCAAGCCCTGGACATTAATGAACTAGATGACGAACAGGAGATGGGGACTCCACAAATCAGCCAGGCCTTCTTAGATTCACCTTGGTATGCTGATATCATTTATGTATTTTTAAACCTGCAAGCTCCTCCAGGGTTATCTAGAACAAAGAAAAGGTTTTTAAAGATGACATCTTCAAAGTTTTGTATTTTAGATAATGTTTTTTTTTTGGAAAAATCATGAAGGTATTCTATTGAATTGTTTATTAAAAGATGAAGCTAACAAGGCTCTCCATGAATTTCATGCAAGAGACTGTGGTGGACACCTTTACTGGAAATCAACTGCAGGTAAGATCCTAAGGGATGGATTTTCTTGGCCAACATTGTTCTCTAATGTAAAGAAATTTGTCACTGCTTGCCATAAATGTCAAATTTTTGAAGGCAAGAGAAAACTATTACCTTTACCTCTAAAACCAATTTCCATTGAAAAACCTTTCCAACAATGGGGCCTGGATTTCATTGGAGAAATCCTTCCTCCTTCTTCTGGCCAACAGAAATGGATCCTCACTGCCACAGACTATTTCACCAAATGGATAGAAGAAATTCCTTCCAGACAAGCTAATGACACCGTGATCATAGGATTCTTAGAAGCCAACATATTATCTAGATTTGGCCATCCTGATAAGATCATAACTGATAATGCTGCTACCTTCAAATCCAAGAAGATGATAAGTTTCTGTAACAAATACCATATCACCTTAACTCATTCCACAACCTATTACCCTCAAGGTAATGGACTGGCTGAGTTCTCCAACAAGAGTCTCATTAATATTATTAAGAAATTATTGGAGGAAAACAAGAAAAATTGGCACAAGAAACTTAGAAATGCACTGTGGGCAGACAGACTCACCACCCAAAAATCTATTGGGACAAGTCCTTATGAGTTAGTCTATGGCATGGAAGCTATATTTCCTTCATCTTTAGGAGTTCCTGTAATGAAATTACTTCAATAAGTTCAGGTTGAACCTAATGATATTCAAAGGAGGATAAACCAGACCATCAATTTGTAGCGGAACAGAGAGGAAGTAAATCAGAGATCCCAAGTATTGCAGGAAAAACTTAAGAAGATATTTGATAAAAGAACCAAGGCAGAAGATTTCCAACTTGGAAACAAAGTATTAATATGGGATTCCAGAAGAGAGGATAAGGGAAAACATGGGAAGTTTGGCTTCCTCTGGAAAGGAACTTATATTATCCATGCTTTACAAGGAAACAATACATATTTTTTGAAAAACTTGGATGGTATAGAAACTGAAGATGGGCCAGTTAATGGTTGAATGTTGAAACATTACTTTGATCCTATTTATTATGATATCCTGATTTTTAACATGTACATACTATATCCTTTGTAATGTCATAGTTTTGAGTGGATAGTAACTTGCTGGAGTTGAAGCTCGAAGAGAAGGCCCTAAGCTTCAGAAGTATCACTGTCATACATACAGTAAAGCAACAAGGAGAAGAAGATTCCATAGTTCAATCAAAATCATTCTGAGGACAAATGACCCGTTGTTCTTGACTTTTCACCAAGAAAAACCATCCCCAAGTGGAGCGAGTGTTATGCTCCTATACCAATATGTGTCATATATCATGATTGACTTGATGGGCTATGTAATATGTTCATAGCTTTCCTTGTTGTAAAGGTTTTCCATATTGTCAAAAAAACCCAAAAATTAAAAAAAAAAAAATGTAAAGAGGGTGTACCCTAAAAGAAAAATCAAAGGGTGAAAAGAATAAAAATGGTCAAAAAAAGTAAAAGAAAATGAACCCCACCAAAAGAAAGGCCAAGGAAAGTGTGCAAGTCTAAATTCCACTACTTTTTGCTCTTATGTAATAAACAAATTGTGTGCAACTTGTAATTTATGCGACAATTGGTGAACAGTCAAACAACTTAAGCTTGGCTTGTTCATATTTGAATTTTATGTTTTAGAGATAGAGAATAAAATCTAACCAAACTGTTTAATCTTGGCAGATAAGTAGATAGGTAGAGTAAATAAAAGGAGCTCAACAGCTTAATCTGAGCTCTTGGATGTAATAAGGTTAGAATTAGATATATTTCTACATGTAAAAGAAAAGAAAGTGTGATAAGGGTTTGCCAGTCTAAGTGCACCCTAATAAAGAAGAAAAAATGGTAGGTTAAAGTGGGCAGTGTAAGTAGATGTTGTTGCAGAATTACATGTGATGGATAATGACTCTAAATGTGTTAATATTTATGTTCATCACAAGTACAAGACAGACATTACAATGGAAGAATTTCAAGCAAAGCAAGGTCAAATAATTAACTTCCCTTCTCATTTTTCCCTAAAATTTCACTAATTTCCCCTAAGTACTAAGGCATTTGAAAATTAGAGGGGCTCAAGGAATTTCCTTGACTTTTGGAGGGATCAGACCCTCGGCCTAATAATTTAAAAATCCTAAGTACTTAAAATCATCCATAAGTCATTCATTTACTTCCATAAATCTTTTCCTAAGTAAAATCCTATTTTACTTAGGAAAATTGCACAATATCCCACAAAAAACCCTTTTCATTCAAGCATAAGTTAAATGCATAATCCTAATGTTTTTATACTTATCGCTTTTCATTCATTTTCACATATTAACTTTTAACTTTATTACTTAATTTCCTATATAAATCAACCCATTCCCATATTATTATAATTATATAAAATCCCCAAATATTATATATCCCGCCCCTTGGTTGAAATATAACCATAATACTGTGTTAAATAAGATTAATTAGTTAAATCTGTAACTAATTAAGAGCCCAAATCCTCGCCATATTAAAAAAGGATTAATTAACCCTCGCGGTTAATTAATAAGTTATCCCACCAATCATATTCCTCCTGATATAATTAAAATCTTAAAATTGTATTGGGTGCGCCCTTGTTAATTCCCCGTCATCTCGCCTCCCCGATAGTCGTCCGGTCAACCCCTCCATATCCAATGACTTTCGTCCATATCGCATCACCCCCCACGACCGGACGATAATGCGAAATCACTAAGCAGTTTTGTAAACAGTACCCCACCACGTGTCGCAAGGTTTATGGGATCGCTGCATCCCAGTTGAATACCACCTATCCCCAGAAGTAGTGTGATACATACTGCTTACTTCCCTCTGCATACAACAAAACAACTTTTCCTGTGTACGTCATCCGCCCAAAAAAAAAAAAAAAAAAAAAAACCCTGCCAACCTTGACTTTGTGAATAAAACAAACAAACACACGTCATTTTCATTATTTTGTGCTGCGACCAGTGTTCCCATGCAAAGAACGTCCAAGCCAACTGTCAAAGATTTCCAACCACCGCCTTGCTAAGAAACTTGCAGCCAAACAATCCAGAACCTGTCAGTAGTTGCCCACACCTGTTTTCATCACTATTCACTTCCCAGAAACAGGTATTTATTCAATTTCGGTCGAACCCTGCAAGTCTTGGTTTTTAATTTAATTGCACAATTCCGTCTTTATTTCACTCCATAAGTTTCTAGACTTGTAATTTTGCCCATTTTTCCATCAAAAATCAAAATTCCTTTCTGAATCCACAAGAACTAGAAATGGAAACCCCTGTGGCTTTGAATGTTGCACCTATGAATGCCCCCCATAAAGATTTAGAATATCAGCCTCTAGCGGATAGGGATTTCCAGATAAAAGACCTCATCCTTAGTGAAAATCCTCTCAGAATATTTTGCCAATGCAGAGATAATTACCTAAACGGCTCTGATATTTTTGGACTGTCGGAATCAAATATTCCTATGTATCTTTTACCCTCCGTTCATGTTTTTCCTAAAATAATTTATCACTGCCATGCCAATTACGATCCAAATCAACGAGCAGTCATGTCCCCTATTCAAACCATTCTTTTCCCAATAACTGCTCAATCCATCAATGAAATGTTACAATTTCATCCCGGTCAAGCCCTGACTCTCCTTTCCATTGGAGATTTACTTGAAAAATCCACAAATTTATCTGAAGAAGAGATGAATTGCCTCTGTCAGACTTTCATGCTATAAGAACATCAACCTAAAGGCCCCCCTCCTTATCGATATACCTTTTTCACAGATATGGTCAGACTCATATTGAATATGATATCTTCAGTAATGGGATTCAACACTAGTGAATACGTTGATAAGTTAACCCTAGTGTTGTTGTCAATTTTTACTCCTGAACAACCCCCTGCTGTCAAATATGAATTTTCCTCCTACATTGCTAATAAGATTCATGACCAATTCATTAGATTAAAAAATGAAAAAGTTTTCAAATACTCCACTTTTATATACCATCTCATGCTCTATTATCAGTTAGAGAATTTTCCCTTCCCTGTCAAGAAACTTGACACCAAAGGAAATCCAAGGTCTGTAATCTTCTGGTCTGCAATCTTCCATAATTCTTTTGAGTCCCCTTATTCTTACAGTGGATTCAGTGACCTATTTTTTCACTCAGCAACCACCTTATTGACAGGAGTTTCCCCTCCTAGGGTCAATAGTGATATGAAGAAAATCCTCCAATTTTCCAAGCAATACAGGATAGGTGATTAGTACCTATACCAGAATCATATAGAAATTAGGATATATGGGTGTGAGCTCTGTCCTTTCAAGCTACCAAAGTACGTTCCAATGAGGCTCTTTTCCTTAGAATATTTCAAACAAATGATAAATTCAGACATAGTCCATTTTTGTAATGCCAAGAAGAAAGCTCGGCTGACAATCAAGAGTCAATTAGGCCCTTTTGTCTGTAATACTAGGGATGCAGGGAAAGAAGCAGAAAGAATTCTAGAAGATTATCTCAAATTGCAAAAAAAAAATTGGTGGGTACCTTATGACCCTAACAGCTTTATATGTGAGAGGAGAATGAAAAACAGATTGTCACCATACCTTCATCATAGGATTCCAGAGATTGAACAATTTGCAAATATGGATGAATGGATGGAAGGGACCTTAGTAGAAAAGGATAGTGAACAGGTCAATGTTGATAATGTTATGAAATATCTTGAGAAAATACTTGACATGGATTATTTTGGGCAGGTACAAAGACCAGGAATTGGCCCTTCCTCTACTAGAACCTCTCAGCAACATTTGAAGGGAACCAGCGTACCAGCCACAGTAACATCCAAAGGGAAGGAAAAGGAGACTACTACACAAGTCACAGAGCAATTCACAATGTCAGAGCAGCCTGAAACTTCCAAGGAATAGGCCCAAATACAAACTTCTCCCACTCAGATTAATTTGACAGAAATTTCAATCTTGCAAACTCCTTTCAATGAAGAAAAAAGTAAAAAGAGAGATGCAGAAACATCGACTCCTATCAGTGGACCTTCAGAACAGGCTCGTATCAAAAGACAAAGATTAAATCCTCTCTCAGAAGAATAATTTGTTCAAGAAACCATTGATACTCAGAAAAGAGAAGAGTTAGATAGCCAACGAACATTCACAATCAGTGGGACATCCACCAACTCACAGAGAAATGAGCTAGAAAGACAACAAAGTGCAGAGGTATCTTCCTTTAGACCACCAGTAAAGGATGCTTGGGATATTAAGAAGACATTTATAAACATAAAAGCCAGAAATGATCCATTAAGACTTCAAGTTTATAATCAATATTTGAAAATGGCCGCCAAAAATCAACAGAGATTGATGTCAGCCTATGACATCCAGCAAAGTAAAATGGTGATGAGTCATTTCAAGCTTAAAGTACAGAAGCCTCAAATAGCAGCAGACTATGTTAGAACCAATTTTGAAGTCATGGAAAAGGATATTCATCCTTTGGATCAGATTGAATTGCACAAAAAAACTGGAGAGATGATTTATTCAACTTTTACTAATAATTCAATGATGGCTCAAAGATTACAAAATTCCTTGGATAATACTACTGCTCAACTGGATCTTGAAAAAGCTTCCTCGCAGGCCAAGGAAAATAGAATAAAAACTTTGGAAGAAATAATTATTGGATTGGGTCATAATCCCAAAGATGTTAAGGCTACAAAAGCCTTGATCAAAAGAAAGATGATGATATTGCAGCCCTAAGGAAATAGCTAAAGTTGCCACCTTCAAATCATCCACAGACTACTGAGGTAATAAAGAAAAAATCTGAAGAAGAATTGATGGATTTTCTCTTGAAACTTAATGAGCAACTGAATGAGACTGAACAAGAACTTGAAAAGGCATTAAAGGACAAGTAGGGAGAATCGACCTCTCAACCTCCCAACATGATACCAGTAGTCTCAACAATAGTCCCTTCTACACCTGGGACAACAGTAGCACCAAACATCCCAGCATCTACAACAGAAGTGATTACAAGTACAACAACAGGTCAGTCAGCAGGACTAGCACCAGGCAACACTTCCAATTTAAGCACTGAAGAATTAATAAAATCAATGCAAGAATTGAAACTCTAAGTGACAGAGCTCCAAAATTCAAAGGTAAAATTTGCTACCTTAGAACAAAATTATGATCTCTCAAAGATAAATGTTGCAGAAAAGACAAGAGGGATCAACAAGTTAGAAAAATTTGTGAAAGCATTGGAAAATGATCTCACATTGGAGAAACCTTTGAAATAAATCAAAGAAATTCTTTGGGCCAACATCACTCAATCAATAAATGATGTCTGGCCATTAATCCAAATAATGTATGACCAAAATGATTTAGTTAAACTGGCTCTAGAAGAAGTTCAAAAGGCAAGGGAAGAATTAGGAAATATGTCTGAAGAAGCCAACGAGCTCATACAGTTTTTAAATACCAAGAACAGATATCAGCTTGAAGAGCTGGGCATCCAAGACAGAACAGGGACAATTTTGGAGGTAAAAAAGGTTTTTACTAAAAGAACTCTGATACAAAACCTAGAAAGAAGATGCCATGATATGCAGGAAAAAATCAATGCTTTTACAAAGAGATTGGATATTTTGCAGAGTAAAGGATTGCCAAGTCCTTTGGTTTCTCATGATAAACTAATTAGTCATCAAAGCTATGTTGAGAAATTGAATAAGTATGAAGAAAATTAGGCCAGTTCATGGACAAGTTCATCAGCAGCAAAAGCGTTGCCTACAGGAAAAATTCTTCATGACAATCTGGAAAATTTGTTTTATCTCGAACATCAGGTAAAGCACTTATTTCCAATTCAACCTACTTTTTTTAGATACACAGAAACTGATGAGACCCTGAGGAAGTTTCAAAGAACCAGAATACCAGAAGCACAATGGTGGGAAGAGATGTTAGAAATTTTGTAAAAATATCCTTGGATGAATTTTGACTATTTACTACAGTAAGTAAGTAAGTAATGGTAAAAAGGATAAATAGAGATCAAACAGGGCAAAGTGTATCAGTACAGGTAAAGAGTATCAGTAAAAACAGAACAGCCAACACAGAGTTACCAAAGAAGATAGCAGCAAGCCAAATCATAGGGCCTGCCTCCAGCACATTCATAAAAATAGGAACAGCACAACATTGGTTACCTTTTCTCTTATCTACGAGACCATCTGTCTCTATTTTTTCTGTAACGTATTCATGAGTCAACCTGAAATATATCTCACTCTGTTAGGAGATATTTTTATAATTTTTTGTATAAATACTCCCTCAATTAGAGTATTGAGGGTGTGGATTCTTAGAATTTGCTGTAATATTGATTATTTTTGAATAAAGTGTTGTTGGGAAAATTTCCCATGGCTAGATGGATAAGGAATTGATGCAAAGGACTTTTCACTGGATTCTTGAGTCAGACAATGGATCAATAAGTCTTCTATCTCATTTGTTCTAAAGTTTTATACTTGTTTATTATACCATTTGTGTTTCATATCCGAATGATAAACGAAAAAGAATAATTCAGAAAGTGCTTGAGTGTAATCTGTTTTCAATCATTGTTATTCTTAATGTTTTCCTCTGAACTAGTATGGACAGTGAATTCTTAATTGCCCCTGTTTCCTAGTTTATTCATTTTGATTATTTGGTAAATAAATCTTAATTTATCTTTATTAATAATCATTAAAGTTCCCTCTTTCGAATATGTTGAAGGATTCTTAATTGCCCTTCATCCATTTTGAAGTCCATTCCATCCATTTTAGATCTTTAATTGTTCCTTATTTGATTACCTTGCCCTGTGAAACCATCCCTTGTTAAGAAACTAAATCTAGTTAAGCCATCTTCTTTGACTCCATTAGCCCAATGGCCTAAACTATTCAGTCTTACCCCTCTGCTATTGAATTTCATCACCCAAACACAATCAAAACCCCTGGATTTTCATAACTAGCCTAATATATTTCAAAAGAAAATCTAAAACTTAAAGAGAGAGCCCTCTCTGGATACAGATTGGCTAGATTCTATACCTAAAAGTTGGTTTTTCGTTACCTCGGACCCCTTTCCTCTTCCCAACAACTACAAGGAAAATCTGAGTGATAACATAGTGGCGACTCTACTGGGGACTTGAATAATTTGCTTGTTACTATTGTTTACTTTATAAACTACAGATGAAGCCTGAAGTTAGCCAGATAGCCTTTGAACTGCTCTTGCTCTGCAATTGCATAAGTAAATAAATGTTGTTTCAGTCTATCTCTGGTCTATTTTATGAACTGAACATTCGGTTTCAAACAGTTGATCACTTCCTCTAATCCAATAAATCTTCAAGAAAATTCAAATTTGATATTTAAAACCTATTAAAGAAATTTTTGAAGTTGTATTGTTGATTCCATTTAGACAAAAAACCAATTTTTTTTTTCACCCAGAAACCTGGCTTCAGAAAGGACTAATTACACTAGAGCTAATCTTGATCCAAATCCACTGCCTGTGTTTGAAAATCTGAATCTGATCCCCATATTTCTTAGGAGACAGGAGAGCCAAGAAAGTTTTGGTATTTCTCGCCCTTTTTATAGATCGAAATCCTATCCTGTGAAGTGGATTTACCTTGAGGATGAACCTTTTGATGAACAATTTGAAACCTCTTTATTTGTAAATTTTTCTGAATCTGAGTTGTCCCACTTGGTTCAAGACCTAGTATTTATTGAAGATTTACAACTTGAATTTGTTACTTCACATCTTCAAAACCATTTGCGAGATTCCGTACAATCTGAGCTTACCTCTGAAGGAACACCAAATATTTCTGTGATCACTTCAGCCTCTCCAAGTTCATCAACATTTCCTCAAACATCTCAACCTCAAACCACCCCTTCTACTCCTCCATCCACCACTCCCAGACAAACCTCAACTGTTATTTCATCACTACCTACTGCAATGGCAAACATATATGCTCCTTTTGTATTACCAGCCAATCCAGGGGCTATGCCCCAAGACTACCAAAGTAAAATCACTCCTTTTGATGGTTCTGGTACCTACACTGCACAACAGCATAATAAAAAGATGATTGATTATTTTGAAATATATGAAGTAGATGCAGATGATGTAAGAATGCTAATATTTGTTCAAAGTCTTACTGGAGAAGTTAGAACCTGGTTTAGAGCCCTTCCTGCAAACAGTAGCAATGACCCAGAAGCTCTTTATAGAATATTTTTAAACAGATGGGAAAAGAATAAATATCCTCTCCAAATTTTATCAGAATATGAAAACCTGAAAAGAGGAACACAAGAAAGTGTGCAAGATTATTGCACTAGGCTCAATAATGTTTACAATTCTATTCACCAAAACCTAAGACCTCCTCCAGATTTATCATTATTCAAATTCCTTGATGGATTTGATTCTTATATGGCGTACCAACTTAGGGAAAGATCTCCTCGAACTTTAGAAGATATGCAAAGTATAGCTGTCAGTGTTGAAACCAATCTGATATCTAAACGAGCTAAAGCCAGAAGTGAAAGGAGGATACCATTAAAAGAAGAACCCTCAGCCTTTGAATAGAAAATGGATGCTATTATTAAAGGGATGGAAAGGCTAGGAGATATAGTAGAAACAATTGAAAGGAAATCTCCTTGGGATGGTCAACCAAGAAATACTAGGGGAAATCCAAATTTCAGAAAGAACCAAAACCAAAACACTGGAAAGACTGGTCCTGACCAAAAAATTAGGCCCCCATTCTAGGAAAATTATGCTGAAGCCTCAAATTCTGATGAACCAACAGAAGATAGTCAAATAAACAACTTAACTAGACACAATAATGAACAGGAAGTTTTCTTGACCCAAGATGATCAAGAAGCTCACATTCTTAAACAATTCCAAACTCATTCAGGAGAATGATTTGACTTCAATGAGGGATATGATACAGCCATTTATGAAGTCCACAAGCAATATAATCTGAGGAGCAGAAGAATTGATGTCCCTGAAACAAATAAACAGAAAGCTACAAAACATCCCCTTAAAGGTAAAACCAATACTACCCTTGTAGATCAGATCCTAATCCTTCTAATCAAATTATTGAAGATGTATCCGATTATCAACTGAATAACAGACAACTTTCCAATACTCTTCCTCCTAAAGGAAATGTAGAGGAACCTCCAGAAGTTGATTAAGAAACAACTTCAGCCCACAACCCCACTCCTGAGAAGCAGAAAAATATAGAAAACATAGAAGATAAAGAGAATCCAACTTTCTAAAATGCAAGAACTCAGAGTGAAAAACCTTTTAATCTGGAGGCTGAAGTAGGCAAATTAAAAATAGTTGTTCCATTGTCTGAATTAACTAAAGATGATGTCTACCGAAGTCAAATCATTAGATCACTCAAGATCACTGGAAGTGAAGACTCAGTAAACGTTTTTGATGACCAACCCAAATTACTCTTTGGCCCTGAAGTAAATGGAAAACCAGCTAATGGATTAACTCTGCCATTCTATGTAAGTTTAAACATACATGATAAAATACTTCATAATGCCATGCTTGATTCCGGGGCATCTCACAATTTAATGCCAAAATCTGTAATGGAGAAATTAAACCTAGATATCACCAGGCCATACAAAGACCTCCTTTCTTTTGATTCAAGTTAGGTGAGATGTTTAGGATTAATCAAAGACTTGTGTGTTTCACTGGTACAATACCCTGCAAAAACAATCTTGATGGACATAGTAGTAGCAGATATTCCTCCAAAATATGGCATGCTATTGTCCAGACCGTGGGGTGCAAAGCTTCAAGGATCTCTTCAATTAGACATGTCATACGCTACTATTTCAGTGTTCGGACACCCAAAGAAACTATACAGAGAAACTTTAATGAAATATGTTGTCAGTAGTTAGGAGAAACCTGAAAATTTCCCTATCTACTTAGTACACTCTGATATGGATTCATTCATTCTTTATAATGCTGAAATTGATCCTCGCACTGAATTAGAAGTTCCAGTAGCAGAACCAAAATAAATTACAAATGGAAAATCTAGTGTTCAAATCCAGGAAATCTTTGAGAACAATGAAACATCAAATACCCAAGAAAAACCAAAAGAAAGTGAAAAACAAGATCTCACTGTCAAAAAAGTTCCTGAGACTCCTGATACCAATTATGAACATGAAATTCTTCGGCACTTAGAATTTGATGGTTCAGTTAACAAATTAGGAGCAGGAGCTGGAATTTGGGTGCAAAACCTTGAAAATGATCATGCTGAAGGCCATGCCTACAAATTAAACTTTAAGTGCACTAATAATATGGCAGAATATGAAGCTCTTTTGCTAGGTCTTAAACTTGTTAAAAGATTAGGGGCAATTAGAGTATCTGTCATAGGAGATTCTAATTTAATCATTCAATAGATCAAAGAACACTTTCTAACAAATGATGCCAAACTGAGAGAATATAGAGGAACAATTGTAGAAATACTCAATACTTTTCTACAAGCTTAGCTTGCTAAAATCCCAAGAAAACAAAACTTGCATGCCCATAGTCTAGCAATGTTTGCCAGCACCCGTAAATTACCATTCGAAGCTAATCATTAGTTCACAGCTGAGATTAGATAGAGACTAGCCATACCTGACAATTTTAATAACTGGCAAGTGTTTGCAAGTGATGAGCAGATTAATCATTTCTTAACTTTAGAGAAAGAATTTTCTAACAGTAACATAGATGAAGATACAATCATTGAATTTGATCAAACAAATGAGAAAGAAACATACATTTCAGAAGAAAATGCAATTCAAATGCTTCATCCAACAAAGTTCACCAAAAAATAAATGCAGGACATTAAACAAATGGATGTTGATGAGATTATTGAAGGAGAATCTGAGGTCATTAACTTAAAAGACAATCATTTGCCTAAAGGATTCACTCCTCTGGAAGATCTCTTTGATTCTAACGATATTCCAAAGAAACCCAAGATGGAACCATTGAAAGCAGATATTGAGGAATATAACTTGGGGAATGAAGAAATCCTAAAATGATAAAGTTATCTAAATCTTTGCCTCCTGACCAAAAACTAAAATATTTTGAACTAGTGAGAGAATTCCAGGATGTCTTTGCCTGGAGTTATGAAGACTTGAAATCATATGAAACCTCTATAATTCAGCATACAATACCTCTGAAAGAAAATCAGAAACCATTCAAACAGAAACACAGAGGAATTAACCCTGTACTGCTGCCCTTAATTGAAAAAGAAATCAAACGAATGTATGAAGCAGGGATAATTGCTCCCATTAGGTTTTCAGAGTGGGTGTCTAATTTAGTACCTACTAGGAAGAAAACTGGAGAGATCAGATTATGTGTTGATTTAAGAAATGTAAATAAGGTTTATTTGAAGGATAATTACCCTTTACCCAAAATGGATCACATTTTACAAAGGGTAGTAGGTGCTTCTAGGATCTCACTTCTAGATGGGTTCTCAGGATACAACCAGATTCTGGTTCATCCTGATGACCAGGAAAAAACGGCTTTCACAACACCATGGGGCACATTCAAGTACGTTAAAATGCCATTTCGACTTAAAAATGTAGGAGCAACCTTCCAAAGAGCAATGTACATCGCATTTGTAAAAGAAATTCATGATTTTCTTGTTATATATCTGGATGATTTAATGGTTTTTTCTAAATCAGATCAGCAACATTTAGACCATCTCAGACAGGTATTCCTAAAATGCAGAAAATATGATATCTCTTTGAATCTAAAGAAGTCCTTGTTTGGTCTAGAAGAAGGTAAAATTTTGGGCCATATCATCTCCAAAGATGGTATTAGAATTGATCCTGCTAGAATAGAAGCTATACTGCAGATACCTCACCCTAGAAATGTCAAAGAACTTCAAGCTTTCCTAGGAAAAATCAATTTTTTGAGAAGATTCATATCTAGCTTAGCTGAACTAATTAGATTGCTTAATAACATGTTAAGAAAGGATTCAAGTATTAAATGGACAGTAGAAGCCAAACAAGCATTTGAAGAAATTAAAATGGCTTTGACTAGAACATCGGTTCTTACCAGTCCACAATTTGATAGAGACTTCATAATATTTTCATTTGCATCGAAACACACTATAGAAACTATTTTATTACAAAAGGATGATCAAGGATGTGAGAAGCCTATGGCCTTTTTTAGTAAAGCACTAAGCAATGCATCATTAAAATACAACATCATGGAAAAACAAGATTTTTCACTTGTAAAAGCCATTAAAGACTTTAGAGTCTACATATTGTATTCCCATGTGATAACCTATGTACCAAATGCTGTTGTCAAAGACATCTTAACTCATGATCGAATTGAGGGCAAAAGAGGTAAATGGATTGCTACCATATTAGAGTATTATATTGAAATAAAACCTACAAAGCTTATAATGGGATAGGGATTGGCTAAACTCATGACAGAAACAAATTGTCAATCCTTGGACATTAATGAATTGGATGACGAACAGGAGATGGCGACTCCACAAATAAGCCATGCCTTCTTAGATTCACCTTGGTATGCTGATATCATTTATGTACTGTTAAACCTGCAAGCTCCTCCAGGTTTATCCAGAACAAAGAAAAGGTTTTTAAAGATGACATCTTCAAAGTTTTGTATTTTAGATAATGTTATTTTTTGGAAAAATCATGAAGGTATTCTATTGAATTATTTATTAAAAGATGAAGCTAACAAGGCTCTCTATGAATTTCATTCAAGGGACTGTGGTGGACACCTTTACTGGAAATCAACTACAGATAAGATCCTAAGGGCTGGATTTTATTGGCCAACCTTGTTCTTTGATGTAAAGAAATTTTTCACTACTTGCCATAAATGTCAAATTTTTGAAGGCAAGAGAAAACTATTAGCTTTACCTCTGAAACCAATTTCCACTGAAAAACCTTTCCAAAAATGGGGCATGGATTTTATTGGAGAAATCCGTCCTCCTTCTTCTGGCTAACACAAATGGATCCTCACTGCCACAGACTATTTCACCAAATGGATAGAAGCAATTCCTTCCAGACAAGCCAATGACACCGTGATCATAGGATTCTTAGAAACCAACATATTATCTAGATTTGGTTGTCTTGATAAAATCATAACTGATAATGCTACTGCCTTCAAATCCAAGAAGATGATAAGTTTCTGTAACAAATACCATATCACCTTAAGTCATTCCACAACCTATTACCCTCAAGGTAATGGACTGGCTGAGTCCTCCAACAAGAGTCTCATTAATATTATTAAGAAATTATTGGAGGAAAACAAGAAAAATTAGCACAAGAAACTTACAAATGCACTGTGAGCAGACAGACTCACCACCAAAAAATCTATTGGGACCAGTCCTTATGAGTTATTCTATGGCATGGAAGCTATATTTCCTTCATCTTTAGGAGTTCCTGTGATGAAATTACTTCAAGAAGTTCAGGTTGAACCTAATGATATTCAAAGGAGGATAAACCAAACCATCAATTTGCAGCAGAATAGAGAGGAAGTATATCAGAGATCCCAAGTATTGTAGGAAAAACTTAAGAAGATATTTGATAAAAGAACCAAGGCAGAATATTTCCAACTTGGAAACAAAGTATTAAGATGGGATTACAGAAGAGAGGATAAGGGAAAACATGGAAAGTTTGACTTCCTGTGGAAAAGACCTTATATTATCCATGCTTTACAAGGAAACAATACATATTTTTTGAAAAACTTGGATGGTACAGAAACTAAAGATGGGCCAGTTAATGGTCGAATGTTGAAACATTACTTTCATCATATTTATTAGGATATCCTGATTTTTAACATGTACATACTATATCCTTTGTAATGTCATAGTTTTGAGTGGATAGTAACTTGCTGGAGTTGAAGCCTAAAGAGAAGGCCCTAAGCTTTAGAAGTATCATTTTCATACATACAATAAAGCAACAAGCAGAAGAAGATTCCATAGTTCAGTCAAAATCATTCTGAGGACAACTGACCTGCTGTTCTTGACTTTTCACCAGGAAAAGCCATCCCCAAGTGGAGCCAGTGTTATGCTCCTATACCAATAGGTGTCATATATCATGATTGACTTGATGGGATATGTAATATGTTCATACCTTTCCTTATTGCAAAGGTTTTCCATATTGTCAAAAAAATCAAAAAATTAAAAAAAAAAATGTAACGAGGGTGTACCGTAAAAGAAAAATCAAAGGGTGAAAAGAATAAAAATGGCCAAAAAAGGTAAAAGAAAATGAATCCCACCAAAAGAAAGGCCAAGGAAAGTGTGCAAGTCTAAATTCCACTACTTTTTGCTCTTATGTAATAAACAAATTGTGTGCAACTTGTAATTTATGCCACAATTGGTGAACAGTCAAACAGCTTAAGCTTGGCTTGTTCATATTTGAATTTTATGTTTTAGAGATAGAGAATAAAATCTAACCAAACTGTTTAATCTTGGCAGATAAGTAGATAGGTAGAGTAAATAAAGGAGCTCAAAAGCTTAATCTGAGCCTTTGGATGTAATAAGGTTAGACTTAGATATATTTCTACATGTAAAAGAAAAGAAAGTGTGATAAGGGTTTTCCAGTCTAAGTGCACCGTAATAAAGAAGAAAAAATGGTAGGTTAAAGTAGGTAGGGTAGGTAGATGTTGTTGCAGAATTACATGTGATGGATAATGACTCTAAATGTGTTAATATTTATGTTCATCACAAGTACAAGGCAAACATTACACTGGAATAATTTCAATCAAAGCAAGGTTAAATAATTAACTTCCCTTCTCATTTTTCCCTAAAATGAGAAGGGAAAAATAAGTACTAAGGCATTTGAAAATTAGAGGGGCTAAAGGCATTTCCTTGACTTTTGGAGGGACCGGACTCTCAGCCTAATAATTTAAAAATCCTAAGTACTTAAAATCATCCATAAGTCATTCATTTACTTCCATAAATATTTTCCCAAGTAAGATCCTATTTTACTTAGGAAAATTGCACAATATCCCACAAAAAACCCTTTTCATTCAAGCATAAGTTAAATACATAACACAATATATAATTAAAATCTTAAAATTGTATTGGGCGTGCCCTTGTTAAGTCTCCGTCATCTCGCCTCCCCGATAGTCATCCAATCAACCCCTCCACATCCAATGATTGTTGTCCATATCGCGTCACCCCCCACGACTGAACGATAATGTGCGATCACTAAGCAGTTTTGTAAACAGTACCTCGCCACGCCTCGCAAGGTTTATGGGATCGCTGGCTCCCGGCTGAATACCGCCTATTCCCAAAAGCGGTGCGATGCATACCGCTTACTGCCCTCCGCATACGACAAAACAACTTTTCATGTGTACGTCATCCGCCTAAAAAAAAATAAAAAAAAATCTGCCGCCAACCTTGACTTTGTGAATAAAACAAACAAATACACGTCATTTTCATTATTATGTGCTGCAACCAGTGTTCCCATGCAAAGAACGTCCAAGCCAACTGTCAAAGATTTCCAACCACCACCTTGCTAAGAAACTTGCAGCCGAACAATCCAGAGCCTGTCAGCAGTTTCCCACACCTGTTTTCATCACTATTCACTTCTCAGAAACAGGTATTTATTCAATTTCGGTCGAACCCTGCAAGTCTTGGTTTTTAATTTAATTCCACAATTCGGTCCTTATTTCACTCCATAAGTTCCCAGACTTGTAATTTGCCCATTTTTCCATCAAAAACCAAAATTCCTTTTTGAATCCACAAGAACCAGAAATGGAAACCCCTGTGGCTTTGAATGTTGCGCCTTTGAATGCCTCCCATAAATATTTAGACTATCTGCCTCTAGCGGATAGGGATTTCCAAATAAAAGACCTTATCCTTAGTGAAAATCCTCTCAGAATATTTTGCCAATGCAGAGATAATTACCTAAACGGCTCTGATATTTTTAGACTGTGGGAATCCAATCTTCCTATGTATCTTTTACCCCCATTTCATGTTTTTCCTGACATAATTTATCACTGCCATGCCAATTACGATCGAAATCAATGAGCAGTCATGTTCCCAAGTCAAATCATTCTTTTCACAATAATTGCTCAATCCATCAATGAAATGTTACAATTTCATCCCGGTCAAGCCCTGACTCCCCTTTCCATGGGAGATTTACTTGAAAAATCCACAAATTTATCCCAAGAAGAGCTGAATCGCCTTTTTCAGACTTTCATGCTATAAGAACATCAACCTAAAGGCCCCCCTCCTTATGGATATACCTTTTTCATAGATGTGGGCAGACTCATATTGAATATGATATCTTCAGTAATGGGATTCAACACTAGTGAATACGTTGATAAGTTAACCCTAGTGTTGCTGTCAATTTTTACTCCTGGACAGCCCCCTGCTATCAAATATGACTTTGCCTCCTATATTGCTGATAAGATTCATGACCAGTTCATGAGATTAGAAAATGAAAAAGTTTTCAAATAGTCCACTTTTATATACCATCTCATGCTCTATTATCAGTCAGAGAATTTCCCCTTCCCTGTCAAGAAACTTGACACCAAAGGAAATCCAAGGTCTGTAATCTTCTGATCTGCAATCTTCCATAATTGCTTTGAGTCCCCTTATTCTTACAATGAATTCATTGACCTATTTGTTCACTCAGCAACCACCTTATTGATAGGAGTTTCCCCTCCTAGGGTCAATAGTGATATGAAGAAAATCCGCCAACTTTCCAAGCAATACAGGATAGGTGATTGGTACCTATACCAGAATCATACAGATATTAGGATATATGGGTGTGAGCTCTATCCTTTCAAGCTACCAAAGTACATTCCAATGAGACTCTTTGCCTTAGAATATTTTAGACAAATGATAAATTCAGACATAGTCCATTTTTGTAATGCCAAGAAGAAAGCTCAGCTCAGAATGAAGAGTCAATTAGGCCTTTTTGTCTGTAATACTAGGGATGCAGGGAAAGAAGTATAAAGAATTCTAGAATATTATCTCAAGTTGCAAAAAAAAATTTGGTGGGTACCTTATGACCCTAACAGCTTTATATGTGATTGGAGAATGAAAAACAGATTGTCACCATACCTTCACCATAGGATTCCAGAGATTGAACAATTGGCAAATATGGATGAATGGATGGAAGGGACCTTAGTGGAAAAGGATAGTGAACAGGTCAATGTTGAGAATGTTATGAAAGATCTTGAGAAAATACTTGACTTGGATTATTTTGGGTAGGTACAAAGACCAGGAATTGGTTCTTCCTCTACTGGAACCTCTTAGCAACATTTGTTGGGAACCAGTGCACCAGCCAAAGTAAAATCCAAAGGGAAGGAAAAGGAGACTACTACACAGGTCACAGAGCAATTCACAATGTCAGAGCAGCCTGAAACTTCCAAGGAACAGGCCCAAATACAAACTTCTGCCACTCAAATTAATGTGGCAGAAATTTCAATCTTGCAAACTCCTCTCAATGAAGAAAAAAGTAAAAAGAGAGATGCAGAAACAACTACTCCTATCAGTGGACCTTCAGAACAGCCTGGTATCAAAACACAAAGATTAAATCCTCTCTCAGAAGAATAATTTGTTCAATTATCAATTGATAGTCAGAAAAGAGAAGAGTTAGATAGCCAGCAAACATTCACAATCAATGGGACATCCACCAACTGACAGAGAAAAGAGCTAGAAAGACAACAAAGTGCAAATGTATCTTCCTTTAGACCACCAGTAAAGGATGCTTGAGATATTAAGAAGACATTTATAAACATAAAGGCTAGAAATGATCCATTAAGACTTCAATTTTATAATCAATATTTGAAAATGGCCCCCAAAAATCAACAAAGATTGATGTCAGCCTATGACATCCAGCAAGGTAAAATGGTGATGAGTCATTTCAAGCCTAAAGTGCAGAAGCCTCAAACAGCAGCAGACTATGTTAGAACCAATTTTGAAGTCATTGCAAAGGATATTCATCCTTTGGATCAGATTGAATTTCACAAACAAACTGGAGAGATGATTTATTCAACTTTGACTGATAATTCAATGATGGCTCAAAGATCACAAAATTCCTTGGATAATACTACTACTCAACTGCATCTTGAAAAAGCTTCCTCCCAGGCCAAGGACAATAGAACAAAAACTTTGGAAGAAATGATTATTGGATTGGGTCATAATCCCAAAGATGTTAAGGCTACAGAAGCTTTGATAAAAAAGAAAGATGATGATATTGCAGCCCTAAGGAAACAGCTAAAGTTGCCACCTTCAAGGCATCCACAGACTACTGAGGTAATAAAGCAAAAATCTGAAGAAGAATTGATGGATTTGCTCTTGAAACTTAATGATCAACTGAATGAGACTGAACAAGAACTTGAAAATGAATTAAAGGACAAGCAGGGAAAATTGACCTCTCAACCTCCCAACGTGATACCAGTAGTCTCAATAGTAGTCCCTTCTACACTTGGGACAATAGTAGCACCAAACATCCCAGCATCTACAACAGAAGTGATTACAGGTACAACAACAATATGTCAGTCAGCAAGACTAGCACAGGGCAACACTTCCAATTTAAGCATTGAATAATTAATAAAATCAATGGAGGAATTGAAACTCCAAGTGACAGAGCTCCAGAAAGAAAAGGTACAATTTACTACCTTAGAAAAAAAGTATGATCTCTCAAAGATAAGTGTTGCAGAAAAGACAAGAGAGATCAACAGGTTAGAAAAATTGGTGAAAGCATTAAAAAAGGAACTCACATTGGAGAAACCTTTGAAAGAAATCAAAGAAATTCTTTGGGCCAACATCACTCAATCAATAAATGATGTCTGGCCATCAATCCAAATAATGTATGAGCAAAACGATTTAGTTAAACTGGCTCTAGAAGAAGTTCAAAAGGCAAGGGAAGAATTTGGAAATATGCCTGAAGAAGCCAACGAGGTCATACAGTTTTTAAATACCAAGAACAGATATTAGCTTGAAGAGTTGGGCATCCAAGATAGAACAGGGAAAATTTTGGAGGTAAAAAAGGTTTTTACTAAAAGAACTCTGATGCAAAACCTAGAAAGAAGATGCCATGATATGCAGGAAGAAATCAATGCTTTTACAAAGAGATTGGATATTTTGCAGAGTAAAGGATTTCCAAGTCCTTTGGTTTCTCATGATAAACTAATGAGTCATCAAAGCTATGTCGAGAAATTGAATAAGTATGTAGACAACCAGGCCAGTTCATCGACAAGTTCATCAGCAACAAAAGCATTGCCTACAGGCAAAATTCTTCATGATAGTCTGGAAAATTTGTTTTCTTTCAAACATGAGGTAAAGCACTTATTTCCAATTCAGCCTACTTTTTTTAGATACGCAGAAACTTATGAGACCCTGAGGAACCTTCAAAGAACCAAAATACTAGAAGCACAATGGTGGGAAGAGATGTTAGACATTTTGTAAAAATATCCTTAGATGAATTTTGACTATTTACTACAGTAAGTAAGTAAGTAAGTATGTAGGTAATGGTAAAAAGGATAAACAGAGATCAAACAGGTCAAAGTGTATCAGTACAGGTAAAGAGTATCAGTAAAAAGAGAACAACCAGCACAGAGTTACCAGAGAAGACAACAACAAGCCAAATCATAGGGCCTGCCTCCAGCACATTCATAAAAATAGGAACAACACAAAATTGGTTACCTTTTCTCTTATCTACGAGACCATGTGTCTCTATTTTTTTTGTAACGTATTCATGAGTCATCCTGAAATATATCTCACTCTATTAGGAGATATTTTTTATAATTTTTTGTATAAATACTCCCTCAATTAGAGTATTGAGGGTGTGGATTCTTAGACTTTGCTGTAATATTTATTATTTTGGAATAAAGTGTTGTTGGACAAATTTCGCATGGCTAGCTGGATAAGGAATTGATGCAAAGGACTTTTCAAAGGATTCTTGAGTCAGACAACGGATCAATAAGTCTTCTATCTCATTTTTTCTAAAGTTTTATACTTGTTTATTATACCATTTGTGTTTCATATCTGAATGATAAACGAAAAAGAATAATTCAGAAAGTGCTTGAGTGCAATCTGTTTTCAATCGTTGTTATTCCTAATATTTTCCTCTGAACTAGTATGAACAGTGAATTCTTAATTGCTCCTATTTCCTAGTTTATTCATTTTGATTATTTGGTAAAGAATTTTTAATTTCTCTTTATTAATAGTCATTCAAGCTCCCTCTTTCGAATATGTTGAAGGATTCTTAATTACCCTTCATCAATTTTGAAGTCCATTCCATCCATTTTAGATCTTTAATTGTTCCCTATTTGATTACCTTGCCTTGTGAAACCATCCCTTGTTAAGAAAATAAATCCAGTTAAGCCATATTCTTTGATTCCATTAGCCCAATGGCCTAAACTATTCATTCTTACCCCTCTGCTATTGAATTTCATCACCCAAACACAATCAAAACCCCTGGACTTTCATAACTACCCTAATATCTTAAAAAAAAAAGCTAAAACTTAAAGAGAGAGCCCTCTCTGGATACATATTGGTTAGATTCTGTACCTAAAAGTTGGTTTGTGGTTACCTCGGACCCCTTTCCTCTTCCAAACAACTTCATGGAAAATCTGAGTGATAACAGGGGGCAGCGCCCTAGGAAATATTTTTGGACCCTATATTAGGTGGGCGAAACTACGTATAATTTTGTGCATGGTTTTAGCACATCGTTTTGGGAATGATGGTTTTATGTGCATGGTATTTTGTAGATCCAGTCAAAGGAGCTATGGTCATGATCTTGTCTAGGGTTAATCGATTAGGGTTTATGAATGCTTCGGCATGTATATATGTATTGTAACATTGAAAGGAGATAATGATAAATTAATCTAGTAGTCCTAGATTTGGGATCCAGGGGAAAATATCTGTGTATATATGATTTATGTTTTATGCAATCGCTATTGTTTATTCCCTGTTTTAAGGGTTTGTTTCTGTATAATTTCTATACAGGGTTAAAACCTACATTTGGAATCAGAGTTATTTTGACTTCAAGTGGGTGCCTTTGCTGCTGAGGGGTTTTTGCTTGGGCCTCTAGTAGACCATGTTCAGTGGGAGATCTATGGGATCGATTCTTATGGTGAAAGAAGATGGAGAGAAATGGAAAGATACAGATCGAGAAATAAAATGGTTAGATTTTTGACTTGTGGAAGCTCAAGATGAATGCTCTACTGGTGTATAAAGATAAATGGATCACAGTAGATCTAGGTACTAAACGAATGGAAATGTTAGATGAATGTTGAGTGAAGTTGGATAGGGAGGAAAAGAGCATAATAGGATTGTGTATCTCATATTCAATGTTGTTTAATGTATATAGGGCAGCTATGGTGAAGGCTTGGTGGGAAAAGTTAGGGACTTTGTACCAATCTAAGTCTTTGGTGAACAAACTGTTCGTATCGAAAAATTTGTATAACCTAGGATGAAGGATGGAGACTCAGTGATAGAGAATATGAAAACCTTCAATATTTTGGTAAGTCAGTTCTTATTTGTTGATATTAAAATCTCAGATGAATATAATTGCTTCAATTTTCTCCGTTCTCTACCAGATTCGTTGGATAGTCTAGTTGTTGCAATAGGTAGCAATAAAACTACCTTAAATTTTGATGAAATTGTCTCAGCCTTGCTGTCAGAGGAAATGAGATGGAAAAATATGGAGGGCCAAAATGGAGATGCCTTCTCTATACATGGACAGTCCCAGAATAGAAACAAAAATAAGTTCTCGAGTGGGAGATCTGAATCTCTAGGAAATCATGTAAAGGTGTGATTGAAATGTGGAAAGGAAGGGAACTTCAAAAATTATTGTAGATCTAAAGCTCTTGAGGAAGGAAGGGGATTTGACGATGCTCCTTATGTAGAGGCAAAAACCACCTCAGAGGAGGGTAGGGATGTGTACTTTGATTCTTCTTTAAATACACATGTAGATCATGAGGCATCATTGATTGAATCGAGTGTATCCTTTAACTTCACTCCTCATAGGGAGTGGTTATGTGAGTATGATAAGTATGATGGTGGTGATTTTTTCTTAGGGGATGACAGGAAGGCTAGAATCTTCAAACACAAAAAATTCAAGTTGAACTTGCAAGGTGGAAGGATTAGAACACTTCCCAGTGTTCTGCATATTCGTGCATTGGCCATAAATCTAATGTTTGTAAGAAACATGGATGATGTAGGTGTATAAACAGTGTTTGAAATATATGTGTGAAATATGGTTTCAAAATAAATGGTATTGATGCAGGGAGTTCGGATTGGAACTCTGTACAAAATTTTTGGTAGCATTGTTATTGATGGGTGCAACATTTTTATGGTTCCTGAAAGTGTAGCAGAAAGCCTAGTGGTCTCTGGATAAAATACCATTCTATGGCATCAAATACTTGGAAATATTGGAAAGAAGGGCCTTCGAATACCGCATGGTAATGGTATGGTAGAATTTATGTCTAATTTCTCTCCGGATTTTGATTTCTATGAACATTGTGTATATGGGAAGCAAAATTAGGTGAGTGTCCCTTCTGGTGCTAAGAGGGCGAACAAGATATTAGAGCTTGTACACAGTGATGTATTTGGGCCTATGTCGGTTCCATCACTTGGTAATTATGTGTACTTTGTGTCATTTATAGATGATTTTTCAAGGAATACATGGATGTATTTCGTGAGGAAGAAATATGCAGTTTTTTATAGATTTAAAAAATTTAAGGCTCTTGTAGAAAACTAGACATAGAAGAAGATAAAAGTATTGAGGATATATAATGGTGGAGAGGTATAATGAATTAATTTGAAGAGTTCTGTAAGAAATTTGGTATAGCACGATAGAAGAGTACTCCATACACACCTAAGAAAAATGGAGCTTCAGAAAGAATGAACATGACGTTGATGGAAAAGGAAAGAAGCATGCTCAGTGGTACCAGGTTAGGACAAGAATTCTAGACAGAGGTAGTGGAGACTGCATGCCACTTGGTTTACAAATCACCTTCTTTAGTGTTGGAGGATAAGACTCCATATGAGGTATGGGCTGGTCAGAAACCTTCTCTTTCACATCTAAGGGTATTTTGATGTGATGCATATGTTCATTGTTAGGTCCCTATAATACTAGTGTATCCTCTTTTTGTTCTTAGTGTAGCCCCATTATTTTTATTATTGTACCCCTGTGGCCCCCATATTGTTATTATTGTGCCCCATGAAAGCCACTATTGTTATTGTTGTGCACTTACATTATTACTTCTAGGTTAGATAGGATTATGTTGTAACCCCATGGACTCTTATATATAGAAAGGAGGTTTTGTCATTTGTATCATACAAGAATTTTTCATTTATGTAATTTAAAGGAGGTTTCCCCCTAGAAGTGGATGATTTCTAAGGCATTAATCTCTCTTTTCTTCTATTTTTGGAGCTGGTTTCATAACATTTGGTATTAGAGCTTTGGATTCTAGGGTTTTTTTGCTTCAAATAGGTCATCATGTAATTTTAGCTATAATTTTTTTTTTGCAAAGGTTCAGAAGCTACAAAAAAACCCATTTGATAAGAAATCATGAGGAACTTCATGTAAAAATTTCATATCTTGGTTCACAATATTTTTGGATATATGATCTGTGGAAGTTAGGATTTTTTCAGGCTCCATAATTTTATCTCAAAGAGGTGACCTTGGAAAAATCGTTATAACTCTCTCTCTGAGCATCGGATTGGACTTCAGTAAAAATTTATCAAAATTACACGGACTATAGTTTCCTATGTATCAATTTCAGAGCCAAAGGAGGAAAAAGTGATGCATGGACCATAATACAACTTAGCTCTATTGAATCAGTGCATAATTAGGTCATTGTGGGAGATTGGGCATAGCTTGGCCTTGAAGAATCCAAATCAATTCAAACTAGTTTCATTGGAAATAAGACTCAGAGAGAAAATACAGGATAGATATTAAGATCTTGAAGATTCAAAATTACTAAAATACATCAATTTCAATATCGAGGTCCTCAAAAGAAATAAAAATGTGTGTATTTTGTTTTCAAATTGCATAAGTTTTGTTTGAAAAGTCATTTTGAAGTGATTCCAAGGGCATATTGAAGCATAGATATCAGTATTGGGTTATAAAATTCCCCCTAAAAATAATTAAAAATTCATTAAGCCCTGAGAATAATATACTATTACTGATGAAGAGGAAGAATTGCAGTATGATATATCAAAATTACAGTACCAAGTGCAACAAATTTTGATCTTACAAAGAGAAATCAAAGATGACGTAGATGGTTTAAAAGAAAAAATGGAGGCTAAATTGGACAGTTTGAACGATCAAATGAAAGCTAATATGGATGATAAATTAGTGGAAGATCACATTGAGTATCAACAACAAGTTCTCCAACTCTCAAAGGATAACCTAAATTTGGTGCATAACCGAATGAAAAAACGAGAAGATCAACATCGCAGCGAAAGAAGTTTTGAAGTAGTCACAGAAACAAGAACTTGAAAACTACGAAGTAGATCAATTTCAAAGTATCTTAGAAAGTGGAAGAACTTACCCGTTGAATATTCCACATGGGAGGATGAGAATTTTATACAGAATTATCCAAAAATAATCAAGCGTTGAGGGAAACACTTTTTGAAGGAGAGGGGAATGTTAGGTCCCTATATTAGTAGTGTATCCCTTTATTGTTGTTAGCGTAGTCCCATTATTGTTATTGTTGTCCCCTGTAGCCCCCATATTGCTATTATTGTGCCGCATAAAATCCACTATTGTTATTGTTGTGACCTTACATTATTTTTGTTAGTTTGTCTAGGATTATATTATGACCCCATAGACTCCTATATATAGAAAGGAGGTTTTTTCATTTGTATCATCCAAGAATTGTTCATTTATGTAATGTAAAGGTGTTTTCTCCCTCAAAGTGCGTTGATCTCTCTTTTCTTATATTTTTGGAGCTGGTTTCATAACATACATTTTCCAAAGTAGAAAAGAACCAAGGGGGATAGTAAATCTGAAAGGTGCATATTTATTGGGTATGACGATGGTTTAAAAGGTTACAAGCTTTGGAACCAAGAAACAAGGAAGGTTGTGTACAGCCGATATATGGTGTTTAGAGAGGTGGAAGATGTTGTTAAACATGAATTCCTACTAAAGGAACTTGACAAGATATATTTTTAGCTAAAGGAGCAAGAATTAGAATCTATAGAAGAACAATATTCATAAGAGGAAGAGCCACAAACTCCAGCTGTGAGAAGATCATTTCGAGAAATAAGGCAGCTAGAAATGTATATTCCATATGCCTTCTCTTCAAATTTTTATTTATCTATAACTGATGATGATCCTAGAACTGCTAGGGAGGCAGTGGATTCAGAGGATTGAAAACTCTGTAAGGAGGCCATGGTTGATGAAATGGCATCTGTGCACAAAAATGAGGCATGGGATCTGGTTGAGTTGTGGGTCGGAAGGAAACCCATTGGAAGAAAATGGGTTCTTATGAAGAAGATGAATGCATAAGACAAGGTGGAGGAATAGAAAACTCGGTTGGTAGAAAAAATTTATTCCAGGTGTCAAGAATTTTTTTTGGTGATATTCTTTCTCTTGTTTCCAAGGTAACTTCTATTATATTAATTTTATCTATTGATGTTGCATTTGATTTTGAGGTAGAAAAGATGGATGTGAAGATAAAATTTCTTCATGGGGATTTGGAAGAGGATATCTACATGAGGCAACCTAAAGGCTTTGCGGCGAAGGGTAAGAAATAACTAGCATGTAGGTTAAAATAATTCTCTATATGGGTTAAAAAGTCACCAAGGATGTGGTATTAGAAATTTGATACATTTATACAGGGACTAGGATTCACCAGAAGAAAATATGATCATTGTTTGTTTAAATTAATTGGTGACTGTGTTATTTATTTGGTCTTGTATGTGCATGATATCTTTCTCGTTGGAAATGGAAAAGAAATTATCCATGATTTGAAAACCCAATTGCTCTCCAAATTTGACATGAAGTATCTTGGTGTTGAAAACTATATTTTGGGCATTGAAATTAAACGAGATTAGGAAAAAAGGAAGCTATGGTTAAACTAGAGGAAGTATGTCGGGACAATATTGCAAAGGTTCAATATGTAGGATAGTAAACCAGTGAATGTTCTTATTCCTGTAGGGGTAAAGTTATCTGTTGAATAATGTCCCAAGACACAAGAAGAAGAAGAGGAGATTACCTGTGTTCCATATGCAACTGTAGTGGGTAGCATAATGTATGCAATGTTATGTACTAGAACAAACATTGCACATGCAGTGGGAGTATTGAGCAGGTCTATTTCAAAGCCATGGAAGGAGCAATGGAAAACAATGAAGTAGGTTCAGGTATTTGCATGGCACTAGTGATTATGAATTGTGCTACCAGGGAAGACCAGGATTATTTCATGCCATGTGATAGTCCTCATAGACACCATGAGACAACTATCCAGTGTCATCATACCATGTGCCTCGGTCCCACCAAGCATTCAAACCTTGTGAAAAATTGATTTTCCCCATGATAAAATGTTATGACATGTTAAGGTTTTACCAATATCGAGGCCCAAGATGGATATTTTAATGTTTCCTGATGGGCCTTCCTTCTATATTATCCTCCATCTCTCGACACAAATTATAAGTGTGCAAAAGAACTCCCTTGAGGTCTTGAGATGGGAAATGCTATCATCTCCTATCGATCCCACATTTCCATGTTGAAAAATAAAATTACCCGACAACTCGACATGATATACATGTTAATCTACTTGGTGGTCACCCTCCGACACTTGGCCATTTTACTCTATGTGACTCCCTATTGAGCTTAATGGGTACCCATCTCAGCCTACATACTTATATATTTATACATAACACTATCCCATCCTACACATATATGCATACACATATATGCATACACATGGTTTGCACAATCCTTCGACACTTATCCACCATGATATTACACACACACACACACATATATACAGGAGTGCCTTCAGCTCTGTGTCATACCCACATATCTCTCCTGAGCTTAAATGCATACACAAGGCCTGAGGCTAAAACCATTTCAATGCAAAAAAATCATAAATAACAGATATTTAGCCATCTCTTATATTGAGTCAAGTAGGATGAATTCCAGACTCATAAATAGATTAAAAATTCCTTATAAATTACACATGAACTCAACATTCCATATTGAATAAGGAATAGCCTTCCTCATTACTTACATAGGAACTATTATTCCTTCCTAAACCACATCGGAGAAAACACTACCCATTATTAGCACTAATCATTCCTTACTAATCACACACAGGATTAAATATCTCCCCATACCAAGATGAGAATTTAATCAACACATTAAGCATTTGTATAAGTTCATGCACATACATAGATGCTAATATTATGGTAAGAGGCATAGAAACTCAAATTGGAACTTTGATTATCCACCCAACCTTATATTGGCCTCTATTGCAATATTTATTGTTATCAATCACCCTCGAGCCAAATTTCATAGCTTAAGAAAGGGTGCTCAAGTGAATTCTCACACATTCAACACCACTAGTAGTCGAGAGATCTGCATGTATCCACCCAAAAATTAATTCCCTTTAAAAAATTTTGAGATCAACCTTCCTATCATTTCTTCCTTCTCTAGAGTGATACCATAATGTCTTTAGTATTTTTCCTGTGTATTCTTCCTCTCATATGCATTCCTCATGGAACACTTCTCTTTATCTCCTCAAGGTCTATCACTCCTCTTCCTCAGACCTCCTCCTCCTGTTATTCTAGGACTTTCCTCTCCTCAATCCTCTCTTCTATTGTGTTGAGTGATGTTGCCTCCATTTTTCTTGAATACCTCCATGAAATAGACTCTCTCCTCCTCTATCCTCTTGATTTATTCCACCTCAAAACATGCACAAGTCCAACCCTTGATTCTTGAATGAATCCTCTACCATTACCCCATTAGCCACCTCCATCATTCTATTTGTGGTTGCTGGTGCTTGTGGGCATGTTATCCTGACCAATGTATCCCACTCTTTTAATTAATTTCTTGTTCTTTTTGCATGTGGATTACCTAAACAGGGTATGGATCTCGTCATTTTTTTCATCCCTCCACAATGTGCAGTCAAATCATTTCTGGCATCCCAATAAACTTCCCATAAATAGTATTAATAACCAATATTCCTCAATTTCCCAAGCAATCTCCCTCCCTCGATTTGAAATATGTGTCTCATATCTCAACAGATTTATATTTTAATTACAAAAATGTTACAAATGTTTACAGGAGGGGATTTTACCAAAGGAGCTATCACAAACCCCACCTCCTTGGAGAAACATTGTACTTGGTTTTTTGATTCCAAAATATAAACACAAAACATGCTTGACCTAAACATGGTGTTAGAAATGTTGTCATTGATGGCAAAGGAGGCAGCGTTGAAGCAGCAAATATAATAGAGGCAGCAAAGAAGCAAGTAAAGGCAGAGGAAATGAATATAACAGAGGCAGCGGAAACGAATATAACAGAGGCACCTATCTGGGAGTGCCGTTATCACAGGAACAGCCGCAGAGGCAGAGTGACAGAAGCTGTTATTGCAGAGAATATAAAGGAGACAGAACCAAGCGTTGAAATATATATATATATATATATATATATCATTGAAATACGATGAAATGTTATATATATATGTATAATTGAATCATGGAGGATGGAACCCGAGCGCATAAACCTGGAGGAAACTGGAACCATGAGCGGGGAGACGGAAACTTGACCAGAAACTAAACTCACAGCGGTTTTACAAAATAAGATTTCCCCATTCCGCACCGCTTTTGGTACGCAGGCGGTATTGCTGGGACGAGCAACGATTCCATTGATCAAACAACACGTGGCACGCTTTTTATTGAACTGTGGGTCCGGGGCGGAGTAATACAAAATGAATTGGTTTATGTTTTTCGATGTATTAAAGTCTGAATATAGTGCTCTTCAGGAATATATTAAGATATAATCGGCGTCCGAGGATGACGGCCATTTTGTCCAGTCCCCCTCCGCCATCGCCCGAGTCCTGCTACCTCATGAACTCGCACGCCGTGATAATATATAAGTTGGAGATATGTGTAATTTATTCCGAGGGGTCCTCCTCCGTCATTCCGGGGTTCGCGGGCCCCGTCGCCCCCCCCCTCCGAATTAATATGGAGGACATGTATGGTTCATTTATATATATTACGTGTGTTGGACAGTGCACTTATATATATATATATATATATATATATATATATATATATATATATATATATATATATATATATATATATATATATATATATATATATATATATATATATATATATATACGTTGAGGGCGCAGACACGACGAAGCGATGCTGGACTCCACGTTTGGTGTCGTGATGCCAAAGGCAACGTGTCAAAGTTCTAATTGATCGGGAATGTTTGACTAAGGATTACGAGTTAATAAAGGTTTAATTCCATTATGCCAATCCTTTATGATGCCGTTATTTGCAAATAAGCAGCATATATTAGCAGGCATAATAACGTTTAGGATCCGGGGTAATAACGATAAGATATATAATGGTTATTGTTATATATATAACACGTTGCGTATGTTTGTCTCTAACTGCTTGACCTTAGCATTAATATAATATTAACGCTAGGATATATAAGTTCCTGCCTGTGAACCTGCCACATCAACAAGAATTAAGGTGTAAAGGGATTGGAATTCTCCATTTACAACACAATGATATTAAAAGTAATAGTCATACACAGGCACATACACCAAAGAAAGAGTAGCGAAGCATATGCAGCAGTTACACCACAGCAGAGGACAGAAGAGCAAACAGATCCGAAAGAAGATAAAACACAGTCACAGAAAAGACAAAGACAGCCAAAGAAAAGACAAATGCGTACCAATTCAAAAGACTAAATGAGTTGAGATGGAGTTCTCATTTAAATTTGAATGTAAATGTTTTATTTAAATTTTTATTGTTTGTGATGCATTGGCAAGTCTCCGAGAGAAAACAAACTCCCACTGTAATGTTAAAATTGACACCTACAGTTATAATTTCTGAGTAAGCTGATAAAAGGAGTGAGAAGGCAGAAGGAAAAGAGACATGACTTTCCATTTCGAATTCCAAGCAGAATACAAACAGTCATGTGAGGAAATATATAAATAATATCATCTTGATATGCAGAGTGAGTTTTTGAGAGCAAGGGAGAGAGCATATATAGAGAGAATGCAGAATATAGAAGGCAGAGAAGATTAAGAGAAGCTACAGAACAGAGCTGATATCTGAGGTAAATTAGCAAACATTCAGTTTTAGAAAATGAGGAAGTTGGAGCTTCCCTATCAAGTTGCAGCTTGATAGCTGTCAGTTGTAGCTGACTGAGGTTGGAGCCTCCTGTAGGTTGGTGCCTGCAGAAAATTGAAGGGAGTTGGTGCTTCCTTGCAAGTTGTAGCTTGCAGAATTGAGGTAGGAGCCTCCTGTAGGTTGGTGCCTGCAGAAAAACAGTGGTGAGAGGGAGTTGGAGCTTGCTTTTGCATCACAACAATAATAAGATGTGGTTTTCTCCCTTTATGGGTTTCCACTTATATCTGGTGTCTCTGTGCATGATATTTATGTATTGATCTGATATGTACCATTTGCTTAATACCTGCTGCTCTCATATTAAGTCTACTGCTCTATTAAACTAATACTTTCTGATTACATTCTAAAATTACTCTCACATCAAATTGAGTTTGAAATGAAGGTGTAAATAAGTTTAATGAAAATTTTTAAAAGATCAGGAATGTATTAAACTGATTCACCCCCCCCCTCTCAGTTTAATTAGAGGTTCAACAATTGGTATCAAAGCCAGTTCCTTTGTACAAGTCTAACAACTGAAAGGAGATCCTAGGTTCCCAAGATGGCTAGTAAAGAAGGATGCTCAACCAATAAAGCCCCTTTCTTCACTGGTGAAAATTATGCTTTCTGGAAAATCAGAATGAAGACATACATAATGTCTCTAGGAATAGAAGTCTGGGCTGCTGTGGAATTAGGATATGCCTTGAAGGCAACTGACTCAGAAAAGGACGCAAAACAAGATTTTGTGGCTAATGCAAAAGCCATGAATGCCATCCTGAATGGATTATGTGAAGCAGAGTTTATTAAAGTAATGCACAAAGACACTGCCAAGAAAATATGGGATACTCTTGAAGACATACATGAGGAAGACCAGAAAGTAAAAACTGCCAAACTTCAAGTATATAGAGCCCAGTTTGAAAACTTAAAAATGAATGATGATGAAGATGTTGGCAGCTTCTTCTTAAAAGTTGCAGAAATTGTTAACAATATGAAAGCTCTTGGAGAAACCATACCGGAAAGTATAGTTGTGCAAAAGATTCTAAGATCACTCCCACCCAGATTTAATCCCAAGGTATCTGCAATAGAAGAGACAGCGGATTGGGAGACTTTGACCATGAACCGGATACTTGGAAATCTAACAGCCTATGAAATGAGGCTCCCACAAAAGAAACCAAGTTCGAGGGAAGCAGCTTTTAAAACAGAAAAGAAGAAAGAAGAAGAGGAAGAAATATGCTCTTGCTCAGATGAAGAAGAAGCAAAATTTGTTAAGAAACTGGACAGAGGTTCAGGTAAATACAAAGGTAAACTTCCTTTCAAGTGCTTTAACTGTGGAAGAGTTGGACACTATGCTGCTAAGTGTCCTCACAAGAAGGCAAGGAATCAGGCTCAAGAGTCAGAAAAGAATAAATCAAAGAACTGGCAGAAGGGAAAGAAGTTCAACAGAAAATCTTTCTATGCTAAACAAGACAGTAGTACATATGAAGATTCAGATGAACCCTCAAGTGAAGAAGGAACCTCTGATTTTTTATTGATGGCCATAGAAGATCTTGAGGGACTCCTACTAGAAGATGAAGAAGAAGAAGGGGAAGTCGACCTCGAGGGGGAGCTAAGAAGTGCTCTGGAGGAGATTGAGATACTCAAACTAAAATGTAGAAAACAAAAGGAGATTCTCCTCAAATGTGTGAAAGAAGAAAAAAATTTAGAAGTCCTCATGCTGCTGAAGGTAAGGCTTGAAGAATCCAAGAAGATAGAAGATATGTTACTTCAGAAAATCAAGGATAAAACCCAAGAACAAGAGAAGTTGGAGGAAGAAGTGGTATGTCTCAGGAAGAAACTAGAAAATGCTCAAAGGACAGTGGTTATAAACTCTTCTCTACCAACAAGCTCTAGCAAGTTGAATGATATCTTGGTTGCTCAAAGATCCCCAATGATAAAAACAAGAATAGGCTATGAAGGAGAATCGAGTAAAGGCAAAGAAAAGGAAGACAAAAATATAATTTTTGTAAAAGCAATGAAGACTGATGAAGAAGCCCAGACCATTCCTATAAAAGAAGAAACATGTAATAAGAATGACAGAGATCAGAAGAAATCTCTGGTAACAAGGAATATAATGAATACTAAGATGGCAGAAAAAGAATCATATGCCCCTAAGTATATCAAATTTGGAAGTCATCAGAGGATATTCTTCCCTCCTATGAAGAATGCCACCTGCTATGTCTGCCATAAGCTAGGACACATTGCTGCATATTGTTATGCAAGGAAGAGTAATTCAGACCTGCAAAAGATGCAAACAGTGAAGAGGCTATCTCAAACAAACAAATGGAGAAAACAATCTTACATCAGGTATGCAAATAATTTCTATGGTTATTGTTTTTATTGTAAGGGATTTGGCCATAAAATTATGGAATGTAGAAAGTATGGACAAAGACTGATGTTCAATACCTCAAGGAGGTTTATGAGTCAAAGCAATTTTGTTCATGCTCACAATTCTGCAAAAACTATAATCAAATGTTGTATATGCAATCAAATTGGGCATATATCTTTCAAGTGTTCTCTAAAGGGATATAATTCATCACCTCACAAAAGATACCAAACAAAAGGGGGCCTCCAGTGGATAAAGAAGGTGAATAAATGTGACCTGGCTCTAACTGCTCAAGATCTGAAAAGCCAGTGGTACTTGGATAGTGGCTGCTCCAAACACATGACTGGAGACAGAAGCAAGTTTATAACTCTTGATGAAAAGAAATCTGGCAATGTTATTTTTGGTAATGATAAATCGGGAAAGATCAAGGGAAAAGGCTCAGTCAGCATAGACAATGGCAGAGGAAAAGCCCAAGAGGTACTATTTGTGGATGGACTGAAAGAAAATTTACTGAGTGTCAGTCAGATGTGTGACAAAGGCTGTGAAGTTCTTTTTAGAGCACAAGATTGTGTAGTCAGGTCAAGCACAACAGGAAAGACTCTACTCAAAGGTGTTCGAACACGGAACAATGTATACATAGTGAAAGAGGAAGATGAAGCCTGCCATCTTAGCAAACTTGAGGAGTCATGGTTGTGGCATAGGAGAATGGGACATCTCAGCTTTGACCATATCATCAAATTGAGCAAGAAGAAAGCTGTCAGAGATATGCCATAAATAAAAAGGCCCTCAAACACAATATGCAAATCTTGTCAGTTGGGGAAACAAACTCGTACATCCTTTAAATCTAAAGAAGAGTTATCAACAAGAAGACCACTGCAACTTGTGCACATGGATCTGTGTGGACCTGCAAGAACTAAAACACCAAGTGGAGAGTCCTACTTTATGCTGATAATAGATGATTTCTCCAGAATGACATGGGTTTCTTTTCTCAAGAATAAATCGGAAGCTCTAGACAAATTCAAAACATTTAAAGCATTAGCAGAAAATCAGACAGGATGCAATCTGAAATGCATCAGATCAGACAGAGGAGGTGAATTCACTGATTATGACTTTGCATACCTATGCAATGAACATGGCATAAAACAACAATTTACTATTGCAGGGACACCTCAGCAGAATGGAGTAGCAGAGAGACAAAACAGATATGTTCAACAAATTGCCAGAGCCATGATGCAAGAGAATAATATTGCTCAAACCTTCTAGGCAGAAGCAGTGCACACAGCAGTACATATCCTTAATAAAGCTCACTTAAGGCCAAGCAGTGACAAGACTCCCTATGAACTATGGCATGGAAAGCCAGCCTCAATCCAACATTTCAGAATCTTTGGAAGCAAGTGTTACATAAAGAATAATGATGAAAATCTTGGAAAATTTGATGCAAGAGCTGATGAAGGGATATTTCTAAGATATGCATCCAAAAGTAAAGGGTACAGGTGCTACAACAAGACGCTTCGGAAAATAATTGAATGTATTGATGTGAGATTTGATGAAGAACTTCCAAACAATACTAGAGATACAGACAGCTGCTGTACATCAGACAACAATGAAGAAGAAGATCAAAATGATGATGAAACAAGCAAAACATCAGAAGATGCTAGACTGAACTCAAAAACCCCCTCAAGATACACTCAAAAGAACCATCCAGAAGATCAAATCATAGGAGACAAGAATGTAGGAGTACAAACAAGAAGGCAGCTAACTGAACAGACAGAAGAAGTATACATAGCCATGATTTCACAAATAGAACCAAAGAAATTTGAAGAAGCCAGCAAGGACAAGTCTTGGGTAAATGAAATGAATGAAGAATTGGACCAAATTGAGAAAAACAATACCTGGGAACTAGTTCCTAGACCTGCTGAGAAAAATGTCATAGGCTCAAAATGGGTATTCAAAAACAAAATGAATGAGCAAGGACATGTAATCAGAAATAAAGCTAAGCTGGTCTGCAAAGGATACTCACAAATAGAAGGACTTGATTATGATGAAACATTTGCCCCTGTAGCCAGAATGGAAGCTATCAGAATGTTCCTGGCATTTGCATGCTACGAAGATTTCAAGGTATATCAAATGGATGTAAAATCTGCTTTTCTTAATGGCGATCTAGAAGAAGAAGTGTACATGGAACAACCAGAAGGTTTCTCATTTCACAGATAAAGAAGACTATGTATGCAAACTGAAAAAGGCCCTATATGGACTGAAACAGGCTCCTCATGCTTGGTACTCAAGACTGGATAAATATTTGCAAAAACAGGGTTTTAAAAGAGGTGGAGTGGACAACAATCTATACATAAAAGCCCATGAAAATGAACTTTTGATTGTTGTAGTGTATGTTGATGACATTATGTTTGGAAGCAACAAAGATGATCTAGAAAAAGGGTTTGCTGATGAAATGAAAACAGAGTTTGAAATGTCTATGATCGGAGAGCTCAGTTTCTACTTGGGACTACAAATTCAGCAAAAGAACACGGGTACATTTATTTCACAAGAAAAATACATAAAAGAATTGCTGGAAAAATTCAAAATGGAGGACTGCAAACCTATGTCAACTCCCATGACCACAGGTTGCAAGCTGTGTGCTGATGATGGGTCTACAAATGTAGATCAAAAACTCTACAGATCCATGATAGGAAGTCTGTTATATTTGACAGCATCAAGACCAGACATCATGCTAGTAGTTGGACTAGTGGCTAGATATCAAGCAACACCCAAACAAAATCATCTTCTTGCAGTAAAAAGAATATTTAGATATCTACAAGGAACAACACAGTATGGGCTGTGGTATCCTAAAAGAAAAAGCTTCACTTTAAAAGCATACACAGATGCAGATTGGGCCAGCTGTGTAGATGACAGGAAAAGCACAAGTGGAGGTGCTTTCTATCTAGGAGAAAGTTTGGTAGCATGGTTAAGCAAGAAACAAACATCCATCTCTCTGTCAACAGCTAAAGCAGAATATATAGCAGCAACAGCCTGTTGTACACAAGTCATGTGGATGAAGCAGACTCTTCAAGATATGAAGGTGAGCATTAATGAACCTATCTCAATAAAATGTGATAATACAAGTGCCATAAGTATATCTAAAAATCCTGTGCTTCATTAAAAAACTAAACATATACCAATCAAATATCATTTTCTTCGAGAACAAGTGGCGCAAAAAATAGTTAAACTGGACTATGTACCAACAAAATAACAGATAGCAGATATGTTTACTAAACCACTTGCCAGAGAACCATTCGAATACTTGAGAGACAGACTAGGGGTAGTATCTGTAGATACTACTCTCTAATATAAAGAGAAAGCATAGTCTCAGGGGGAGAGCATAAACGAAAATATCTTTCCTAAAGGAAATCAGCAAGCAAGGGAAGCATAAAACAAGTCCACAGGATTAGCATTATCAGTATTATCAGCACATTCTCAGTATTATCAGCATTCAGCATGAAAAAAAAGGATTAAACATATATCGGCAATCTAGCACATATTATAGCAGAGATATATAGCAGCAGCAGCCTCAACACAAATTATATTGTTAACACAGGATTAAATGCATCATTGCTGTCTGCAATCTAGCACAGATTACAGGCACTACATATGAAACACAACTATACAACATATATCGACTCCCAAAGGGGGAGACTATTGGAAATGTTGTCATTGATGGCAAATGAGGCAGTGCTAAAGCAGAAACAGGAAAAGGAAGCAGAAAATACAATGGAGGCAGCAAAGAAGCAAATGAAAACAGAGGCGTTATCACTGCTGTTATTCCAAGAATAGAGACAGGAACAGATGCAGTGACAGAAGCGGCAGAGGCAGAATATTTTATACAGTCGGGTGTTACACATAACATTCCAGGCATTTGAATTCAACAAGAGCACTTGTATTCAATTGAAATTCGATTGATATGGTAGAATTGTGCATTATATATATATATATATATATATATATATATATATATATATATATAATTGAATGGAGCGGAGTCGAATAATAAAAATACATTGAAAAGTGAACATTTTGATAAATAAAAAATGCGGACCAGAACTTGGAGTATAGGCTAGAACCTTGTGTTAGATTAAATAAATAACAGAACCAGAGGTAGCGAACCCGAGTTAATGGGCGAGGAGATCGTACAACCGGCGTGAACCATAGTTTAACACTGTAGCGAAACCACCAGTGGATTTCCAAGAGCGGATTGCCCATTCCGCACCACTTTTGACCATAAGTGGTATTCCTGGAGGGGGGAGCGATTCCACAGAGAAATTGCCGCGTGTCCTGAGTGGTATTGAAAGACCCCGGTTAAACTGTGCCTTCGCACATTATAAATCGTACCAAGACGCTGAGCGGAATGCATATAAACCGTCGATCTGGTGGGCCGACATCTAACGGTGATCGCGTGTTGGACCCACACGAAGTTTAATGGAAGAGGCCGAAGGATAAGCCAGGTACGGTGTATGCATTCGTTTGATTGTATGGTGGGCCCGGGGCGGAAATATATATAAACTATTGGGTTCTGTTAACACATAGATATATATATATATATATAATGGAGTATGTAAAGCATGGGCCCAGCTGAGGATGATGTCATTTATTCCGAGGGGGTCCCCCTCCACTATCTGCCCGAGTCTGCTACCCCCGCGGAACTTTACCGCCTCTGAATTAATATGTTGCATGGTTCAATTTATATTACGGAGCATTGTGATTTGATTGATATATATATATATGTATCATATGATAAGGCGCATACGAATGGTTGAGTGTTGACTCCACGTTGGCAAATGAGTTGTACGTGTGGGTCCCAAGCCAAAGTTCTAATTGATCGGGACTGTTTGACTAAGGATTACGAGTTAATAAAGGAATGTCGATTGCTGTAGGATTTCGTTAATAATTGAAGGACGTTGTAATAAAGGAAAATGTGAACGCGAGTTTATATATGTACAAGCCGAGAATTGATTTAATTCGTTTTAAAAGGAAGGTTGTATGTATGCCGAGTGTTAAAATTACATATATATATATAACGCTGTTGCGATAAGCCGCGTGGTCTCTAGACTCACGGACCTTAGCTTTACGGGAGGGCGATTATTAACGCTTGTAATATATGTATGTTCTGGCCTGCGGAACCTACCACATCAACAAGACACTAATGGCATAAAAGGGATTGGAATTCCTCCAGATTTACAGTCAGCGGATATAAAAGGCACATTTACACATATGCAGCAGTTACACCACAGCAAAGGACAGAAGAGCAAACAGATCCGAAAGAAGATAAAACACAGTCACAGAAAATACAAAGACAGCCAAAGAAAAGACAAATGCATACCAATTCAAAAGACTAAATGAGTTGAGCTGGAGTTCTCTTTTAAATTTGAATGTAAATGTTTTATTTAAATTTTTATTGTTTGTGATGCATTGGCAAGTCTCCGATTGAAAACAAACTCCCACTGTAATGTTAAAATTGACACCTATAGTTATAATTTCTGAGTAAGCTGATAAAAGGAGTGAGAAGGCAGAAGGCAAAGAGACATGACTTTCCATTTCGAATTCCAAGCAGAATACAAACAGTCATGTGAGGAAATCTATAAATAATATCATCTTGATATGCAGAGCGAGTTTTTTGAGAGCAAGGGAGAGAGCATATATAGAGAGAATGAAGAATATAGAAGGCAGAGAAGATTAAGAGAAGCTACAGAACAGAGCTGATATCTGAGGTAAATCAGCAAACATTCAGTTTTAGAAAATGAGGAAGTTGGAGCTTCCCTATCAAGTTGCAGCTTGATAGCTGTCAGTTGTAGCTGACTCAGGTTGGAGCCTCCTGTAGGTTGGTGCCTGCAGAAAACTGAAGGGAGTTGGTTCTTCCTTGCAAGTTGTAGCTTGCAGAATTGAGGTAGGAGCCTCCTGTAGGTTGGTGCCTGCAGAAAACAGTGGTGAGAGGGAGTTGGAGCTTGCCTTTGCATCACAACAATAATAATATGTGGTTTTCTCCCTTTATGGGTTTCCACTTATATCTGGTGTCTCTGTGCATGATATTTATGTATTGATATGATATGTATCATTTGCTTAATACCTGCTGCTCTCATATTAAGTCTACTGCTCTATTAAACTAATACTTTCTGATTACATTCTAAAATTACTCTCACATCAAATATAGTTTGAAATGAAGGTGTAAATAAGTTTAATGAAAATTTTAAAAGATCAGGAATGTATTAAACTGATTCACCCCCCCCCCCCCCTCTCAGTTTAATTAGAGATTCAACACATGGATCATTGTGAGATTTATAAGTACAACTTGGTCAAAATCTGATTTTACATATAGAGTTTCTATCCCAAAAAATTAATGGATATACAAATTCATTATATTAGCCACTTCTATTTTGTTGTTTAATGCATCTCGATGTGCCTATTCCAACTTGATATCTTTCCTTTTAGAGTTTTACCTTACTTCATGACCAATGTTTTTGTTCACCACACTTAGTGCTCTTTCAACAATAGTTCTCGCTCATTACTTTCTGGAAATTACCCAATGTAACCCTCGATCCCAATCAATAATGTTCATGCCTCTTCCAAAAACCATATTTCTATCCTGACATCCCATTCTTTGATTGCTAGTCACTTGGGTGATCTGGTTCATATTTTGTGTCGTCACTCACTTCCAAAGTTTGGGCACCCCCTTCCCTTAGAAATGTTTCCTTGCATAAAAAGAGTTTCATAATTGAGGAATTTACCTACCACAATGCAAGTCATATTATTCAGGCATGATTCATGGCAATTGATTTTTAGACTTGGGTTATTGTGTTACCACAATGGCCTTGATCTTTAGTTTCCTAGCTCTAGTATGATGTTACTCACTCTGCAATCTTCAAGTTGTCGCTATTTACTTTTAAGCCATATTCATTCGCTTAAACCAGGCATTCTGATGTCATTCCTCATTAACATATCTATCAATGAAGTCAACCTTGCAAATTATATATTTTTTCCTTTCGCAACAAAACCAATTATTTCATAATAATCATAAAAAAGAAATTAATTAAAACTAAAACATGGTAATAAATTAGAAATTCATTAATTTAAATAGAATGATTGTTAATTATATTTATTTTCTTTTGGCTTCTTTGATCTGTTAGGGTCCTATAATAATAGGGTTCATAAATTCTTAATTGACTTTGATATTCTTGTAAATATGTACATACCTTGCTTTCTGCAGGTTGTTTTCCCATATTTTGAAAAAATGATAAATAATAAAAAATAAAAAAGAGGATAAAAAGTCCTAAAAGAAAGATCAAAGGACTTAGAAAAATATAGACCCCAAATGAAAAAGAGATAAAATAAGACCTGAAAGTGAGAAAGTCCAAATGCCACTACTTTTACTTTCACTGCAAGCATAATGATTATGTGCATAGTGCCAATAAATGCCATAATCCATGATCAGTTAAATAGTTTAATTTTAACTTTTCATGCTTTCAATTTCATGTTTTAGATAGAGAATAAAGATCTGTCAAAGAGTTTAAACTTGAAAAATCAGTAGATAGGTAGAGAATAATGAGGAGCTCAACATTTTAATCTGAGCTCTCGGATGAAATAAGGTAGACTTAGATAGTTTTATGCTTTGAAAGAAAAATGTTTTAGGGTTGCAAGCCTAAATGCACCCATGAAAATGAAGTAAAAAATGTTAGAAATAAATATGGGTAGGTAGAAAGCAGTTGAGCTAGCATTTAATAAAACATCATCGGGAAAAAATCACTAATTTCCCCTCCCCTACAAGTATTTAGTATTCTAAACTATCAACAAAAAAGGCTCAAAGCATTTCTCTGACTTTTTTTGGGAGCGGACCCAAGGCTCGATGACTGTTTAGTTAAAAAATATTGAATTCCACACAAGACCCATATTCATTACATTTATCCTTCATTCATAAATCATAATCCCATTTTTCTAAGTAAAAACCCATTTTTACTTAGTAAAAGTGAAATCCTAAATAACTAGCCTCATTCCCTTTCAAAAATCATTCATAAAGCCCTGAAAATACATTTATCCTAAGTTAAAGTGAAGTAATACAAAAAAGATAAACTATGCTTTATTTTTTCACTTTACTTAGAGTTAACATATATTTTGTTTCCATTTCACTACCCTTTATTCCATATTAACTTCTAAACTATTTTATTAAATCCCTGAATTACACCTATTCCTATGTTATTAATTCCCTTATATTTAAAATTAAACCCCCAAACCCTTTATTTTAATTTTAGGCCAATGTTTTATATCCCATGTGCGCAAATATAAAGACAACAAAGTGCAGAGGTATCTTCCTTTAGACCACCAGTAAAGGATGCTTGGGATATTAAGAAGACATTTATAAACATAAAAGCCAGAAATGATCCATTAAGACTTCAATTTTATAATCAATATTTGAAAATGGCTGCCAAAAATCAACAGAGATTGATGTCAGCCTATGACATCCAACAAGGAAAAATGGTGATGAGTCATTTCAAGCCTAAAGTGTAGAAGCCTTAAACAGCAGCAGACTATGTTAGAACCAATTTTGAAGTCATGGAAAAGGATATTCATCGTTTGGATCAGATTGAATTGCACAAACAATATGGAGAGATGATTTATTCAACTTTTACTGATAATTCAATGATGGCTCAAAGATTAAAAAATTCCTTGGATAATACTACTGCTCAACTGCATATTGAAAAAGCTTTATCCCAAGCCAAGGAAAACAAAATAAAAACTTTGGAAGAAATAATTATTGGCTTGGGTCATAATCCCAAAGATGTTAAGGCTACAGAAGCCTTGATAAAAAAGAAAGATGATGATATTGCATCCCTAAGGAAACAACTAAAGTTTCCACCTTCAAAGCATCCACAGACTACTGAGGTAATAAAGCAAAAATCTGAAGAAGAACTGATGGATTTGCTCTTGAAACTTAATGAGAAAATAAATGAGACTGAACAGGAACTTGAAAAGGCATTAAAGGACAAGTAGGGAGATTCGACCTCTCAACCTCCCAACGTGATACCAGTAGTCTCAACAACAATCCCTTCTACACTTGGGACAACAGTAGCACCAAACATCCCAGCATCTACAACAGAAGTGATTACAGGTACAACAACAAGTCAGTTAGCAGGACTAGCATAGGGTAACACTTCCAATTTAAGCACTGAAGAATTAATAAAATCAATGAAGGAATTGAAACTCTAAGTGAAAGAGCTCCAGAAAGCAAAGGTACAATTTACTACCTTAGAACAAAAGTATGATCTCTCAAAGATAAATGTTGCAGAAAAGACAAGAGAGATCAACAGGTTAGAAAAAATTGTGAAAGCATTGGAAAAGGATCTCACATTGGAGAAACCTTTGAAAGAAATCAAAGAAATTCTTTGGGCCAGCATCACTCAACCAATAAATGATGTCTGGCCATCAATCCAAATAATGTATGAGAAAAATGATTTAGTTAAACTGGCTCTAGAAGAAGTTCAAAAGGAAAGGGAAGAATTAGGAAATATGTCTGAAGAAGCCAACGAGCTCATACAGTTTTTAAATACGAAGAACAGATATCAGTTTGAAGAGCTGGGCATCCAAGACAGAACAGGGACAATTTTGGAGGTAAAAAAGGTTTTTACTAAAAGAACTCTGATGCAAAACCTAGAAAGAAGATGCCATGATATGCAGGAAAAAATCAATGCTTTTACAAAGAGATTGGATATTTTGAAAAGTAAAGGATTGCCAAGTCCTTTGGTTTCTCATGATAAACTAATGAGTCATCAAAGCTATGTTGAGAAATTGAATAAGTATGAAGACAACCAGGCCAGTTCATCGACAAGTTCATCAGCAAAAAAAGCATTGCCTACAGGCAAAATTCTTCATGACAGTCTAGAAATTTTGTTTTATCTCGAACATGAGGTAAAGCACTTATTTCCAATTCAACGTACTTTTTTTAGATACACAGAAACTGATGAGACCGTGAGGAAGTTTCAGAGAACCAGAATACCAAAAGCACAATGGTGGGAAGCGATGTTAGCCATTTTGTAAAAATATCCTTGGATGAATTTTGACTATTTACTATAGTAAGTAAGTAAGTAATGGTAAAAAGGATAAATAGAGATCAAACAGGTCAAAGTGTATCAGTATAGGTAAAGAGTATCAGTAAAAATAGAACAGTCAGCATAGAGTTACCAAAGAAGATAGCAGCAAGCCAAAGCATAGGGCCTGCCTCCACCACGTTCATAAAAATAGGAACAACGCAACATTGGTTAGCTTTTCTCTTATCTACGAGACCATCTGTCTCTATTTTTTCTGTAACGTATTCATGAGTCATCCTGAAATATATCTCACTCTGTTAGGAGATATTTTTTATAATTTTTTGTATAAATACTCCCTCAATTAGAGTATTGAGGGTGTGGATTCTTAGAATTTGCTATAATATTGATTATTTTTGAATAAAGTGTTGTTGGGAAAATTTCGCATGGCTAGCTGGATAAGGAATTGATGCAAAGGACTTTTCACAGGATTCCTGAGTCAGACAATGGATCAATAAGTCTTCTATCTCATTTGTTCTAAAGTTTTATATTTGTTTATTATACCATTTGTGTTTCATATCTGAATGATAAATGAAAAAGAATAATTCAGAAAGTGCTTGAGTGCAATCTGTTTTCAATCGTTGTTATTCTTAATGTTTTCCTCTTAACTAGTATGAACAGTGAATTCTTAATTGCTCCTGTTTCCTAGTTTATTCATTTTGATTATTTGGTAAAGAATTCTTAATTGCTCTTTATTAATAATCATTCAAGTTCCCTCTTTCTAATATGTTGAAGGATTCTTAATTTCCCTTCATCCATTTTGAAGTCCATTCCATCCATTTTAGATCTTTAATTGTTCCTTATTTGATTACCTTGCCCTGTGAAACCATCCCTTGTTAAGAAACTAAATCTAGTTAAGCCATCTTCTTTGACTCCATTAGCCCAATGGCCTAAACTATTCAGTCTTACCCCTCTGCTATTGAATTTCATCACCCAAACACAATCAAAACCCCTGGACTTTCATAACTAGCCTAATATCTTTAAAAAAAAAACTAAAACTTAAAGAGAGAGCCCTCTCTGGATACAGATTGGCTAGATTCTGTACCTAAAAGTTGGTTTGTCGTTACCTCGGACCCCTTTCCTCTTCCCAAAAACTTCAAGGAAAATCTGAGTGATAACATAGTGGCGACTCCGCTGGCGACTTGAATAATTTGCTTGTTACTATTGTTTACTTTATAAACTACAGACGGAGCCTAAAGTTAGCCAAATAGCCTTTGAACTGCTCTTGCTCTGCAATTGCATAAGTAAATAAATGTTGCTTCAGTCTATCTCTGGTCTACTTTATGAACTGAACATTCGGTTTCAAACACTTGATCACTTCCTCTAATCCAATAAATCTTTAAGAAAATTCAAATTTGATATTTAAAACCTCTTAAAGAAATTGTTGAAGTTACCTAATGTAACCCTCGATCCCAATCAATAATGTGCATGCCTCTTCCAAAAACCATATTTCTATCCTGACATCCCCTTCTTTGATTGCTATTCACTTGGGTGATCTGGTTCATATTTTGTGTCGTCACTCACTTCCAAAGTTTGGGCACCCCCATCCCTTAGAAATGTTTCCTTGCATAAAAAGAGTTTCATAATTGAGGAATTTACCTACCACAATGCAAGTCATATTATTCAGGCATGATTCATGGCAATTGATTTTTAGACTTGGGTTATTGTGTTACCACAATGGCCTTGATCTTTAGTTTCCTAGCTCTAGTATGATGTTACTCACTCTGCAATCTTCAAGTTTTCGCTATTTACTTTTAAGCCATCTTCATTCGCTTAAACCAAGCATTCTGATGTCATTCCTCATTAACATATCTATCAATGAAGTGAACCTTGAAAATTATATGTTTTTTCCTTTCGCAACAAAACCAATTATTTCATAATAATCATAAAAAAAAAATTAATTAAAACTAAAACATGGTAATAAATTAGAAATTCATTAATTTAAATAGAATAATCGTTAGTTATATTTATTTTTCTTTCGGCTTCTTTGATCTGTTAGGGTCCTATAATAATAGGGTTCATAAATTTTGAATTGACTTTGATATTCTTGTAAATATGTACATACCTTGCTTTCTGCAGGTTGTTTTCCCATATTTTGAAAAAATGATAAATAATAAAAAATAAAAAAGAGGATAAAAAGTCCTAAAAGAAAGATTAAAGGACTTAGAAAAATATAGACCCCAAACGAAAAAGAGATAAAATAAGACTTGAAAGTGAGCAAGTCCAAATGCCACTACTTTTACTTTTACTGCAAGAATAATGATTATGTGCATAGTGCCAATAAATGCCATAATCCATCATCAGTTAAATAGTTTAATTTTAACTTTTCATGCTTTCAATTTCATGTTTTAGATAGAGAATAAAGATTTGTCAAAGAGTTTAAACTTGAAAAATCAGTAGATAGGTAGAGAATAATGAGGAGCTCAACAGTTTAATCTGAGCTCTCGGATGAAATAAGATAGACTTAGATAGTTTTATGCTTTGAAAGAAAAATGTTTTAGGGTTGCAAGCCTAAATGCACCCATGAAAATGAAGTAAAAAATGTTAAAAATAAATATGGGTAGGTAGAAAGCAGTTGAGCTAGCATTTAATAAAACATCATTTGGAAAAAATCATTAATTTCCCCTCCCCTACAAGTATTCAGTATTCTAAACTATCAGTAAAAAAGGCTCAGAGCATTTCTCTGACTTTTGTTGGGAGCGGACCCAAGGCTCGATGACTATTTAGTTAAAAAATATTGAATTCCACACAAGACCCATATTCATTAGCATTTACCCATTTTTACTTAGGAAAAGTGAAATCCTAAATAACTAGCCTCATTCCCTTTCAAAAATCATTCATAAAACCCTGAAAATACATTTATCCTAAGTTAAAGTGAAGTAATACAACAAAGATAAACTATGCTTTATTTTTTCGCTTTACTTAGAGTTAACATATATTTTTTTTCCATTTCACTACCCTTTATTCCATATTAACTTCTAAACTCTTTTATTAAATCCCTAAATTACACCTATCCCTATGTTATTAATTCCCTTATATTTAAAATAAACCCCCAAACCCTTTATTTTAATTTTAGACCAATGTTTTATATCCCATGTGCGCAAATATAAAACCCCGCCCAACTATCCCATTAGTCTAAACATATCTATATGTAAATATCCCTCCCCATGTAGTTTAAACAAGTGTTAATTACATTTGATAAAACTATATAATAATAAACCCGCACTCGTATATGAATAATTGAAACATTTCATAATGCTTTAATTTAAACATTATATCCGCCCCCTATGGCATTTAAACAATTGATAAAGGTTTATTATACCATATAATAATAAAACCTGCGCCTATGTTGAAACATTGGTTAAAGTTTTTATTAACACATATAAAACATTGCCCCACGCATATTTCATAATTTCCGAACTTTAAACTTTATTAAACCACATTTTTATAAAGTTTAAGTCATTCCTGCTGCACATATAAACACCCTGGCCCCACTCCCATTCTGGCGCACCTTTCCAACCAATCTGGGCCGTTTGCAAATGAACTCCAGATCCGATGGCAGAAATCCAGTATCGCTTAAAAAGCTTGTGCGATCACCCCCATTCCATTTCTGCGCAAAATGGGCGGTATCATGAATTTATCTCCCCTCCACGTGCCCATTTCTCATTGGATCGCGTGGGTTCAAGCCGAAACCACTTACTGCGAAAATTCCATGCGATAACCACTATGATTTTTGATCCCATGAAGCCCGAAACCACCCTTCCTGCCTGATGTGACCATCATTCATTGCAGAGTTAATGAAACCAAAAATGCCCAGTAAACATATGGAGCTGCGTTAATGTACTTTTCTAATGCGCATAAGCTCTGTGTAAGCCCCCAATTGTTAAAATGAATCCTTTTACATCGTTTTCAAGCCACTAATACTGCAAAACTCGACCAACAGTCACTGAAGCTTATTGAGGAGTTCTGCATTGCTCCAAAAGATTAACAAGGAACTGTCCAACCTATTCAAAAGACTTCAAAAACCATTTTCGAAACCCTATACCTGAAAATAACAGGTTTTTATTCCAAATCAAGCGTGTTTTCCATTTGAAAAGCATTTTTTAAAACAAATTTCATTCATAGATCCAAAAATATCAAATGAAGTCTATCAAAAAGCCTAAAAAACAAGCCAAACCCTGTCAATTTTTTTCCAGGAACCTTGATTTACTTCTGCGCGCTATTGTGAGAGAAAAATTGTGAATTTGTACAGTTTATGAACTATTTCAAGCTCTAAATCAAACCGTAATACCTCTGAAGGTATCCTAAACCTCTTTGCCCAATTTCAATAGACTTTTTAGCCCAATTCCTCAGTAAGAGACTTAGGAAACCCTTGTTTCTTGTTTAAAACCAGTCAAAATCCAATAAATCCTCTTTGACAGATCTAATTTGAAAAGAAAGCCCAAAGAAGAGACTATACTTTGCCTATTTCATTCACGAAACTTCTGCTAAAAACAAAAATACTTCTGCAAATTGTTTAAACTTGCAGAATGTAGCCAAAATGCTTAAGAAGCAGAATACAAGCAATCTTGAAGGTTCCAAAGTGCTTAAACCTACCCCTGCTATGGCTTCTAAGTCTGCCATAGTGGTGAATCTTCTTCAACCACCTGTTGTTGATGTTGAACACATCCCATGAGCTGATATTGATTATAAAATAGCAGATTTATTGTTGAATATAACCTGCTTGATATTCATAACTAGAGCTATGAGAAGTCATTAGATAATGAAGGAGAAGTCTAGATTTGGGAATCCCACTTGCTCCAATATGTTTTCCCATTAACTCACCCATGCCAGGAATTCATCAGATTATGTCAAAAATATTATATATCTGATCAAAGAGCCATAATTAATGCCAATAAAGAAGTGCTTTTCACTATTACTGCTGAATCCCTCAATCAAGTGTTACAGCTTCAACCTGACCCCCAAGAAGTCCCTTTATCTGTAGAGGCCTTAACCAAGCTGTACATTGGCCTAGATTTTCCCTAGAGATTCATGATTTTCCAGACATTCATGCCCTCGCATGTAGAAATTCCTAAACTAAATCCCCCATATTTTACTGCCAAATTCCCAAAAGGCTCAAGGCATGTGATTTCCATGCTTTATTTCATCTTGGGGTACTTTATTGATGAACACACTGACGAATCCATCCTGGGTTTCTTATCCACTTTCACCCCAGGTCAACCCCCATATGTAATCTTTGATTATGCTGGTTATATTGCAAACAATATCCATGATCAATTGATCAAACTGCCAACTGAAGGAGTGTTCAAATACACTTCCTTTCTCTTCCACATGTTTTTATATTTCCAATCAGATACATTTCTAGTTACTCTTCAAAAGTTTGACATAGAGGGAAATCCTCTATCTATCATTTTTTGGACTACATTGCTCAGGAAAGAGTGTGCAGATTTCACATATGCCGATTTTTCAGGGTTATTCCTACATCCAATGATCACAATGTTAATAAAAACAAAGAAGCCAAGGAGAAATGAAGAAATTAAGAAGATATTGCAGTTTCCAGAGCAGAATAAGGTTGGTGACTGGTACCTATATGAAAAATATACTGAGATCAGAGTATTTGGGTCAAACTTGTTACCTTACAAGTTACCCAAGCATGTTTCAATGAGGATCTTTGCCTTGGAGTATATTAGGCAGATCCTAAATTCTGATTCTTTAAATTGCATGGCAGCAAAGAAGAAAAGTCAATTCAAATTAAAGAATCAGATAGGGCCATTCATCTGCAATCACAGGGATGCAGAAAAAAAGGCAGCTAAGAAACTATTGGAATACAAATTTGAAGAATATTTTCCTTGAAATTATGATCTACAAGTGATCCTCAGTAAACTAAGGGTTAAATGTAAGTTAACCCCTTTCATTCATGAAGAAAAAATAGAAACAGAAAAATTTACAAATCAGATTGAGTGGAATGAAAATACCTTAACATATGCGGTAAACAAAAGTGATATTATTCACAGTTTGGAGACTGAAAAAAAGCCAGAAAAATCCACTAAGAGAGTAAGGGAAGAAGGTGCATATATTGCATAAATTACAACTGAAACCAAATTCAAATTAATATACAACATAAGGCCTAAGTTAAGTTCAGTTGGTAAAGACAAGATAACAATTGATGCTGAAGAAAAAAATCTCCCAGATACTAATACAAATTTGCCAGAAACAAATGCTGACACTACCATTATCAATGAACAAGCTACTGAAAAACAGAATGAAAGACATATTGACACTGATAATACAAAGCTAATAGAAAGACAACAGAGTATGGAAGCCTCTTCCTCACAGACAGCTGAGGAGAAAGATCTAGACATCAGGGAAAGGTGCAAGAAAATTAACTCCAAGAATGAAGATATAAAAGCTGAAATCTATTCTCAGTTTTTAAAACAAAAACTAGGTAACCAAAACAGATTCCTATCAGCTTTTGACTACTCAAGTAAAAAACTATAAGATATTGGATCAAATTGATTTCCATAGAAATAGCTCAAAGATGTTGTATTCCACAGTTACAACAAAAGCCATGAGTGTTTAGAAACTTGAGAACATCATCACGAATATGAAAGACCAAATGAAATTGGATAAAGCCTCATTATATGCTAAGGATCTCAGAATTAAATCCTTAGAATAATTGCTAATTAAAGTGGGATATGACCCTGCAAATGTCAATGTAGAAGAATTGTTATTAAAGAAAAAGAATGAGGACATTGCAGCCTTGAGGAAATAGCTTAAACTTCCTCCAAGTGAACATCCCCAGGCTAAAGAAATCATACAGGAACAGAATGATAAAGATGACATGATGAACATCATCTTTCAACTTACAGGACATATTAAAGAGATAGAGATTCAGATGGACAAACTTTTCCAAGAAAAGGAAACAGTAAAAATACCAGAGCCACCTATAGTTATCCCCATGTTCACTACAACTGTGCCTTCAACTCTAGCTGAAGAGTTGGCACCCAAAGTTCCACTAGCTACTACAGTGCCAGTAACTTCATCCACCACCTCATCTATTGAGTCATCCACAACAACAGTACATCCTACAGATGAGGCCAGCAAATTAGTGAAAGTAATGGAAGAAATATCTTTAAAGACAAGTGAGATTAATAGGTTGACAAAGATGATAGAAAATCTTGAGTATACAAACAAATTATCTCAAATAAATGCAAAAACACATGAGAAAAAGGCCAACAGACTAAATGAACAGCTGAAGAATCTGCAAAATGAGTTAACCTTAATAGAACAAATGTCATACATCAAAAACTACCTTTGGAACAATGTCATTGAAGCCATCCATGATGTGTGGCCTTCAATCCAGGTAATTTTTGAACAAAGAGAATTATTAATAGTAGCTCAAGCAGAAATAAAAAGACTCAAAGTGAATTGGCTGACAAACCATAGCAAGATTTAAAGCTAATCACTTTCCTCAATAGTAAAAATAGACAAGAGTTGGAAGAACTCAAGATTAATGACAGGACTGAAACTATCGTAGAAATTAGGAAAGTTATTACAAAGAAGAATCTAATGAAGCAATTGGAAGAAAAGTGTCAGAATATGAATATTGCCATAACCAGATTTATGGTCAAGTTTACAAATTTGACGCAAAAATGGCCTCGTGACATCGTGGTTATTAATGATAAATTGATGCCTCAAAATGACTATGATAAGAAGATCAGAGATTTTTCAAAGGAATAGGTAAATAAACCACAAGGAAAAGGTATTCCAACAGGAAAGGTCTTACTCCAAAATTTTTAAAAATTATTCTATTTACATCATGAGATAAGACACTTGTTTGTCATCAATCCAACTTTTTCCAGATATACTAAAGTTGATGAAAACTTCAGGAAATTAGAAAAGATACAAATTCCTAAAGATGGGGAGTGATAGTCACTCACAAATTTATTATGAAGGATAAAAATATAGACAAATGAAAGAGGGAAAAAATTGTTTGTTAATTTACAATCAAAACATATTTTTTTACAGCAGTAAACAATTTTGACTATGGTTAAAAGAATATCCGAGTTTAGAGAGTATCAACGAATAAAGAGAATCAGAAAAAGAGTATTAGACAAGGCAGATCATATTCCAAAACAAATTTAAAATATCGAAAGCCAGCAAGGAGAACACCAAGGCAGCCAACTGCATCTTATCCTCAAAGCAGTTTCTATTTATTTTGGATAGATAGAAAAGCCTGCTGATTTGTTAAGTAGTTGTCTCTATTTTATTGTAATGATATTTTTATTTCCCTTAGATAATTCCTAGAAGAATTCTAGGATATTTTGTAAAACATTATGTATAAATACTTCATCTTTAGAAGTATTTTGTGTGGAATAAATTGCTGGAGATTGCTATAGTTATATTGTTGGACTTGAAGGCTTTGTGTTTCAAATCTTGAGTAGCAGACTGGATCAAGTCAATTGGCATCATACTTCAGGATTCTTGTAATGAGGTATTTGGAGTGAAGTATTTCCTTACTTGTCATTGTTATATTTCTTTGTTACATGCATCCATTTATGTTTGTTCCAAATTTGAATGAATAACTAGGAGTATTACTACAAACTTTGTTAAGAGCACCCTATTTTTAACTAGTTATCATTTCTATATTTTCCTCTGATTTCCAGTTTATGGAACCCTTAATTTCTCCCTCTCTCGTTTGACCTCTGACTACTACTTCTTTTTTCTTGATCAAAGGATTCTTAACTGCCCTTTATCCCGATCATACCACCTCAGAAAAACAACTTTCCAAGATCTTCAAGGGTTATCTATCTTACCCTGAAAAAATTTGACCTTTTGGCCTTGATCCCAGTTCTGTTTGCTTAATTTTGACTCCTTAGCCCAATGGACAAATATATCTCCCACTATCCATACCTTCAAGTGATTTTTCCCCACCAAATCAATCAAAACCAAACCAAAGCTGCACATTCATAACTAGCCTAACATTTACAAATAAAAAAAAGTTAAATCTTGAAGAGAGAGCCTTCTCTGAACCCTAGGAAGGCTAGATCCTAGAGTTTGAAGTTGGTATGTGGTTACCTCTAGTGTTCTTTGACTAAAAACCAAAAATATCACAACTTTAGATCTACTAGAGTGATAACATGATCCACAGGTACTAAGTGATTTTCCAAGCTCTTCTAACACTTAGCACTACTCACACACCTCCATGTAGCCTTTAACTCACATGTGTTGATATGTTTTCTAAACTCAACAACATCTAATGGTGAACATGCTCCATGCAATATTCAATATTCTCCTCTTCTGTGTTGGAAATATGATGCAGAGTGTTGTCCTTGATGGCAACCCACGGAATGGAGATGAAGACATACGACTGTTGACATGTGTTGTCCTTGATGGCAATCCACCTGATGAAGTTATTCTTGACTTGATGGACTTGGTAAATGATGTAAATCTGATGTTTGTTGACAATATGATGCTGAGTGTTGTCCTTGAAAGGCAACCCACTTGATGAAGATGATGACAACTTACTTGATGAAGTTTTACTTGAGAGAATATGTTCCTGATGAAGGAAATCTGATGTATCTACAGTGTGTACAGAAGGCAATGAAGAAAGGATTTCAGCATGTGCTAGATTCTATGATGAAAAAGAGTATGTCTCCAGGTATACGCGGATTGGCCTAGGGGAAGTCGTGTATGCACGCGGAAAAGAACGTGCCAAGTCGCGTATGAGCTAAAGCGCTCAAAAAGTGCAAAACCAAGGGTATCCACCATGGTATTGACCCATGGTATTGGGTAATGATCCGCCTAATTGACCCGAGTCCGGGTAGTTTTGGGCTCATGGTATTGTTTTGGCCCATGGTATTGAAAAAGGGGCTCATGGTATTGAAAAAGGATAAACCTATATAAGGAGAACAAATTCATTGAGCATAACATGTGTGTGGGTGCAAGATGTCTGAGCTTGAATGAATACTTCTCTCTGAAGTATATCTGAATGGAAAGGGTTACACTTGAATGATAAATCTGAATGTATGATGCACCAATGATGAAGAAGGGGATCTAGATCTGAATTACTCTTGTATTTGCTAGATCTGATTATGGAAGGCTTAGATGTGTGATGAGGCGAGCATCTAGGCGAACATCTATCTGAAGCAAAAGGGTAGATCTGAACTGAATATCTGATCTGATGAAGTATGCTGCTCTGTAATGATTGAAGATCTATACACTACTTCGCCGCGGAGGAAGGGCGTATATACGCGGCTTCAGCGAAGAGAAAGCGCGTATGCGCAATAAAATATACACTGAGGTATACGCTGATTTGTGTGGACGAAAGCGCGTATATACGCGACATCAGTGAAGTGAAAGCGCGTATGCAAACTAGGGTTTGCTGAAGCAAAGGGTATGAAATATCTGATCTGTTCTGCTGTGTTTCTGCTGTCTGATCTGTGTTGTTAAGTATCTGTTGGTGATGTATGTTTGTGCTTAAAAGTTTGGAAAGGGTCCAGTCTGGAAATATGATGAAATGTGGCCTGCAAGTGGTGTTCTATTGAAGTTGTTGGATCCAGTGTGAAAATTGATGAAACGTGGTCCAAGGTGGTGCTGAAGGTTGTAGCCTTCAGTCAGGGGGTTGTAGCTCCCTTCCAGGTGAGGCTGGTAAACGAGAGCAGGGGGTCGTAGCTCCCTTCCAGGAGAGGCTGGTAAACGAGTCAGGGGGTTGGAGCTCCCTTCCAGGAGAGGCTGGTAAATGAGCGTAGGTGGGTGCCTGCGCGCTGGTAGGAGTCTGCACCAGCACATATGTTGTAAGATGTTTTCTCTATAATAAAATATTAAAGGCTGAGCAACTGCAGCGGTGGTTTTCTCCCGACTTGGGTTTCCACCTAAAAATCCTGGTGTTCATGTGTGATGCTTTGTGTGATGGTTTACTCTACTCTTACTGTTCATGTTTACTGTTTATTAAACATCTGATGAATGAATGATGGAATGATTTAAGAGAAGATCTAATAACATAATTAGATATCTGTGTATACGCGAGTTTCATAAAGGGTATCCGCGTATATACGCTAGTTGGCTTCAGCAAAGTAGCGTATGGGTTTTAAAGGAATGAAAAATTAAAAGTTTTGAATATGCAGAAAATATTGATTCACCCCCCCCTCTCAGTATTTTTCCCAACAATTGGTTTCAGAGCAGGTCCTTCTGCAGAAGCTTGATCGCTTGAAGGAGATCCGTCACAATGGGAAGTGTACAAACAAAAAACCTTCTGAATCTTGGTGCAAAAGTATGGGCATTCGTGAAAGAATGTGAAAAAGAAAAGGGTACTTATGAGGATTCTCTAGAAGACAATGATCTTCTTGAAGAAAACATTCAACTCAAAGTAAGCCTAGAAGAAAAGAACATAATCATAGAGACTCTTAAAAATCAGCATGAAGCAAGAGAAAAACGCATGGAGGAATTAGAATGTGAAGTAGTAAGTCTAAGGAAGGATAATGAGAAAGTGAATTCTCTCAATCTCAGATTTGCTAAAGGTTCAGAAACCTTAGATGAGATTATCAAGGTACAACGGTCTCCTCTTATAAAAACAGGTCTTGGATATACTGGGGAATCTTCCCAGACATCAGCATCAAATTCTCTAAAAGCAGCCACAGCTGGTTCGCTACATTCAGCCACTCAGCAGGGGAACAAAGGATCTTTACAAGTAAAGCATGATCGCCTCAATTCAAGAAACACTAACAGGGAGATCTTTCAAAATGGCTACAACCAACAGGTAAATTCTAATAGAAGATTTCATGATCACAGAAATTTCTACTTCAATGGAAAATGTTTCTCATGTCACAATTTTGGTCATAAAGCTGTTCAATGTGTTGCATATAAAACCATCATGACAAGAGAAGCAAGAAAGATAAGGATGAATGTCGAACCAAAGAAGGACACCTATAACAACTTCTCTCCTCTTCAAAACGAAGTTGAATGTACTTTTTGCAATAACTTTGGTCATGAAGAATCTGAATGCAGGAGCAAGGTCCAGCCAAAAGAACATGTTCCCTCAAGCTCTAAAGTATGGAAAGAGAAAGAAATACCGGTTGAAAATTGTGGGATAGCATTATTTGCGGAAGGTGAAGAAAATCAATGGTACATTGATAGTGGATGCTCAAGACACATGACGGGTGACAAAAGCAAACTTCATACTTATAATGCTCTGGAAAAGGAAAAGAAAGTTACTTTTGGAAATGATACTCCTGCTGTAATCAAAGGAAAAGGGGCACTATTTCTAAAAGAAAAGGTGAAGGCTAAAGATGTCATGTATGTGGATGGATTAAGACATAACCTTTTGAGTGTTAGTCAAATGTGTGATCAAGGAGCAGAAGTGGTCTTCAGTTCCAAAGAATGTGTGGTTCGTGATCTTGATACAGGTAAAATCATTATAAAAGGAAAAATAAATCCAAGCAACCTGTATGTACTAAACGACATAGATCAATGTTACTTGAGCAAGTCTTTAGAAAATTGGCTATGGCATAGAAGGCTGGGGCATCTGAGTTTCTCTCAAATCAACAAAGCAAGCAGATTTCAAGCTGTTCGTGATCTTCCCAAGATCAATCTTCCAGAAAGTACCATATGCAAATCTTGTCAATTTGGTAAGCAGACCAGAGTTCGATTTAATGCCAAAGAAGGATCATCAAGTAAGCCTCTTGAGCTCATTCATACTGAAATCTGTGGACCTATGAGGAAAAAGTCATTACGTGGGGAAGAATACTATATCCTATTTATTGATGACTACTCCAGAATGTGTGAGATCGCGTTTATTAAACACAAAGATGAAGCTTTTGGAAAATTTCAGAATTTCAAAGCTCTGGTAGAAAATGAATTGGATTTAAAAATCAAGTGTCTTAGATCTGATCGAGGTGGAGAATATTCATCAAATGAATTCTTTGAATTTTGTGAACAACATGGCATTAAAAGACAATTCTCTGTAGCAGGCACTCCACAACAAAATGGTGTAGCAGAAAGAATGAATAGAATAATTGTTCAAATGGCTAGAGCTATGATGGCTGACTCTAATGTTCCTGACATGTTCTGGAGTGAAGCAGCACGTACAGCAGTTAACATTCTCAACTAGGCTTATGTTCGGGTAAATAGTGACAAAACTCCATATGAACTTTGGTATGGTAATTCTCCCACTGTAAAGCATTTTAAAGTTTTTGGAAGTAGATGCTTTATCAAAAATAATGATGAAAAGCTTGGCAAGTTTGAACCTAGATCAGATGAAGGGATACTTCTTGGTTACTCATCTTCAAGCAAAGCATTCACATGTTACAATAAGAGGCTTCAAAAGGTTGTTGAATGTATTAATGTTGTTATTGATGAGTCTCCTGCAGCTCCTAAAGAAGAAAAACAAACAACAAAAGAAGATGATAGCGACATATGGCCTTCTACATCAGATGGAAATGATATAGGCAGTGAATCCAATGAAGAACCTGAAAATGATCTATCTGAAAAAGCTCCTTCTAGATATGTTCAAAAGAATCATCCTGAATCTCAAATTTTGGGAGACAAGGAATCAGGTGTATGAACAAGAAGAACTCTTGCGGGATCTTCTAGTAATTTGGCACTTCTATCCACAATTGAACCACACAATGTCAATGAAGCTAGCAAATATGAATGTTGGAATAATGCCATGGATGAAGAGCTTGAGCAAATTGAAAAGAATGACACTTGGGATTTGGTACCAAGACCACATGATAAAAATGTCATTGGAACTAAATGGATCTTCAAGAACAAGTTAAATGAGAATGGGGATGTAGTAAGGAACAAAGCTAGATTAGTTTGCAAGGGGTATACTCAACAAGAAGGTATAGACTTTGAAGAAACTTTTGCTCCTGTTGCTAGACTTGAAGCAATAAGAATGTTTCTTGCTTTTTCAAGTCATCAACAAATCAAAGTTTATCAAATGGATGTTAAATCTGCTTTTCTTAATGGTGATCTAGAAGAAGAAGTATATATAGAACAACTGGAAGGATTCATTTTGGGAAATGATGCAAATCTTGTTTGTAGACTTAAAAAGGCTCTATATGGTCTCAAACAAGCTCCAAGGGCTTGGTATTATCGTCTTGACAAATATCTTCATCAACAAGGATTTTCAAAGGGGTCTGCTGATAGCAACTTATACACAAAGTTGAAAATGATAAACTATTGATTGTGGTTGTATATGTTGATGATATCATTTTTGGGAGTAACGAAGAATCTATGAGTCAAAAATTTGCTTCTGTCATGCAACAAGAATTTGAAATGTCTTTACTTGGGGAACTAACATTCTTTCTTGGCTTGCAAGTGCATCAATCTGCAGATGGTATATTTCTATCACAAGCAAAATATCTTAAGCAAATTCTGAAGAAGTATGGCATGGAAGAATGCAAACCTGTAAGTACACCAATGATAACCGGATGCAATCTCAGTTCTCATGATGAGTCTCCCACGGTGAATCAACCAGAATACAGATCAATGATAGGAAGTCTACTTTATCTCACTAGGACTAGACCGGACATTATGCATGCAGTTGGGATTGTTGGACGATTCCAAGCTAATCCAAAAGAGTCTCACCTTCAGGCTGTCAAAAGAATATTCAAATATCTACAAGGAACTCAAGACTTTGGTCTATGGTATCCAAAGAATGCTGATCTTACTCTTCATGCTTACATTGATGCAGATTGGGCTGGAAGTGTTGATGATCGGAAAAGCACTAGTGGTGGTGCATTCTATATGGGACCCCGGTTAGTATCTTGGTTCAGCAAGAAGCAAAATTCTATTGCCTTATCTACAGCAGAAGCAGAATATGTGGCTGCCGCATCTTGTTGCACTCAACTCCTTTGGATGATGCAAACTTTACAAGATTTTCAAATCAAGTGTACACCTCCTATCCCCATTATGTGTGACAATACAAGTGCCATCAGTATTTCAAAGAATCCTGTTATGCATTCGAAGACCAAGCACATTCCCATCAAGTATCATTTCTTACGTGAACAAGTGCTTGAACAAACGGTGAAGTTGGAGTATGTTCCCTCCAAAGAACAAGTTGCTGATATCTTTACCAAACCTCTGCCCAGGGAAGCGTTCGAGTATCTAAGACAGAAGCTGGGAGTGTTCTCTGCCAGTCAAAAGAACAAATCTGCATAATTTTTAGAAGATGGTAGTGGATACGTGGGTTTCCTGAAACACAGTCGCGTATATACGCGAGTTCCTGCACAGAAAACCACGTATGGTTGGTTGCTGACAATTTTTGGTTGGTTCAGCTCTCTTCAACACAGCTGCTGTGCTGTTTGGTATCTCTGATATTGTTTGGTATCTCTGGTGGTGTTCCAGTTCTCATAAATCTGTTTCTAATGCTTTGATGAAGATGCCTTGATGATTTGTTGGTGAAAGTGTTCAGGATGCACAAACTAAGTGGGAGCCTTAGTCATATGAAAAGGATGCATGGATGCACAACTTCAGGGGGAGCATTAGTTTTGCTGAGTATAATGCATTGCTAGCATTATGGTGGTTCTGATATTTGATCTCTCTTGAGGTCTTTTTGGTATTGATTATGAAAAGTCATATTTGTATTTTGATGAAAAGGTCTGATAGAGACCCATGATGTAAAATTGTAATATTCAGTCATGTAAGGACTTGTCAAATTTGTAAACCCACTTGGTTGGGTAGCTGAAAACCCACTTGGTTGGGTACTTGAGTCTTATATGTAAATCCTCTTGGTTGGATATTTGATGTACGTATGAGTCTTTGGTGATAGGAAGTTCATAGAGTCATGTACTTCATTGACAAATATGTTTGAAGATTCAGCATGAACTCAGGGGGAGCTTGGCCACTTCAACACATATCAGATCTGCAGAATGTTTCTTCCACATGAGGAGAAAAGGGGGAGAGTGTTGGTTTTTGATCCGCCCTTTGCCCTTGATGTCAAAGGGGGAGAGTGACATGGTGTTTTAATGAAGAGAAGATAATGATGTCAAATATTTGGGAGAGTGACATATTTGGGAGAGTGACATGGTACCTATCTGTTGTGGTAACCAAACACCATCGTGGTTGCCATCAAGTCCAAAGGGGGAGATTGTTGGAAATATAATGCAGAGTGTTGTCCTTGATGGCAACCCACTAAATGAAGATGAAGACATGTGACTGATGACATGTGTTGTCCTTGATGGCAATCCACCTGATGAAGTTATGCTTGACTTGATGGACTTAGTAAATGATGTAAATCTGATGTGATATAATGTTTGTTGACAATATGATGCTGAGTGTTGTCCTTGAAAGGCAACCCATCTGATGAAGATGATGACAAATTACTTGATGAAGTTGTGCTTGATAGAATATGTTCTTGATGAAGGAAATCTGATGTATCTACAGTGAGTACAGAAGGCAATGAAGAAAGGATTTCAGCCTGTGCTAGATTCTATGATGAAAAAGAGTATGTCTCTAGGTATACGCGGATTGGCCTAGGGGAAGTCGCGTATGCACGCGGAAAAGAACGTGCCAAGTCGCGTATGGGCTAAAGCGCTCAAAAAGTTCAAAACCAAGGGTAACCACCATGGTATTGACCCATTGTATTGGGTAATGATCCGCCTAATTGACCCCGTCCAGGTAGTTTTGGGCTCATGGTATTGTTTTGGCCCATGGTATTGAAAAAGGGGCTCATGGTATTGAAAAAAGGATAAACCTATATAAGGAGAAGAAATTCATTGTGCAAATCATGTGTGTGGGTGCAAGATGTCTGAGCTTGAATGAATACTTCTCTCTGAAGTATATCTGAATGGAAAGGGTTACACTTGAATGATAAATTTGAATGTATGATGCACCAATGATGAAGAAGGGGATCTAGATCTGAATTGCTCTTGTATTTGCTAGATCTGATTATGGAAGGCTTAGATTTGTGATGAGGCGAGCATCTAGGCGAACATCTGTCTGAAGCAAAAGGGTAGATCTGAACTGAATATCTGATCTGATGAAGTATGCTGCTCTGTAATGATTGAAGATCTATACGCTACTTCGCCGCGGAGGAAGCGCGTATATACGCGGCTTCGGCGAAGAGAAAGCGCGTATGCGCAATAAAATATACACTGAGGTATACGCTGGTTTGTGTGGACGGAAGTGCGTATATACGCGACATCAGTGAAGGGAAAGCGCGTATGCAAACTAGGGCTTGCTGAAGCAAGGGGTATGAAATATCTGATCTATTCTGCTGTCTTTCTGCTATCTGATATGTGTTGATATGTATCTGTTGGTGATGTATGTTTGTGCTTAAAAGTATGGAAAGGGTCCAGTGTGAAAATATGATGAAAGGTGGCCTGCAAGTGTTGTTCTATTGAAGTTGTTGGATCCAGTGTGAAAATTGATGAAACGTGGTCCAAGGTGGTGCTGAGGGTTGTAGCCTTCAGTCAGGGGGTTGTAGCTCCCTTCCAGGTGAGGCTGGTAAACGAGATCGGGGGGTCGTAGCTCCCTTCCAGGAGAGGCTGGTAAACGAGTCAGGGGGTCGTAGCTCCCTTCCGGGAGAGGCTGGTAAACGAGCGCAGGTGGGTGCCTGCGTGCTGGTCAAGTCTGCGCCAGCACATATGTTGTAAGATGTTTTCTCTATAATAAAATATTGAAGGCTGAGCAACTGCAACGGTGGTTTTCTCCCGACTTGGGTTTCCACCTAAAAATCCTGGTGTTCATGTGTGATGCTTTGTGTGATGGTTTACTCTGCTCTTACTGTTCATGTTTATTGTTTATTAAACATCTGATGAATGAATGATGGAATGATTTAAGAGAAGATCTAATAACATAATTAGATATCTGTGTATACGCGAGTTTCATAAAGGGTATCCGCGTATATATGCTAGTTGGCTTCAGCAAAGTAGCGTATGGGTTTTAAAGGAATGAAAAATTAAAAGTTTTGAATATGCAGAAAATACTGATTCACCCCCCCTCTCAGTATTTTTCCTAACATTCTGCTCTACTCAGAGACACACTGGATTGATTGCCAATACTGGTCAAACATCTATTGGGGGAGGCAATCCACATAATATTCAATATTCTACCCCTATGATCTATATTGGTTTCCAAACTCGACAAGCCTCTAGTGGTAGATATACTCCGAATAATCCCATTGATCACTACGAATCCCAATAGTTTTTTGTCGACAATAATATCACCACTTATCCCAGGCTCAAGAAGTCCCATACCTGCCTATCCCAAAGACATTATATAACACACAAGCTTAGATAATCTGATACTTTCCTGTCCCAACATATTACACAACACATAGCCCAAACAATCCCATACCTTCCAGTCCCAACACATTACACAACACAAAGGCCTAGTCAGGACCATACTTGCATGTCCCAAGACATTATTCAACACTTACACATATACACATTATACAACACATATTTGTATACTTTGTACAAAACATTACAAAAACCTACAGGACACACTGTCTCTACTCATCACTTCTCCTAGACTCAAGAAACCCCCAATCTCCAATGGTATACCTTTCCCCAATAACCATTCATAATCAACATTTCATTATCATAAAATAAACATGTGTATGAAATTCATAATCACATGACAATAAATTAAATAACAACAATAATTTCCTCTTGCTTGATCGATTCCCCATATAACTCGGAATCTTAAACATGCCATCCAAGCCTACATTAAATTAATCAGTATGATATATCATTCTTTCATAAGAATGATCCCTAACAAGCCCCTATCACATACAATGACATTTCATATATTAATTTAATAGTTAATGAGTCCATAATTATAATGCATATTCATGTATGTCCACGTTATCGAAGTTTAGGAAACTCCTTGCAACTATGCAAGCATGCATAGAAGTGAAACAATAGTTTCCAATGTGGCATGAGGAATTTTTTTTACCCAATTCCTTCCTTTTTTCTTCTTACCTTTCTCACCTTGTTGTTATCACTAGTGCTTTCAACATTTATTTTTTTACTAATGTGATTTTCATAGTTAATTTCCAACCCTGTTGTAATCCCTTATTATTTTTGTCCCACTCAGGAGAAATGCTTTAACGTATTCAAACGATGGCCTTTTTTGGCCATCTATCTCACTGTAGCCTTCCTCATATTTTTTTTTTCATGGCTCTTTATTTATATGTAATGCCTTACCGAGGTTGCATGTTTTTTTTGGTCCTACTCAACTCTTTTGTAGCGATTTATGGATTTATTTCCACACCCAACCAATTTCCCCAAGCCCCCACCAAAGTATGAAAATGAAAGGAAAAAAACAAAAGGAAAGAGAGAATCAATAAAAGGAAAAAGAGATTAATGAAAAAATTCATAAAATTTCAAATCATAATAGCATGGTCATGGATGTAGTCAACAATCAAGTAGAAATCAAAATATAAATCTAAACATGATGCACATGGTACATGAAACATTCAATAACCATAGCAAATCAATCCCCGTGTGTTATGGTATTCCTTATGTCCTTCACCCATATACATACACACACACACACACACACACACACACACACACACACATATATATAGATATATATATATATATATATAAATATATAAAATCAGACCAAGTATTTTCCATGGTTTATGGCGGTGTGAAAATTCCAACACCCCTCAAAATAGTTTATAGAGGGACTTTACAACATATATTTATACATATTGTGGAGCTTGAAGGGGTGCTCCATCATCTCCTCAAACATTACATGCTTCTATTTCATGCACATAAATCTTACATGATCTCTTCTACTTATTTTTTTGTTAGATAGGAAAATCTCTTTCCAAGCGGCTCCCCTCCATAATGTTAATAGGGAAATGGATTATTTTATTTTTCAGCCTTGCGAGGCCTCTTTTTGGCCTTGTCAACATGGATTTTTTATATCTTAAGAGGTTAATGCATGTTGCAACATCCCTTGTATGCATGACAATTTCTATATCAACATTGGTCTTAGTCTTGCCTGCTTTTTTTACCTCTTGGGGATACTTCTATGTTTTGCCTTATAATTCTTCAATTTAGCAAGAGGTTCCCCTCCATTTTTCATCATGGACTCCCCTATCCATGCCCTTTTCTTCCTATTGCAACCAAGCTTTCTTATCTTATTTTTTGTCACACACACACACACACACACACACACACACACACACACAATTTTTGGACTAAAATAACATAAACAAAGCAATTTAGTTTTCCATGTTAGTGCGAAGAGTTTTAAATTGTAGTTGTGCACACATCCCAAATTTAATATTAGCCAGATATTCCCAAACAAAAAATATAAATAAACGTATATATTTATATCAACATGTCTTCCAAATACCAAAAGTATAAATCTTTCAAGATTTAGAAATTGCCCCCTTCTATGAGCATTATCTGATTTTTAAAATCATCCTCTTTGTTAAGGCCAATAGTGGCAATTAAATTCAACCATTTTGCTAAGGCCAACAATAGTAAATTAAATTTAGCCTCTTCACTAAGGACATCAAACAATTCCTTTGAAATCGGTTAGAAAAAAGTATAACACTTCAACGTATGTTATTTTTAAATTCACAATTATAAAATAATCATGTAATATAAAGTCTATAATCAACATACAACCATCACACACAGTGTTACAACCAACACCCACTTCAAATCATCATAAAACACCTTAATCTATAATCGAGTCACAAAACCCTTTATCTCTAAACATTAGCATAAGACCTTTTCTCTTGAACCCATCTAGTTCAAGTGGTGAGCATAGATGTAAGTTTTAAGACAATATTTAAACCAATTTCTAGGAAATTTGTCTTAACTTGAGACCAAATTTTTTTTTTGTATTGTCTTAAATATTTTGTTTAAGCGGGTTTCTCAAATTAAATTGTCTTAAAATATTGTCTCTATAAAGATAATATATAACAAACACATTTTTTTCTCTCTAGAGACAATTTCATTTTCGTCTCTCCAGAGACAATTTCAGTTTTGCCTCTCTGGAGACAATAGTTGGGATCAAAGACATATTGTCTTTAAAGAGACAATGTCTTTGATCCTAATTATTGTCTCTCTAGAGACAATAAAAAATTGCATTCAAAGATAATAAAACAACATTTTTTCTCTTTAGAGACAATATAAAATAATGAATCTAGAAAATATCTCACCATTGAAATAAACCAATATTAAAAGTACATAATTAAAAATAAACTACAATATTATTGTTTAATTCATATTAGGACACAGTGGAATCGAACCACCGACCTCCTCCTTATAAATTAGGTGCTCTTCCACTGGGATAGCACCCTTTAAAGATTTATGTGAGAGCTATGGTAGTTGTTGAAATTGGATACATAGGCATTGATTTTAAACTAGCATTTGCACCAAGAGGTGCAAAGACATAGCGATAGTGTGTTTTGGTTTTTTGTACCCTTCAAATATATACATAATAACATTTGAAATATAAAGGTTTCTAATGTCTCACTGGAGGTCAGGGATCGAATGGTCGAAGAGGCTCGAAGTTCAGGTGTCTCTTTAAAGATCTAGTGTGCCTAATGTATTTCCTTGGTAAATTTCCACACCTTTTTCTCAACTCAAGCTCAACCATGCCTTGGTCCCTCAAAGGTGCCATGGATATCATGAGTTATTTCAAGTGGCTCTTAATTTACTAGATGCCCCACTTCCATACATGCAGCAATCCCTGAAATCATACTTTTCAGTAGAGTATGAGTTTTAGCTAAATATGAAAGTTAAGTAATGTGAAGGAATTATTAGGACACGTATATACAAGAAATATAAGGAAAATGAGTGTATATATGAGGGCATTCGATGAAATCCTGTAGGACTATTATATAAACTTACAATCTATCTTAAAAACCCACTTCCATTCCAAGATTGACATTAAAAAATTCAGTGTTCTTCTACAAGCACTATCCACATTGGTAGATGCAACCACATGGGTCACAATAGGATTCCCTGTTTTTGATACCGTTGCACCGGTGAGCCTTGCAAGACTATTAAGGTTCTCTTGCACTAAAAATGAGACTTTTTGTGGACGTATAACACATAATTTTAATTAGCAGGTAGATTTGAAGTTAAAAATACATGCTTTAAAGGTGAACACATGCAATACCTTTTGAGAAGAATCCAATTCAGAACCACAAAGAACCCATTTGCATGGTTGTCCTAGTGGCCATGTCCAAGCCTGACTTTCTTTGAAACCTTCCTCAACTTGCTATATACCCGGGATTTTGTCTCCTCTGAAATTTTTGAATGGGTGAAAAGACAGTAAGTGAAATCCAATATAGAATTGAGGTTTAAAAATCAAATGCATAACTTAAAACTAGGTCTACAATATAACCTAGCCAGTGTTCCCTTATCTACAAAGTGTTGTCCCATCCTTGATAGGGAACTGTTGTGCTTTGAGCTTTTGGATGATCTCCTTTCATTTGGAAACTTGCGTTATGAATGAGCAGGGAAGATCATTTCAAATTATCCTGCAAAAAAAATGGTAAACAAAAGTTGACAAACCCCTCTCAATTTTCGTCTATAATACCTAAAATTTTTTCTTCAAGAGGACTTAAGAGACAAGGCTTTAAACTCTTATGACATCCCATCTTCATTTTGGAGTAGAAAAGCCACATGGGACAAGAAATATCCTGCGACACTTTGTGAAACAACAACCTAGAGCAACCCTCTTGAGTCCACATATAGTGAATATGGTTTTGGTACCTCTTGCTACCTCTCCTTCCAAATTCATTACAAAATCATCCTTGAAATAGACATATGGCACCCTGAATTCATCCAATTTTAATAGATTATAAAACCAAGCTAAATTTCAAGGAATGCATTAAACACAAGCAACATGGACTATGTAAACAATAATCATTCTAAAGGGTATTCTCGAATGATTTCTCTATATTAAAATTCAAATACAAGGATAATTTAAATAGGATATAAATCCATTCTAAATTTGAAAGAAAGCATTAAACATAAACAACATAGATTATGTAAAAAATAATTATTCTAAAGTGTATGCTAGAATTTATTTCCTGTGTTAAAATTTAATAGTAAGAATGAACTGAACAGTCACAAAGAAAAAATTGCAAAAACAAATGGAATTTTATTTTGTAATTGCATACCATTCAGCATAAAGCTTACGCACATGTATAACATTTGATGGAATTTCTTTTTCCTTTGTTACATAAATCCGATTTTTGTAATGCATCATCTACCCTACAGTCTCGAGCATGCATTATTACTTAACAAATTGGAAAAATAAACAATTTCAAGCATATCCAAACTAGCAAAAAAATTCAATATAAAATCACCTCTGAGTTGCTAGAAGCTCGACAAAAAGAACGGAAGAAGTCATCATTTGATGTACTAGGTTCATTTATACACTAATTTCGAGGGATCTGTGGGTACAACTCAGAAATTCCAGCCTGTGTAGTTGGCTCAAGACTACCACCATTGTTAATAGTTTGGATATCATGCTTATGATTTGGTGTTAGGTCAACAGAAGAGCCTTTCATGTCACTATTTTGAATAGTTTTGTGAAGTTCCACAGGATACTGGTGATGCTTGTCTATTAATTCAGTATCAATTTGCATTATGGGAATTTTGAGGTCTAAAATGGGCCTCCTAAGGAAATAATAAAATAATAGATAAACTAAAAAAATAATATTTATGAATTTGAAATTCACTTTTGCACCAAAATCCATGTAACCATGGTTAAATTCAATTCAAAAGTTGTACCAAAATAAAATTAATAAAAAATTGTATTGATGTGACTATAAATAAGAATGATTTTTTTAAGAAAAAATCATTATCATTGAACAACTAATGTATTTTTCCTTTGTACTTAAATATTTTAAAATAAAATATAAATATAAATTTATAAGTTCTTAATTATATAATATACTATTAATTAAAATTTATATTATTTAAACTATATAATAACATGTAATTAATATATTGTATAAAAATAATATGATATAATATAATATATGTAATAGATTGTTTTATGTATTATTTTATGTATGAATTTTATATTACATATTGAATTGATTTGATTTATAACATAAGAAGAAATAATATATAATATAAACAGAAATATAATATATATTCTATAAAATTTAGATTATTTTTCATAATATTATATATACTAATATATAATATTAATATAATCATAATAAAATGAATTTAGTTGTATTTAAAATTAAAGAAAAAAAAATATTGAAATAAATTTAATTGATATTTATAAGTATAATATAAGATTTGTATACAATGAAATTTATATTTTTTTTTACCCCAAACTATGTTGAACCTAATATACATTTTTTTACCATAAAAAACTAATATACCTTTTTTCATCATACGAAACTAAAATTCCTTTTTTCTTTAATTTTAATATGTTTATATTGTTATTAATATTATAATAATAATATTTATAGATTTGATTTATCCTAAAATGACAAGGTTACATTTTTATTTATTTTTATTTCATATGTATAATATATATGTATAGATATTAACTTATAATTAATTTGAAATTGTAACTTTAAATAAAACAAGATGAATACATAATTTAAAAACAAATATATAAAAATATAAAAATATAATTTATTGATTGAAAAGTGTGTAAATACGTGAAGGTAGTATAGGGATATGCATGTTGCTTTCAAAAATATGAAATGACAATAATAATATTTTATTCAAAAAGTGTGAAATGACATTTATTATGAGTACTTTACTTTATGTCTTTAAAAGTACTTAGAGCATCACCATGGTTAACCATGAGTTTTTATCCAACATTGAGAATGCGGCAAGTAAGTACCTTTAACTCAAGCAATGCCACTTCAACCATTAGGGATGATGTCATCCCCTAAAATGTGATTGGTTCTCATAAAGTGAATTTTGATCGTACATTTTCCTTAGGAGGCCCATTTTAGACCTCAAAATTCCCCTAATGGGACTTCACTTATGCATAATTGTTTTTCATAGTTTTATCAGTAGGTAAGCCCAACATGGCACTAAATATATTAGTTGCTGTGAAAATCATCTCCTAGTCAGCATCCTTGGGATTTATCTTGTTGATTTCACAACCAACAATAGTACCACTGACACGAGAAAGCATTTATCTGATCACTTTTATCTTTGGAATTCATTTGGGTCTCCCTTTTGCAAGCTCTTTGTACATCCTTTGTTCCTCATGTAGACTTGGGCCCCTCTTTCTATGTGTATTTCTTCCAAAAAGGTTAGATGGAATCTCATAGCCTAATGTCTAGATATAACCCCTTTCAAAGACAACCCACTTTTGTAGTATATATCTGGATGCAATCTTTCTAAATCAATACAAATCAACCAGTTCCTGTGAAGAAATACATCTCCTCAAGCTACTCATCACACATTGATGAGTCATTAGCTAAATATATGAATTTGGTTTATTTAAATGAGTTTTGTTGTATGAAATTAGTAAATACACGGAGGGCAGTGCATGGCTACAGAAAGGATCAATACCAATGGCTTATGTAATCAATGATGTCATAGCTATAACTACCATTCCTCAATTCCAATGCTTTAATAAGAGTGTTGTAAGTCAACCATCAACATGTTCAAGGATCCATACAACATCACTTCAAAAAATCAATGAATTAGGCAAATGCAAAAACTGTGGGGTTCTTAGTGCACAAGCAATGAACACATTGAACATTATATGGGCACAATACTAATTCACCAACCCAAAAAAATCATCACTTACAGTATCAATTGACTAATCAGTGAACAAATCAATCGAAATAAGTGGTGTAGCTTCAAAAGCATCGATTCAGTTAAATATGGAATCAATCCTAATGCTTAGGGAAATAATAGCAACATTTAAGGAAGAATTCATGTGATTGGTAGTGTGCGTGCTCTCACAACAATTAAATGCAACATAAAAAACAGAATTCACGCAAGAAACCCAAATTTGAAAAACCAGCATTTGATGGCTTCTATTCATGCTCGGGTATATACACTCTCCATCCGAGATTTCATGTATTCTTACTCACTAGAAATATTTTTCAAACAATAGCCTTGAGTCTTTGACTGGGAGACAATCCTTGTTCACCATGGGAAGGCCCCATTTTTTTTCCCAAGCTTCATTTTTTCAATCTCCTGGGTTTTTATTATATCAAACATGGATCCTATATTATAGAGCTGACTTAAAATGGAAACCATCAAATGGTTTGTTTCGTCTTCCTTTGGCCTTTGGTATTCAAGGTGGCCATTGACTTCACACTTTTTCAAGAATTTACCTTTTTTCTAAGCTTAGAGTTATTCAGATCCATTTCAGACAAGATATGGAAAACAAAGGCATTATGTTTATCGATAATTTATATGTCATCTACCAATGAATGTACAAAATCAATTTGAAAACCACTCTGGAAACCATTTCAAAGAACCCATTTCAACCATAGAAGACGACCTTCAAAGGCATAAATACTAGAAATCCATTCATGGGAAGGCTTATGTAGACATAGAGCATATTCGAAGGCATGCAATCATGGTTGAAAAATCTTCCCAACCAGAAAACACAGCTAAGAATAAAACATGTATGACTTGCTCTTAAAAGGAAAACATGCACATTACATTCATTTAATCTAAAATATAAAAGAATTATGATACAAATTTCCTTTAAATTTAATGAATTTAAAGACAAATTTAAATGGTATTTTATGGAAATAGGATTCATTCAATTCGGCAGAATTTAATTGTCAAGTTTGAATAAATTTATTCGTCATCCCCTTTAATTCAAAAAATTTTGAGCATAACAACTGAAAGAAGTCAAACATGATGAATCAATTCACCTATCCTGTTAAAAGTGAAATTCACTACCTCGACAATTTGTGTTAAGGACTGAACGCATTCGAGAGGATGTAGTTTGGGTAGCATAGTCCGACATGGAGACACCCTCTTGACACATTTAGTCAACCTAAGTGCTCTGTTTGGAGGGCTTGGCCATTATTTCTGTGTAATATTTTAAGCTAAATATTTGCACCATAATTAGCACCTTTATCATGCTTTCTATCTACTATTCTACACGGAAGATATAAAATTTCCTTCAGAGGTTTCATTTGCTTGATTTGAAGAATTTTCTATACATGGATTGTTTCCTTGAGATAGGTAACATACATCATTTGGATGGTCTTTTGGCTACTTTTCTAGTGCTATTTTAGACTGGCTCAAAGAACCTTTCTTAATGCCTTTAATGTCCTGTAATCACCTTATAATTTCTTGTTGATCTATCAAATTGGGAAACTAATGGTTGACAGAACTCCATATTGCACTAGACAACAGAATGGTGAAATTATGGGTTTGTCCATATCCACACCCCCTCCCCAACTGCAAGGAGGCTAACCAATATTATCGAGACCAGTTTGCAGGTATTTATTCATACATCAGGACACACATTCTCAGAGCGTTAGAGAGATCACCTCCTAATGGACTTAGGGTAGACCACCTCCTGCCCATCAAGCTACCTCCCAACCTAACAGTACCAAGTAGAGATCCATTGATAGTTTCCTTCCTTTGACCTCAAATGCTAAAATTATTCCTTAGTTGTACATTCCCCCCAAGATCATACAACTAGAACGCCTGATGGCTTCAAAATTTAGAGGAATCCAATAGTAAGCCAATCCTTGTTCATCGCCCTTGTAGTCAGCCATTAGAGTAAATATAATTTGTAATCATCAACCTCATTGTCTGATCTCTCTCTCCCTCTTGAGAGGCTCTTGAGTTGTCCAAACTTACTTAGTGTTTTGTATCACCATACCTTTGTCATATTTTTATACATATGTTTTGATGTTATGTAGGTTTCTTTATCTATCTTATTTTTTACATTTCTATGAGTTGTGCTTGCACTCCCACATTATTTTACTTTTCATTCCCTCTTACCTACTATTGTGTTCATTCGTCAGACATTAATATAGTTATCTTATCTTATGATTTCAAAAAGAGGGACCTCCAGCAGAGGTGAGGGTGTAGAATTAGTGTCTGTCCCAATTGTTGGTTCACAAAAATCAGCAAACACAGATTCAGATCAGCCATTGTCTAATACACCCATAGAGAGAGTTTTACCTTATAGGACAGCTAGGTAGGCATAGCATAAACAACTTTCCAAAAAAATGTGCTTAAAATTCCTTCTGAAATATTCTTGTCAGGGAATGTCTAAAGGTGTTTAAGTTTGTAAGTTAAGGACTTGACGACAATGATGGACCTAAATTTTTTATTACCAAATTGTAAAGGATGTACCAAAGAAGCTTAAAAATCCTTTGACTAGACAAATGAGCTGTAATAAAAGGTAGATATGTTGAAATAAGAGGTCGTAAATGCTAGAAATCCAACTAATAGGTTTTTGAAATCTCAACAATATGATGCTAAGAAATATGGGGTTCAAGAGTAAATGAATGATATGAATATGGGCAAACTTGTTAATGTTATGCAAGCTCCCTCATCAGTATTAAAATGTGTTTAAGGATCGTCATTTAACCATTTCTGAAGGGGTAAAATTGTCAAGTTTAATGTGTCTTTGATGAGGTAATTATGATTTAATTAGGTTTTTAAAACTCATAAATAGAAAATTAAATGGATAAAAAAAACTCACAGAAATCATAAAACATAATGGATGATGATGTAGGTCACCCCTCCTTGACTGCATCTCCATGGACCTACTTTAACTAGCTAGGCCTTTTTGGGATTATGAGTAAAATTTCTATATTTTTTGACTATTTAATTAGCTTTATAACACCCAAATACCCCAAAAATAACTATTCAATCACTGAATTTGGTTCGCAGCTCCTCTAGGCTTGACCTCCATCCCCGGTGGCCATGGGCTTGTTTGATATACAAAGTGACAAATCACCTTCGAATGTGACCCAATGCCTCTATAAACTATACCACTATGTTTGGAGCATCAAATAAATAAAAAATGGACTATGCACTCACTAAAAACAACCTTCAATAGATCTGGACATGGCCTTCCCTCCTCGTGGCCATTGGCTTCAAAATTCTTCAACGTGCCAAAAACACCTGTAGATGAGCTCAATTGCCTATGAAAGTTGTTCCAATGTATTCATAGCATTTCAATCTACTAATAATGACTATCCTTTTGAAAAAATTGGTCACAAATTGACTAAGATAAGCCTAATTAAATTTTCCCCTAGATTTTGCCTCTAAATCTGGAAAACTGCGAGTTAGCTCCACCAAATTTGGCACTTCTGCCGAAATTGGGGAATCTTCTAAAAATCCACCAATTTAATTGTAGATTAATTAAGGCTTTAACTGTGCTTAACTTTTGATTAAGTGCGTACTAATCCGCACTTAACTGGGCATTCAACCAAGGTCATATGGTGAGGTCTCATGCGAAGGAGGGTTGGCCCCTCCTGCTCCTCCGTTGGTATCTGCAATAGCCCTTAAATTTAAATTTTGTGCCATCCTAAACAAGGAATGAGTTCATGGCACGTTGGTGAATTAGTCGAGTGGAGTGGGGAGGTGAAGGGGTCGAACTCTAACCTCACCGCATATGCACGTTTTTGCACTGGAATATAATGATATGCCATATGCCATGAATTTTAATATAGGCTCCACCATATGCATTATGCTCCCATAAATGAATATGCTATGGTATTAATACATGTGCTCCAAGATTTAATTGCCCACTATTGAAATATATTAAAACCTCCACTATAAAATGCTTAATGCCTCCAAATGCTAAAATGCCAACGTATAATGTTTGGAATGTTTGAAGTTTGCGTTTTTAACTAAAATGTTTTATATATTTGGAATTTTAATATAATATAAAGTTTTAAATAAATATTAATATATATAAATATATGAATATAATATATGACATTTTAAGATCACACACACACACACACACACATATTTGTAACCCAGAGTAACTCAACAGCCCGCTTGACACGTAACTACTAGCAAACCTCTGGGGGGCTACGAATTGTCCTCCTTCCCACATCGCGGATCACAACAGGGGGCCAACATTGTGGATCACAACAGGGGGATTTGAACTTGGATATTTCAAATTACAAAAAATTCACATTTCTTGGATAACGAATTAAGCTGCCCCCGGGACACACACACACACACACACACACACACACATATATATTCAACTTTAACATATTAAAAAATAAATTCCACCACATAAATATCATGAACCCAAACTCAACCTTGGAGGACATTGGCCAATTTTTACCTCCACAAACCAAACAGGTGAATCCAACGGTGACACTTGTCACAGTCCCAATGGACAAGAACTGAATAAGATTCTCTACATGATGACTGGACTTGCCATGTCATCAGCTATACCTGTTCTACAATAATTTTAAAAATTTTCTTGTGCTATTATAGCAGACCATAACTTCCTCATCCGAACTTGGTTTTCACAAAATGAATTGCATTGGATTCCTTGCGACAGGCCGGTCACTTTGAATCTGGTTTGGTGCAATTATGAGCACTTTCATTTTTGAGCTAATTTTTTCTCCTGATCTAGATTATGATCATTCCTTCCCACTGACATGCTTTTGGACCCACAAAAGTTGGTTATCTCATAAGTTCTGAACAATCTTCTATTTCCCAAGTTTTCTCATCTTGATTCTACTTGGAGAAATTTTCGTGAAAACCACTTGGTCTTTAACATGCCTTGCTTAGCCTTCCAAATGGCTTGGCTCTTCAACCATTGTTATCCTTTTGTTGCTGACCCAATCCAACACTTGCTGGTTTCTTGCTCATATAACTCTTTTGTTGTACCAAATCGATTCCTCGGTTCCTTCCCACTGAGAATCATGTTCTTCCTTTGCACAATGAATGAACTACAACAAATAGCTTCCAACATCATTAAAAATAAGAAAAGAATGACCATTATTTTACCTCCACGGTTCCAAACTCCGCATCTAGAAGAATGCATTCACCATCTTGGCATCAACAGATAACATGGTCTACAATGATTGCGAACTTTTTGGAAATCTTGTCACAACAACACATCATGCAAGAAACAACTTGACGACATATCCTCTTGCTCCTTCAGAGCAACAAATTTCACATCATGTGAACATCGTCATGTATTATGACATCTTGGTGTCAACAATTATCTACCAAACACAAGTCGACAAACATACCTCTTCAAACTACTTACTCTCAAGTCAAGCATAAGCATGTGAAATAATTTGACGATTCTTTTCCCGAAACAAAAAAGAATTTCACAGTTCATGAAACACTTCGTCAACATCTCCTTTCCATCCTTGGAGACAAAATAAAATGTTCCAAGTCAATATGATATGCATGCAAGACACAATCGACCAAAACATGTTGACACTCATGCAGGTGCAAATGATCAACACTCTCAAGTTGACAGCATACATGTTAAACAAGGCAATTGACCAACACAATTTAATTACTCATGTATGTTCAAGCACAATGAAATCATCAAAATTCAAATGTTCATACACACAACTCTAATGCATGTATACAATTATTCAACTCTCTCACAAGTATAATCATAACTACAAGAAACCCATTCATATGTACATGTACTTAAAGCTGAAATGAACAAATTTTTATGCAATAAAGTGAGTCAACATACTCTACTTTCAATCACCTTCTTGGCATAAACATGCAACATGCAATGTAAAAGAATGAACCATTTCAGTGGCACTTCTTTCAGCTGCACTTCATCATCATCGTGCGAATCATCCTGACCCACATCAATTATGGAATATCTTTTCCATTCTTCCCATTCTCTTTCTCCACCTTCTTCAAATGTCGTGGATGACTTGCTGGATACAAAGTCCAACAATTTTCTACAAGATGGTCTTGCTTATGGAAATGAGTGCAAAACGATTGCCTCTTCTCTTCAACATTTTTTGTTTTTTCTTTGGCTTTCTGCCTCCTTTGATTCAAAATTTTCCTGTGCATGGCTATCTTCTTCCAACAACTTGAAACATTGTGGTTATCCAAACCACAAAAGGAACTTTCAACTTTTCTCCAAATCTTATGTGAGAATTTTCCATGTTGCTCATAATCAAAAGAAACTTTATTAAAAGCAGAATTATACCTTGAAAATTCACCATCGTCACCTTCTTGAGGAGGTGAATTTGATGAGGTAATGGCTCTCTTCAGAATACCAAAAATCCATTCAATGAAATTAGATCTTTCAACATCCTCTTGTTCGCCATTCTCATTAGCTGCATGATTATGAGCACCTTCTTGCAAAGTGGGTGTAAAAAATTTTCATTCCTCATGAACACAATATTCACAAGCTTGAGGTAATGAACATGAAATGAAAGTCCTTCCTAGAAAACCTTCATGTGCCTCCTTGTCTTTAGAGCTTTCTCCATCATGTTGTCCATAACCAAGAACCAAATACTTATGCCTTTCCTCAACAACAACTGGCTCAACTATGCGTTGTGCACGTTTTCCCAATCCTTTACCTTCATAGCCTTCATCAATAATTTGGACCCTATTCCTCTAGTGTGTCTTTCAAAAGAACCTACACATTCATCATGAGAGGAAATTGAAGATAAACTTGAATTTCTTACCTCTTTTTCAAGAACATACTTGGCTAAGGCTTCCTTGGAAATATGGAGTTGAGTCTCCATCTCATGCATCCTTTCAAGGTTCTCATTTGCAATATGGATCTGAATCTCCATCTCATGCATCTTTTCAAGAAGCTCTTGCTTCTCCTCCTTCATGGCAATGAATTTCTCTTTAAGTTTAATGCTCTCCCTCTTATCTTCATACTTCTCTGGCATATTATCAATCATGATGTAGAGTTTCTGAAACATATCTTTATCAAAGAGTTTTTTTAAGGAAGTTAGACTAGAAAAATCACTTAATGAAGCTTCCATCACACATCCAATGAAAACAAATATTATTTGCTATGATTTGAGAATCTGAAGTCGCAATCTTGACCTTCTCCTTCACACATAAACTTGGCAAACTGTTAAATTCAACTTGCACAAATTCAACAACCAATAGCTATAGAAACAATAGCTAAAATGAACTAAACTTATGCTTTGATACCAACTTTATCTGAATATGGGAAAGCTTATTAATTCTATGCAAGCACCCTCATAAGTATTAAAAATGTGTTTAAGGATCATATCATTTAACCATTTGTGAAGGGGTAAAATTGTCAAGTTTCATGTGTCTTTGATGAGGTAATTATGAGTTAATTAGGTTTTTAAAACTCATAAACAACAAATGAAATGCAGTAAAATAATTCACAGCAATCACATAATGCAATGGATGATGTTGGAGTTCACCCCTCCTGGGCTACATCTCCATGTACCTACTTTAACTAGCTAGGACCTTTTGGGATTATGAGTAAAATGTATGCTTACAAGCATAATTATTTCTCCAAGGGACTTTCTGACTATTCCATTAGCTCATAACACTCATATACCTAAAAAATGACTATTCAGTCACTGAATTTGGTTCACAACTCCTCTAGGCTTGACCTCCATTCCCGGTGGCCATGGGCTTGTTTAATATCCAAAGTCACAAAACCACCTTAATATGTAATCCAACGCCTCTATAAATTGTAATAGTTTGTTTAGAGCATCAATACATCGAAAATTGACTATTCACTCACTGAAAATGACCTTAGTTTATATGGGCATGGCCTTCCCTCCTAGTGGCTCTAGGCTTCAAAATTATTCAACGTGCCAAACACACCTGTAGATGAGCTCCAATGCCTCTGAAAGTTGTTCCAATGGATTTAGAGCATGCCAATATGCTAAGAATGACTATCCTAAGCAAAAATTGGTTGAAAATTGACCAATATATGTCTCATTAAAGTTTCCCATAGATTCTGCCTCTAAATCTAGGAAACTGCGAGTTAGCTCCACCAAATTTCGCACTTCCACCAAAATTGGGGAATTTGCTAAAAATATGCCAATTTAACTATAGATTATTCAAGGCTTTAATTTTACTTAACTATGCATTAAGTGTGCACTAATCCGCACTTAACTGGGTGCTCAACCAAGGTCATATGGTGAGGTCTCATGTGGAGGAGGGCTGACCCCTCCAGCTCCTCCGTTGGAATCTGGAACAACCTTTAAATATAAGTTTCGTGCCATCTTAAACGAGGAATTAGTTGATGGCGTGTTGGTAAATTAGTCGAGTGGAGTGGGGGAGGTCAAGGGGTTGAACCTGGACCTCACCCCATATGTGCATTTTTGCACTGGAATATAATGATATGCCATATGCCATCGATTTTAATATAAGCCCCACCATATGCATTACACTCCCATAAATGAATATGCCACCGTATTAATACATATTCTGCAAAGATCTAATCGTCCACCGTTGAAATGTATTAAAACCTCTACTATAAAATGATTAATGCCTCCAAACGTTAAAATGCCAACGTATAATGTTTGAAAATTTTGAAGTTTGGGTTTTTAATTAAAATGTTTTATATATGTGGAATTTTAATATAATATAAAGTTTTAAATCAATATATATCTATATCTATATATATATATATATATATATATATATATATATATATAAACTCAACTTTAATATATATATAAAAATAATTTCCACCACATAAAAATCATGAACCCAAACTCAATGTTGGAGGACATTAGACAATTTTGACCTCCACAAAGAAAACCAATCAATCCAATGGTGACACTTGTCACAATCCCATTGGACAAAAATTGAAGAAGATTCTCTGCATGCTGACTGGACTTGCCATGTCATCAGCTGTAGATGTTCTGCAATAATTTTAAGAATTTTCTTGTTCTAAACGGCGATCAGTAGACCATAACTTCCTGATCCGAACTCGGTTTTCAATGAAACAAGTTGCATTGGATTCCTTGCAATGGGATGGTCGCTTTGAATCTAGTTTGCTGCAATTCTAATTACTTTCATTTTAAGCTAATTTTTTCCACTGATCCAGATTCTGATCAAACAAAAAAATAGAATGAAAAAGAGGTTGATAGTGACTAGGTCAGCTTGAATGAAACATGAATCCTCATCATTCCCAATATGAAGAACTAGTCCTTGGTTTTCTTTAAATTTTTTGCATTTGTGTCACCCAAGTTTAAGTGTGATAAACGAAACTTGAAGCTCCAAAATAATATTTCTCTATATTGATGTTAAATCAAGTCCTAGGGATGATTCTACAAAACCTGTCAATTTAACAAAATATTTGTAGCTTAAGATGATACAAAGCCCTTAAAGCAAACTTTTGTAAATGGGAAGGGAAAGCCAACATTCCCTCCATTTTTGAACATATTTATTCTACTCTCCACGTAATAGAATACCCACTTTATTTACCAAAAAATTCACTAAAATACCAAAATCACTTTAAGGAAAAATATAACATAGTGATCATTTTTAGGCCACCAATTAATTCCAGAAATCTATGAATTCTCTCCACATTTAGAAAATAAATAAAGCTAATTAGCTAACCAATGAATTATTAAGCATTTATTATTTTCAATAGAGTTTTTCAATAATTTTAGTTGCATGTCCAATATGTGGAGTTCATCGTACCATTAAAAAAAAAATATTATGAGCCCAAAAATATCATTTATGAGATTTGGTGGACCAATCAAGAAAATCCACAAGTGAAATTTTATAAATTCTGGCATTATAACATCCGAAGGTGAAAATTTCCACGAAGGATGAGTGGTGCCATTAAATTAATTAACAGGCATATGAATTCCATGTAGGTCATGACTATATACATGCATTCAGTAATATTTCAATGAATATTCTCTATTTTTAAGAACAATGAAAAGCATATACCAAACAATTATTGATAAAATTTTAGAAGATCTACCAAATGTAGAATAATAAGTCACAGATTTTTGGTGTTTAGTAACACACTAAAATATACTAACACATTTCCATTAAAAAATACTTTATTTTACGGGTAGGTTTGGGAACAACAACCACATTAACTAGATCTGCATCCATTTTTTTTTTCTGGGTAAAAAAAAAATAAAAATAAGTACAATTACGTTAGAGATATTAGGCCATAGATTATAATTACACAAAAAATTGTATATCAAATGTGTGGGATACTTATAAAAATATCTCGCATTTTCTCAAATAATATTGACTTGATTGGATCTTTTCCAATCACCAACATATATCTATTGTCATCCCTTTAGCAGATGCCCACACATTCTAATCTTGGTGATAAAAAAGTGCAGAAATCATCTTCCAAATTTTCTTTGGGGGAACAAGTTTTGTCCCAAATTCACTGGAAAGAAAATCAAGTCAACATCATCTCCAGTCATCTCTGAACGCTGGATTCCTAACCTAGGCAAAAAATAATCTAGAAAAACTATTTCTATGATGATCTCAAGCTTCAAAAAAGTTAAATGAGTAAGGTTTACAAACCAAGTGATGTTACTACGGATTTCAAATTTGATATTGTAAAAATTGAAGGGAAATACCTGACAGCCTAAAACATGACATCAATAGCAGGTGCCACTGCCTTTGCAACCTTATTTTTTATAGCTTTTTCCATTTTTTCTTGAAATAGATACAGGTTTTTGCAATATTAGATCCAAACGAAATGAATATATATTTTTATTGTAATCAGGTTTCATACACCATATGCAATCTACAAGATAATTGGACAGGTACATTAACAATCATTTAAAACATTCCTTCAAATTTGATATGTTCAGTGGTGCTTCAATGACAATGTGTTGCAGTTGCAAGATAAAGGACAATAAAGTCAAGACCGTACTAACATACATTACTGCTTGAGAAAATATGGTATTACAAGGACATTTCCATATGTTGTACTACCCTCATTAATAGCTCTAGAAGTTGTCATGAATTTTTCTAAAAATATTTCAACAACACCCCTAATTCGAAAAACCATTGGTTGCTTATTCATGAATTTAAGCACCAAACTGCATGATTGTAATCCAAACAACATTTGAGATAAAAAAAATTCTAGGGAAAATTCCCCACTCTTCAAAAATTAAAACCTTTGAATATTACAAAAAAAAAATTCATATTGTGTGTCATATGTATCCATACCTAGAAGTTGCAAAATACAACACTTGAAAAAATAGTTAGCAACATTACCATTCACAATTTAAATTGAAAACTTAAGATTGATAGTTAACCACATTCCAATGTAAAATACAAGTTCTTAGTGGGCCTTCTTAGCACTATTTTGTTGTACTTTTGTTATCTATCCAGAAATGAGCAGTTTCTACTAGAAGCAGGTGTGATGCATATGGATTATCTATAAAGAAAATAAGAGATTTGTTAAATCAATATATATATATATATATATATATATATATATATATATATATATATATATATATATATATATATATATATATAAAATCAACTTTTAGTTGCATGTCCAATATGTGGAGTTCATCATACCATTAAAAAAAAATATATTATGAGCCCAAAAATATCATTTATGAGATTTGGTGGACCAAGCAAGCAAATCCACAAGTGAAATTTTATAAATTCTGGCATTATAACATCCGAAGGTGAAAATTTCCATGAAGGATGAGTGGTGCCATTAAATTCATTAACAGGCATATGAATTCCATGTAGGTCATGACTATATACATGCATTCAGTAATATTTCAATGAATATTCTCTATTTTTAAGAACAATGAAAAGCATATACCAAACAATTATTGATAAAATTTTAGAAGATCTACCAAATGTAGAATAATAAGTCACAGATTTTTGGTGTTTAGTAACACACTAAAATATACTAACACATTTCCATTAAAAAAATACTTGATTTTACGGGTAGGTTTGGGAACAACAACCACATTAACTAGATCTGCATCCATTTTTTTTTTTCTGGGTTAAAAAAAAAAGAAATAAGTACAATTACGTTAGAGATATTAGGCCATAGATTAGAATTACACAAAAAATTGTATATCAAATGTGTGGGATACTTATAAAAATATCTCGAATTTTCTCAAATAATATTGACTTGATTGGATCTTTTCCAATCACCAACATAGCTCTATTGTTATCCCTTTAGAAGATGCCCACACATTCTAATCTTGGTGATAAAAAAGTTCAGAAATCATCTTCAAAATTTTATTTAGGGGAAAAATTTTTGTCCCAAATTCACTGGAAAGACAATCAAGTCAACATCATCTCCAGTCATCTCTGAACGCTGGATTCCTAACCTAGGCAAAAAATCATCTAGAAAAACTATTTCTATGATGATCTCAAGCTTCAAAAAAGTTAAATGAGTAAGGTTTACAAACCAAGTGATGTTACTACGGATTTCAAATTTGATATTGTAAAAATTGAAGGGAAATACCTGACAGCCTAAAACATGACATCAATAGCAGGTGACACTGCCTTTGCAACCTTATTTTTTTATAGCTTTTTCCATTTTTTCTTGAAATAGATGCAGGTTTTTGCAATATTAGATCCAAACGAAATGAATATATATTTTTATTGTAATCAGGTTACATACACCATATGCAATCTACAAGATAATTGGACAGGTACATTAACAATCATTTAAAACATTCCTTCAAATTTTATATGTTCATTGGTGCTTCAATGAAAATGTGTTGCAGTTGCAAGATAAAGGACAATAAAGTCAAGACCGTACTAACATACATTACTGCTTGAGAAAATGTGGTATTACAAGGACATTTCCATATGTTGTACTACCCTCATTAATAGCTCTAGAAGTTGTCATGAATTTTTCTAAAAATATTTCAACAACACCCCTAATTCGAAAAACCATTGGCTTCTTATTCATGAATTTAAGCACCAGACTGCATGATTGGAATCCAAACAACATTTGAGATAAAAAAAATTCTAGGGAAAATTCCCCACTCTTCAAAAATTAAAACCTTTGACTATTACAAAAAAAAAAATTCATATTGTGTGCCATATGTATCCATACCTAGAAGTTGCAAAATACAACACTTGAAAAAATAGTTAGCAACATTACCATTCACAATTTAAATTGAAAACTTAAGATTGATAGTTAACCAAATTCCAATGTAAAATACAAGTTCTTAGTGGGCCTTCTTAGCACTATTTTGTTGTACTTTTGTTATCTATCCAGAAATGAGCAGTTTCTACTAGAAGCAGGTGTGATGCATATGGATTATCTATAAAGAAAATAAGAGATTTGTTAAAACTATAAAATTAAAGACTACCCAGGATATTGTCAAACGAAATGCTTCCCAGGCCTTTAATTTTTGGTTATGCCTTAAAATTAAGGATCCACAAAGTCCGTAAAATGTGCATATAGGCTATATGCATGTAATATTATTCTTTAACTAAAAACATTAACTCAAAAGGGCTACAAGAACACAACACATTGAACAAAATATCATAGTAAAGCTTAAACGGATTAACACATTGGTGGTGAAATAATATTATATCAAATGGAGTCTACAATCACCATGTCTATGTATCATACTCTTCCAATAAAAAGGTTTCTATTTCTAACAAATGAATAGGTTGAATGAATAGAAAAATGTTTCCCAACATAGCTAAAAAATACATATGAGGAATGGTGTAATCCATATTCATACGTTTGTTTCCTTTTGTTGTGGTTTTTTTATAGAAAGGATTGAACTAATCCCAATGTTTTTTAATGGCATACCTTCAATCCAATGAACTGACAACCCTATGGGTAAGACATGCTCTCTCTTCAGGGTAGGCAGAGGTGGACTAATTAGATTTTTCCATTCAACATGCAGCTGCCCCTTCCAAACCAATTTCTTTGATATTTTGGTAAGGGTAATTTGAAGAGTGCCCACAGGCAACACATGCACAAATAGATAAAACAAGATGATCTAAACATTGTTAGACCTCCCAAATGGAAAACTAGGGCGAGAACATTAGGATTTGAGCCCTAAGCTCAAATCAAAACATATACACACATTAACAAAACCAAAATTTGAGTAAGTAACATGGTGAATGGATATAAATCCTTGGATACATCATAGAATTCAATATGCCCAGTATTGGAAACCCCTTATTTTGCATCCTTCTTTCATGTCGTAGAATTATATTCATTAAATTAATCCATAGTTATTACAGATTGTCACATTAATAGATAAAACAGACTGCACACTTGATCTTGCAATGCAAAACCTAGCAGTGGACTGCTCTCAAAACCCCCTTCACCCCATAAATAAAGGAAATACAAAAGATAATAATATCACACCAATCATAATTCAACCATTAACACACTGCTAGATCGCATACCTGAAGAAAACGATATCCAATATTCGTAATTGATTTGGACACCATTGTAATCTACTTAAACTAGGCCTCCGTGAATCAAAACACCCATTTGACATGAAAATAATTTAAAACCTACCTCCATTTATGCACCTAAAATATATTATGGAAGAAGCGGATGCATACTTCATACCCCATAGCAGAAGAAGCAGAACCAAAACCAAAACCACCTAAGGAGGTTTCATTTCACTACCCAATAGACCGGGGGTGAGATTCAATGGTATTTCCTCCCTGCCTCACCAAGAAATTGTGAAATATATTTGGAAAAAGGAAAAAGGAGAGACCCTCTAGATCGATCTAGGGCACCTTAGATTTGTAATATTGGATCCTTTGGCCCTCTATCCACCCCCCCCCATCTATGTACCTAAAATATGTTCTGGAAGAAGTGGATGCATGTTTCAGACCCAATAGAAGAAGAACTAGAAGAAAAACACCCCAAGGAGGCTTCATTGCATTACCCAACAGACCGGGGTTGAGAATCAATGGTATTTCCTCCCTACTTCACCAATAAATTGTGAAATGTATTTGGAAAAAGGAAAAACAAGAGACCCTCTGGATCGATCTGGGGCGCCTTAGATTTGCCATCTTGAATCCTCTAGCCCTCTATCCACCCACCCCAATATATCATCAACACCCCCCCCCCCCCCTCCAACCCTTTTGTTAGTAATAAGTGTAGAAGGGAAAAAATAAACTGTCCCATGGTCACATGGCCATGGTGATGGCTGTCAGATCTTGCATTTCTAGATATGTAGGTCTGAACGTCACCTTCCGACTCAAACTAACCGCCGAGGTATGATGAATCTACAACCTACATGAGCTACCAAACAAAGCATAGTTTGATATGCACTTTCAATGACCTGTTGGGTTCAAATCACACCAGGTGAAATTCAAAAGGCATGTGAGTGAGTTGTATGTTTTTTTTTTCCACCCGTGGCCTTCTAAGGCTTAGAGAAAATTTCTTATCCATTTACTTCTCTCAAACCAAAAAAATATCCACAACTATGATATTAATTTAGAGCTCTCCACCAATATAGACTAGTAATTGCACCAAGAGGTGCAAATGAGTACCGAAAGAAGGAATGGGGAATATAGAAGGTAATAATCAAGTAGAAGATATAGATTTAATTATTAGAGTGGGAATTAAAGTGGAATTAGAGTATTTTATATATGGGTTACTTTGATTTAAATTCACCATTTTCAACTAAACCCTTAATAAAATGTAAAGCAAAAGCAAAATATACAACAATTTTTTTTTCCTTTATTCTTAACTCAATTTCCTTTATTCTTAACTCAATCCATTTCATCATTAAACCAAAACTTCATACTTACAAATATTTAAAATAATTCTTTTAAATTGAGAAATAAAATAAAAAAATTTAGATATAGAATACAAAGAGATATTTCCCAAAGATAACACTAAGACCATTATTCTCTCACAACATTACAATTTAGATACACAAACACAATTTATCTAAATGAAAAAATAAGTTAGACATATGTGCATGATGTCTTGTTAAACCCCTCCTCTCTAGGACAAACAGTGAATCTCCCGAAACTCCTCCAATGTAAGACAAGCTTATAAAAAACAACAAGGGTTTTCTCGAGAAAATCAGATAGCCTTTAACAATGAGGAATATTAACCCATGAACCAATAAATATTTCATAGGTGTTGTTCCTTATGCTCCATAAAAAATATATTGACAATATCAAAAATCATTATGGATTCTTATTGATCTAGGCTTCCATGCATCTAAATGTAATAGATTATACTTTAATACGATTACAGGAAAATTTTGGACAAGCTGAGATCCAGAAAAGGTTGTACTTACATAACAGTAAGAGCTTGCATGTGACCAATTACTTATGGAATCCTTCCAGTCAGCTTGTTTCCTTGTAATGACCTAGGATAACCACTTTAAAATTAGGGCAGGACAACTAAAGCAACCAAGTTAATGATGTCGGTTGAATAGTGCATACCATGCAATGAATTGCATTAGTTAGACAATCTGCATAATCTCATATCCCTTCCTATTCAACACAAAATTCCTGATATTTAGTCTCTTCCATGATACCAGAGGGCAAGATAGATCAACGATGGTATAAGATACTAGAATATAGTTCAGTCCTGGAAATATCTCAACTTACATAGTAGCTACTTGTAGAAACCCAATAGTGAAGGGGAACTCTCCTGTAAGTTGATTGTAAGACAAGTCCCTAAGAAGAATAACAACCACAATTCAGCAAGTACTTGAGATAACGAGTCTTGCATCAAAGTTCAAACCATATATATTTACACACCCATTTGTAAAATCTAGTTAGGAAAATAAGAAAACATACAAAACTATATAGCTTGTACAGTTTCCAATATTCTCAGGAATGGTCCCTATAAATTTGTTTCCTCGCACATCACTACATAAAAGAGATCAAAGTAGTTTATTAGAAGCATTTAAGCTACAACGAATAATTCTTTAGGTAAAGTTCATTAATGCATTGAAAAATCAGAAAACATACAATATTACATAGCTTGTACAATTTCCTATATTCTCAGGAATGGTCTCTATCAAGTTGTTTCTTCGCACATCACTGCATAACAGAGATCAAAGTAGTTGATTAGAAACATTTAAGCTACCATGAAGAATCCTTTAGGTAAAATTTGTCAATGCATTGAAATAGCTGGATAGAGATACATCGATTTAAAGATAAATGTTGTGTGATCGCCAATTTTCGATAGGTTTCATATGCATAATTAATTCAAAGAAATAAAGCTTTAAAAAATTCCGCCTCTACTTCACAAGACAAAATTATTGTGACTTACAAGAACCACAATCCTGTCAATTGACACATATCAGGGGAAACACTTCCAACAAGAATTTGTTGCGCAGCCCCCTGGAAATGATAACAATATTCCCATTTCAAAAATAATGGGCGCCAAATTTAGTTTGCAAACCTAAGAACAATACTTTTAACAAAAAAGCTTCTTCCAAATCTTAACAAGAAAATAATAAAAAAAAAAATCTTAACGAGAGAATGATAAGCCCAAGAAAACTCATAGAGAACCTAGACTCTTACAAATATTGCAAAACTTCATTCCAGTAGATAAGCATGGGGATCTCCCCACTTAATTGATTGTCTGCAAAATCCATAAAAATTTCAAAAGCATTGTCAAATGACACCCTTGATAATCTATATTTTATGCATCCTATCTAGTTCTTTGACATGTAAATAGTAGAAAAGAGAGTAGAATCGAAAATAGTATTCACAACTTACATTTTGTTCAAGTTTGGAATCTGAGACAACATTGACGGGATAAGCCCCATTAGCTAGTTATTATTCACAATCATATAAATTTTGTTAATGTACCATAGAAATATCTTCACTCCCTTTTATGACAGGGGAGAAAAAAACATCTACAAATTAAGATAAATAAAATACAATAGCGAGCAACTACAGAATGTTATAATACTTATAGTTGTTCTAGCTGTTTCAACTTCAATATTGAAAAGGGAATGTCTCCATATAAATAATTGAAAGAGACATCTATGCAGCAACATTGAAGATCAAATCAAGTCAGGGCATTCTATGAAATATAAAACACAAGAATGATGACTAACAGATTTGACTAAAGGGATGTTTAGACATGCAAAGCAGCTTGGTTTGGCATCAAATATCTTCTCAAAATACTTTTGTTTTCAGCATACTACTTAACAATTATCTATAGTAAAGTAATGTATGCACCTTTAACCAGATTACGAGTGTTTGCATATGGCAAGGTAATTCTATGAAATATAAACTATGAGAATGATGAATAATATATTTGACTAAAGGAATGTTTAGACGCACACAATAGCTTGGTTTGACATCAAATATCTTCTCAAAAGACTGTTGTTTTTAGCATAATACTTAACAATTATCTATAGTAAAGTAATGTAGGGATATTGAACTAGAATACAAGTGTTGGCATATGGTAAGGACATACTATGAAATATAAAACATGAGAATGATGACTAATATATTTGACTAAAGGGATGTTTATACACACACAAAAACTTGGTTTGGCATCAGATATCTTCTCAAAAGACTATTTTTTTAGAATAATACTTAACAATTATCTATAGTGAAGTAATGTATGTATCTTGATCTAGAATATGAGTGCTGGCATATGGTGAGATCTTCCTTAACCAATTTGTAGCTGAACAATAATTTTTTTTTGGACAGATAAACATTTGAAAAGAGACTTTCCTAGATGGGTGTGGTGAACATTTCTTTGAAGGGATTTTCAATTTTTTTTCATGAGCCATTTTGTATGGAGTTGAATTGATTTAACAACAGTAGTCTTGCAAGATTAGGGACAGTAACTCACAAGATTTTCAATTCAGATAAGTATCCAATCTCGTCCAAAATTTGGCCTAAGAGATCATTTCCTTTAAGGTCGTTGCATGCTAAACAATGAATCAACTTTGAAAAACATATATATTATAAAAAACTGCTAAATATAGTCTGGACTATTAGTTTAAATGAAATGAACCCAGATTTCTCAAAAATAATATATAGTGAACCTATGGATTCACATACATCGACTCTAAGATTTTTAGATTTCCAGTTACTGGGGAAATTTATCCTTCAAGGTTAGATGAGAGAGATTCGTGCACAACACAAACCCAAACAAATACAAAAATATGAGATTAAAGTTAGCATATAATCAAAACTAAAATAATGAGAGACTAACCAAAACCAACATTCTTAATGATTCCCAATATGACATATTCAGAGAATATGCCTTTCTTTACATCAAATTTAATGGAAAATATATATACCAATTTAAAATGCAACAACAACAGAGGTGGAATTGACATAGATGACACCGCTCCAAGACTAGTGATCACTGGAAGCTAAATCAATCCACTTATATAGAATGTTAACAGTATCAAGAAAATACTTCTTAATCTAGGAGAGTTTCTCCTATAGAACCCCAAAAAACGCTTGTAAGTAAAACTTGAACAACCTTAGCTGCTCAACTGCATTACCTAATAAAAAATCAAGTTGAAAAACATAAATTTTTTTTTCTTGGCCATTGCAACTTGAAAATTTCCAATTTTGTTATAGGCAGGTAGAGCCAAACAATGTAGGACACTCACATCCAACTATAAGAAATGTTTCAACTATTCTTCAATAAGCAACCTCTTACAGGCTTCGTAGCACATAAAGGATATACCTACAACTCGGACCAACTCATGGAACTTAAACCTAAACCCTCGTATAGAATGACATGCCTTCTTTCTCAAGTATACTAGATAATTCATGAAATTATTCTCAAAAACCTGTTTTCCACTCAGAGCACCTACTACATTTGTTTTCTTGCAACTTCCAGAGGAAAGGTAGCACTACTTACGATGGCACCTAATGTAGATCCAATAATAAGGGTTGCTAGATTCCCTGTTTTTTGTTTTTTAGTAGGTTTCCTATAAAGCTTTCATAATGTTTCGTATGAAAAATAATGTTTTGCAACATAAGGAATAACACCTATCAAACTTGGTGTGAGAACCCTAAAAAGCTTTTTGGGACCTTCTTCCTGAATTATTTTAAGAAATACATCTACAAAATGATCACATACGCTTCTTTGAATGGTCTTTCGAGTCTTTAAAAGCTACAGAGGATATGTAAATAACGTAGAGCACACTCCTACAGCTGCTACAATAGTAGGGGAGACAAAAAAAAAGAATATGAGGTGGTTCCCCTGGTTTAGGGATCAAGAACTTCTTCACTGTGCCGTATGAAAAAATTTCATTGGATTTGCTGGGGGTAGCTCTGATGACATTAACATTGTTTCCCAAGAACAAAATCTGCCAACCCTCATTCTGCATCATATGATTAAATACCTCAGTCATTGATTTCCCATTGCTTCCCACCATTAAATGGTTTCTTATATTCTCAAGAGGAGCGATGTAATATTCCAAATTTTCCATCAACTAATTGGAATATTAGAGTTCTTAATTTTCTTATTAGTTAAGTAAATAAAAGGGTGGAGGGACCCATAAACCCAATATATGAATAAAATCCCCTTCTATAGTGTGAATGTGGGTTAATTGAGTATTGGGTTAGCATTATGGAGTAGTGGAGAACCATAATAATGAAGAAAGAGTGGAGGTCACAGAGAATTAATGAGGAAGATGATGGAGATAGTGGAGAAGAAATTACAGAGATTATCGAGGAAGTGGTGCATTAAATGCACACATGATGGAGGAAGTGGAGATTAATTGCAGTAGTGATGGAGATCATGGAGGAAAACACAGTATTTATTGAGGCTAGCAGCCACATGTCCAGTGCAGTTATGAGCTGGGCCAAGGCTAGGGAAGGCTCACAACCATAAAAGGAAGATGAGGGTTGCAAGGGAAGGGGAGCTTGAATTTTTATTATTAAGTGTCGTGAGACATTTCTTAGCACACTTCAGTTATTTAGCTAAATATATTGTGTTGTTTAGAACCAGGTGATCCCGAGCCGGAATCTCACCCTTACCCATGGGGGACTTCGAGTACCTACTTTGGGAAGGTTTTATTGGGTAGCATTCATCATCCAGGAATCAGAGCCACTTCAATCCACTCCCATATGCACTTACAACTACCAGAATTATGCATTCCTGAACTTGTGTTTGAGAGTTGGAAGTTTGTTCTTAATACTTCAGCTAAGAAACCTATGGAGGGATCAACCCTTCACACTGTGGATCCAATGCAGTTTTTTGGGAGTTTCATTTTCATATCCGCCATCAGGCCATCCATATATTCTCCAATGAAACAACATTTTCTACAAGAATTTTGTAATTCTGCAGTGAGGGCTTGAGGAGAATAGGAAGTTCCAAGAAACTCAGCTTGGAATCATGTGAGGGATTAATCCTTCACTCTGGAAATCACTTCAAAAGCCTAGGATCAACATTGTATTATCTATTAGTAGGCTGCATCATCATCCCTCCTAGAGGACACACTATTTCCTAGCAGTTGTGCATGCATCAACTGCAATATATTTAGTGGAGGAGCTAAATCTCAAGTTTTGAGCTTGGGAATCAGGAGAAGGGACCAGACCTTAAGTTAGTGAGTTGATTGGGTGCTATTGAAACTGATAGATCATTCTTTCAGCCCCAGATCAACAGTTTTCTCCTGGGAGTGCGTAACAAATCTAGCAGGGGTGTAGTGTGCAACCCAAAAGTGTCGAAATTCCAAACTCAAAATATGGCCAAAAAATTTATGGGTTTTACTAGGTTTTGCGAGTAGAATCTGTGGTTAAAATACCAAATATTTCTAAGCACTCCAAAACCCTCTTGCACATATATCTTCTTCCCAGCAACAACTATTTCCAGTAGCATTTTATACTTTCGAGTGCTAGTTTTCAGTAGAGATGTTTCAACCATATTTGGATGGCTTGAGTGCATCCCTTTTTGGAGTATTGTGTATATTCATTTGATGTTCATACATAATGATATGGCTCAGTTTTTTATGCTCATATGTATGATTTTTTGATGTATTCCAACATTTTTCCAGTTTTATATGTTTAATTCTTATTTGGAATTGTGCATATGTTCTATATTCTTATCTTTCCCATTTTGGGATATTACAGTGGTATCAGAGAATGATCTTTGGCTCACCTTTTGGGCATCTCATGACATCAGAAGAAGAATTAGAAAAAGAAGAAGTCTTCAATGGTGGAAGGATTGACTTTTTCCACACTTCTCTTCAGATCTATGCAGGATCTCACCATGGAGATCAAAGAAATGAGAAGGGAAAGTCAAAAGGAAACCTCAACAGGGTTTAAGAATGGATAGTGTCTAAGTAATTCCTATTAGAAGTATAAGCAACCAATGGTGCAAAAAGTTCCACAATGCCCCACTATGCCCACTTTCCTTATAGAAGGAAATGAATGGCATGGAGATGGAGGATATTTTGAGCATGAGACTCTGAGTGATTATCTTGCAGAGTACAAACCTCAATCTATAGCATTCAAAGAGAATCTAAATTTCCAGCATTTTTTATAGATTAAAGAGAACCAAAGACCTCGTAATGACAATAAAAGAAGAGCGCATATGTAGAATATATTATTTCTGCCTACATTCGACGAGTCATCGAAAAGAACGACAAATGTGTGGATGGAGAAGTTATATGATTTCTTCCAACTACACCCAGTAGCAGAAAAGGAAGCCATTGAGATTGTAGCACTACACCTTGAGGGTGAAGCAAATGATTGGTGGTTCGACAGATTGAAAGATGCAAGAGTGACTGCGTATGCAATATTCAATCAAAGATTGGTAAAGAGGTGTGAAAGAAGAAAATCGAAGGCACTTTCCATTAAGACATTTTCCAACAGTGATGAGGAAGTATATGAGGAGAAAAAAGAATATTTCGGCATTGATACTCTGGGAGAAAAGAAACTACCACCACCACCAGATGCAGTAGAGGTAATTGCATCAATGGGAGGAGCACTTGCATCTTTTCAAGATGGTCCTAAGCACTTGACATTAAGAGTCCCAGTCATGATTTAGGAGGTGCATGTGGAAGAGGAAGAAGATACCAGTGCTAGTGCAGCAATAGAGGAGTAGCCATCACCACCACCACCAGTTGGAGAAGAAATTGCACCAGTTGGAGGAACTCTTGTAGATTTGAAAGATGTTCACAAGCATAAACTAGTCGAAGGTATGAAAACATTTCCACCGCATATTGTTTCAGCACATCATCTTTAGATTTGTGGAGTCATGCCATCAGGGCGATTGCATGACCAAGGGTTAGAGCACATTTCTGATTTGGAGCAGCAGATTATCACTACGCAGAGTACCCTTGACTAGTTCAAGGAGAAGATGTATAATTATCCCAGTTTGACATTCTTGAGATGCAAACAACACTTTGTGTCGGATTATGGAGTTTTTTAGGATGGGATTAGTACAGTCCTAATGCAGGGAAGCTATACAATATCTTTCAATAATTGGAAGTTACTATCGCATGAGCTATCATATTGTATTTATGACAAAGAAATATTTTCCATTATGCATGCATTGGTCAAATTTCGGTAGTTTTTGAATAGCAGTAGATTTCGGGTGAACATCAACCACCATAGTCTCCGACATATTTTTGAGGAGGAGCAGCTGCAGAAGAGGTAGCAATGGGGGATCAGTACAATGCAAGACTATGAGTTTAGAATTGTATATAAAGAAGGCCATGTGGCAGGAGATGCATTATCATGGAGATCAACAACGTTGTCACTGAGGAGCAGTGATGATTTGAGGGCCCAATTCTTATTTTTCTGATGACTGCTTCACTTATGAAGCATTGGATGGGCAGATGGGAGATGGTAGAAATCATGTGATGGATAGCATATTCCATTATCAGGATAGAGCCTTCTTGATGAGCACCACACAACTCAAAGAGAATTTTCTCAATGCAGTATATTCAGAACCTCATAGATTCTACCGCACCATCGGAGACAGGTTCTCATGGAGAGACCTCAAGGAGGATGAAATTCAATATATCATGGAGTGCAAAGATTGTCATCAGATTTTGGAGGATGGTATTAGCAGCATTGATTTGTTGTCAAGGTATGGACATTGCTTTGACATTTTCACACAATACATCTTTTCACCCATGACCATTTTTTGGCGGGAGCTTCTCCATTGGGTGGATACTGAGCTGGTGCATGATATGAGTCATCACCCATAGTTGGATGGATGGATGGAGATGAAGAGAAAGTGGCTGAAAATTTACTTGTAGATCTATGACACAGGGCAACGGGAAGAATGGTTGCACTGGTTTCTCTTGGGTGAGTATGGTTACCACCTAGCATTTCATATTGGTATGTTCCATGCCTTGCACAATACTGAGGTGATGAAGCAGCAGGAGGCATGGTTGTGCTGGCCACTCTTGGGAGAGTATGGCCAAGACATTGCATTTTATATGTCCATTGGTATATCACTATTTCCTACCTTTAACAGTAGTGATGAGATGCAACACCTGGAGGCATGGCTACGCTGGTTACTCTTGGGAGAGTACGACCACCTTATGACATTCCAAGATGTCACTGTTTTATACTTGCCATGATGATTTGTTGAGGCAGCAAGAAGCCTTGTTGCATTGGCTTCTCTTGAGGGAGTATGGCTACCATACTTGGTATGGTGATGATGTGATGTGGAAGAAAGAGGCATTGTTGCATTGGCTTCTCTTGAGAGAGTATGGCTACCATACTTGGTATGATGATGATGTGGTATGGTAGCAAGATGCATTGATGCAGTGGCTGCTATTAGGAGAGTATGGTTTGAAATTTCAAATTTCAATCCATATGTCTCTATTTGCTAATTTGCACAGTGTTGAGATGATTCTTATAGCAAGCAAGGCCACCAGGGCCAAGGATTGCAGCATGGAGAGACACAACCTACTCCATGTAGCACAGTTTGGAGAGATAGTTTATCAAAGTTGGGACTTTCCACTTGGGGAAGGAACCACTATACTTCACATGTCTCATGCAAAGAAGAGGCTCTTGGATAGTAAATGGTTGCCACTTGGGGACTCTTTAATGAGGAGAGGCACCTAGCTACACAACTAGAGGCCATTCTAGACATTCAGAGAGGAAGCTATGGAGCTGGGAATTCATAACACATTTGAGCGGATGGGGAAACCTTCCATATGAGGATGCCACTTGGGAGGGAGATGGATTTCTGCAGCATCCACTTTTGTAGTTGCTTGAGGACAAGCAACATTTTGGTGGGGAGGAGTGTAATATTCCAAATTTTCCATCAGCGAATTGGAAAATCAGAGTTCTTACTTTTCTTATTTAGTTAAGTAAATAAAAGGGTGGAGGGACTCATCAACCCAATAGATGAATAAAATCCACTTCCATAGTGTGAATGTGGGTTAATTGACTAGTGGAGTAGCATTATGGAGTAGTGGAGCAACATAATAATGAATAAAGAGTGGAGGTTATAGAGCATTAACAAGGAAGATGATGGAGATAGTGGAGAAGCAATTGCAGAGATGATGGAAGAAGTTTTGCATTAAATGCATGCATGATGGAGGAAGTGGAGATTAATTGCAGCAGTGATCGAGATCATGGGGTATAATGCAGTCTTTATGGAGGCTAGTGGCCACATGTGCACCACAGTTATGAGGTGGGCCAAGGCTATGGAAGGCTCACAACAATAAAAGGACTATGAGGGCAACAATGGAAGGGGAGTCTGAGTTTTTATTATTGAGTGTCATAAGACATTTGTTTGCATGCTTCAACTATTTAGATAAGTCTGATATGTTGTTTAGCACCAGGTTTTCCCGAGTGGGAATTACACCCTTACCCATGGGGGACTTCATGCTCCTACTATGGGAAGGTTTTCTTGGGAAGCATTCATCATCTGGAAATTATTGCCATTTTAAACCACTCTCATCTAGACTTCCAGCTACAGGAAATACGCATCCTGAACTTGGGTTTGAGAGTTTGAAGGTTTTTCTCAGTACTTCAACTGAGAAACCTATGGAGATATCAACCCTTCACATTGTGGATCCGTTGCAGTTTTCTGGGAGTTTAATTATCACATCCGGCATCATGCCATCCATCTATTCTCCTATGCAGCAACATTTCCTGTAGGAATTATGTAATTCTGTAGTGAGGGTTTGACGAGAAGATGAAGTTCCAAGAAACTCAGCTTGGAATCCTGTGACGGATTAATCCTTCACTCCGAGAATCACTTCAGTAGCCTGGGATGAACATTGTGCTATCTATCAGTAGGCTACATCATCAACCTTCCTAGAAAATGTAGTATTTCCTAGCATTTGTGCATGCACAACTACAATATATTTAGTGGAGGAGCCTGATCTCAAGTTTTGAGCTTGGGAATCAGAAGAAGGGACCATCCCTTCAGTTAGTGAGCTAAGTGGGTGCTATTATAGTTGATGCATCATTTTTTCAGCCCCATATCAAAAATTGTCTCCAGGGAGTGCATAACGCATCCACCAAGGGTGCAGTGTGCAATCCAAAAAGGGTTGAAATTCCAAACTCAATGTATGGCCAAACCAATTCTAGGTTTTTCTAGGTTTTTTGAGTAGAATCCGTGGTTAAAATCATGAATCTTTCTAAGAACTCTAGTAGCCTCGCGTACATATATCTTCTTCCCAGCAGCAGTTTATGCTTTCTAGTGCTAGTTTTCAATATAGTTGTTTCAACCATCTTGGGATGACTTGAGTGCATCCCTTTTTAGAAAACTGTGCATATCCATATGTTGTTTATACATAATGATATGGCTTAGATGTTTCTTCTCAAGTGTATGATGTTTTGATGTATTCTGACATTTTTCCAGTTTTATATGTTTAATTCATATTTGGAATTGTGCATATGTTCCATATTCCTGTCTTTTCCATTTTTGGATATTAAAATCAACCGTAGTCCTGGAAACGATCCCTGAAATGGCTCTGCTAAGAAGCCTCTTCAAGGAAGAATTTCCCACCCTTAGCTTCAAGCCCCGTCTCTTGACCTTATTCATCGACCTCTGCCCCTCTTCCTCGACATCAACAGAAACAATCTCTGCATGCAGAATCATGGCCTTGAAGCCAAATCCCCCCCGATGGATGGTAAATACTTTCCACAAAGGTTGAAACCTAGGTCCTTCGTGTACTAGCCATTGGAAGAGAGCTCTCTCATGATGACCAACCTTCGAATCTAGCGCTGCCCATCATCACCCGAATTCGAAGGGGGGAGGATTCAGACCCCAACGCGCATCTGCCCCATGCTCACAACAACCCAATGGGAATCACGCCCGAGGGAAACAACTTCCATTGCATACTCATTGTGTTAGTGGTTGGATTACTACCTTCTACTCTCAATGCCCATTTTCTGTTCCTATCCTTGCACTTACCCATTTTCCTTCAACAAATACAAATGGACTACCTCTAAATCTGTGACTTGTGTCACTGGGAGCTCTAGAAATTGAACCCAAGAAAATATGAAACTCCTTGTGCCTCCTTCTTGTGGCTATCAATGCAATTTTTCCCCGCACCTGACCTTGTTATTGCAATTAATATTCATATGAAACCATTTCAATAGCTTGATTCAAACCCGCCAAAGAAAACCAACATATCACAAGCTCAACTTAGAACTATATCATCTATTAATTAATGTAATTTCCTCACAATTAATCATATTAAACATTGGATGAAAATTTTATTTAATGCCAAAAACCATGAATATCCTCCTACAATATGGATTTAATAAACTTTAAAACCTACAAAATGCAAATTATGTTTCCAACTTACACATCACACTCCATGAAGTTGCATTTTTGTCCGATGGCACTAATAGAAAGGAGATATCATATTGTCAAAAGTATATTTCAATCCAAATTACATATGAGACATTTCACCTTTAAACAAAGATGCTCTAAATTTTATTTCAAAGAGCAATATATTTTTTCTCAATTATGGAAAAACAAGTCATTTGAGTTAACATAATCAAATTATTGGTCAAATGTGTGTATATAAACAAACTTAAAACTACACCTCAATACAAAGAAATGAGAGAAATAGTCATAAAGCTAGTGCTCAACACATAAATAAAACAACTAACTCTAAAAAACACCCTATGTGATCTACAATCTCAACTTTGGAAGAACCATTGAATTTCATCTAAGTACAGGCATCGTTCCTAGTTGATATGAAAATGCATCCAATTTTGATATATTTGGGACCTAAAATATTCGATCTAAATGCTCTTGAATCCAACTATATACATAATTTAAATTAAGAAATGCAGAAAAGTTGCAATAGCAGACATAGTATACAATATTGGCCCTAGTAACTTCTATGTTTTTTGAAATATGCTATTGCCCTTATGAGTTTTGGTACTGAAGAAGACTTATAGCCCAAAGAGTTCTAAATTCCCATGTTTTTTTATTAAACCATTTTAATTTTATAAGATTGGTTCATATGATAGAAAATTTTGGAATTATAACTTTGGACCTAGTCAAAGGGACTGAGACTCTCATGTTTTCATGTTGGTCTTGGGAACTTCCAAGTTTTTTGAAATATGTTATTGGACTTTTGAGGTTTTTTATAGACAAAGGATTATATCCCAAATATTTATCAGTTCTCATTATTTTCTATTGAACCATTTTAGTTTTGGAATATTTTGTCATATGATAGCAGATGCTAGAAGTATAACTTTGGACCTAGTGAAAGGGTCTCATGTTGTCACATTTATGTTTGAATTTTTTGACAAAAATAACATTATAGATACATAATACCACAATTAGGTTAACCTTGAAAAATACCATGGCCCTTTAGCCTTTAATAATGTGGAATTTACTTATCCATCTCACTCAAATACCATGATTTTGAGAAATTTCAACCTTAGAATTAATGCAGGTAGTAGCGCCACACTAATTGGAAAGAGAGGGTGTGGTATGTCCACCATCGTCAAATTGATAGAGAGATTCTATGATCTAGTGAAAGGGATAGTACTCACAGGTGGAAAATATTTAAGGAGCTTGATTTTCGAGTCTTTGGGACAAAACATAGCTCTTGTAGGGAAGGAGACAACTCTTTTTGTTAGGAACATCTAGGATAAAATTGGTTATGGTAAATATAATGCAACTGATGTGGAGATAATAGAGGTTTCCAATGCCCATGAATTTATCTTGTAATTTCACTAAAACAAATATTTTACAACAATTACTCAGTAAGCTTGTGAATTGAGTGTTATTAATGAATGGTGTGCATTGCAAATATATACTACAAATATTTAAAGGATGGATATGAATTGAAAACATGGAAAAGGAACTTGGTAAAATTCCATTCTGCGTGGATGGGACAAGTAATAGAGGCAATAATGTGCAATCAAGTGGAGACTCAAGCTCGTGAATCAAATATTCCTACAACATTTCAGTTTGTAAAAGAGTAGGGGGAAAAGAAATAGTTTCTTAAAGGCCAATTCCATGACAAAATTAAGAAAATTTGTGATGCCTCAGTTAGATTACAGTGCACACAAAATATAAAATGTACCAGGTGGAATATGAGAACAGGCAGGATATAAAATTAATATAAGGTTGTTGAGTTTCACAAGGAGGAAAGGCATCTCAAAATGGACTGTAGTGTGGGCTTAATGAAATGAAAGCTATCAATGACAAGATTAAAGAAGAAGGGAAACTTGAAACTCAAAATCTTGGTATAGAATTAGAAGGGAAATTGTAGCTAGTAGGTTTTGATGAGTATGGATTAGGAACTAGGAGTAGGAAAGTAAAAAAACTCCAAGAAACACACTTTATAGGCATAGATATTAACAACTCATTAAAAGTGAAATACCTAGGTCTAGACACACACCATAACATCATCAACGTCATGCTTTGACCAAGCTATTCAATAGTACATCCCTAGAATAAAAAAAAAATTAATCACTAGAGGTTCATTGGTCATATGGAAAATACTAAAATCAACCATCATTTATGTATGGTCACTTGATGAATCCATTGATAAAAATCACTGGAATTACAACAACAACCACTATATATATAGGTGGAGATATTTACTAGCAACAACAACAAAATACGTTGGCCACAGGGGGGGTTGAACATATTCTACTAGTTTGAAAATGACAACATCTGTCAAAAATACATGACAATGACGTCAAACAAGCATAAGAAATGAGTTTTTGAAAGTTAAATGTTGATGCATTTAAAAGTTGCACTAGTGCTGGAAATAACACCTGAACAACTTAAGTAGAGTGAAAAAGCTTGGGCCAATTCATTTTCATGAGTCACAATTAATATTTCTTCATGAGAATGAATACACAACATGAATTTAAACAACATTAACAATCCCTTCAAAAGAGAAGTTAGACTTAAGTGTCTTTTCAAGAATGAATGAGCAAAAAGAGAGAATTCCCCTACCATAAGTGATAAAATTCTAAAGAGAAAAGAGACTGAGCATATGCTTATGGTCCTATGTGGAATATTCTATGGACATGTGTAAGAATTAAATGGCATGAACTAGAGTGTTACATACCTCAAATTGACATATAATTTTTCAATACATAGCCTGATACTGGCAAACTGAAGGCTAAACATAACATAGTATGCATGAAATAATCAAGGAATCCAACATGTGTTAACCATAGTTAGGTATTCTAGTCTGTGTTATTGTGCTAGATAATATTTACATAGTTAGGGAGTCCACTATTAGTTACATAATCTCAGAATCAAAAGTGGAAGGCAGAGCAACTAATGTCAGAGATGCCAAAGATAAGACAGATGAAGTTGCAAGAGCAGACTTGAGGTATAGGTTATATAATCAAAGTAGTTACAAAGTGGTAATAACAATAGAGATTTTATTTAGGTGGATGCCAAAAGAAAACAATTTTCTATACCTATTTTCTTAAGTGTTGGACCTATAAGGTACTGTAGATGTCAGGGAACCTAACCTATGGGCTAGAGAAGTTACAAGTTACAAGTGTAGATGCCTGAGAGACTTAAGTAATGAATTTGAATGCTTTTCAACCCATTTCCATTGATTTGAAATGGCGAGGTAATAAATAGTCCATGAGAAATAAGGAGAAATACCAGATCGACACGACCAAATCAAGAAGACTAAGAAATGCTTATGCTGTCATCAATGTTGAGGGGGTTGGGGGGGGGATTGTTAGTGATGTTGATATTAATGTCGAAATAATTTTCATTTTGTGATGTACTTGGATTGATGAGGAAGTCTATTATTTTTCATGTGTGTGGTATATGTAAATTATTTTCATATTTATTGATATTTTCAAGTCGTAGAGAGTTTCTAAGAAAAATTAATATTTTGCACAACTTGGGATACTCGAATTGCAATGGCAAGACAATATTTGGAAGATTTTCCTTGTTGGGGTTTCTTCTCATCCCAAAAATTCCTCCTCCAGATATGGATGGGTTGTGAGTATATATTTGTGATTGTGATACAAAACCCCTAGAGGATCAAGTGATCTGAATAGATCCAACCAACATGTTAATTAGGTCACTCACTCTTAACAAGGAGAATGTAGAACCTAAACCAAGGGACAACAAAAGGAAGAGTGTATTTTAAAATGATAATAGATGAAAAAGAAAAAGGCTTGAAGAAATACTAATCATATGATAAGTTTGCAACAAAGATATCCAGTAATGCCCAGTTACTTCACAGAAATATGGAAGTTCAAATTGTTTGCTAAAAAGTGAAATTCAATGCATATCAAACTCATGTAGACCATTTCGCTTCTCTGTGTGCGAGTAGTTTTTTTTTATTACCTGGAAGCACATCACATTTAGTATCACTAGATTAAATTGCTTCTTCTAGAAATTCTTAAAGGCTATCCTATTGAACTTGTATCAAATAGGTTATGATTTTTTCACTACATAACACAACAAAAAAATTAGCCAAATTTAATCGTAGACTTTCCCTCCTAATCTAAAAATATTAATAAAAATCATTCCTCATAGTATTGTAGCCTAGCCAATTAATTTCTTGAGGAAGTGTTTCTAAAAATATAAATTATATTAAAATTTTCCTAAAACCTACTTCCTCCATAGACAATAGACGACAAAACTGTACACTTAAACAATTACATTGTTACCTTGTATTTGGAGATCCACAACTATTTATAGAATTTAATTTACATTCATAAATTAAGCCCATATTCTTTCAAAACAAGAGACAACAACTAGGTCAACAATTTCGAAGTACCAAGCAATTAGTGTATTTCTAGTGTAGTTGTGGGTGAAAATGTGAAGTTGGGAAACACTTTTTTCCCTTTTTTGACGTTGAAAATTGTAATCTTCTATGTTTTTTCAATGCAAATTACACTTTGACATAAAAACAAGATTTGTAGATAATTGTCTTACCTCCATACTCATATTTTTTTTTTCTTTAAAGTATTGAGATATAGAGGGGTAAATTTGTTGTTTACTAACTGCATATACTTGAAATTTTCAAGCAAACATAAATAGTCACTTTTTGAACCCTAACGTTTTTTAGGGAAGCTTATTCATTTTTTGGAAATAAACCATATCATCATAATCTGCATATATTGCATTAGCGCACTGACTATTTTTCGGTAATTTTCAGATTAAATCACTATTTTTTATTATTTTTTGAAATGGATGAAGACAAAAAAATGGTGATGTTTCAGTACATTTTGTGAACCCTAAATTTTATTTTCAATGTGATCGTCAATAAGAAAAATGAGAGTACCCTTTTGAAGTAGACAGGGAGAGGAAATGCAATATGATTTTTCTGAATTTTTTGGTATCGTCATTTTAAAGTTATTGAATTTTCATTCAGTGCAATTTTCCGAACAATGAAATTCCATAGCGACACATTTTAGTAAAAAATTAATAACAAATTGAAATTTTCAATGAAAATCCACAAATATTACATCATCAGAAACTAGATTCAGAGATGAATCTAATGGTACCTAGTCCGAAATATAACATTTTGTTTTTGTAGGTGTTCCACCCTTCGAAAGTTGCAGGTTCCTGAAAACTGCAAAACTTTCTGGGTTTTTCGTTGACCAGAAACTCTCGGTCAAGATAATTTTTCGAGCGAGACATTTTTTAAACTCTCGACTGAGAGTTTAAACCACCACAGGTTAAATTTAACCGTGCGACTTTAACTCTCGTCTGAAAGTTGTACAAACTCTCGGCCGAGAGTTTGCATACGAGAGTTTACGTTGAGCAGAGACTCTCGAACTAGAGTTTACGTTGGGCAGAAACTCTCGTGCAAGAGTTCTATATATATGTTCGTTCATACTATTCACATGACAAGTGAGTAATAGGCAAAGAGGTAGGTATTTATTTTACAATTATTTTTCGATATTTAAATATTAACAATAGCCTTATCAGGAACCCTTATATGTGCCAAGTACTGGTTGCTTATATGAACCAAATACCATAATATTTATTTAATTTAGTTCAGTGGTATAAAACTAATATTTATTTAGTCCTTTTTGTTTTAATATTATAATTTGATGTGTGCAAATACATTTAATGTGGCATGTACATGTGATGTAGACATACATGTGGTTGATAATAATATTTTTTTATTGTTTAATTTTAATATTAAAAATTAATATTTATTTAGTAGTTTAGTTAGTTTGTATATGTTTCATTTTAATATTAAAATTAATATCTATTTAGTAGTTTAGTTCCTTTGTATAAACTTAATTTTAATATTAAAAATTAATATTTATTTATTAGTTTAGTTGGTTTGTATATATATAATTTCAATACTAAAAATTAATATTTATTCAGTAGTTTAGTTGGTTTGTATATGTTTAATTTTAATATTAAAATTTAATATTTATTTAGTAGTTTAGTTGGTTTGTATAAAATTAAAAATTAATATTTATTTAGTAGTTTAGTTAGTTTGTATAATTTTAATATTAAAAATTAATATTTATTCAGTAGTTTAGTTGGTTTGTATATGTTTAATTTTAATATTAAAATTTATTATTTATTTAGGTGTGAAAATGTGAAGTTCGGAAACACTTTTTTCCCTTTTTTGATGTTGAAAATTGTAATTTTCAATGTTTTTTCGATGCAAATTACTCTTTGACATAAAAACAAGATTTGTAGATAATTGTCTTACCTCCATACTCATAAATTTAAAAAAAAAAATATTGACATATAGAGGGGTAAATTTGTTGTTCACTAACTGCATATACATGAAATTTTCAAGAAAACATAAATAGTCACTTTTTGAACCCCTAACGTTTTTTAGGGAAGGTTATTCATTTTTTGGAAATAAACCATATCATCACAATTTGCATATATTGCACTAGTGCACTGACTATTTTTTGGTAATTTTCAGATTAAATCACTATTTTTTATTATTTTTTGAAATGGACGAAGACAAAAAAACGGTCATGTTTCAGTGCATTTTATGAACCCTAGATTTTCTTTCAATGTTATCGTCAATAAGAAAAATGAGAGTACCCTTTTGAAGTAGACAGGGAGAGGAAATGCAATATGATTTTTCTGAATTTTTTGGTATCGTCATTTTAAAGTTATTGAATTTTCATTCAGTGCAATTTTCCGAACAGTGAAATTCCACAGTGACACAGTTTAGTAAAAAATTAATAACAAATTGAAATTTTTAATGAAAATCCACAAATCTTACATCATCAGAAACTAGATTTAGAGATGAATCTAATGGCACCTAGTCTGAAATATAACATTTTGTTTTTGTAGGTGTTCCACCCCTCCAAATTTGCAGGTTCCTGAAAACTGCAGAATTTTCTGGGTTTTCCGTTGACCATAAACTCTCGGTCGAGATAATTTCTCGGGCGAGACATTTTTTAAACTCTCGAACGAGAGTTTAAACCACCACAGGTTAAATTTAACCGTGCAGCTAAACTCTCGTCTGAAAGTTGTACAAACTCTTGGCTGAGAGTTTGCGCCCGAGATTTTACATTGAGCAAAGACTCTCGAACGAGAGTTTACGTTGAGCAGAAACTCTCGTGCAAGAGTTCTATATATATGTTCATTCATACTATTCATGTGACAAGTGAGTAATAGGTAGAGAGGTAGGTATTTATTTTAAAATTATTTTTCGACATTTAAATATTAACAATAGCCTTATTAGGAACCCTTGTATGTGCAAGTACTAGTTGCTTATATGAACCAAATACCGTAATATTTATTTAATTTAGTTTGGTGGTATAAAACTAATATTTATTTAGTACTTTTCATTTTAATATTATAATTTGATGTGTGCAAATACATTTAATATGGCATGTACATGTGATGTAGACATACATGTGGTTGATAATAATATTTTTTTATTGTTTAATTTTAATATTAAAAATTAATATTTATTTAGTAGTTTAGTTGGTTTGTATATGTTTCATTTTAATATTAAAATTAATATCTATTTAGTAGTTTAATTTCTATGTATAAACTTAATTTTAATATTAAAATTTAATATTTATTTACTAGTTTAGTTGGTTTGTATATGTATAATTGTAATACTAAAAATTGATATTTATTCAGTAGTTTAGTTGGTTTGTATATGTTTTATTTTAATATTAAAATTTAATATTTATTTAGTAGTTTAGTTGGTTTGTATAAAATTAAAAATTAATATTTATTTAGTAGTTTAGCTAGTTTATATAATTTTAATATTAAAAATTAATATTTATTCAGTAGTTTAGTTGGTTTGTATATGTCTAATTTTAATATTAAAATTTATTATTTATTTAGTAGTTTAGTTGGTTTGTATAAATTTAATTTTTATATTAAAGATTAATATTTATTTAATAATTTAGTTGGTTTGTATAAGTTACCGTTGTTGTCATGTTTTGAATTTAAATTTTTAACAGACTTAAAAAAGAATTATAATGAAAATATCTCATGTTTTTTTTCATTTAAACTATAAGTTAGAAAATGGTGATATTGTAATATAAATAAAAAAAGCATGAGAAGAAATAAGTGAAGGGATGGATACACACCAACACCTTGGCACCTGTACATGATTTTGGGGGAGAAAAGATTTGGGTGTTTTTAATAAGAACAAAACTCTCGAGTGAGAGTTAAAACAATTCTAGGTCGAGAGTTTTCGAACTTTTGTTCGAGAGTTTACCCGAGAGTTTATGAAAATAAAATTTTTGGATAAGAACATACTTAACTCTTGTCTGAGAGTATTTTAACTCTGGTCAAGCTCCATCTAATTCTCACACGACACTTTAAAAATCTCTCAGAGGAGAAATTGAGTTGACTATTTTCTCGAATGAGAAATTAAAAATTTCACACAAATTTTGGCCATCCGCCAAAAAGTGTTTCCCAACTTCGGGATTTCACCCTTGTGTAAGACTATATATATTCAAGTGCATTTTTCAAAGGAATGTGTATCCAAAGTTAGTTCTTATATAAGTATTGTAGGATTTCATCTTTCATAATTTGAACTTGTCATAATATATGAAAGGGTTAGTTTACAATGTATACATTCCCATGACTAATATATCAATGTTATGCTAGTTTGAAAACCACATGCATATCATACCTAGAATATAATGTGGGATATTATACTCAAACTCAATTGTAGGAAAGACAGAAGAAAAAATGAATTGAATAATGCAATATGTCAATGCTTACCTGAATTAAAAATCCAAAGGCATCTAGTTGTGTTGTGATCCTCTCATCTTAATGAATTGATCCTGCATCTGACAAAGGAAGATTTGAAAGCTCATGGAACCTCACAATGTTTTAGAAGGCACTGGATAAGATATTACCATAACCAACATGCTCTAATATGTGTTCTTCCAAATTAGCATATGAAGTTTTAAGCGCATAAAATAGGATGGGAAACAAAGCAAAATGATTTTCTATCCTAATTACACCAATCCCAGAGAAAAAAATATAATGAAAAAATGGTTTATAACAACTTAGTTTCATGAGAGCCATTACAAATATGAATAGTTTGTTGGGACTCATGTTGACTTCACTTTTGTAATTCACTATGGCCAAACAATGTTAGACGACAATGACGAAAAACTTAGTAATGTCGTTTATGTTTATAGAGAGGTCTTCTTCCATTGTTGTGCCAGTAGAATCCATATAATACCTTCCAGTCTCTATGGATTTCCAATAGGGAAACAATGTATCTAAGTGCTTACACAAATATATAGAAGGGGCCAATAAGATTCAAGAGAATACATCACATCCTAAAACAACATGGAAAAACTGATTCACCCAGCTCCTGAAATGAACTCGTTGTGCCAAAATTACATCACTAATGAAACTGAAGCTAAATGTGATGCGGAAAATAGATTTATCCTTTCACGGATACATATTTTTATACAACATGCATAGCATGGCTAAAGAAGCAATACCCCCTCAAATGGAGTGGCCCATAAACACCACAGTTTTCCACGTTTCATATTTTAGGCGGGCCTATAATAATAATTAAAATATTAAATGATGAGTACGATAGCTCTTGAGTAACGATCTATGTGTATTTGTGTGTAATGAGGTTTATGCATGCAACTACACAGTGTACACTAATTACACAGGGTAGTGAGTGCATATAAAATTAGCATAACTTAATGAAAATAAAGATTTTACATACACCTATAAGTACGAATATCAAACATACTCTCAACTTCAAACTTCATGTGCTTCATAAAATGGCCAAGCTAGAAATGTGGCCTTTCATATCAAATCATTGTAAGGGTTTTGAATAAAACTAAATTTTTTCTTTGTATTTTCATACTCACTGCATATTTTGAAATATTTCAGAAATTTGATGGATAGTTCTTGTCCACCGGACTTCATGAATATGCAATATAGTTTAGCTCAGGTTTCATGGGAAGGTTTGCATATCAAAACTTTGCAAAGGTTTTGAGAGAAAAAAATATATTTTTTTTTTATGCATGGGAATGGTTTTGTGGAAAAATAAAACCAACGTTTCGATGCCACTTCTTATTTTGTTTGTGTGCAGTTCTTATTTCTCTCTACAAGGTTGAGCTCATTATATATCTTCACAAGACTACTCTGGTACAAGGACATGTTGTATAACCTTTGCACTCATGTTATTTAGTCTCCACTTGTTGGTACCACAAAGTATGGTTTGACTCTTCGGCTTAAGACATTCACAAATCCACAATAGCAAATCCATTCAACATGAGATTGGCATCATCACTAGTCGACCCCTTCTCTTGAAAGAAATAAAGTATTCCATCAATGAGAAACTCATCCAGATGAGCATCATCAATCTATGAATCTCCCAGGATGAAAACTACCTTTTCAATTGTTCACTTCCATCTTTTAGATCTTCGACAGTGCTTCCCACAATATCAACAACTCCCACCTTGTTAGCTAGAGACTCAACCCAACCCTAAAAACAAGAAATTCAACACAACCCACACTTAAAAAGTAGATAGGAGTTTAAATTTATTAGTTTTCAGGTCTCAGACAAGGAACACACCACTTGTGCTAACACTGTCAATGAAGGAAATTCAAGCCTGGTGTAAATATCAATTAAATGAAGAGAAAGAAAATGTTACATAGGAGAGAATTAAATTTACATAACCTGCTAATTTAGTATTATTACTGATAAGAGATAAAAGGTAGCATTAATTTTCCCATACTCGAATCCTATCATCTATGGAGACCAAGGAATGTTAGGATGTCGCCCCATGTCCATGCCCATCGGTATTTATGGAAAATATAGAATTATTGAGGATCCCCTATTCATGGAGACCCAAAATGTGACATATCCCTCTATGACTAACTATTAAATTTCATATTTATGTATCCATATTTAACGAGTGTAAAGTCAAACTGATTATTTTAGAAGGTGTGAAGACCAACTTGCCAATGATTTGCTGGTGAGGGAGAAATTATTTTCAATTAAGTGTCTGAAGAATCTGCTTAGTTAGAGGCTATATCAAAAAATTCAACAAGGGAACACAATGTACATCGAGAAGAGTGAAAACCAGTTGTTGTGATTTAAGGAACATAACTTTGAAGTTGGAGCTTAGCTTAAAATTTTACAGACTAACCAAGCTTGTATCAAATTCCCTATCTCCTATTTAGAGGAAGCACATATTATTTAGCTTTTCTACACGATGATTTAATATGACATATAGAGTGTGGTAGTTTTTGGGGAAAATGATTGTCTTGAAAAAACCTATAGGCATATTTTGTTTGTGACAACAAACAAGATGTTAAGATAGACTTAGCTTACTTTCAAATTTTGCAAACTAAACAAACTCCTATCAACTTCCCAATTTCCTATTAAAGGAAGCAGATATATTATAGCTTTTGTACATGATGATATCATACATCATGTAGAGTCACAGTTGTTGGGAAAAATGAATGTCTTGAACAATCCCATAGTCATATTTTTTCACAACAAATAAGATGCTTAGATAGACTTTAAAAATTAAGGTTATTATATTTTTAGCTAGCACTCAGTTGTTTAGAGGAACTGGATATGGGTCAATGATAGATGAGTTGTATCTAATCATATCAACAGAGATCGAAGGGAAAAAAGAGGAATTGATGTCCAAGAAATCTTGCCAGGAAAAGTTGTCAAGTTCTTTAGAGTTGGCTACCCCACCAAAATGAAGAGTCTAACAAATCGTTGTCTTTATATAAGATAACGTGAATGGTAAGTGAAATAGCAGCCTTGGTATAGGCGGAAGACAATAGTAGTGTGAAAGTTGACAGACTTAGGGCACACTATTAGAGTCAATTTTGTAGGTGTTAGATAATATTGTCTTAAATTGATATGGTTTTTTCTTAATTTTTAATTGTCTTCGTCTTCATTGGCATTGTATTAAGTGGACATTGTCTTAAATATAAAGTTTTGTCTTAATATTTTTTTGTCTCAAACCATTTTTTTCTTAAATATAAAGTTTTGTCTTAAAATATTTTTTTCTGAAAATATTTTTGTCTCAAACTATTTTTGTCTTAAATATAAAATTTTTTCTTAAAATATTTGTCTTGAACTTTTTTTGTATTAAATATAAAGTTTTTTCTTAAAATACTTTTGTCTCAAATTTTTTTTGTCTTAATGAAAAGCAACCATGAGGAAGACCATGATAACAACAATCAACATATAGAAACATCTAACCTCTAATCCACTCTTAGTCATGTACAACATTTTGATTTCCATAATCTATGTTATGGGGTTCCCATAGCCATATGCTTTAATTATGAATAAATAGATGAATAATTGAGGTTGGGTTTCTTTCTCTCTAATGATCTCTAAATTTTGTACTCTTATGATGGTATGTTAAGGAATGCATCTGAATTTTTATCATTAATCTTCAGTTTTGATTTGGACAATATTATAAAATCAATACTTTGGTTGCAAATTTATGATATCATTAAAATAAAATTAATACTGTAGTTGCAAATATATAACATATTTGAAACATATTATTTGATTTGCATTCATTTATTTACTTAATTTCAGGCTATAAATAATATAGTTCATCCTCATTGAACATTGGTATATTAAGCCATTTGTTAAAAGTTACATGAAATGTTTCATCATATTTGAACAACTTTAATAATAAAGTTTTTACCTTTTCAATAATTGTAAGTTGAGATATAAGCATTTGCAATTTTTTTTTTTCCTTTCTAAACACTTACTTGTATTTATTTATATTTAAAAATATTAAAAGTTTTCTTTTTTCTTAAATATTTAAAAATATTGAACATTTTCCACTTTCTTGAACCATTTATAGAATTCTTGAAAATTGAAATATATTCTTTTATGCAGAATCGGTTATTTGTATAATTTTTTCGGATAATTTACCCTCTTATTTTTCTTCTATATGACACTTTTAAAAATAAGTTTAGATTTTTTTAGTACAAAGGGAATGCAACACTCTTCAATAACATTTTAAGCAAATAGAGGTCAAGTGATCACTTGAAAGTTATCTCAAAATGCATATAAATTCAAAAAAATGTTGTCTTTTCTGTGACTTTAAATCTTGATTTGTGTTTTTTAAATTTGTTTATTAATTGTATATATAGATTTAACACACTAAAATACTTTTAAGGCACTTTGATTGTGTAGGGTTACCCATAAATTTAGGATTTCAATAAATTCCCATTTAATTTAGAAAAAAAATTAAAAAAAAAACTTTAAAAAAATCTCACTAAACACAACTGTATCAAGAAATGTCTTTTTAGATGAAAATAAAGACAACTCTATCAAGAAATGGCTTTTCAGATGGAAATACATATAGAGAAATAGTTAGCGTGCAGTTTTCAATGCCTCGATACTCGTATTGTTCCATGATTACTGGAGTGTGGTCCTTTAGATTCAGACTGACTGAGTGGTCCTTTAGATTCGGAGTGTGTCGGAAGAAGTTTGCTTCCCAGAAATATCCATCGATGGAAAGGGAAAGGAGGAGACTTTGAACTTGTTGACAGTGATCAGATGTATAATGTCAGATGTTTCTACTCAGATGTATGATGTTTTGATGTATTCCGACATTTTTCCATTTTATATGTTTAATTCTTATTTTGAATTGTGCATATGTTCTATATTCCCGTCTTTCCCATTTTTGGATATTACAATCAACCGCAGTCCAGGAAACAATCCCTGAAATGGCTCTGCTAAGAAGCCTCTTCAAGGAAGCATTTCCCACCCTTAGCTTCAAGCCCGTCTCTTGACCTTATTCATCAACCTCTGCCCGTCTTCCTCGGCATCCACATAAACAATATCTGCATGCAAAATCATGGCCTTGAAGCCAAATTCCACTGTCGATGGATGGTAAATACTTTCCACAAAGGCCGAAACCTAGGTCCTTCGTGTACTGGCCATTGGAAAAGAGCTCTGTCATGATGAACAACCTTCGAATCTAGCGTTGCCCATCATCACCCGAATTGGGAGGGGGAAGGAATCAGACCCAAATGTGCATCTTCCCCACGCTCGCAACAACCCAATGGGAATCACGCCCCAGGGAAACAACTTCCATTGGATACTCATTGTGTTAGTGGTTTGACTACTACCTTCTACTCTCAATGCCCATTTTTTGTTCCTATCCTTGCACTTACCCATTCGCCTTCAACAAATACAAATGGACTACCTCTAAACATATGACTTGTGTCGCTGGATAATAATACAATATGGGAAGCTCCAGAAATTGAACTTGGGAAAATATGAAACTCCTCGCACCTCCTTCTTGTGGCTATCAATACAATTTTACCCCGCACCTGACCATGTTCTTGCAATTAAGAGTCATATGAAACCATTTCAATAGCTTGATTAAAACCCGCCAAAGAAAACCAACATATCGCAAGCTCAACTTAGAACTATGTCATATGTTAATTAATGTAATTTCATTCTGATTAATCATATTAAACATTGGATGAAAATTTTATTTAATGCCAAAAACCATGAAAATCCTCCTACAATATGGATTTAATAAACTTTAAAACCTACAAAATGCAAATTATGTTTCCAAATTAGACATCACACTCCATGAAGTTGCATTTTTGTCCTATGGCACTAATATAAAGGAGATATCATATTGTCAAAAGTGTATTTCAATCCAAATTACTTATGAGACATTTCACCTTTAAAGGAAGATGCTATAGGTTTTATTTCAAAGAGCAATATATTTTTTCTCAATTATGGAAAAACTAGCCATTCGAGTTAAAATAATCAAATTATTGGTCAAATGTGTGTATATACACAAACTTAAAGCTAGACCTCAATACAAAGAAATGAGAGAAATAATCATAAAACTAGTGCTCAACACAAAAATAAAACAACTAACACTAAAAACACCCTATGTGATCTACAATCTCAACTTTGGAAGAACCATTGAATTTCATCTAAGTACAGGCATCGTTCTTGGTTGATATGCAAATGCATCCAATTTTGATATAGCTGAGACCTAAAATATTCTATCTAAATGCTCTTGAATTCAACTATATACATAATTTAAATTAAGAAGTGCAGAGGAGTTGTAATAAGTAGACATAGAATACAATATTCACCCTGGTAACTTCTAAGTTTTTTGAAATATGTTATTTCCCTTTTGAGTTTTGGTATTGAAGAAGACTTATAGCCCAAAGAGTTCTAAATTCCCATGTTTTTTTATTGAACCATTTTAATTTTATGAGATTGGGTCATATGATAGAAAATTTTGGAAGTATAACTTTGGACCTAGCCAAAGGGACTGAGACTCTGATGTTTTCACATTGGTCTTGGGAACTCCCAAGTTTTTTGAAATATTTTATTGGAATTTTGAGGTTTCGTATAGACAAAGGATTATATCCCAAATATTTATCAGTTCTCATTATTTTCTATTGAACCATTTTAGTTTTGGAATATTTTGTCATATGATAGCAGATGCTAGAACTATAACTTTGGACCTGGAGAAAGGGTCTCATGTTGTCACATCTATGTTTGAATTTTTTGACAGAAATAACATTATAAATACATAAGACCACAATGAGGTTAACCTTGAAAAATACCATGGCCCTTTAGCCTTTAATAATGTGGAATTTACTTATCCAGCTCACTCAAATACCATGATTTTGAGAAATTTCAACCTTAGAATCAATGCAGGGAGTAGCCCCACACTAATTGGCAAGAGAGGGTGTGGTAAGCCCACCATTATCAAATTGATAGAGAGATTCTATGATCTAGAGAAAGGGATAGTACTAACAGATGGAAAATATTTAAGGAGCTTCATTTTCAAGTCTCTGAGACAAAACATAGCTCTTGTAGGGAAGGAGACAACTCTTTTTGTTAGGAGCATCTAGGAGAAAATTGTTTATGGTAAATATAATGCAACTGATGTGGAGATACTAGAGGTTTCCAATGCCCATGAATTTATTTTGTAATTTCACTTAAACAAATATTTTACTACAATTAGTTAGTAAGTTTCTGAATAGAGTTTTATTAATGAATGGTGTGCATTGTGAATATATACTACAAATATTTAAAGGATGGATATGAATTGAACACATGGAACAGGAACTTGGTAAAATTCCATTTTGCGTGGATGGGAAAAGTAATAGAGGCAATAATGTGCAATGAAATGGAGACTCAAGCTCATGAATCAAATATTCCTACAACATTTCAATTTGTAAAAGAGAAGGAAGAAAAGAAATAGTTTCTTAAAGGCCAATTCTATGACTAAATTAAGGAACTTTGTGATGCCTCAATTAGATTAGAGTGCACATAAAATATAAAATGTAGCAAGTGGAATCTGAGAACGAATTTCTTAAGGCAGGATATAAAAGTAATATAAGATTGTTGAGTTTCACAAGGAGGAGAGGCTTCTTAAAATGGACTGTAGTGTGGGCTTAATGAAATGGAAGCAAACAATGAAAAGATTCAAGAATAAGGGAAACTTGAAACTCAAAAACTTGGTATAGAATTAAAAGGGAAATTGTAGCTAGTAGGTTTTGATGAATATGGATTGGGAACTAGGAGTAGGAAAGTAAAAAAACTCCAAGAAACACGCTTTAGAGGCATAGATATTAACAACTCATTAAAAATTCAATCCCTAGCTCTAGGAACACACCATAACATCATCAACGTCATGCTTTAACGAAGCTATTCAATAGTGCATCCCTACAAAAAAAAATTAATCACTAGAGGTTCATTGATCATCGGGAAAATATTGAAATCAACCATCATTCATGTATGGTCACTTGACGAATCCATTGAGGAAAATCATTGGAATTAAAACAAAAACCACTATATATATATATATATATATATATATATATATATATATATATATATATATATATATATATATATATATATATATAGGCGGATATATTTACTAGCAACAACAACAAAATACGTTAGTCACAGGGAGGGTTAAACATGTTCTACTAGTTTGAAAATGACAACATCTGTCAAAAATACATGACAATGACGTAAAACAAGCATAAGAAATGAGTGTTTGAAAGTTAAATGTTGATGCATTTAAAAGTTGCACTAGTGCTGGAAAGAACACTTGAACAACTTAAGTAGAGCGAAAAAGCTTGGGTCAATTTCATCTTCATGAGTCACAATTAATAGTGCTTCATGAGAATGAATACACAACGTGAATAAACAACAATAACTATCCCTTCAAAAGAGAATGCAGACTTAAGTGTCTTTGCAAGAATGAATGAGAAAAGAGAGAGAATTCCCCCACCATAAGTGATAAAATGCTAAAGAGAAAAGAGACTGGCCATATGCTTATGGTCCTGTGTGGAATAGTCTATGGACATGTGGAAGAATTAAATGGCATGAAATATAGTGTTAATTACCTCAAATTGACATATAGTGTTTCAATACATAGCCTGATATTGGAAAAATGAAGGCTAAACATAACATAGTATGCATGAAATAATTAAGGAATCCAACATGTGTTAACCATAGTCAGGTAGTCTAGTTCGTGTTATCATGCCAGATAATAGTTACATAGTTAGGGAGTCCACTATTAGTTACATAATCTCATAATCAAAAGTGGAAGGCGAAGCAACTAATGTCAGAGATGCCAAAGATATGACAGATGAAGTTGCAAGAGTGGACTTGTGGTATAGGTTATATAATAAAAGTAGTTACAAAGTGGTAATAACAGTAGAGATTTTATGTATGTGGATGCCAAAAAAAAGCAATTTTCTCTACCTGTTAGCTTAAGTGTTGAACCTATAAGGTGGAGTATATCTCAGGGAACCAAGCCTACGGGCTAGAGAAGTTACAAGTTACAAGTGTAGATTCCTGAGAGTCTTAAGTAATTAATGTGAATTCCTTTCAACCCATTTCCATTGATTTGAAAGGGCGAGGTATTAAATATTCCACGAGAGATAAGGAGAAACACCAAATCGGCACGACCAAATCAACAAGACTAAGCAATGCTTATGCTGCCATCAATATTGAGGGGGTGGGGGGGGGGGGGATTGTTAGTGATGTTGATATTGATGTCAAAAGAATTTTCATTTCGTGATGTACTTGGATTGATAAGGATGTCTATTATTTTTTGTGTGTATGGTATATGTCAATTATTTTCATATTTATTGATATTTTTAAGGTAGCAGAGATTTTCTAAGAAAAAATATTATTTTTCACAACTTGGGATACTTGAATTGGAATTGCAAGACAATATTTGGAAGATCTTCCTTGTTGGGGTTTCTTCTCATCCCAACAATTTCTCCTCCAAATACGGATGGGTTATGAGTATATATTTATGACTGTGATACAAAACCCCTAGAGGATCAAGTGATATGAATAGATACAACCAACATGTTAATTAGGTTCCTCACTCTTAGCAAGGAGAATGTAGAACCTAAACCAAGGGAAAACAAAAGGAAGAGTGTATTTGAAAATGATAATAGATGAAAAAGAAAAAGGCTTGAAGAAATACTAATCATATGATAAGTCTGCAACAAAAATATCCAATAATGCCCAGTTACTTCACAGAAAGATGGAAGTTCAAATTGTTTGCTAAAATGTGAACTTCAATGCATATCAAACTCATGTAGACCATCTCGCTTCTCTGTGTGCGAGTAGTTTTGTTTTACTACCTGGAAGCACATCACATTTAGTATCACTAGATTAAATTGCTTCTTCTAGAAATTCTTAAAGGCTATCTTATTGAACTTGTATCAAATAGGTTATGATTTTTTCACTACATAACATAACAAAAAAATCAGCCAAATTTAATCGTAGACTTTCCCTCCAAATCTAAAAATATTAAGAAAAACCATTCTTCATAGTATTGTAGCCTAGCCAATTAATTTCTAGAGGAAGTGTTTCTAAAAATATAAATTATATTTAAATTTTCCTAAAAGCTACTTCCTTCATAGACAATAGAAGACAAAACTGTACACTTAAACAATTACATTATTACCTTGTATTTGGAGATCCACAAATATTTACAGAATTTAAATTACATTCATAAATTAAGCCCATGTTCCTTCAAAACAAGAGACAACAACTAGGTCAACAATTTTGAAGTACCATGTAATTAGTGTATTTCTAGTGTAATTGTATAAGACTATATATATTCAAGTGCATTGTTCACAGGCATGTGTATCCAAAGTTAGTTCATATGTCTCTACTCAGATGTATGATGTTTTGATGTATTCTGACATTTTTCCAGTTTATATGTTTAATTATTATTTGGAATTGTGCATATGTTCTATATTCCCGTCTTTCCCATTTTTGGATATTACAATCAACCGCAGTCCTGGAAATGATCCCTGAAATGGCTCTGCTAAGAAGCCTCTTCAAGGAAGCAGTTCCCACCCTTAGCTTCAAGCCTCATCTCTTGACCTTATTCAGAAACCTCCGCCCCTCTTTCTTGACATCCACGAAAATAATATCCGCATGAAAAATCATGGCCTTGAAGCCAAATCCCCCCAGATGGATGGTAAATACTTTCTACAAAGGCCAAAACCTAGGTCCTTCGTGTGCTAGCCATTGGAAGAGAGCTCTGTCATGATGACCAACCTTCGAATCTGGTGTTGCCCATCATCACCCGAATTGGGAGGGGAAAGGATTCAGATCCCAACGCACATCTGCCCCACACTTGCAACAACCCAATGGGAATCACGCTCGAGGGAAACAACTTCCATTTCATATTCATTGTGTTAGTGGTTCGATTACTACCCTCTACTCTCAACGCCCATTTTCTGTTCCTATCCTTGCACTTACCCATTCGCCTTCAACAAATAAAAATGGACTACCTCTAAACCTGTGACTTGTGTCGTTGGATAATAATACAATATGGGGAGCTCCATAAATTGAACTCGGGCAAATATGAAACTCCTTGCACCTCCTTCTTCTGGATATCATTGCAATTTTGCCCTGCACCTGACCCTATCTTGCAATTAAGATTCATATGAAACCATTTCAATAGCTTGATTCAAAACCAGCCAAAGACAACCAACATATCACAAGATCAACTTAGAACTATGTCATATGTTCATTAATGTAGTTTCCTCCCAATTAACCATATTAAACATTGGATGAAAATTTTATTTAATGCCAAAAACCATGAAAATCCTCCTACAATATGGATTTAATAAACTTTAAAACCTACAAAATGCAAATTATGTTTCCAACTTACACATCACACTCCATGAAGTTGCATTTTTGTCCTATGGAACTAATATAAAGGAGATATCATATTGTCAAAAGTATATTTCAATCCAAATTACTTATGAGACATTTCACCTTTAAACGAAGATGCTATAGGTTTTATTTCAAAGAGCAATATTTTTTTTCTCAATTATGGAAAAACAAGCCATTTGAGTTAAAATAATCAAATTATTGGTCAAATGTGTGTATATACACAAACTTAAAGCTAGACCTCAATACAAAGAAATGAGAGAAATAATCATAAAACTAGTGCTCAACACAAAAATAAAACAACTAACACTAAAAACACCCTATGTGATCTACAATCTCAGCTTTGGAAGAACCATTGAATTTCATCTAAGTACAAGCATCGTTCCTGGTTGATATGCAAATGCATCCAATTTTGATATAGCTGGGACCTAAAATATTCTATCTAAATGCTCTTGAATTCAACTATATACATAATTTAAATTAAGAAGTGCAAAGGAGTTGTAATAAGCAGACATTGTATACAATATTGGCCCTGGTAACTTCTAATTTTTTTGAAATATGTTATTGCCCTTTTGAGCTTTGGTACTGAAGAAGACTTATAGCCCAAATAATTCTAAATTCCCATGATTTTTTATTGAACCATTTTAATTTTATAAGATTGGGTCATATGATAGAAAATTTTGGAAATATAACTTCGGACCTAGCCAAAGGGACTGAAACTCTGATGTTTTCACATTGGTCTTGGGAACTCCCAAGTTTTTTGAAATGTGTTATTGGACTTTCAAGTTTTGTGTAAAAAAAGGATTATATCCCAAATATTTATCAGTTCTCATTATTTTCTATTGAACCATTTTCGTTTTGGAATATTTTGTCATATGATAGCAGATGCTAGAAGTATAACTTTGGACCTAGCGAAAGGGTCTAATGTTGTCACGTCTATGTTTGAATTTTTTGACAGAAATAATATTATAAATACATAAGACCACAATGAGGTTAACCTTGAAAAATACTATGGCCCTTTAGCCTTTAATAATGTGGAATTTACTTATCTAGCTCACTCAAATGTCATGATTTTGAGAAATTTCAACCTCAGAATTAATGCAGGGAGTACTGCCACACTAATTGGAAAGAGAGGGGGAGGTAAGCCCACCATCGTCAAATTGATAGAGGGATTATATGATCTAGTGAAAGGGATAGTACTCATAGATGGAAAATATTTAAGGAGCTTGATTTCCGAGTCTCTAAGACAAAACATAGCTCTTGTAGGGAAGGAGACAACTCTTTTTGTTAGGAGCATCTAGGAGAAAATTATTTATGGTAAATATAATGCAACTGATGTGGAGATAATAGAGGTTTCCAATGCCCATGAATTTATTTTGTAATTTCAATGAAACAAATATTTTACTACAATTAGTCAGTTATCTTTTTAGTTGAGTGTTATTAATGAATGGTGTGCATTGTGAATATATACTACAAATATTTAAAGGATGGATATGAATTGAACACATGGAAAAGGAACTTGGTAAAATTCGATTCTGCATGGATGGGAAAAGTAATAGAGGCAAGAATGTGCAATGAAGTGGAGACTCAAGCTCGTGAATCAAATATTCCTACAACATTTCAATTCGTAAAAGAGAAGGAAGAAAAGAAATAGTTGCTTAAAGGGAAATTCCATGACAAAATTAAGGAACTTTGTGATGCCTCTGTTAGATTAGAGTGCACACAAAATATAATATGTAGCAAGTGGAATTTGAGAAAGAATTTCTTAAGGCAGGGTATAAAAGTAATATAATATTGTTGAGTTTCACAAGGAGGAAAGGCTCCTCGAAATGGATTGTAGTGTGGGCTTAATGAAATGGAAGCTAACAATGAAAAGATTCAAGAAGAAGGGAAACTTGAAACTCAAAAACTTGGTATAGAATTAAAAGGGAAATTGTAGCTAGTAGGTTTTGATGAGGATGGATTGGGAACTAGGAGTAGGAAAGTTAAAAAACTCCAAGAAACACACTTTAGAGGCATAGATATTAACAACTCATTAAAAATGAAATCCCTAGCTCTAGACACACACCATACCATCATTAACGTCATGCTTTTACTAAGCTATTCAATAATACGTCCCTAGAAAAAAATTTTAATCACTAGAGGTTCATTGATCATCTGGAAAATATTGAAATAAACCATAATTCATGTATGGTCACTTGATGAATCCACTGAGAAAAATCACTGGAATTACAACAACAACTAGTATATATATAGGTGGATATATTTACTAGCAACAAAAACAAAATACGTTAGTCACAGGGGGTGGGTTGAACATATTCTACTAGTTTGACAATGACAACATCTGTCAAAAATACACGACAATGACGTCAAACAACATAATAAATGAGTGTTTGAAAGTTAAATGTTGATGCATTTAAAAGTTTCACTAGTGCTGGAAAGAACGCTTAAACAACTTAAGTAAAGCGACAAAGCTTGGGCCAATTTCATCTTCATGAGTCACAATTAATAGTGCTTCATGAGAATGAATACAAAACATGAATAAACAACAGTAGCAATCCTTTCAAAAGAGAAGTTAGACTTAAGTGTCTTTGCAAGAATGAATGAGAAAAGAGAGAGAATTCCCCCACCATATGTGATAAAATGCTAAAGAGAAAAGAGACTGAGCATATGCTTATGGTCATGTGTGGAATAGTCTATGGATATGTGGAAGAATTAAATGGCATGAAATAGAGTGTTACGTACCTCAAATTGACATATAATGTTTCAATACATAGCCTGATTTTGGCAAACTGAAGGCTAAACATAACATAGTATGCACGAAATAATCAAGGAATCCAACATGTGTTAACCATAGTCAGGTAGTATAGTCCATGTTATGGTGCCAGATAATAATTACATAGTTAAGGAGTCCACCATTAGTTACATAATCTCATAATCAAAAGTGGAAGGCAGAGCAACTAATGTCAGATATGCCAAAGATACGACAGATGAAGTTGCAAGAGTGGACTTGAGGTATAGGTTATATAATAAAAGTAGTTACAAAGTGGTAATAACAGTAGATATTTTATGTATGTGGATGCCAAAACAAATAAATTTTCTCTACCTGTTAGCTTAAGTGCTGGACCTGTAAGGTAGAGTATATGTCAGGGAACCTAGCCTACGGGCTAGAGAAATTACAAGTTACAAGTGTAGATTCCTGAGAGTCTTAAGTAATGAATGTGAATGCTTTTCAACCCATTTAAATTCATTTAAAAGGGTGAGGTAATTAAGAGTTCATGAGAAATAAGGAGAAACACCAAATCGGCATGACCAAATCAACAAGACTAAGCAATGCTTATGCTGCCATCAATGTTGAGGGGGTGGGGGGGGGGGGTGGATGGGGGGATTGTTAGTGATGTTGATATTGATGTCAAAAGAATTTTCATTTTGTGATGTACTTGAATTGATGAGGATGTCTATTATTTTTTGTGTGTATGGTATATGTCAATTATTTTCATATTTATTGATATTTTCAAGGTAGCAGAGTGTTTCTAAGAAAAAAATAATATTTTTCACAACTTGGGATACTCAAGTTGGAATTGCAAGACAATATTTGGAAGATCTTCCTTGTTGGGGTTTATTCTCATCCCAATAATTCCTCCTCCAAATATGGATGGGTCACGAGTATATATTTGTGATTGTGATACAAAACCCCTAGAGGATCAAGTGATCTGAACAAATCCAACCAACATGTTAATTAGGTCACTGACTCTTAACAAGGAGAATGTAGAACCTAAACCAAGGGACAACAAAAGGAAGAGTGTATTTTAAAATGATAATAGATGAAAAAGAAAAAGGCTTGAAGAAATACTAATCATATGATAAGTTTGCAACAAAAATATCCAATAATGCCCAGTTACTTCACAGAAAGATAGAAGTTCAAATTGTTTGCTACAAAGTGAACTTCAATGCATATCAAACTCATGTAGACCATCTCGCTTCTCTTTGTGCGAGTAGTTTTGTTTTATTACCTGGAAGCACATCACATTTAGTATCACTAGATTAAATTGCTTCTTCTAGAAATTCTTAAAGGCTATCCTATTGAACTTGTATCAAATAGGTTATGATTTTTTCACTACATAACACAACAAAAAAATCAACCAAATTTAATCGTAGACTTTCCCTCCTAATCTAAAAATATTAAGAAAAACCATTCCTCATAGTATTGTAGCCTATCCAATTAATTCCTAGAGGAAGTGTTTCTAAAAATATAAATTATATTAAAATTTTCCTAAAAGCTACTTCCTTCATAGACAATAGAAGACAAAACTGTACACTTAAACAATTACATTATTACCTTGTATTTGGAGATCCACAACTATTTACAAAATTTAATTTACATTCATAAATTAAGCCCATATTCTTTCAAAACAAGAGACAACAACTAGGTCAACAATTTCGAAGTACCATGTAATTAGTGTATTTCCAGTGTAGTTGTATAATACTATATATATTCAAGTGCATTGTTCACAGGCATGTGTATCCAAAGTTAGTTCTTATATAAGTATTATAGGATTTCGTCTTTCATAATTTGAACTTGTCATAATATATGAAAGGGTTAGTTTACAATCTATACATTCCCATGACGAATATACCAATGTTATGCTAGTTTGAACATCACATGCATATCATAGCTAGAATATAATGTGGGATATTATACTCAAACTTTATTGTAGGAAAGACATGAGAAAAAATGAATTGAATAATGAAATACGTCAATGCTTACCTGAAATAAAAATCCAAAGGCATCTAGTTGTGTTGCGATCCTCCCGTCTTAATAAATTGATCATGCATCTCACAAAGGAAGCTTTGAAAGCTCATGGAACCTCACAATGTTTTAGAAGGCACTGGTAAGATATTATCATAACCAACATGCTCTAATATGTGTTCTTCCAAATTAGCATCTGAATTTTGAAGGGCATAAAAGAGGATGGGAAACAAAGAAAAATGATTCTCTATCCTAGTTACACCAATCCTGGAGAAAAAAATATAATGGCAAAATGGTTTATAAGGTCTTAGTTTCATGAGAGCCATTACAAATATGAACGGGTTGTTGGGACTCATGTTGACTTCACTTTTGTAATTCACTATGGCCAAACAATGCTAGACAACAATGCCTAAAAACTTAGTAATGCCATCTATGTTTATAGAGAGGGCTTCTTCCATTATTGTGCCAGTGGAATCCATGTAATACCTTCCAGTCTCTGTGGATTTCCAATAGGGAAACAATGTATCTAAGTGCCTACAGAAATATATAGAAGGGGCCAATGAGATTCAATAGAATACATCACATCCTAAAACAACATGGAAAAAATGATTCACCCAGCTCCTGAAATGAACTCGTTATGCCAGAATTATATCACTAATGAAACTGAAGCCAAATGTGATGTAGAAAATAGATTTATCCTTTCACGGATGCATATGTTAATACAACATGCATAGCATGGCTAAAGAAGCAATACCCCCTCAAATGGAATGGCCCATAAACACCACAGTTTTCCACGTTTCATATTTTAGGTGGGCCAACAATAATAATGAAAATATGAAATGATGAGTATGATAGCTCTTGAGTAACGATCTATGTGTATTTGTATATAATGAGGTTTATTCGTGCAACTACACAGTGTACATTAATTACACGGTGTAGTGAGTGCATAGAAAATTAGCACAACTTAATGAAAATAAAGATTTTACATGCACCTATAAGTACGACTATCAAACATACTCTCAACTTCAAACTTCACGTGCTTCATAAAATGGCCAAGCTAGAAATGCAACCTTTCATATCAAATCATTGTAAGGGTTTTGAATAAAACTAAAGTTTGTCTTTGTATTTTGATACTCACTGCATATTTTGAAATATTTCAGAAATTTGATGGATAGTTCTTCTCCACTAGACTTCATGAATATGCAATCTAGTTTAGCTCAGGTTTCATGGGAAGGTTTGCGTATCAAAACTTTGCAAAGGTTTTGAGAATTTTTTTTTTTTTTTTTTTTGTGTGCATGGGAATGGTTTTGTGGAAAAATAAAACCAACGTTTGGATGCCACTTCTTGTTTTGTTTGTGTACAGTTCTTATTGCTCTCTACAAGGTTGAGCTCATTATATATCTTCACAAGACTAATCTGGTACAAGGACACGTTGTATAACCTTTGCACTCATGTTATTTAGTCTCCAGTTGTTCGTACCACAAAGTATGGTTTGAATCTCTGGCTTAAGACATTCATAAATCCACAACACCAAATCCATTTAACATCACATTGGCATCATCACTAGTCGACTCCTTCTCTTGGAAGGAATAAAGTATTCCATCAATGAGAAACTTGTCCAGGTGAGCACCATCAATATATGAATCTCCTAGGATGAAAAATACCTTTTCAATTGTTCACTTCCACCTTTTAGATCTTCTATGGTGCTTCCCACAATATCAAAAACCACCACTTTGTTAGCTAGACACTCAACCCAACCCTAAAAACAAGAAATTCAACACAACCTGCACCTAAAAAGTAGATAGGAGTTTGAATTTCATAGTTTTCAAGTCTCTGATAAGAAATGCACCACTTGTGCTAATACTGTCAATGAAGGAAATTCAAGCCTAGTGTAAATATCTATTCAATCAAGAGAAAGAAAATGTTACATAGGAGAGAATTAAATTTACATAACCTGTTAATTTAGAATTATTACTGATAAGAGATAAAAGGTAGCATTGATTTTCCCATACTTGAATCCTACCATATGTGGAGACCAAGGAATGTTAGGATATCGCCCCATGTCCATGCCCATCAGTATTTATGGAAAATATAGAATTATTGAGGATCCCCTATTCAAGGAGACCCAAAATGTGACATATCCCTCTATGACTAAATATTAAATTTCATATTTATGTTTCCATATTTAACAAGTGTAAAGTCATCCTCATTATTTTAGAACGTGTGAAGACCAACCTGTCAATGATTTGCTGGTGAGGGAGAAATTATTTTCAATTAAGTGTCTGAAGAATTTTCTTAGTTAGAGGCTATATCCAAAAATTCAACCAGGGAACACAATGTACATCGAGAAGAGTGAAAACCAGTTGTTGTAATTTAAGGAACATAACCTTGAAGTTGGAGCTCGGCTTCAAATTTTACAGACTAACCAAGCTTGTATCAAATTCCCTATCTCCTATTTAGAGGAAGCACATATTATTTAGCTTTTGTACACGATGATATAATACAACATGCAGAGCGTGGTAGGCATTGCGGAAAATTAACACCTTGAACAAACCTATAGGCATATTTTGTTTGTGACAACAAACAAGATGTTGAGATAGACTTAGCTTAGTTTCAAATTTTGCAAACTAAACAAACTCCTATCAACTTCCCAATTTCCTATTAAAGGAAGCAGATATATTATAGCTTTTGTACATGATGATATCATACATCGTGTAGAGTCACAGATGTTGGGGAAAATGAATGTCTTGAATAATCCCATAGACATATTTTTTCACAACAAATAAGATGCTTAGATAGACTTTAAAAATTAAGGTTATGATTTTTTTAGCTAGCACTCAGTTGTTCAAAGGAATTGGATATGGGTCAATGATAGACGAGTTGTATCTAATCGTATCAACAATGATCGAAGGAACAGAAGACGAATTGATACTTTACCCTCTTTTTTTTCTTCTATATGACACTTTTAAAAATAAGTATAGATTTTGTTAGTACAAAGGGAATACAACACTCTTGAATAACACTTTAAGAAAATAGATGTCAAGTGGCCACTTCAAAGTTATCTCAAAATGTATATAAATTGAAAAAGAAGTTGTCTTTTGTGTGACTTTAAATCTTGATTTATGTTATTTAAATTTGTTTATTAATTGTATATATAGATTAAACACACTAAAAAACTTGTAAGGCACTTTAATTGTGTAAGGTTACCCATAAATTTAAGATTTCAATAAATTGCCATTTGATTTAGAAAAAAATATATCCAGAAATGGCTTTTCAAATGGAAATAAAGACTAGTACTCTATCAAGAAATGGCTTTTCAGATGGAAAATATATATAGAGAAATTTAAAAAAAAAAAAAAAAAAAACTTGAAAAAAATCTCACTAAACACAACTCAAGAAATAGCTTTTCAGATGGAAATAAAGACAACTCTATATGCCTTTTCAGATGGAAAATATATATAGAGAAATAGTTGGCTTGCAGTTTTCAACGCCTCGACACTCGTATTGTTCCACGATTACTGAGTGTGGTCCTTTAGATTCGGACTGACAGAGTGGTCCTTCAGATTCGGAGTGTGTGGAAGGAGTTTGCTTCCCAGAAATATCCATCGATGGAAAGCGAAAGGAGGAGACTTTGAATTTGTTGACAGTGGTGATAAAAGCCCCATTCCCCAATCTTTTCATTCCCACAATTTTCTGTTTCCCCTCTCAGAATTTCAGCCGTAAACCCGTAGATTCCAATTGCGATCAGCTTTTGAAAAATCAGAGATGAATTTGAAAATTGTGAACGAAGATGAATGGCTTCTGGGCATGGAGCTCGCAAATTTTTCATGCCTTCCCATGGCGTTGAATGCAGCCGTCGGACTCGATGTTCTCCAAATAATAGCGAACGCCGGGAATGGCGTCCAACTCTCGCCTACACAACTCGTTGCGCATATTCCCACGACGAACCCTGACGCCGCCATTACTCTTGATCGGATCCTCAGAGTGCTCGCCAGCCATTCGGTTCTGAGCTGCTCTGTGACAATCAACGAGAACGGAAGCACTGAGAGGTTCTATGGTCTCACTCCTCTGTGTAAATATCTTGTGAAGAACCAGGATGGAGTCTCACTGGCTCCAATTTGCTTGATGAGTACGCCGATGATCGAGTCCTTGCATTATCTGAAGGACGCTGTGCTTGAAGGCTCCCAGCCATTCACCAAAGCCCATGGAATGAATGTGTTCGACTACACGGCCATCGATCAGAGATTCAACAGGCTTTTCAACAGGGCTATGTCTGAGCGTTCTTCCATGTTGATGAACAAGATTCTGGACACTTACGAGGGTTTTAAGGAGGTTCAGGAATTGGTTGATGTGGGAGGAGGAGTTGGGTCGACTCTGAATCTCATAGTGTCTAGGTATCCCCACATCTCTGGAATCAACTTTGACCTGCCCCATGTGGTAGCCGATGCTCCTCACTATCCAGGTAAAACCGAATTCCCTTTTTCAACCATTGAAAAGCATTGCAATGTAACATCTGTGTGGAGACATGTAACATCTAATCTGGTTAATGTGTGTTTGTTCAGCTGTGAAATATGTGGGTGGAGACATGTTTGATAGCGTTCCAAGTTGCCAAGCTATTTTAATAAAGGTATGGCTACGGCTTTCTGTTGTTGGGTAGTTTTATATCTATCAATCAATGATTATATATATCGTCTTATTTTTATTTTTTTCAGCTGATTCTGCATAATTGGAGTGACAATGATTGCGTAAAGCTTTTGAAGAATTGCCACAAGGCATTGCCAGAGAAAGGGAAGGTGATTGTGATAGATACCATCCTCCCAGTGGCTGCGGAGACATCTCCCTATGCTCGACAGGCATTCCATTCAGATTTAATGATGCTGACATGCTGTACGGGGGGAAAGGAGCGGACAGAGCAAGAATTTCAAGAGTTGGGCCGTGCAGCAGGATTCGTAGGACGTGTTAAGCCCATTTGCTGTATCAATGGATCGTGGGTAATGGAGTTCCACAAGTAATTTTGATGTGATTTCATAGTACTTCGTTTATCTCCATCAAGTTTGGCCTGGCTGAACGTTCAGTTTGAAGACAAAATAAAATCTCATAAATAGCTGACTGGAACTTTTACCTGTTTATTATACACGGATAAAAATGATTGTATTATCCGTTGGCAAATAATAAAAATAATGATAACTATGCTGATTTTTAAATACCTTTCTCACTATGTTTAAAGTTTAGCTAGTTAATATTACTACATTATTATGATGTTTGAGCTATGCTCTTCAAAACGAAAAGAAAAAATTGCAATTCTTATTGGTTGTTAATATATTTTAATAATGCATTATAATAATAAGTGATTTATTAATGTATATAGTGTTTGTGTTTTTTTATCCTTTATATATATATTTTTTGAGCAATATTTAGAAACACTAGTCATTAATATCAAGATAATTGGGCTAGCTATTATATTTATTTTAATAGAAAAATTATTAAAGATTTTCATGATCATTTTAAAGTTTTCTCAACTTTGTAAAAAAATTAGATTTTGCTAAAGTCAAAATAATAATTAAATTTGTCGAAAAAAATATAGATTTTACTAAAGTCAAAATAATAATTATTTTGTAAAAAAATTAGATTTTGCTAAAGTCAAAATAATAATTAAATTTGTCAAAAAAAAAAAGATTTTACTAAAGTCAAAATAATAATTAAATGTGTAGAAAAGATTAAATAAATCATCTCTTAATTTTTATATTGATAACATTTTTTTTAGGAAATGCAATCTTAAAAATATTTAAAATTCAATTTTCAATTAAGGAAACTCAAAAACTTTTAGTGAATTATGATTTTAAAGGGAGTTGTCTAACATACAGAAGAATTGTCTAGACGGCTAAAATTGGTTGGATCTGGGCCAAAAAAAATTAAGAAATCTTATAGTAAGAGTGTTAGAATTATGATTTTGATGGTGGAAATGGATTCAGCACCATCAAAAACCTCTAGGGCACCCAAAATATTAAAATTTGATAGTCATAACGTGGATCTACAAAAATCCTTGCTAGATTTTTTGAAAATATTACCAGAATTTCGATGATTTTCAGGGCGAAAAAGCAGTTTAGTTAGACTACAGTGTTATAAAGGAGTTGTCTATTGACCTAACAAAAACAACTTTTTGTGGGAATCCGCTATTTTTTTGTTTTTCAAAAAATGAGGTAATTGGAGTGTTTGAATGGTTTTTTTTATGGTGGAAATAGATTGGGCACCACAACAAACCCCTAGGGCACCCAAAATCATGAAGTTTGACAAGTGTAACCTGAATTTAAAAAAAAGTGACTACAGTTCATGAATTTCCAAACTATCAAGAGGAATTTGAAAAGCTGCAATTTCATTTGGGCAAATAGGAAGGGCCACTCAATCACATTGAACAACACCTGTCGTGTGTCATGACTACAACAGAGGTTCCGGGAAATATAGTTCAGGGAATCTGCCTCCGCTCCAAAGGATGATTAGTTATGATTAATGTGTCTCTGTTAAATTTTCTTTATGGTTCCAAATAGGTGGATATCATTTACTGTTTTTAATGTCAATAGGAAGATAGAAGCCAAAATCTATGTTGATACACAATGAGATATAAAATTGTTCGATAGCTAGTTTGGTTTCTCTTTGAACAAGATACGGCCATGCAACAATACATATGATCTGACGCTGATCCTAATTAAACACCCCCTCAGGCTTAGCAACAAACCATTGAATTATCCTTAAAAGTGCTAACATTTTACCAAATTTTCATCTCTTTAAATACATCATAGATTAAGAATTCAAATAGATTGAAATTGGTTCCTAAAATGCCATGTAGAAAATCCATATTCATCACGAAAGGGATTGCAAATCTCAAATATCCGTGATGGTGAGTAACACATGTTAAAATTCTTTATCGATGAGAGTATTTTGTACTTTAACATGATCTTTCTGTTTAAATATTCCTCATGGTGAGTAACACGTGATCAAATTTTATATCTATGAGAATTGTTCGAACTTACTTTTACGTGGTATTTGTGTATATTGGGGTTCATGTCGTATGGATTAAATACTTTCTATGAAATTTGATTAAACGTTCGGAGACTATAGGCAAATCTCATAACCTCAAGTTGAAATTGTTTGGTGAAATTTTATCTGTTTTATCATCCATTATCGAAGAAAAACTATTCTATTATCTTTTGTGAAAGAATAAAAAGAATGAAAAATTGTGGGTTTTCTTATTTTTAAAAAACTTTTCTCAGGATATTTAAAGTCGAACTATTGAAAGGCTCTGGGACATCTAGTATTCTCATAAATTGTTACTATATTTTACTAAATTATTATTGTGCATTATATTAAGTGTTTTATTAATATTAATTATAATATTTATAGTGTTTTATATATATATATATATATATATATATATATATATATATATATATTATTTTAGTTAAATATAACAATATTTAGAGAGAATAAATTATTAATATTAATATAATTAAATTAGTTGTCATATTTAACTTAATATATCAGAAGTGATTCTCGATGTATTGGTATATGGGGTTTTTCTGGTTGTTTCAATAACAGTTTGAGAATGTATTGATGATCATGTACTGTTATATTTTTTAATATATACAGCGTTTTTTTCCTTCTGAAAAAAAATTTAACTTAAAATAAAATATTTTTTTTTTTTTTTTTTTTTTAATTTATTAGTATATTCATAATGGTCAAAATAACAATAATTAAATTTAAAAGAAAAAATAGATATATCATTCCTTAATTTCTATATTGATATTATTTTTTAAGAGATCTAACTTTAAAAAAAATTAAAATTCAATTTAAAATTAGCATTTCAACTTGAATCTTAGTATTTAAAAGATAAACATACTCATTATAGACTTATTATAATTTAAAAGCAAACCAAAAAATGATGAGCTTTACCATTGAGAAAAGTTTATATATATATATATATATATATATATAAACTTAAATTAATTGATTAAATATTTTTATTTCTTTAAAGCTTAGACTTGTAATAACTAAGTTGATTTTTGGTCTAAAATTGAAAGAACCCAAAAATTTTCAAAAATAAATTTAGAATTGATGGTCGCACTTCTTCATTCATTCTTGTCATGTTTAAAGCCATGGATGATAATCAACTCAAATATTTGAATAGAAGGGAACATTATCCCATTAATATTTCTTTTAGAAGAAAAGTATTTGTCGTAATTTTAAAAAAGATTGAGTTAGATAGTTTGAATTTAAAATTAAAAAATAAATATAAAGTATGAAAATGAAATAAATAATATTAACAATTTTTAATTATATAACAATATTTAACATTACTAAAAGTTGGGTTGTATGTTAAAAGCTTAGATTAAATATTGGAATGTAAAAGAAAAATATTTAATAAATAATATCTACAGTGTACTATGAAATATTATAAAGATTTTGTAAATTTCAATTTTTTTTAATTAAAATTAACTTCTCAATATCTACATTATTAAATAAGAAAATAATTAATAAGTGTACAATGAAATATTCTAAAGATTTTGTAAATTTCAATTTGTTTTAATTAAAATTAATTTCAATTTTTTTGGGGTAGTAAATTTTATTTACATAATAAGGTGAATGAATTTTTATGATTAATAATTTTGTTACCTTATTTACAATGTATATATATTTAACTCATATGTGACTTTTAGAAAAAATAATAATAATAATTTAAAATAAAGTTGTATTTTAATAAATTTTTAAAATTTTAGTAATCTGAGATGTATCATGAAGTAAAAATTTTGATGTCTATAAAAAGGTCCAACCTTAAAAATACTTAAAATTGGATTTTAAATTAGCATTTCAACTTGAGTCTTCGAATTTTAAAAGCAAACCAAAAAAATGATGAACTTTACCATTAGCAAAAGTTATATATATATATATATATATATATATATATATATATATATATATATATATATATATATATATATATATATATATAAGCTTAGACTTCCAATAACCCTTTTGATTTTTGTTTTAAGATTGAAAAACCCACAAATTATCAAAAATAATCTTAGAATTGGAGGTAGCACTTTTTCATTCATTCACATTTGTGATGTTTAAATCTATTGTGACAACTAGCTTAAGTGTAAACTAAATTGTTATGTTATTTATTTTAAAGAGACTAAACATTCAGTTTGTTTGAGAAAAGGATTACGAATGATGAACATAAATTAATTATTTTTTTGGAAACAAAATTTAATTATGGAATTGTGACCTTCCATAAATTTAAAACAAGACTAATGATAAAAGTATTCCAAGAACTGTGTGGTTTAACAGAAACAAGCGCAAAAGAAAGAAAGGAGAGGTAGGAAGAGAGTGAAAATTCACAAGTTGGTGGTGACTATCCTGAATCCTGGAAAATAAGATTACTGGACTACGGGTCCCGAGGTCTCTTCTGGAATTTCTGTCAACTTACTCATCTCAGGTGTAGAGCCCATGAGCACGGGGGGAGATGAGGACGTAATCGCCTCTCTCATGGTAGGGAGGATATCATTATAAAGTTCTAAAATGAGATAAGTATACAGACTGCAAAAGTAGTAAGAACTAATCTGAACATAGAAATGAGAGGTAGGAAGAGAGTGAAAATTCCCAAGTTGGTGGTGACTAGTGGAAACACTTAGCGTTCCTGAATCTTGGAAAAGAAGATTACTGGACTACGGGTCCCAAGGTCTCTTCTGGAATTTATGTCAACCTACTCATCTTAGGTGTAGAGCCCATGAGCACGGGGGGAGATGAGGATGTAATCACCTCTCTCATGGTAGGGAGGATATCATTAGAGAGTTCTGAAATGAGATAAGTATACAGACTGCAGAAGTAGTTGCAGAGTATTAAGAACTAAAAATGTTGTTTAGATAGAATTATTTTAATATGAAAAATGTTCTTAAAATTATGAAATGAAGATTTTCACACAGAGAGTGTTGTAGAGATATTTATTTTTACTTTTTTGAAGTATTCAAGAAATTATAGTAGAACCATTAATAATATGATGGTTGTATGAAAATACATTTATTGAAGTTATTGCTTGTTTTCAAGAAAGAAATGTGTTTATATTATCACATAAATAAAAAAAGAACACCTCTACTAGAAGTAAATACCAGAAAAAACCGTTTGTCAAGGTCCATAGTTGAAACCCTAGACCTAAACTCGTCCGTTAATCTATTTAAACTATGATATACTCGGACAGAACGAGCTGCATAGAAATAACTCATAATCGAATGGTCCAGATACCCTTGAATAAAGCAGATAAAATTACCAAAGGAATAAAAGGGATAAAACCCCTGTCTTGACCAGACTCGTCACATGTAATGTTATAGAGATAGCTTATACAGTAAAAAACCAGAAAAAAATATCTGCCAATGTAAATATCTAACTATGCAAACATATAATCTTTCCTATTGTAAATAATGCAGAAACAAACTCTATTACGGGTAAGAAGAAAAAAAATGAGCCTCTTGAAAATTAGTACAAACTAACAAAACTTCTCAAGTAGAGCAAATCCAATATAACATTGTTGTATAATCTTGAAAAATCATCGAATTTGTAAATTATAAACAAAGAAGTAAAATTGTATTCAAGAGAGGACAAAAATATATATCGATATAAAAGTCCAGGAGTTTAATATCCACCCATCGAAAAATGTATATAATATTAAACCCCAAGGGAATATCCTCTTATGATGGGCCAAGATTTTGACTGACAATCAAAAGTACAAGAATTATACAGCAGAACATATTGCATGTCAAATTGTTCATTAGGGCAAAGACTTTAAAAAGTAAAGTAGATACAACATAATCTAATTGCATGACAAAATATCCTTCAGGGCGAAGCCCTTAAAAGAAAAAAGTAACAAGGTAAACAACATTTGGAGCCATAAAACTTATTACATGATTCTTAAGTCGCAAGGTACCAAAGAGCTAAAATATGGAGGACTCTGCTCCATAAATTTAAAACCCCGTCGGTAAAAATCAAGTACCTGTGAAGAGAAATGGCAGGGTTGGTCATATTAGCTGGAGAATTTCAAGAAATCTATATATTTAATTCCTAGAATCTTTCCAGGTGAACAGAGAAGCGAGTACCTGATTCAAAATAAAAAATTCGTGAAAGTTTAGAAATTCATATAGCCTAAATGAATAACAAAGAGTAAAAATGATGAAAAATCTGTGTGAAAAAACTATATTACCTGGTCGAGAAACTGAGTAGACCGTGACTGAAACCCTGCACCAAAGAAAATCATGAGGGAGTTAGAAATAGTTAAGGAAAGCTTAATGCAAAGCGAATGACCAGGTATCCAATGCAAAGGAATAACTAAGTCTGGAAACTATGCTTACATTGAAAGGCTTACCTGCCATGGAGAAAGGAAGCTGTAGCTGGTAGTCGACAAGAGAACTAGATTACACATAGCCAGGGATGAAGATTCCCAAACCTGAAAATTCACGACACATTCAATTATATTTTGTACCCTATATAGGCACATAGAAAACAGTGTAGAGCCACTGCTAACTCCCTGCGAATAATTAAAAGAAAGAGATTAATCAAATTAAGAAATTGGTTCAACACTGCTGCAAAGGTCTAAACCCCAAAACTATGAGTGTAAAGAGAATTACTTGTTTGGAATATGCCATGGCAAGAAAGGCTTGAGCTGGAGGAATGATTTTTGGTCGACAAAGCATAGATCGCGACAGAATTGCAGAGGGGCAACGTCGACGGAGTGAAATGAAAAATGAAGAGTTGGTTAGGGTTACGCAGTGGTCGATACCCTAAATGGGTACCGTGATATTCTCCACCATGGATCTCAAAACCGCAAATTCGACGATGATTAGAAGGGTAGGTGTCACCATGAAATTTATATCCCAATGTGATGGTACATTACAACAAATTCTCCTATAGTCCTTAATCCACGACGCGAATAATTTATCAATGAATAAATCAAATTTCCAAGTTAAAAGATATGCTATTATCGAAAACTCCTCCAAAGTATTAATAATAGGTGTTATGAGTTTAATTATCATCAGCTAACCATCAAAAGCTCATAAGTAACTCGTACAGTGACATGAGTATAGCATAGGTGATTGAGAATAAACAAAGCAGCCAGGCAGGACAAACCATGTGGATTGTCCATCATATCATAAGTATAAGGCGAGTGCCAAATCAACAAAATGTATATAGATTTACTTTGTTATGTTCACAATATTTTTATGGAAAACTATGGTTAAAAGGAGTAAAAGTAAAAAAAAAATATTTACTGTTATGCATGTTACAAGTGGTATCAAAGCAACGTTCATTCGCTGGGACCTAATGAATCACCTAACATGATGAATTGTTGTGTGTAAATGGTGAAAAGAAAAGAAATAACATAGTAGGAGACAAAAAGAGGAGGGGATCAACACATCAAACACCCCAGAATGCAGGGGAACCCACACCCCAATCCCATCTTGAAATGTGGATTCAGCTGAGTGTAGATCAAAAGCAGCAGACCAGTAGACTTCTGGAAGAACAACATCATTAAACTAGTATACTGCTAAGGACTGTACAGAAGTTATAGGAAGAAATGGTTTGGGTTAGGAGTCACAATGAGCGCTTAATACAAGAGTAGGATAGGATACCCATAAATCCTTTCTGAGAAAAAAAATCAAGGATTGTTACAAGCCAGTCCTAAAAGAGATACGCAGGAAGAAAATGAATGACAAGCTAAGGACCAAACTAATGATAGAGTGGAAAGGAGCCATTCACAACGAAGTAACAAGAATAGAAAATTTAATGAGGTTGATTCTGGTAACGTGTCAGAACAACAAGAAATTAAGAAACAAAAAGTGGAGTTACAAGGTGAGTTCTAAAATATTAAACCACCTACGTTTGATGGAGAAGTGGAAGAGGTGGCGGAAGCTTGGTTGATTAATATGAAAAAACAATTTCAAGTTTATGAGTACATCAACAACCTTAAAGCCAGGTTGGCCATTTATCAATTGAGACAAAAAGCTACCTTGTGGTCGGAGGAAGTCGAGAATGTCCATAGTATTGAAGACCAGGATGTGACATGGGATGAATTTTAGTAATAATTTAAGGATAAATATCTAATAGAACGTTTCTATGAGGAAAAGTCAAGAGAGTTCCATGATTTGAGATTGGGTCAAATGACAATCGATGTATACATAATCAAGTTCACTTCCTTATTAAGATATGTTCCTTATTTAAGGGTTGAAAAGGCTAAGGTTCAATGGTTCTTGAGTATTTTTTCGACCCACATGAAAGAACGAATTGAGTTCGTGAATCCAAGGAACAATTTGGAAATCGAGAATGTCTTACCAGCAGTCCAAGGAAAAAGGAGAAATAGGAAAAAATTGGCAGCGAAGAAAATGGCAGAAAAACAGTTCAAATTACAAAAATGATAGGACCAATAACTTTAAGAATTCTGCAAGGAACTCAATGAGAAAATAGTTTGGAAGAAACCATCAAAGAACCCGGTGGCCTACGAAATAAAAGCCTACAGAGGCTTCCAACAAGCCAGAACATGGACAAAACTAGAAACCACCTCTATAGTGCTGGGGGTGTGGCGAGACTCACTATTATAAGATTTTCCCATAGTGGAGAAGAAATGAAACAATAGCTAATTGACAAGGAGCCTCTACAATGGGAGATGTAGCACGGAACATACCTAGAATTAATCCAGCATTGGAGAATCGACAGGCAGATTACCAACCAACAATGATAGAACTGGAAGGTAAGTTACTTTCACAAACTATTTCTATTTTGGTTGAACCGGGTCTAGTTTAAGTTATGTAAACCCCATAATAGTAGAGATCTGTAAATTACAAAGTCATAAATGTAAACCCCATAATAGTAGAGATCTGTAAATTACAAAGTCATAAATTCAAAATTCTCTGACTGGTACAACTTGCCACTGGGGAAAGAGGAAAGTTTGTGCCAAGGTTCCAAACTATAAACTGGAAATTGGGAATCAACAGTTAAATGTGGAACTGAATCTATTTCGTTTAGGATCCTGTGATGTACTATTGGGCATGGATTGGTTAGAGGGACACTAGTCTCTGGTAGATTCTAAAGAGAATATTATATATTACAGAATGCCATATGTAACTCGTCAAGAATTACATGGAATTAAGAAGCCCTTACAGTTTCGTCCTATCACAACCTCCCAATTGAGTAAGTGTATTAGAAAATGATGTCATATATATGTATTCAAGTGGCCTTTGCTAATTCTAATGAGAAGACCCCTATGCTGGAAAGCATACCATTAGTACGATATTTCATGGACGTGTTTCCAGAAAATGTACCAGGTTTACCTCCAAGAAGGGATCTCGATTTCACTATTGAACTGATGCCGGGAGCATCACCAATTTCAATAGCACTGTATCAGATGAGTGTATCAGAGCTAACTGAAATGAAAATGAAAGTATAAGAGTTGTTGGACAAAGGGTATATTCGACCAAGTGTGGCTCCTTGGGGAGCATCGGTATTGTTTGTAAAGAAAAAGGATGGAACCATGCGAATATGCATGGACTATAGACAACTCAATAAATTGACATTTAAAAATAAGTATCCAATACTATAGATAGATGATTTATTTGATCAGGTGAAGGGGGCAACTGTATTCTCGAAAATAGACTTAAGATCTTGAAATCACCAACCCCAAATTAAATACGAGGATATCTACAAGGCTGCTTTCCATACCTGATATGGCCATTATGAGTTTGTGGTATTACCATTTGGTTTAACTAATGCACCAACAACATTTATGAGGCTGATGCATGGCACATCTCACCCCTTTTTGGACAGATTTGTTTTGATATTCATTGACGATATATTGATTTATTCAAAAAGCATGGAAGAACACAAGGAGCACTTAAGGATAGTATTGGAGATGTTAAGAAGACATTAGCTGTATGCCAAGTTCAACAAATGTGACTTTTTCAAAGAACAAATACAGTATCTAGGCCATGCCATTTCCACTGAAGGAATAGCGGTCAATCCAGAGAAAATTAAAACTATTATGGAATGGAAAGTAACCCAAAACGTGCCAGATATCCTCTCGTTTATGGGGTTAGCTGGATATTATCGACAGTTCATAGAAGGATTCTCAAAGATTTCCATTCAAATTACATCTTTGCAGAGAAAGGGAAAAGTATTTAAATGGACCAGTGAGTGACATAATAGTTTTGAAGGGTTAAAAAATTTTTTGACCACAACTTTGGTGTTGAGAGTAGCTGACCCCAATAATGAATTTTAGGTCTATACCAATGCTTGTAAGGAAGGAGTTGGGGAAATTTTATCACAAGAAGGAAGGGTGGTTTCCTATGAATCAAGAAAATTAAAGGAGCATGAACAACGATATTCAGCCTATGACTTAGAACTGACAGTAGTAGTGCATGCACTTCGAGTATGGAGGAACTACTTGTTGGGGAAGATATTTGTGTTAAAGACCAATTAGAGTAGCCTAACCAACTACTTTAAGCTCAAGCTTATTTAAACACTCGCCAGGCAAGATGGAATGCCTTCTTAAGTGAATTTGATTTTGATATACAGCATGTAAAAGGCAAAGAAAATCGTGTGGTGGATTCCTTAAGCATAAAACTGCATTGTGTATATGAAATTTGTTATAATCAAGTCGAATGTAAATTCTTAGATCAGATAAAAGAAGAAACCGAGAAGGATCCTGAATATCGATTCATATGGAAATAGGTGGAGGATTCCAGGAAATAGGAAAAACCTTCTGATTACGGAATTAACAAATACCAATTGTTAACCTTCAAAGGAAAGTTATACATTCCAAATTGAATGAATCTAAAAGAGTTGATCCTGAAGTATTATCACCGCAATAATTATTCGGGACACCTAGGATACCAGAAAATGTTAACAGCAATTAGAAAAGTTTATTTCTAGCATGGTATGTGAAGAAGTATTGTGGAGTACTTAAAAAATGTGTGGAATTTCAACATGTTAAGGTGGAGCATCAACGCCCAGCCAGATTATTGCAGCCTACAACATTTCCTGAATGGAAGTGGGAAGTTATATTACCAGATTTTATTACTGGTCTACCAAGATCTAAAAGACATAAAGAATCCATTATGGTGGTGGTGGATAGACTAAGTATGCCAACACACTTCATACATGTACAATCTACTAACAAAACATTGAAAATAGCAAACATCTTCATGAGAGAGATTTTCAGGGTTCATGGAATCCCAAAGACCGTTATATCAAATAAGGATGTGAATTTTACTTTAGCATTCTGGAAGGAAATATTTACGGGTTTGGGAACACATAAATTTCAACACCGCTTACCATCCACAGAGTGATGGACAAACTAAGCGGGTGAATCAAATCTTGGAAGATATGTTGCATATGTACGTGATGCAGCAACCAACGAAATGGGAAGACTATTTGCATTTGGTATAACTTTCATATAATAATGGTTACCAAGAGTCCCTTAAGATGTGTCTCTTTGAAGCCTTGTATGGACGACAATGTCATACTCCCATTAACTAGAGCAGTCCTGAAACCAAGTTGATGCTTGGATGACAAATTCTAGCTGAGATGGAATCAGAAGTGAGGAAGATCAGACAAAATCTAAAAGCGGCTCAAGATCAACAGAAGGTATTGCACATAAAAAGAGAAATTACCAAGAATTTGAAGTGGGAGATCATGTGTATGTAAGCATTAAACATAAGAAAATCACACCAAGGTGGACTTCCTATGCCAAGTTGGCTCCCAGGTTCTGTGGACCTTTTCAGGTATTGGAAAGGGTGGGACATGTGGCTTACCGGTTGCCTTTACCCAGCCATATCTAGGTGCACAATGTGTTTCATGTATCCTTACGAAAATGATATGTGCATGACCCAAATCATGTAATCCACTGGAAAAGCATTTAGGTGGAACTGGACGATGAATTTTTGGTCGAACTTCAATGTATACTCGATTAGAGAGAAATCATGCTTCGGAGGAAAGCCAACACGTAGGTTAAAGTGCAGTGGAAGCACTTCGACTCGGATGAGGCTACCTGGGAAGACGAAGGATTTGTGTGTGAGTCTTACCCATAATTGTTTGTCGATCTAGAATGAAAAACCAAGGGCAGTGTTTACTTCCATAGGGGGAAGTTGTGATAGCTGGGTTAAGTGCAAAACTAAATTTTTATGGTATTTATTTTAAAGAGACTAAAGATTAATTTTGTTTGAGAAAAGGATTACGAATGATGGACATAAATTAATTCTGTTTTTGGAAATAAAATTTAATTATGGGATTGTGGCTCCATAAAATTAAAACAAGATTGATGATTAAATTATTCCAATAACTGAGAGTCGTTGAACAAAAAATAGTTAAAAAAAAAAAACTTTTTCCTTTGGGGATAAAAAGTACATCCCAGTGAGGAAAAGGGGTTCGGTGACTGAAAATAGAAAGAAGAGGTAGGAAGGGAGTGAAAATTCCTTAGTTGGTGGTGACCAATGGAAACACTCAGCGTTCCTGAATCCTGGAAAAGAAGAATACTAGACTAGGGGTCATGGGGTCTCTTTAGGAATTTATGTCAACCTACTCATCTCAGGTGTGGAGCACGATCGGAGATGAAGACGTAATTTCCTCTTTCATGGTAGGGAGGATATCATCAGCAAGTTCTGAAACGAGATAAGTATATAGACTGCAGAAGTAGTAAGAAATAAAAATGTTGTTTAGACAAAATTCTTTTAATATGGAAAATGTTATTAAAATTATGAAATGAATATTTTCACATAGTGAGTGTTGTAGATACATTTATTTGTAATTTTCTGAAGTATTCAAGAAATTACAGTAGAAGTGTTAATAATATGCTGGATGTGTGAAAATACATTTATTGAAGTTATTGCTTGTTTTCGAGAAAGAAAAGTGTTTATATTATCAGGTAAAGCAAAACAAAAAACCTCTACTGGAATTAAATACCATAAAAATTGTTGGTCAAGGTCCATAGTCGAAACCCTAGACCCAAAATGGTCATTAATCTGTTTAAACTATGACATACTCTGACAGAATGAGTTGCATAGAAACAACTCATAATCGGATGGTCCGGACACCCTTGAATAAAGCAGATAAAATTAACAAAGTAATAAAAGGGATAAAACCCGTGCCTTGATCAGACTGGTCACATGTAAAATTATAGAGATAGCTTACATAGTAAAAACCCAGAAAAAAATATATACCATTGTAAATATCTAACTATGCAAACATATAATCTTTCCTACTGTAAATAATGCAGAAACAAACTCTATTATAGGAAAGAAGAAAAAAAACGAGCCTCTTGAAAATTAGTACGAGAATGCTCAAGTAAAGAAAATTCAATATAACTTTGTTGTATAATCTTGAGAAAACATCGAGTTTGTAAATTATACACAAATAAGTAAAATTGTATGGAAGAGAGGACCAAAAGATATATCTATATAAAATTCTAGGAGTTTAATATCCACCCACTGCAAAAGATATATAATATTAAACCTTGAGGGAATGTCCTCTTAGGCTAGGCTGAGAGTTCGATCGGCAACAAGAAACACAAGAATTATACAACATAACCTATTGCATGTCAAACTGTTCATTGGGGCAAATCCCTTAAAAAGTAAATTAGAAACAACAAAATCTAATTGCATGACAAACTCTTCTTCACGGCGAAGTCAAAATTAAATTTGTAGAAAAAAAATAAATTTTGCTAAAGTCAAGATAATAATTAAATGTGGAGAAAAAATTAAGTAAATCATCTCTTAATTTTTATATTGATAACATTTTTGAAGAGATGCAACCTTAAAAATATTTAAAATTCAATTTTCAATTATTGATAACATTTTTTTAGGAGAGGAAACCTTAAAAATATTTAAAATTCAATTTTCAATTGAGGAAACCCAAAAACTCTTAGTGAACTATAATTTTAAAGGAGTTGTCTATTGACCTAACAAAACAACTTCTTGTGGGAATCGGTTATTTTTTGTTTTTCAAAAAATGAGTTAGTTGGAGTGTATAAGTGGTTTTTTTTATGGTGGAAATAGATTGGGCACCACAAAAAACCCCTAGGGCACCCAAAATCATGAAGTTTGACAAGTGTAACTTGGCTTTTCCAAAATTTGTGCCCTAATTTTTCATTATCTTACCAATATTCCTGAGTTGTTTTGTGGATTTTTAAAACTAAGCGATTTTAAAATAAAAAAGAAAACTTCTTAATCCATTCACTTTTGTGAAGTGTAAATCCATGGATGATTATCAACTCAAATGGTTGAATATTGTGACAACTGGTTTAAATGTAAACTAATTTGTTATGTTATTTATTTAAAAGAAGACTAAACATTTATTCTTGAAACATGATTAAATGAGATGAACATAAATTATTTTTGTTTTGAAATAAAAATTTAATTATGGATTGTGGTTCCATAAAATTAAAAAAGAGAAGATTGATGATAAAAGTATTCCAAGGTCTGAGAGTGGTTGAAAAGAAATAGTTAAAAACAGTTACCTTTCCTTTGGGGATAAAGTGTGCATCCTAGTGAGGAAAAGGGGTTATGTGACTTAATCCTAGAAAGGAAGAGTACTGGACTAGGGGTCCCGACAACTCAAATCAGTTACGGAGCATAGGGGGAGATGATAGGTATTTTGTGAGATGTATCATGAACTTTGATGTCTAAATATTTTTACTAGTCTTTTTAACTTTTATATATTTGTTATTATGTTTCTCAATAATAAATAACAATCATTACAATTTATAAAGTTGGATTTTTAAAACTTATATTAATCTCTTGTATGAGTGAGAATGAGATATCCCAATAATTCATAATTATGGAATTATGAAGTTTATTTTAATGTGTGAGTGTGAACTATCAAGCTATAGTTAAATGCTATTATATTTTCATTTCTTTATAATTTTTGTCTTTGTTTACTCATAGTTTTTTGTTTTTGTTTTTATTTAGTTTGTTAACATTATTAATAATAATGATTATTATAGGATCAATGACCTTTTTAATTTGTAAACTTAAATTCATTATTTTCATTTATTAATTTATTTTTTTGACTAAAAAATTCATCTTAATTGGAATGGATCAAATGCGCCCCCCCCCGGGGTGTGATATGGTGATAGACTTCATGCATGCGATGTAACGATAGTGGGTAGGAAATGGAAGGATAGGCCATTTGGCCTTCGCAGGGGTGTCATGTGTGATAGGACAGGGGCAAGTGGAAAGGAGAAAGGTGGCAGGAGGTTTTATTACCCGAGTTCTTTGTTTGCATGCATACATTTTCTTGAAACTTGTGTTCGAAGTAGCGAAGGGAAGAAGGGTGATTGCAGAAGGGCAAGCTACGTGAAGGCGCACCTCTAGCTCCAGCTAGCATTGGCCCTCTAGTATGTTGGAATTTCTTATACTGCTATTTGTATACAACAAGCTTGGTGTGTCTTGGTTGTAGGATGGTCTGAGAGTTTAGCGCTGATGATAATGATGGGGGGAATGTGTATGGTCCATAAATGGCACCCTTAACATGAGAATAAATTATATAGTTTGATTTCTAAGAGCCATTTTATTTGCACTATTTCAATTCTCTATGAAATTAGGCTATCTCAGAGGGGGATAAGCCTCTACCTAACAAACAGGGTCAGGGGTAATTCTATTTCTATCTCTGTTGAGTTCAAAATGAATTGGGATGAGGTTGTAGGGTACTGGAATTGCTACAGAATGTGGATTTTGTGGGTCTGGTGGAATTTCAGTTGACATCTGGAAATGGGAAATCACTGGTCTTTACCCAACACCATTAGTAAGATGGTTACAATTTTCTCGCAACCAAGGGAACAAAGTCAAGGCTGTGGTCTGGGTCTTCAGTCTGAGAGTGAAGACTATGACACAGGTCTTTAGTCTTAGATTCAAGTCAATAATTTGTGTTCAGAGTATGGTCACGATGGAAGAACTAGGAAAATAAGTATAGCTGCTATGGGTTATGGGCAAGTTTTACTTTTGTATGTTGATCCATGTATAGGTAGGCAGACAAGTTTTGCAACCCAAGTTTGGGGTTTAGCTAGGCTTGCTCTTCCTGCTCGAACCTGGACATTAGTTATTACACCACTTTACAAGTGGGTGATGATGACCCGTGCAACTATTCCAACTTATAATCCAACCCTGAGAAGTAGAGGTAAGAGGACCAGGGGTCGTAGGGCAGAGGGGAAGTCCAACCTTTCAACTAGAAAGCCCCATGGTAGGAAACCAACGTGGCACATCATAAAGGAAGTTTTGGAAGCCTATCAGCTGAATACAGAAGAATAAATCTGGTAACTGATGGAGGAGTGGGAATTGGTGCCCGACCCTAGGAAAACTCAATGAAGGTTAAATCAGTTCAAGCACACCCTGTACCTATACTGGTCAATGAAAGGAATATTGGCGAAGGCCTTAGAGCATGTAGCAGTGAGCATGGTGACTATAGTTCATGAATTTCCAAATTATCAAAAATAATTTGAAAAGTTACAATTTCATTTACGCAAATAGGAATGGCGACTCAATCGCATTGAACAACCCCTGTCGTGTGTCATGACTACAACAGAGGTTCCGGGAAATGTAGTTCAGGACCTTGCACTAATGGAATCTGCCTCCGCTCCAGAGGATGATTAGTTATGATTAATGTCTCTCTGTTAAATTTTATTTATGGTTACAAATAGATGGATACCATTTACTGTTTTTAATGTCAATAGGAAGATAGAAGACAAAATCTATGTTGATACACAGTCATACTTTGCTTGTTTAGAAATACTCAAGCTATTTTGTTTTTGGATGGGATACAAAACTGTTTGATGGCCAACTTGGTTTCCCTCTAGTCAAGTTGCGGCCACCCAACAATACATATGATATGGCTGTAATTCTCTCTCTCTCTATATATATATATATATAAAATTGTAGTGGATCAAATTATTAGATAAAAATTATTTACTTAAATTTTTATCTCTCTTAAAACATTATAGATATGGAATTGTGATGGATTTGCAAATTTTTTTAATATGGCATCTTTCATATATCTTTTGTTGAGCATACACTCCTAATTAAACACCACCTCAAACTTAGCAACAAACAACAAACCATTGAATTATCCTTAAAAGTGATACCATTTTATCAAATTTTCATCTCTTTGAATACATCATAGATTAAGAATTCAAATAGATTGAAATTGGCTGCTGAAATGCGATGTAGAAAATCCATATTCATCACGAAAGGGATTGCAAATCTCAAATATCCCTCATGGTGAGTAACACATGTTAAAATTCTTTATCGATGAGAGTATTTTGTACTTTAACATTATCTTTATGTTTAAATCTCTCTCATGGTGAGTGTATTTTGTACTTTAACATGATCTTTATGTTTAAATCTCCCTCATGGTGAGTAACACGTGATCAAATTTTATATCTATTAGAATTGTTCGAACTTACTTTTACGTGGCATTTGTGTGTATATTGGGGTTCATGTTGTAAGGATTAAATACTTTCTATGAAGTTTGATTAAACGTTCGAAGACCTCAAGCTGAAATCAAATCTCATAACCTCGAGCTGAAATTGTTTGGTGAAACTTTTATCTGTTTTTTCATCCATTATCGAAGAATGCACTGGTAAATGCACTGATAAAAAAGATTCTATAATCTTTTGTGAAAGAATAAAAAGAGTGATAAAATGTGTGGTTATTCTTATTTTTTTTAAAAACCTTTCTCATTATATTTGAGGTCGAACTATTGAAAAGCTTTAGGAAATTTAGTATTCTCATGTCACAATCACACATGCACTTATAGGTAAATAAAAAAAAATTATTTTACCCTACTAGATCTGTAATAATTAACTACTTGTTATCTACCACTTAACCATAAACTTCCTCTTATTATAAACTTCATATTTATTCTGTACTGAAACTTATTTGTTTACCGTTACACCAAACTGACATGGATTATTATTTCAGTACGTAATGATTTCATAAACATACGCTATAAGTCTTACTCCTTTGAAAATTGGGAAATATCCTTGGCATATGAAAATGTGAATACAGTTTGCCGTGTTGCCAGCTCTTGCAAGAAATAAATGATAAGGTAAGCGATGTGGTGTGAACTTTAATGTCGCCTGTCGTCAGACTTCACTCATTTCAAAACTTGATTCTCGACAATGCTTTACCCTTAATTACCCAGTCCCACGAGACTGCAGACTTTTCCATCTGTAGCGCTTCTCGACATCCAAGGCTAGCTTTTCGACTTCTCTGCTCTGGATGTACAGGCGAGTTAACTCCGCTGACAGGTGTAATCATGGACTCGATATTTGCGAGGGTAAACATTCGCGGGAAGGGAAAAAGCACAGGTTCATTGTGCTACAGGTTCATTGCGCTATCTTTGTTTTTCGCTGTTGCAGACAGGGTTCTTTTCTGATGCCAGGCCGAGGTATGCCAATTCGATTTGCGCTCTTGTTCCTTTCTGAGTAATTTAAACCGTAGTCTTGGTCCAAAGATGATCATCTAAATTCCTGCTGGGTTTGTTTCTTCCTCCATCGATGAAGTCTCTGGAAGAACAGATGGCCATCCGTCGGAGAAACCCCAGAAAGCCGAAGCTAAGACTTTCCAGACTCCGCCTGTGGACCAAACATCTACGTTTATCTTCAAGGACACTGCCAGGTAAGAAGTCAGGTTTCATTTTTAATTTCCTTCCCAAAGGCTTAGTTTAATGATCATTCCAGACATATTGTTATGTGTTCTAACACTTTGTTCTCACCCGCGCTTGCACGCAGGATTTTCCAAAACGGTCATGACATGAACTTCCAGGTAATTAACCGCCCTCAGGGTGAAATGCGCTCATACAGTTCAGTAGGAAAATACCACCTTTCAAGACACTAATGTCCTGTTATCGGTGAAATGTGCAGGTTGGTTTAAACTTAAAGTCTCTCCCTCAGGCTGCTCCATCAACTGACGTTTTTTCCTAACCTACATCCAAATCCTATTGCAGGAGCCAGGTTAGTAGAACTTTAAAGGTCGTGCGACAAGGATTAGAGTAGGCCTGTAACAAATGGCTAAATGTAAATTCTGTCCGATGTTCACGTCGAGAAATTAACTAGCTCGTCGAGCTTAGGACGAACTATGCACAATTTTCCTAAAGCATCATTTACAGCTTGTTTTTGAGGGTTTTGAACGCTAGTCAGCTAGCATAAACAGTTCTATTTCGTTCCAGTTATTATACGTTAAGACTGGGTTGTTTTGATATTCCAACTCATTGTAAATAAGTCTCCAGATGGGTGTTTACTCTTCTTTTCGACCCTAAATTATATTAATTTGGATGCATGCTGTGTAGTTACATTTTCTATGAGTTCTATTTGCATGTAACCTGAGAAATATTCCGTTTCTATTCTGCAAAAGAGATTGTATGGTAATGTGTAAAGATTTTTGTGGAAATATATATATATGCATGCGACTCTTTCGTTGCTCTACAGTCTTTACAAGCTCGGTAGCTCTGTACATGCATTCATCCGAAATTTCTTCTTGTGAAGGTAGTTTTGTCTGCAATATTGTTTCTACAGATTTGTTAAAATGTTAAGAACACAACTGTGTTGGCTATTTTTAATGAAGGAAATCCCGGCTAGGGTTTCTCTAGGTTATTGGCGTCGGTCCGCCAAAACAAGGACTGAGTATAGCGTTTTTATCTCACGAACAGGGGCGGAAAGAGTTTTCTTTGAACTACTCCAGTTCTGGAAGTTCTTTCCCAAAACCCTTCCCTCAGTTATTCTTGTGTCTGTGAATCTTACTTTAAAATAATGACGACTAACATTCTTATGATTGGTTGCATGCAAACGCTGGTGCTTTATATTCTTGTATTTAACCAGTTTGTTCTGTTTTTGGTTTAATACTGTTATCGTTTATATGCGCTACATACTTTCTATATTCTCAGGAACCCTTGTCAACTCAAAATTTCTCAGGGTTCTTTGTCAGGTAGTCAAATATATACGAATTCTTTAACTCTATTTAATACAGGTAGACAAAATAACTTTTAAGAGCATCTTCTAGATACAGTTTACTGTTCTATTTCCATTTTAAGAAAAAAAACTGGATCTAAATAATACTTTCGCATTTCTCAGTAAATAAATAAAACCTCAATCTTTACATGATTTAAACTCTTATTCATAAAAGGAAAAATTAACAAACTTCCCAGTCCAGACAGTTAATAATCCGCCTATCTTTTCTTGCACGATTATACACAGAAAACTTTTTCCATCTACTAAACCTGCTATGATAACATTTGGTCCGTTTCATTAATAGTACATCAACCTTAAACATTCTCAGCAGTCAAAGTAATAAACAGTCAATCTGTATACTTATCTGGAATAAATTCCTTCTATTTAAACTGTGGTCCTCCCAACCATCAAGCGAGGCAATGACGTCCTCTCCTTGCCCCGGAGCTCCAGAACTTGGATAGTGCCGCAGAAAAATCAGTGGTTAGCTTCCTTCTTCTGTGACCTCAGGATAATTAATCCAGTCAACAGACAGAAAACTCTTGCTCAAAGGGTTGCAGAAGTCATTTCAACTGGTCCACTAACCAGCTCTAGAAACACTTCACCCTCAGCTAGCACCAGCACAGAACCCCTACCCTCCTTCTGGAATTCCTTTTATCCCAGAGGGTAGGTAACTGTTTTTCCCCAACTGTTTTCTCCAACCACTTCCTATTTCTAGAAACTTCATCCACAGTCTAAGAAGGTTACCTCTTTTTAAAAAAAACTTAATAACCAAACAATACTTTATGTCATGAATACTTTTTACATTAAACTTTCCTTGTCCTGAATAATAAAAGAAAAATAAAACAAAACCAAAGAAAATAATTAAACTAACAGTTTTTAACCAATAGTGACTAATTGTCTCTTAATGAGGGTGTCACAGCTTCCCCCCCTGGAAGCAACACCGTCCTCAGTGTTTTCAGCCCATCTCTGAAAAGAGTTCGGGGTATGCTTCCTGCATAAATTTTTCTTCCTCCCAAGTAGTTTCGTCTGGTCCAAAGTGCTTCCACTGCACTTTCACCTGAACGACTACTCTTTTGCGGAGTTCAATTTCCCTCCGATCAAGTATGCGTAGAGGCTCTACCAGGAATTCTCCGTCCGGTTCTACCTGAAAGGCACAAAAACAAATTTCAAATCAGAACATTTAGAGATATTCAATCCACAAACTAGGATTATTTTATCCTTCTTCCTACCTGAATATTCTGCCAATGAATTACATGTTTCTCATCATGTATGTATCGCTTCAACAAGGATACATGAAACACGTTATGTACCCGAATGTGACTGGGCAATGCCAACCTGTAGGCTACTGGTCCGATTCTTTCCAATATTTGGAAAGGGCCACAGAACCGAGGAGTCAGTTTAGCACAAGAGGTCCACCTCATAGTGCTTATTTTAGGCTTAATTCGAACATATACGTGGTCTCCTACCCCGAATTCTCGGTAGGATCTCTTCCGGTCTGCATAAAATTTTTGCCTATCCTGCGCGGCTTTCAAATTCTGCCTTATTCGTTTTACCTCTGCCTCCATTTCAGCCAACATTTCAGGTCCCAATAACAGTTTTGTTTCGGGACTACTCCAGTTTATAGGTGTGCGACATTGCCTACCATATAACGCCTCAAAGGGGCTCATTTTCAGGGACTCTTGATACCCATTGTTGTATGCAAATTCTACCAGGTGCAAGTAGTCTTCCCACTTAGTGGGTTGTTGCATTACATACATTCGCAGCATGTCTTCTAGAACCTGATTTACACACTCTGTCTGCCCATCTGTCTGAGGATGGTAAGCAGTACTAAAGTGTATCTGGGTTCCTAGTCCAGAAAATAAAGTTTTCCAAAAAGCAGACGTAAACTTAACATCTCGGTCTGAAATCACAGTTTTGGGTATGCCATGCAACCTAAAAATCTCCTTCATAAATATATCCGCAGTTTGTACCATTTTATAGGTAGATTGCACAGGTATAAAATGGGCGGATTTACTTAGTCTGTCCACCACTACCATAATAGAATCATTCTGCTTCCTTGTTCACGGTAACCCTGTGATAAAATCCAAGGAGATAACCTCCCACTTCCATTCAGGAATGGGTATAGTCTGCAATAACCCAGGAGGATGTTGATGCTCAACTTTAACCTGCTGACACTCTAAGCACTTGCTTATATATTCAGCAATGTCCTTACGCATTCCAGGCCAATAATACACTTTCCTTACTGCTGTAAGCATCTTTTGATATCCCGGATGACCAGCGTAATTGCTGCGGTGAAATTCATTCAGGATTAATCCTTTAAGATTAGCGCAGTTAGGTACAAAGATATTTCCATGAAAGGTCAAAGCCTGATCTTCACTCTCTCCAAACTCTGTAGCCTTGCTATGCTGTTTTTCATTCCTCATCTGCTGCCACAGAAACTTGTATTCTGGGTCTCTTTGAGCTTCTTCCTTCAACTGCTTCAACAATTGGCTTTCCAACTAATTAAAATATAAAGCAAACAGACTGTGCACTTTTCGACTTAAAACATCAGCAACTCTATTTTCTTTTCCTTTGACATGCTGAATGTCCATGTTGAATTCGCTCAGAAATGCATTCCATCTCGCCTGTCTAGAGTTTAAATCTGCTTGCTTGAAATAGCTAGTCAGGCTACTATGATTTGTTTTCAGCACAAATCTTTTACCCAGAAGATAATGCCTCCATACTCGGAGGGCGTGGACTACTGCCGTAAGCTCCAAATCATAAGCAGAATATTTCTGCTCATAATCCTTAAGCTTTCTTGACTCGTAAGCTACTACTTTTCCCTCTTGAGTTAATACTGCTCCAACTCCTTCTTTACTAGCATCCGTGCAGACTTCGTAGTCTTTTTCCAGGTTAGCTACCTTCAGTACTGGAGCTGTAGTTAGAAGTTGTTTTAGTTTTTCAAAACTGTCTTGGCATTCTTTTGTCCATCTAAACAACTTTCCCTTCCTCTGCAGAGATGTAATGGGGAAGGCAATTTTGGAGAACCCTTTTATGAATCTTCTGTAATACCCGGCTAGGCCCATGAATGATCTAATATCCACCAAATTCCGAGGAACCTGCCACTCCATGATGGCCTTGATCTTTTCAGGATCAACAACTATCCCTTCAGCTGTTATGACATGTCCCAAGTACTGGATTTCTGTTTTAAAGAAATTGCACTTGCTGAATTTAGCATAGAGCTGATGCTTCCGTAGCGTTTCCAACACAAGACGCAAATGCTCCTTATGCTCTACTTCATCTTTAGAGTACACCAAAATATCATCAATAAAGATGAGTACAAAATTATCTAGAAATTGATGAAACACACCATTCATTAGCCTCATAAAAGTTGCTGGCGCATTTGTTAATCCAAATAGCAACACAAAAAAATCATAATGACCATATCGGGTGCGGAAGGCTGTTTTGCAGATATCTTCATCTTTAATCCGAACTTGATGATATCCGGATCTTAAGTCAATCTTGGAAAATACCTTAGCCCCTCTTACCTGGTCAAATAAATCGTCAATTCTTGGTAAAGGATACCTGTTCTTGACAGTTAACTTATTAAGCTGTCTGTAGTCCATACACATGCGCATTGTTCCATCTTTCTTTTTAACGAAAAGGACTGGTGCACCCCATGGTGACACACTTGGACGTATATAGCCCTTATCTAGCAACTCTTGTAACTGTATTTTTAATTCTGTTAACTCTGGCATGCTCATCCTATACGGGGCTCTTGATACTGGTGAGGCACCTGGCAGCAACTCAATAGTGAAATCAATATCCCTTTTGGGTGGTAGACCAGGAATTTCCTCTGGAAATACATCTAAAAATTCCTGCACCACAGGAATATTTTCCAGCATTGGGGCCTTTTCCTTAGAGTCGGTGTATCCTACTTGAATAGCATACAACTGACATCCTTTTCTAATACACTTACCCAGCTGAGATTTTGTTATTGGCCGTAATTGTACAGGCTTTTTAACCCCTTGAATCGTTTTCCGTGTACCATCCTGTTTTTTAAATGTGATGGTCTTCTCCTTACAGTCTACCACTGTCCAATGTTTTTCCAGCCAATCCATACCTAACAGCACATCATACGATCCTAGCGGTAAAATATTTAGATCTACTTCTATTTGTTTTTCTGCCACTTCCAGCACACAGTTAGAAATTTTTGTTGTTACCTTACGCTTCCCCCCAGTGGCTAACTGTACCAGCCATGAGTTCCTAAACTTTTGCTCTTTTAATTTACATAATTCTACCAACTTAGGACTGATATAACTCAAACTTGCTCCAGGATCAACCAGAATTGAAACAGGTTTAGTTAGTAGTGTACCTTCAAGTTCAATCATCGTAGGCTGAAAATCAGCCTGTCGATCTTCTAGCGCTGCATTGATACGATGTATGCTACGTGCCACGTCTCCAACTGTAGATGCCTCCTGCAAATTTCCTACAGTTTCACTTTTGTTCCGTTTCGGACAGTTTTTATAATAATGAGCCTCCCCACAGCCCCAACATTGTAAGGGAGGCTTAGAATTCTGTCCAAGCTCAGGTTTACTTAACGCTTTTGTGGGCTTCTCCTCAGCTAGCCACTTGATTCTTTGGTGGTTATTCCCAAACTGTTTGCCGATTGTATTTCGTGCTGCATTCCTGAAGCTGTTGTTTTTACTGTTTTTAAAGATAGAGCTACTTTTCTGCCCTTTCTTCGGCTGCCAGCCTTTACCCACATCACTCTTACTTTTATTTTGCTGGTAACACAACCGTGCTTTTTGGATAGCCTCATCCATAGTCTGGGGGTTAACGAATTCTTTTCGTTCTCTCATATGAGCAGGTAGACTGCTTAGAAACCTCTGTACCTTGGCCTTTTCTTCGCGAAGGTAAGGTACATATCGCAGCAGCGAAGCGAACTTTGTCACAAAGTCATCTATCGTCATTTTTCCCAGCCGAAGATCATGAAATTCCTTTGCTTTGTCGTCATAAAATATTTCTGTCAGGTATTTGTCCTTAAAATACTGCTAGAACAGTTCCCAGGTTATGTCGCTTTCGTCAGTTATGCACACATTCTTCACTTCTTCCCACCACAGGGTGGCTTTTTCCCGTAATTGATATATAGCCAGTCTGGCCTTCAAATTGCTGCTGTATTCATAGACCTGGAAATATTTGTTTAGATTTATTAACCAGCCTTCATCCGCCTCCTCAGCCTCACCATCAAATGTCGGTGGTTTAATCTTACGAAATTCTCCCTGCAGCTCCATTTTTTGCCTTTTTGAATCTTGTTGGCCAGACAAATTGCCCGACTCTGCCTCATTATAATTCCTATTTTTACTCCTCTGGGAGGGGCTCCTTTCAGTTCTGTCATCAGCATTATTCTGAGTCTGCTGGTCCTCTGGTTCTGTAGTTAATTCTCTTTCAGCACTAGGGTGTTTCATCCCCTGATTCTGCTTATTAGACAAACTTTTCAGGATCTTCTCTTGATCCTGTAGCAACCTCTCATTGTCCCTTCGAACTCGTAACATTTCCTCTTGAAGTTGTTCTACCGTACTTAACATGAATGTAGTTTACTGCTGTTGTTCTTCAAGTAATCGACTAGTCTTTTGGTGCTGCTCAACCGTCAACTGTACCCACATTTATGGGTTCAAAACTGTGGGAGTTTGAGTCCTCTCTTGCTGCGATTGGTTTGCCATCGCTTTGCTCCCTTTTGTGCACTAATCACAAGCACACTGTTAGTAGACCCTTAATATCCCAGTGTAGCAACTTGGTGCTTTGATACCACTTGTCACAATCACACATACACTTACAGGTAAATAAAAAAAAATTCTTTTACCCTACTAGATCTGTAATAATTAACTACTTGTTATCTACCACTTAACCATAATCTTCCTCTTATTATAAACTTCATATTTATTCTGTACTGAAACTTATATTTGTTTACCATTACACCAAATTGACATGGATTATTATTTCAGTACGTAATGATTTCATAAACATACGCTATAAGTCTTACTCCTTTGAAAAATTGGGAAATATCCTTGGCATATGAAAATGTGAATACAGTTTGCCGTGTTGCCAGCTCTTGCAAGAAATAAATGATAAGGTAAGCGATGTGGTGTGAAATTTAATGTCGCCTGTCGTCGGACTTCACTCATTTCAAAACTTGATTCTCGACAATGCTTTACCCTTAATTACCTAGTCCCACGAGACTGCAGACTTTGCCATCTGTAGCGCTTCTCGACATCCAAGGCTAGCTTTTCGACTTCTCTGCTCCGGATGTACAGGCGAGTTAACTCCGCTGACAGGTGTAATCATGGACTCGATATTTGAGAGGGTAAACATTCGCGGGAAGGGAAAAAGCACAGGTTCATTGTGCTACAGATTCGTTGCGCTATCTTCGTTTTTCGTTGTTGCAGACAGGGTTCTTTTCTGATGCCAGGCCGAGGTATGCCAATTCGATCTGCGCTCTTGTTCCTTTCTGAGTAATTTAAACCATAGTCTTGGTCCAAAGACGATCATCTAAATGCCTGCTGGGTTTGTTTCTTCCTCCATCGATGAAGTCTCCGGAAGAACAGATGGCCATCCGTCGGAGAAACCCCAGAAAGCCGAAGCTAAGCCTTTCCAGACTCCACCTGTGGACCAAACATCTACGTTTATCTTCAAGGACACTTCCAGGTAAGAATTCGAGTTTCATTTTTAATTTCCTTCCCAAAGGCTTAGTTTAATGATCATTCCAGACTTATTGTTATGTGTTCTAACACTTTGTTCTCACCCGCGCTTGCACGCAGGATTTTCCAAAACGGTCATGATATGAACTTCCAGGTAATTAACCGCCCTCAGGGTGAAATGCGCTCATATAGTTCAGTAGGAAAATACCACCTTTCAAGACACTAATGTCCTATTATCGGTGAAATGTGCAGGTTGGTTTAAACTTAAAGTCTCTCCCTCAGGCTGCTCCATCAACTGACGTTTTTTCCTAATCTACATCCAAATCCTATTGCAGGAGCCAGGTTAGTAGAACTTTAAAGGTCGTGCGACAAGGATTAGAGTAGGTCTGTAACAAATGGCTAAATGTAAATTCTGTCCAGTGTTCACGCCGAGAAATTAACTAGCTCGTCGAGCTTAGGACGAACTATGCACAATTTTCCTTAAGCATCATTTACAGCTTTTTTTTGAGGGTTTTGAACGCTAGTCAGCTAGCATAAATAGTTTTATTTCGTTCCGGTTATTATACGTTAAGACTGGGTTGTTCTGATATTCCAACTCATTGTAAATAAGTCTCCAGACGGGTGTTTACTCTTCTTTTCGACCCTAAATTATATTAATTCGGATGCATGCTGTGTAGTTACATTTTCTATGAGTTCTATTTGCATGTAACCTGAGAAATCTTCCGTTTCTATTCTGCGAAAGAGATTGTATGGTAATGTGTAAAGAGTTTTGTGGAAATATATATATATATATATATGCATGTGACTCTTTCATTGCTCTACAGTCTTTACAAGCTCGGTAGCTCTGTACATGCATTCATCTGAAATTTCTTCTTGTGAAGGTAGTTTTGTCTGCAATATTGTTTCTACAGATTTGTTAAAATGTTAAGAACACAACTGTGTTGGCTATTTTTAATGAAGGAAATCCCGGCTAGGGTTTCTCTAGGTTATTGGCGCCGGTCCGCCAAAACAAGGACTGAGTATAGCGTTTTTATCTCAAGAACAGGGGCGGAAAGAGTTTTCTTTGAACTACTCCAGTTCTGGAAGTTCTTTTCCAAAACCCTTCCCTCAGTTATTCCTGTGTCTGTGAATCTTACTTTAAAAGAATGACGACTAACATTCTTATGATTGGTTGCATGCAAACGCTGGTGCTTTATATTCTTGTATTTGAGCAGTTTGTTCTGTTTTGGTTTAATACTGTTATCGTTTATATGCGCTACATACTTTCTATATTCTCAGGAACCCTTGTCAACTCAAAATTTCTCAGGGTTCTTTGTCAGGTAGTCAAATATATACGAATTCTTTAACTCTATTTAATACAGGTAGACAAAATAACTTTTAAGAGCATCTTCTAGATACAGTTTACTGTTATATTTCCTTTTTAAGAAAAAAAACTTGATCTAAATAATACTTTCGCTTTTCTCAGTAAATAGATAAAACCTCAATCTTTACATGATTTAAACTCTTATTCATAAAAGGAAAAATTAACAAACTTCCCAGTGCAGACAGTTAATAATCCACCTATATTTTCTTGCACGATTATACACAGAAAAATTTTTCCATCTACTAAACCTACTATGATAACATTTGGTCCGTTTCATTAACAGTACATCAACCTTAAACATTCTTAGCAGTCAAAGTAATAAACAGTCAATCTATATACTTATCTGGAATAAATTCCTTCTATTTAAACTGTGGTCCTCCCAACCATCAAGCGAGGCAATGACGTCCTCTCCTTGCCCTCGAGCTCCAGAACTTGGATAGTGCTACGGAAAAATTAGTGGTTAGCTTCCTTCTTCTGTGACCTCAGGATAATTAATCCAGTCAACAGACAGAAAACTCTTGCTCAAAGGGTTGCCGAAGTCATTTCAACTGGTCCACTAACCAGCTCTAGAAACACTTCACCGTCAGCTAGCACCAGCACAGAACCCCTACCCTCCTTCTGGAATTCCTTTTATCCCAGAGGGTAGGTAACTGTTTTTCCCCAACTGTTTTCTCCAACCACTTCCTATTTCTAGAAACTTCATCCACAGTCTAAGAAGGTTACCTCTTTTTAAAAAAAACTTAATAACCAAACAATACTTTATGTCATGAATACTTTTTACATTAAACTTTCCTTGTCCTGAATAATAAAAGAAAAATAAAACAAAACCAAAGAAAATAATTAAACTAACAGTCTTTAACCAATAGTGACTAATTGTCTCTTAATGAGGGTGTCACATCTCATAAATTGTTACTATATTTTACTAAATTATTATGGTGCATTACATTAATAAGTCGTCTATTAATATTAATTATAATATTTATAGTGTTTTAGTTTTTGATATATATACGTTTTTGATATATATATATATATATATATATATATATATATGTTAAAATATAATAATATTTAGAAAAAAGAACTCATTAATATTAATATAATTTAGTTAGTTGTCATAATCAAATCTCATAACCACCTCAAGTTGAAATTGTTTAGTGAAACTTTTATCGGTTTTATCATCCATTATCGAAGAATGCATTGGTAAATGCACTGATAAAAATGATTCTATTATCTATTTGAAAGAAAAAAAAAATGATAAAATTTGTGGTTTTTCTTATTTTTATATTTGAAGTCTAGCGCTCTAGGAAATTTAGTATTCTCGTAAATTGTTACTATATTTTAGTAAATTATTATGATGGATTACATTAATAAGTGATTTATTAATATTAATTATAATATCTATAGTGTTTTAGTTTTTGGTTTATTTATATATATATAGTATTTTAGTTAAAATATAATAATATTTAGAAAAATAATTCATTAATATTAATATAATTAAGTTACTTGTTATATTTAATTTAATATAAATATCTTGTTTTCTTTGCAAAATTTATTAGTGATATCTATAATGGTCAAAATAACAATAATTAAATTTAAAAGAAAAAATAAATACATCATTTCTTAATTTCTATATTGATATCATTTTTAAAGAAATCTAACTTTAAAAATACTTAAAATTCAATTTTAAATTAGCATTTCAACTTGAATCTTAGTATTTAAAAAATAAACATACTCACTATAAACTTATTATAATATTAAAAACAAACCAAAAAATGATGAACTTTACCATTGAGACACACACACACATATCTATATATTAAAAAATTTAAATTAATTGATTAATTATTTTTATTTCTTTAAAGCTTAGAATTGTAATAACTCTGTTGATTTTTGGTCTAGAATTGAAAGAATCCAAAAATTCTCAAAAATAAATTTAGAATTGAAGGTTGCATTTCTTCATTCATTCTTGTGATGTTTAAAGCCATGGATGATAATCAACTCAAATATTTGAATACAAGGGAACATTATCTCATTAATGTTTATTTTAGAAAAAAGTATTTGTGTTAATTTTAAAAATGATTGAGCTAGATAGTTTGAATTTAAAATTAAAAATTGAAATATAAAACAAGAAAAAGAAATAAATAATATCACCAATTTTAAATTATATAAAAATATTTAACTTTACTAAAAGTTGGGTCATATATGAAAAGCTTAGATTAAATATTGGAATGTAAAAAAAAAAATTATCTAATAAAGAATATCTACATTATTAAATAATAAAATGATTAATAAGTGTACAGTGAAATTTTATAAAGATTTTGTTAATTTTAATTTGTTTTAATTAAAATTAATTTCTCAATATCTACATTATTAAATACGAAAATAGTTAACAAGTGTACAATAAAATATTATAAAGATTTTGTAAATTTTCATTTGTTTTAATTAAAATTAATTTCAATTTTTTTTTTAATAAATTTTATTTACATGATAAGGTGAACAACTTTTTATGGTTAATCATCTTGTTATATTATTTATAATGTATATATATTCAACTCATATGTGACTTTTTTTAATAAATAATAATAATAATTTAAAATAAAGTTGTATTTTAATTGTTTTTTTAAATTTAGTAATGTGAGATGTATCATGAAGAAAATTTTTTAATGTCTATAAAGAGGTCCAACCTTAAAAATACTTGAAAGCAAACCAAAAATTGATTATATATATATATATATATATATATATATATATATATATATATATATAAAAGCTTAGACTTCGAACAACTCTGTTGATTTTTGTTTTGAAATTGAAAAACTCACAAATTCTCAAAAATAATTTTAGAATTGAAGATATCACATTTTCATTCATTCACATTTGTGATATTTAAATCTTTGTGACAGCTGGCTTAAGTGCAAACTAAATTGTTATGTTATTTATTTTAAAGAGACTAAACATTCATTTTGTTTGAGAAAAGGATTAGGAATGATGAACATAAATTAATTATGTTTTTGGAAACAAAATTTAATTATGGAACTGTGGTTCCATAAAATTAAAACAAGACTGATGATAAAAGTATTCCAACAACTAATTGTGGTTGAAAAGAAAACAGCTACTTTTTCCTTTGGGGATAAAAAGTAAATCCCTGTGAGGAAAAGGGGTTTGGTGACTAAAAATAGAAAGGAGAGGTAGGAAGAGAATGAAAATTCCCAAGCTCGTGGTGACCAATGGAAACACTCAGTGTTCCTAAGTCCTGGAAAAGAAGAGTACTAGTTTATGGGTCTCGAGGTCTCTTATAGAATTTCTATCAACCTATTCATCTGAAGTGTGAAGCACGGTGTGGAGCAGGTGTGGTAAATGACATTTGGAGCCATAAAACTTAATACAGGATTCTTAAGTCGCAAGGTACCGAAGAGCTAAAAGATGGAGGAATCTGCTTCAGAAATTTAAAACCCTGTCGGTAAAAATCAAGTACCTGTGAAGAAAAATGGAAGGGTCGTTCATATTACCCAGAGAATTTCAGGAAATCTACAGATGTAATTCCTAGAATCTTGCCAAGTGAACAGAGAAGCAAGTACCTGCTTCAAAATAAACAATTCATGAAAATTTAGAAAGTCATATTATCTAAATGAATAACAAAGAGTAAAAATGATGAAAAATCTATGTGAAAAAACTATATTACCTGGTCTAGAAATGCTACACCAAAGAAAATCATGAGGGAGTTAGAAAGAGTTAAGGAAAGCTTAACGCAAAGCGAATGACCAGGTATCCAATGTAAAGGAATAACTAAGTCTGGAAACCATGCTTACATTGGAAGGCTTATCTACCATGGACAAAGGAAGCCATAGCTGGTAATCGGAAAGAGAACTATATTACACATAACCAGGGATGAAGATTCCCAAACCTGAAAATTCATTACACATTCAATTAGATTTTATACCCTATTTGGGCGCATAGAAAATGGTGTAGAGCCACTTCTAACTCCCTGTGAATAGTTAAAACAAAGAGCTTACTCAAATTAAGAAACTGGTTCAACACTGCTGCAAAGGTCTAAACACCAAAACTGTTGGTGTAAAGAGAAATACCTATTTGGAATACGCCATGGAAAGAAAGGCTCGAGCTGGAGGAATGACTCTTGGTCGATAGAGCACAGCTCGCAGCAGAATTGCAGAGGGGCAACGCCGACATAGCGAAATGAAAAATGAAGAGTTGGTTAGGGTTACGCGGTGGTCGATACCCTAAATGGGTACCGTGATATTCTACACTGTGGGTCTCAAAAACCCAAATCTGACGGTGATTAGAAGGGAAGGTGTCATCGTGAAATTTAAATCCCAATGTGATGGTACAGTACAACAAATCCTCCTCTAATTCTTAATCCCTGACGAAAATAATTTATCAACGAATAAATCAAATGTCCAAGTTAAAAGATATGCTATTATCGAACTGTCCTCCAAAGTATTAATAATAGGTGTTATGAGTTTAATTATCATTAGTTAACCATCAAAATCTCATAAGTAACTCGTATAATGACATGAGTACAACATAGGTGATTGAGAATAAACAAAGTAGCCATGCAGGACAAACCACGTGGATTGTCCATCATATCATAAATATCAGGCAAGTGCCAAATCGACAAAATGCATATAGATTTACTTTTTTATGTTCACAATATTTATATGGAAAACTATGGTTAAAAGGAGTAAAAGTAAAAAAAAAAAATTATATATTGTTATGCATGTTACAAGTGGTATCAGAGCAGCGTTCATTCGCTGGGACCCAATGGGTCACCGAACATGATGAATTGTTCTATGTAAAAGGTGAAAATAAAATAAATAACATAGTAGGAGACAAAATGAGGAGGGGATCAAAACATCAAACACCCTGGAGTGCAGGGGGATCCACAACCCAATCCCATCCAGAAATGAATTCAGAAATGTGGATTCAGCTGAGTGTAGTGTAGCACCAACACACCAGTAGAGTTTTGGAAGAACAACAACATCAAACCAGTATACTGCTAAGCACTGTGTAGAAGTTACAGGAAGAAATGGTCCGGGTTAGGAGTGACAATGAGCGCTTGATGCAAGAGCAGGAAAGGATACTCATAAAGCCTTTCTGATAAAAAAAATCAAGGAGTGTTACAACCCAGTCCTAAAAGAGATACGCAGGAAGAAAATTAATGACGAGCTAAGGACCAAACTAATGATAGAGTGGAAGGAAGCCATTCAAAACAAAGTAACAAGAATAAAAACTTTAATGAGGCTGAGTCTGGTAACATGTCAGAAGCTTGGTTGATTAATATGAAAAAATAATTTCAAGTTTATGAGCACAACAACAACCTTAAAGCAAAGTTGACCATTTATCAATTGAGAGAAAAAGCTACCTTGTGGTTGGAGGAAGTCAAGAATGTTCGTAGTATTCAAGACCGAGACATGACATGGGATGAATTTCAGCAATACTTTAAGGACAAATATCTAACAGAACGTTTCTATGACGAAAAGTCCAGAGACTTCCAGGAATTGAGATTGGGTCAAATGACAATGAATGAGTACATAATCAAGTTCACTTCCTTATTAAGATATGTTCCTTTTTTAAGGGATGAAAAGGCTACGGTTCAGTGGTTCTTGAGTAGTTTTCCGACCCACATGAAAGAAAGAATTGAGTTCATGAATCCAAGGACCATGGATGAAGCAATTCGAAAAGAGAGAATGTGTTACTAGCAGTCCAAGGCAAAAGGAGAAATAGGAAAAAATTGGCAACCAAGAAAATGGCAGAAAAGCTATCCAAATTACAAAAATGCTAGGACCAATAACTTTAAGACTTTTGCAAGGAATTCAATGGCCAAACAGTTTAGAAGAAACCATCAAAGAACCCAGTGGCCTACGGAAGAAATTCCTACAGAGGCTTCCAGCAAGCCATAACATGGAAAAAACTAGAAACCACTTCTACAATGTTGGGGGTGTGGCGAGGCTTACTATTATAAGATTTTCCCACAACGGGGAAGAAATGAAATAGTAGCTAATTTACAAAAAGCCTCTACAGTGGGATATGTAGCCCGGAATATACCCAGAATTAACGCAGCATTGGAGGATCGACAAGCGAATTACCAACCAATGATGATAGAACTGGAAGGTAAGTTACTTTGGTAAAATGTTTCTATTTTGGTTGACCAAGGTTCTAGTTTAATTTATGTAAACCCAGAATAGTAGAGTTCTATAAATTACAAATCCAGAAATTCAAAATTACCTTAATGGTATAGCTAGCCGCTGGGGAAAAAAGAAAAGTTTGTGCCAAGGTTCCAAACTATAAACTGGAAATTGGAAATGAACAGTTAAATGTGGAACTGAATGTATTGCCTTTAGTATCCTGCGATGTAATATTGGGCATGGATTGGTTAGAGAGACACTAGTCTCTGGTATATTGTAAAGAGAAGATTATATATTAGAGAATGCCAGATGTAACTCGTCAAGAATTACATGGAATTAAGAAGCCCTTACAGTTTCTTCCTATCACAACCTCCCAATTGAGTAAGTGTATTAAGAAAGGATGTCAGAATTATGTCATTCAAGTGGGCTTTTCTAATTCTAAGGAGAAGACCCTTATGCTAGAAAGCATACTAGTAGTACAATATTTCATTGACGTGTTTCCAAATAATGTACTAGGTTTACCTCCAAGAAGGGATATTGATTTCACTATTGAACTGATGCCAAGAGCATCACCAATTTCAAGAGCACTATATCAGAGCTAACTTAACTGAAAACACAACTACAAGAGTTATTTGACAAACGATATATTTGACCAAGTGTGTCTCCTTGGGGAGCATCGGTGTTGTTTGTAAAGAGAAAGGATGGAACCATGCGAATATGCATGGGCTATAGAGAACTCAATAAATTGGCAGTAAAAAATAAGTATCCATTACCACGAATAAATGATATATTTGATCAGGTGAATGGGGCAACTGTATCCTCGAAAATAGACTTAAGATTTGGATATCACCAGATCTGAATTAAAGACAAGGATATCTTCAAGACTGATTTTCGTACCCAATATGGGCATTACGAGTTTGTGGTATTACCACTTGGTTTAACATATGCACTAGCAACATTTATCAGGCTAATGCATGGTATATTTCAACCTTTTTGGACAGGTTTCTTCTGATAGTCATTGATGATATATTGATTTATTCAAAAAGCATGGAAGAACACAAGGAGAACTTAAGGATAGTATTGGAGACATTTAGAAGACATTAGCTATATGCCAAATTCAAAAAATGTGAATTTTTTAAAGAATAGATACAATATCTAGGCCATGTCATTTCCACTGAAGGAATATTAATCAATCCAGAGAAAATTAAAACTATTATGGAATGGCGAGTACCCCAAAACGTGGTAGATATCCGCTCCTTTATGAGGTTATATGGATATTATCCACGATTCATAGAAGGATTCTTGAAGATTTCTATTCCAATTACATCTTTGCAGAGAAAGGGAAAATTATTTAAATGGACGAGTGAGTGACAAAACAGTTTCAAAAGGTTACAAAATTTGTTGACCACTGCCCTGGTGTTGAGGGTAGCTGACCACAACAAAGAATTTAAGGTCTATACCGACGCTTGTAAGGAAGGAGTTAGGGAAATTTTATCACAAGAAGGAAGGGTGGTTTCCTATGAATCAAGAAAATTAAAGGAGCATGAACAACAATATTCAGGCTATGACTTACAACTGACAACAGTAGTGCATGCACTTCGATTATGGAGGAACTACTTCTTGGGGAAGAGATTTGTGTTGAAGACCGATCATAGTAGCCTATCAGCTACTTTAATCAAGCTGATTTAAACGCTCGCCAGGAAAGATGGAATGCCTTATTAAGTGAATTTTTTTTTTTATATACAGCATATAAAAGGCAAAGAAAGTCATGTGGCAGATGCCTTAAGCATAAAATTGCATTGTGTATATGAACTTTGTTATAATCAAGTCGAATGTAAATTCTTAGATCAGAAAAAAGAAGAAGCTGTGAAGGATCTTGAATATTGATTCATATGGCAATAGGTGGATGATTCCAGGAAATAGGAAAAAACCTTCTAATTATGGAATTAATAAAGAGAAATTGTTAACCTTCAAATTAAAGTTATACATTCCAAATTGAATGAATCTAAAAGAGCTGATCGTAAAGGATTATCACTGCAAAAATTATTTGAGACATCTACGATACCAGAAAATGTTAACAACAATTAGAAAAGTTTATTTTTGGCATGGTATGCGAAGAAATATTGCAGAGTACTTAAAAAAATGTCTGGAATGTCAACAAGTTAGGGTGGAGCATCAACACCTAGCTAGATTATTCCAGCCTATAACAGTGCCTGAATGGAAGTGGGAAGTTATATCAATAGATTTTATTACTGGTCTACCAAGATCTAAGAGACATAATAACTCTATTATGGTGGTGGTGGATGTATTATGTAAGGCAGCACACTTCATACATGTACAGTCTACTTAAAAAACCATGAAAATAGCAGACATCATCATGAGAGATATTTTCAGGCTGAATGGCATCCCAAAGACGGTTATATCAGATAAGGATGTGAAGTTTACTTCAACATTCTTGAAGGCAATATTTGCGGGTTTGGGAAGACAAATAAATTTCAACATCGCTTACCATCCACAGAGGGATGGACAAAATGAGCGAGTAAATCAAATCTTGGAAGATATGTTGTGTATGTACGTGATGCAGAAACCAACGAAATGGGAAGACTATTTTAATTTGGTAGAATTTTCATATAGTAATGGTTACCAAGAGTCTCTTAAGATGAGTCCCTTTGAAGCCTTCTATGGATGACTGTGTCATACTCCCATTAACTAGAGCAGTCCCAAAACCAAGTTTATGCTTGGACCGGAAATGTTGGCTGAGAAGGAATCGGAAGTGGGGAATATTAAACAAAATCTGAAAGCAACTCAAGATCAGCAGAAGGTATATGTACATAAAAAGTGAACTTACTAGGAATTTGAAGTGGGATATCATGTGTATGTAAGGATTAAACCTAAGAAAATCACACTAAGGTGGACTTCCCGTGCCAAGTTGGCTTGCAGGTTCTGTGGACATTTTTAGATATTGGAAAGGGTGGGACCTGTGGCTTACCAGTTGGATTTACTTAGCCATATCCAGGTGCATAATGTGTTTCGTGTATCCTTATTAAAATGATATGTGCATGCCCCAAATCATGTAATCCACTGGCAAAGCATTCAAGTCAAATCGGACAACGAATTTTTGGTCGAACCTAAATGTACACTCGATCGGAGAGAAATCATGCTCCGGAGGTGAACCATCACCTAGGTTAAAGTGCAGTGGAAGCACTTCAGTAAAGAGATAAAACCCCTGACTTGACAAGAATGGTCACGTGTAAAATTATATAGATAGCTTATGCAGTAAGAACCCAGAAAAAAATATCTGCCAATGTAAATATCTAACTATGCAAAAAAATAAGCCTCTTGAAAATTAGTATGGTCTAAAGAGAATGCTGAAGTAAAGAAAATCCAATATAACGTTATTGTATAGTCTTGAGAAAATATCGATTTTGTAAATTATACACAAATAAGTAAAATTGTAGTCAAGAGAGGACCAAAAGATATATCTATATAAAAGTCCAGGATTTTAATATCCACCCATCACAAAAAGTATATAATATTAAACCCTAAGGGAATGTCCTCTTAGATTGGGCCGAGAGTTCGACCGACAATCAGAAGTACAAGAATTATACAACAGAACCTATTGCATGTCAAATTGTTCATAAGGGAAAATCCCTTAAAAAGTAAAGTAGATACACCAGAATCTAATTGCGTGACAAATTATTCTTCAGGGAAAATCCGTCAAAAAATAAAGTAACAAGGTAAACGACATTTGGAGCCATAAAAATTAATACAGGATTCTTAAGTCGCAAGGTAATGAAGAGCTAAAAGATGGAGGACTCTGCTCTTGAAATTTAAAACCCCGTTGGTAAAAATCAAGTACCTATGAAGAGAAATAGTAGGGTCAGTCATATTAGCCAAAGAATTTCTAGAAATTGACTAATGTAATTCCTAGAATCTTGCCAGGTGAACAGAGAAGCGAGTACGTGTTTCACAATAAAAAATTCGTGAAACTTTAGAAAGTCATATTGTCTAAATAAATAACAAAGAGTAAAACTGATGAAAAATATTTGTTGGCTAAAATGTGAAGTTGGGTTACACTTTTGTGAGAATCGGGGGCAGAAATTTTTTTTCGTTAATAGTTCGGCCGAACTTTTGATAAAGTTCAGCCGAAATATTGGATAGTTCGGCCGAACGTTATGAGAAAGTTTGACCGAACTCTTTTTTCCGTTTAGATTGACGACACACTAACGGCGTGGGCAAATAGATTTTTCACCACAGATGGGAAAACTAACAACAAAAGTTCGGCCGAACTTTTACTCATAAAATAGTTCGGCCGAACTATTTCTTATAAATGTATCGCCCGCGAAGTTCATTGTTTTCCCGTTTCTGTGTTTCTTTGCTATGTTTCTTCGTGTGTTTTCTGTGTTTCTTTGCTTTGTTTCTTCGCTCATTTTCTGTGTTTTTTTGCTCTGTTTCTTCGCTTGTTTTGGTATTTTTTCTCTGTTCGTTGAATTGTTGCGGCGCTGCTACTGGTCTAGGGCTGCTTCCGCTCTATTGGTGATTATCTGCGGTGGCGTCAAGCAAACCACCAGGTAGGAATTATTTCTATTGTTGATTCTCCACCTGTGCATGGAAGTTTAGATCAAGTTTAAATGTAATTCTAGGTTTATTTGGCTCATCTCTGTTTTATGATTGCAAACTAAGTAAAATTAAACATTTTTAGCTATGGAATGTTGTCTCAATGTATAGATGTTTTTGGGTTTATTGATGGATAAGAATGGTCTTTCAGTAATGACAATGGTCTTTCCCTTGATCTGTGCCACCAGCTCGTCATCAGTAGGTAGCTTGAGATCATCCTTGGTCTGCCCAAATTCAGTCAACAGGCTAACAAAACCATCCCCAGAAATGTCGATTAGCTGATAAACAGTGTCAAAAAATTCTTGTTGTTCCTATTGATCCATCAATTTAATCCACTCTAGCTGATTCTTAGCATGTTACGGAACGCACTAAGACAGTTGGAGAGCAACTAAATTTCCTCTCCTAGTCGAGCTCCTTGGTTATTATTGTGCCCAAGATGTCGCTAGTCGGTCAATAGCCCATATATCCCAGTCACATTGTCAGAGGGTTCCCCCTTGCCATACACATCCAATATGGATTCTCATTAAGTGCCCACCATAAGTTCATTGCTAGCCCCGGTCAGCCAATAATATATCAGGACTAGAAATCGCTGGATCAGAAGCTCCTCTAGAATGACTGGTAATACCACTTAGGGGCTGATAGACCATCCACTCAGTGGCACTACCCACTTCTACCGAGGTTGGGCTTAATGGGAGCAACACTGAAGGTGAAGTTTGCCTCTTCCCTAGAGTTTTCTTGGTCATCAATACAACCTGTCCTAATAGAACCAATTTTATTATCTAAACAATCAGGATTCTCCACCTGTGCATAGAATTTTACCACCCCTGTTAAGCTTATGTCGTTACTGAACCTTCTCTCGATTCCTCAACGCTGGAATGTGCAACCTTTAGTATTTTTTGTAATCACTCATGGTGTGGATAGACTGTAGTTAAAAGGCCATAATTATGCTTTAAATTTCATTACCTTTTGCTCTAAGGTGTATGTTGAATTTCTGGTAGTATGATATGCATTCGGTTGTTGTTGTTGTTACTGTTCCTGTGGATCCATCAATTTCATCCGCTCTAGCTGATTCTCCACCTGTGCATGGAAGTTTACCAGCACTGTTAAGCTTATATCGTTACTGAGCCTTCTCTCGATTCCTCAATGCTGGAATCTGTAGCCTTTAGTATTTTTTGTAATCACTCATGGTGTGGATAGACTGTAGCTAAACGGCCATAATTATGCTTTAAATTTCATTACCTTTTGCTGTAAGGTGTATTTTGAATTTCTAGTAGTATGATATGCATTCGGTTGTTGCAGTTGTTATTGTTCCTGTGGATCCATTAATTTCATCCTCTCTAGCTGATTCTCCAACTATGCATGGAAGTTTACCACCACTGTTAAGCTTATGCCGTTACTGAGCCTTCTCTCGATTCCTCAACGGTGGAATGTGCAACCTTTACTATTTTTGTAATCGCTCATGGTGTGGATAGACTGTAGCTAAATGATCATAATTAGGCATATGAGGGTGAAGAGAACTTTGTTTTACAAGAAGAATGATTGAACTAGAATGATCTACTGCTGTAATGTGACTACATATTGCCTTTTTCGGATGTATTTCTATATGAGGCAGAATTTAATATTTTATACTTGATAACTTGTTATGGGTATATCAAGAGGATTTTGTATATGAACTGTTATCAATATATGAAATCGGGTTTTTTCTCCTTTGAAAAAAGAGTTGAAATTGTTCTAAATTCACATATGTTCAGTGGTGTCACTGTTTCACTTCCGATATTATGTTGCTTACATGATGAACAGGTGGAACTCTGCAGGGAGGCCTCTCTGTTTTTTGATTCTTTTCTCATACCGTCAAAGGCCGTTATATGTTATATGGGCTATACTGTATAGTTATTAGACTACATATCTTCATATAGAACTTGCAAATAGTATGATGGAAACCAAACATAATAATGTATTAGGACATGCTCCTTTAACTTGCAAATAGTATGGTCTAAATGTGGATCTCATGTCTCTTCATGATTAATGCTTCTAGAAACCAAACATAATTTAATGTATTAGGACATGCTCCTTTAGGCTTGGTGGAATTACCTTGGCTTTTTATTTCTCTCTTACACACATATATATATGAAGAGATGATCCCATTTTATTTTTTTATTCATAGATCAAATGTCATTTAAATACAAGATTTATCATAATGTACAATGACTCATTCCATATTATTCATATATCAAATTTCATTTAAATACAAGATTTATCATAATTTACAATGATTCATTCCATATTATTCATAGATCAAATGTCATTTAAATACAAGATTTATAATAATGTACAATGATTAATTCCATATTCATTTTTAGATTCAGGAGGAGTCATTTAAATACAAGATTTATCATAATGTACAATGACTCATTCCATATTATTCATAGATCAAATGTCATTTAAATACAAGATTTATAAAAATGTAGAATGACTCATTCCATATTCATTTATTTCATATTATTCATAGATCAAATGTCATTTAAATATACAAGATTTATAATAATGTACAATGATTCATTCCATATTCATTTTTAGATTCAGGAGGAGCTTTTGAGAATGTTATGATAATGCCAATAAAGAATGAGCTAGACTCATCTTCAACATCTATTAATTAGATATGGAAATCTATACTTAGATATCAAAATTTATAATACTACCGTGTACATTTGAGAATATTTATTTACATGTTTATATAAATTATATATGTACATGTAGATATATAGATATATAGATATGTATTGAAATTATTATTACACTTATATTGAAACACTTAATAGATATATAGATTTACCTTAATATCTTGTAGAGCCCATTTCATCCAAAACACTAAAAAATAAGTAACTACTATGTACTCCACTTCTACTCTAGATAGAGAAAGTAACGACTCTTTCTTGCTTAACCATTAAACCAAAGACACTTCTAAGTAGAATTATAGATTGTCCACTTGTACTTTTCACAAGCCTAATTGAATCTCTATATGTTGTCAATGTAAATTTCTCACAAGTAAATTTGTCAAATTAAATTTTTCAATGTAAATTTCTTAACTTCTACAAGTTCTGTAGGCAGAGCCTGTAAAGGGCTAGGTAGCCTCTAGATCTCATCTTTTATGAAAGGTGACATATCTAGTAAATGCCCCTACATTCAATCGCTGGAATAGATCTAAATAGAAGTTCTTCATTTTAATATCCATAAAACACAACCACTTTAAGGTAAACTATGTACATGTGTAATTTCTCCCACAAACTAAAGGCTTCCTCCCATTAATTTTAGATGTGAATTCTAGACCATAAACTTTTTAAGTCAAAAATTAAGATAAACCATGCACATGTCATTTACCTCATGATATTGTGTCATCTCTCCCATGCATTTGCAATAAATGTCAATTTATTTTTTATTGAATTTGTTTTTTTTTTCAAGGATAAGAAAACCATTAAATATGGTGGAAAAATGGAAATTATGCATAGAATTTTCTTGCTATCCCAATCCAGGGAAAGCAGTGATTACATATGTGCTTTCCAATATTGTGACTAGCAAAGTCGTCCAAAGGAAAATGAATATAATGGGAAGAACAACAAACAACGAGGCAAATTATATTGGATTGATAGAAGGCTTGGGAACATCAATGGAGTATGGATCAAATGGAATTGTAGTTTTTACCAATTCTGAACTTGTGTGCAACTAGATGAATGGCGTGTGCCAACTTAAGAAGGAGAGGCTAAAAGAACTGCATGGAATAGCAAAAAATATTGTTAGCCAATTTCAATGTTTTAGTATAAGGAATTGTACAAATGTGAATAAGATGTCAGCTGATCTATTGCATGGGCTAATGCCAATTCAGGATTCATATATCAAAGATGAATTATAATTATACATAGCAATGCCAATCAAGATTCATATCTCAAAGATGAATTGGTTTTGAGATGCTCTTCTTCAAAAATTCAAGATTCATCTCTCAAAGATGAATTAGTGTTGAGACGCTCTCTTTTAAAATTTATTGATGGAAATTGTAACATATCTTGGATATGTGTGTGTTGTGTACTTATAAATGCGTCTTTTTTAATGACCATGTGCTTTTTTCAATTATATACCAAGTGTGCTCCCACCACACCATGTAAAGCGCAACTTGGTGAACTTCACATTTGCAACAAGTGGTGAACTTCACATTTTTATAAAATTAAAATGCGGGGACTTCAACAAATTTTTGTTTAAATGGAGTTTGTTTAAATGCATTTTCACTTATTTTTTAATGACCATGTGTTTTTTTCAATTTTATACCAAGTGTGCTCCGACCATGTAAAGCGCAATTTGGTGAAGTTATCATTTTTATAAAAAAAAAATTTGCTTAAATTGAGTTTCACACATCAATTAGTGCTTTGAAAGTTGTGTTCTACATAATTTGTGTACACTAAATTACATTAATTTTCTGAAATTTATTTTGTGTAAATGTCCACCAATAGATATATATATATATATATAAACATATATATATATATATATATATATATATATATATATATATATATATATATATATATAAACATATATATATATATATATATATAAACATATATATATATATATATATATATATATATATATATATATATGTTTATATATATATATAAACATATATATATAGATATATATATCATGGAGGATGAACGACGAAGATCAACAGAATCCCATATGGGGGATCAGGGATCGGGGGATGTTCATGGTATTTAAATATAATCTTAAATATCCATACATATGTGTACATATGGAATTGATTTTTTATTAACTTTGTGAGTTAAATTAGTTGTTAATAAGTTTCATTTTTTATTTTTTAGGAGTTAAGAGGAGAAGGGTCTCTACCCCATCCATGGAGCATGCCCATGGTTCACCTAGTCGTGGTATGGTTCACACAATTTAATCAATGAATATGTACACATGAATGTATTTTTCAATTGATTATAAATTCGTATTTATTTATGAAACTTCTCTCTCTTCTCGAGAGGTTGGTGGTGGTTCAAATCCCTTTAGAGGGCCATCAATGAGTGGTAGCAGGTTGCGTGAAGGTGGTGATATTTATTCCCCCAGAGGCCAATCAACGGCTTGTGGTGCTGGTTCTCAGCAGGGTCATTCTGGGTCTGGTTCTCAGCAGGGTCGTTTTGGGTCTCAACAGTTTCAAGGTGGAGAAGATGCTAACTAACCACATCGAGGTTGCCATCAATTTCAATATTTTTTTCATTGAATTTGTACAAATTTCTTTACATGTGTTTTTTATAATATACAAAAATTTATATATATTGATGCAGAGGCTGAAAATGTTCCAAATATTGGTCAAAATAGACGCAAGGTAGAATGCTACATTCAAGAAGAAGGTTGTCTACCCACTACAACTTATCCGGATGACATTTCTGATATACCATGGGAAACAAACATGGTGCAATGCAACTTACAAAGGTGTCAAAAACTTCATGCAAAATTGCGGAGAGATCTCGTGGCTTTGACTCTACCTGCTGAGAGTCGACAAAGCCTTGAAATAGTTACACATTCATTGGGTGAAATTGTAAATGTGTACAAAAATCTTGGGCCAATGACTGATACATTTGTAGAAGTGATGAGAAAGAGAAAGGAAACAGTAATGGGTCCCGATAAATGGGAGGATGTAAAACAAAGAGTTACAAAAGATATGGCGAAGTCAATGTTTAATTTCAAGGAAGGGCCAAAAAGAAAAATGTTGAAGGTGCAATATTTCAAGCACCCAAATATAGCTCACTATTTGTATGATAGGCACCTTGCGGCCTATGGAAGGCTCCCATGGAACGACGAGGTTCTTGTTTATTTTGCACAATTGTTTTACACATAATTTTTTTTTGATATGAAATCCAATTGCAATGACCTTTCATCAGAATTTTGTGGTCCGGGGAAAGGTCGATTGTATGACCGTAAGGGCGCTAAGTGAGATGTGGAGTTGCCTCGCCCTGAGCCGCCATTGGTGAGTTGACCCTTTCGGGTCGAAACTCTGCGGTTAGAGATGGATGCAACTTCTCAAATAAGTCGAGAAGCAAGGGATGTCATGATCGACAATGTTTACAGCGGATTGGGTGGAGTCGATGTTTTTCTAAATCGACAAAGAGCACGTGAAAATGCACGTGCCAATTTTGTGTATTGTACAGATGAAGAGATTGACAACATGAATGTTGAATATCTCTGAATATATGCACAAAATTGTCACAATGATTTTCAAGACCTAATTCTTCATGAGGAAGAGGGCACGGGAACGGTATGTGTTAATGACCTTAGGGTTTGAAATTATTTTAACATGTATACATGTGTACAATTTGTAATAAATACATGTGTATGTACATGTATACATTTATTTGTATGTACATTAATCTAACAAAAATGTATCATTATATGTTAAAACACCATTTGCAGTTGTCACGCATGATGAGTGACGAAAATTTTAATATCACGTTCGGGACCTCTGGTTCAAACAATGCAGATGGGTCTCACCATCAAGATATGTTGGCAAATGTTAGTGTTTTTTAAGTGATATTTTTAAAACAAATAATTGTGCACACATGTACATGTATGTATATATAATGATAAAATGTTTTAAAATATTCTGATTCCATCTGATGCTTTTGGGATGGCGGTACCTTCTTCTTCCTTGGGAGATGTACCTTCTACTTCCTTAGGAGATGTGCCACATCCACAACAAGTATGGAAAATTTTTCACTTTTAAAATTTAAGTTTTATATATATATATATATATATTCCACCTCAAAAATTTCCATTAAAAATTGAGATATATATATCTATATCTTGAGTTATTTTAAATTTTTTGAATTTTAGGTTCTTGGAGATTTTCTTTTGGAGCCTCTCTTAGGAGATGTCCCAAATTCACCTGCAGAAGTATTCAATTTTTCACTTATATATATATATATATATATATATATATATATATATATATATATATATATATATATATATATATATATATATATATATGTTCTTTTAATTTAGTTATAATTTATAAATTGTTGTTTACTTAATAAATTGAGATCTTGATCTTGAGTTATTTTATACTTTTAAAATTTTGAATTTTAGGTTCCTATAAAAGATTTCTTTAATCCACGGACTCTAGCGACGGAGATAAGAACATCCACACCATTTCAACCATTTGAACATGTTGTCTAACTTTTTTTTTTAATATTATTGAAAATAATTTTATATATGTACACGTGCATTTTAATTTGAAATGTTTTAATATATATATATATATATATATATATATATATATATATATATATATATATATATATATAACTGTACATGTATATTGTACAGTTTATTGTTGCATATGTTCCCATGGGGGGGCGAGGGGGGCTTGTAGCAGGTGAACAAATGGAGAGAGAACCTCATGAGGTATTGAATGATTTTTTTTTTTTATATTTTGTTTTTTACATGAAGCTATATATATATTCTCACTCATTTTTAAAACATCAAATTTTAATGTTCAAGTACATGTGCATTGTGTACAAGTTTCCCATGCTTCGCATGATAGTGTGTGGATTGATACCTTGATAGGAAGATGCTACATCCATCTCTATTTGATGGACATGATTTGTAGATTTGATTTCAAGATTTAAATAGTCTTAAATTTACTTTTTTATAATTAGGATAAGAAAGATTTTTTCTTGTACCTTGTGAGATAGGGGATACAACTTAGGGTTTTACCCATGTTATATGTCAGGTAAAACGAAAACATATTTTATTGACATTCTTGCCTAATGTAGTACATATAACCTGCTTCAAAATATAATCCTTCATAACAACATATTTCCTCAGATCCACATTGAGTAGAAGGCACCCCCAAAAATTTTGATATTCCAACATAGGATTCATGTTTAATTCACTGAGGGATGGAGGATGGTATTAATTGACCATTAACCATCAATTTTCCAAACTTCAAGTTGCAACCTTGGTTGGTACATTGATTTGTGTCCAAGTTATTATCCCTTAGAATGTGTTTGAAACTCATGTTTGGGATATCTTTGATACCTTCTAAACTTGATTTAAGGATTATCCAGAAATTTTCCTCTAGGGGAATATCCTTTGATGAGGTACTGAATTATTAAAATAGAGTCACCCAACACATTGAGAGAAGAGACTTGAAATTATTTGGCAAGAAGAATTCCTAGGATCAAACCATAGGTTATTTTTATGATTATTTGTCATCTTCCCAAGCCCCATGAATACTCTAAAACTTTGATTTCTTTAGGGCCGTAAAGGACCCTTCCCCCTCCTGCCACCCCTAGCAATTTCTCCTCTCTTAACAGTGCTCTGTCAATGATTAGAACACAAATCATGGTCCTTGCAAAAATAATCAATGGAAACTTTTGTTCCTTAATTATGATCTAGGAATATTTACGCATCGACTCTAGAAAAACATAAAAAACCCTATTATGAAATAAAGATTCAACATGAATTCCATTTCAGAGGCTCTTTTCAACTTGATGGATCAAGCCATGGCTCTGATACCATGTCAAAATTTAAGAGGAAGAGTGAAAAACACAGTAAACACATATTTACCTAGATTGAAAAACTTATAGTTGTTTTCACATTAAGATACCACTTTTCCACACCACTTAAAAAACTAGTTGCATGGAGAGTATATTAAATTAATTGTTTGAATCAATCTAACACCTTATTTGATATTATCTAACTCATTATTGGAAACTATTGCATGTGCATTTATTGCACTACAATACCAAAGCTATCAACCAAGTAAATAACTTAAAAACTAGAAGATGTACTCAACAATTTTTTGGGTAGAAATTTTAGTAGATTTTGTTTGAAATCTAATTTAGAATTGGTATTCTTAATTTTAACATACCAAGTTTTCCTAATTAAAGTGTTTTAGATGTTTTCCAAGACCATGAATTTAGTTTTACACTCAAAAATAGTTTTTGAATGATGTAATATTATAATATCACCAAAAAGCATCTCACTAAATTCAAATGAATATCTAAGGTTAAATTTAATAGGTATTTACAAGTGTTTTCTTATTTCATTATACACACACACACACACACACACACACACACACACACACACACACATGAACGATTACAAAAAATAAAAGAACCCCATTATCTAAGCATAAAATTCCCCCATAGTGATGAGATTCCAAGATAAGCATAGACTCACCCACAGTGGGACTTTGGACTTGCTATAAAAAATTGTCTTTGTCTCCACTAATATAAAGCAACCTTGCATTGTATGCAAAATTAATATTAAAGCCTTAATCTTAAAGGTTGATACTCACCTAGCATGTCCACACCTATAGTCCATTTCTATGCTATGTAAAACACTAATCTATGGATATAAAGTAATGAAATTAAAGGGTTTTATAATTCTCTAATAGAAATAATAACACTAAATTTTCTTGTTTGTCTTGATTTTGAGAGTTTTAATGTAATTTATTTAGTGTTAATGCACCGATGATATATTTAGATTTGTATAAAATGGCTCTATTTATTAGTTTTAAATGAATAGGTTACGATGCATTAGAAGCATTCATACTTAAATATGAATGTAACTAGGTTTGGGCCACTCAAGTACTAGAGTCTCAAGAGGAGAGCTCCATATTTCTTACCAGTTGGAAGATTCTGAATTTCTTAAAAATGCATGACATGTACTTTATTATTAATATTCCCAAAGCCCTATTTAAAAGTGGGTCCAATTTCTTTTTATCATTTATAAGGTTGTTCTTTAGTACAAGTCATCATTTGAAAGTTGAGATAAAATGGCTTGGTATGATTTGTAAAATATTTGAAAGCACATAAATCGTGACTGCATAATTCCACCTAATCATTGCCTAGTTTCGCAATAGGAATGATTAAATATATTTGACATTTTTAAAGTATTATGAAACATGCACACGTGTCATATTATTTGGTTTGACTATATCTTATCATCAAACTAAGACTAAAAAAATCTCATGATAAAAAAACAAAAAATATATATTAATAAACAATTGATTTTATATCCATAAAAAACTAAACAAAAAAGTAGATAGTATGTATGATATTTAAATATGAGATGAATATATATTAAATATTGTATGTGAAATTTTTATTTATTTAAATCCATCGTAATAATCCTATCTTTTTATCACTGCTATCCAATTGTAGATTCTAAAATGTTTTTAAAATATTAATTTTGGTTACATCTATTGGTTAGATTTCCAAATGTTTCAAAATTTTATTTGTCAGATTTCCAAATGGTTCAAAATTTATAATAAAACCTATCTTAAATTATTATTACTAAATATATTTTGGATATTTTATAAACCTTTATTATAAATGAATTTTAAATATACAAATGTCGTTGGTCAATTTGCATGGTGGTTTGGTAGCATATCTCTTTTTTCTAACTCGGAGGTAGCATATTTTGGTTTAGATTTTGTTTTGTGGACGCTCGGGAAGTTGGCCGGCTAGGCTGGTAGAGCGGGTTCAAACCCTGCCAACCCCACTAAAATTTATAGGTGGCGTTGTGGGTCCACCTATGGTGGCCCATCCATATCATATAACATATATGTCGTGCAGGATTTGGGTCACCCGCAACCCCAACCCAATTTGTTTTTTATTTTTTGTAATATAAAACATAACATTTTCATTGGGGGACTGGAAGGGGTGGTGACCCTCCAGCCCTATTTATATATATATATATATATATGGCTCAAACTTTCTCGCAAAAAAATAAGTGCAAAAATTAAGTAGGCGAAAAAATCACTCGTTTCGGTGGTTGGATTCTGTGAACCGATATTCTTCCAATTTGCTACCTTGTTAGGACTGCCACTTGGCCAAGTTTCACCAGAAATTTGACCAGCTATAACTGGAGCATACGAACTCGGATTCGAGTGTTGTTTGCACTGTTGGAATCAACACGAAGAGCACTACGATCTCATCCTAGTTTCACTTCTATCCGATGACTTTTTTTTGAATTATTTTCAAGGCCACTTGTATTTCTAGATCCTCCTAGATCATGCACATAGGATACTGACATTGTGAAAGGAAGAAAAATATTAAAGGCATTGAATCTGCATACCCACAAGGGGTATCATCTTTAATAATACAAGGGTTTTCACCTATGGTTTTGCACTTAGGGTTTTCTACTTGACAATGCACCTATGGTTTTGCACTTAGGGTTTTCTTGTAGACAATGCACAGCGTGGTTTACACATAGGATATTTCACTTAGCGCTCTAAACTTGTTTCTAGTGTTCTGTAATTTTTTATATGGTTTTAAGCTTGTAGATAGGGTTTTTCCATCATATTGGCATACCTTAGACAATGTTTTTTTAATTTTTCTTAGAAGAAATCCCCCGTAGCAGCTTCCTATTTTTCATAGACGTTGACCTCTCTCACAAGCTTATGTTTTCTTAAGAGTGCCCCTCCTCATATTCTACTTCTAGATCGTCATGTGGGTCGTGCCTTGTTTATGCATTATACCATTTTCTGACTTCGTCCTTGTGAGCCTCCTTAGTGAGCTAGTAAGACCAACTGAAATTGGCCTTCTTATAGTGGGATGCTACTATTCTCTAGGGACATTTTGTACTAGTGTTTAATAGTGCGAAACATAATCGTTTGATCTCTTTGGCCTTTGCCTCAACTTCCTTGAAGCTTTATACAGTATAAGCTCTGATAGTAAGGGGAAAAGTCGGCGAGGGCTTATTTTTTCCTTTTCTCAGTGTCTTTTGAGAAACCACCAGTCATCTAGTAGCAAACTTCTCGTAGCAATAGTCTATCGGCGACGCACCTGGGTAGAGTGTGGGGGGGTTTGAAAGAAACGAAGACCTTGATGTATGTGCCCTCACGTATCGGGAACCAATGTGCCAATTTAGTTACAGTATCCATGGCCCTCTTTGACAAACATGGGGGGTCTTATCCATGCAGAAGTCGGTACAATAGGGTGATAAAATAATTTGATATGGTGTCATGTTACTTTTTGTATTTTGAATCCTAGAAGACCTAGAAGTCCTTGTGTATGGCCCCCCTTGTTTCTGCCTTCCAATTGTATCCCCAGTGGTCAAAGTGGCACCTATAACATACAACAATAATTAAATATGAGGCCATGTAGAGTTCATATGCTTGGACTTCTTTTGGGACCTCTACTCCAAGGATGTTGGTCTTTAGTGTCGACACTAAGATGTTGGCCAAGTTGAAAACTGTCCCTTTGGTAGATACCATATGCATTATGGGGACCCATGAACCATGTAAAGTGTTGATGTTGTACCTCCCGTACAACCTACTCATCAAATATGCTATAATTTGATACACTTTTCGGAGACCCTCTGTTCTATATTATTGATCCTTCTTTGCCCAAAATTTAGAGGGGTCTTGCCACCATCTCCTAATTGTGTTCTAGACTGGGATCGTGTGTTTTTACAGCCATCAAGAGTTGAACGACTCTTCCTTCTCTGGTAGCACATAATATATTGTAATGTATTTCGAATGAATCAGAGTGAATGGATTTCATGCATTGTCTCTTATCAACCCGTTCGTGGTGTTCGTGTTGTGCAAGACCTAGTTAATCACTTTTTGACAAGAGAATATAGGTGGGTGTGTTGCAACATGGTGTAGCTTGGAACTTTTGACGTTTATATACACTGAGAAGTAATCTTGGTCCTCTCAGATATCTGCATTCGAAAACTTAGAATAGATATCATACCAAGTCAACCTGATACTTTTGTTGAGGACGCAGATGATATCTCCGCAGATGGGCGGTGGTGACCAAACCTCATAACTTTCTTGTGTACTGACCTTAGGACTCTTCTATCAGTTCTTAATTACTATGGTTTCCATTTCTCTTGAGAAAGAAGAAATAAAGATACAATCGTGATCCATTTCGCCTGACAAGTTGAAAAGGCAATCCTGTGATAAGATAGATGGCATGAATAATATAATACAAAATACTGAAAACAAAAATTAATCAACCAATTTCACTAAATTTTTTCTAGGGTTTGTGTGGTTATAGGTCGCAGAGTTGCAAATTCACAAAAGTCGTAGAGAGAAAAAAATAAGAAGATCGTGGGCCTATGTGACAAGTCATGGGAGACAAGTGTCAACAAAATTGCGACCTGTGTGACCAATGCCACTTGTATGAGATCACCCTGTAACTTGGTCGCAACAAGGTCAAAGGGGTCTTAATTTGTGAAAAAGTGACTTGGAAGCTCAACTTAGGCAAAATATGAGGAGGTCGCAAAGTCGTTGATTTTAGGCTTAAAACAAGAGGGGGATGGCATGACCTAGACTTAAGCAGGAGTAACGAATCCTAGAATTTTGAGGAACAACATTGATGAAGAGATGAAGGCAAGGAAACCCATTAGTAAAGGTCTAATAGAGATGCAGGGGCTCCGAAATTTAAAAGGGAATGAAATTTTGGAGGGTTGATGTAGCCGCTACAACATCACCCTTTGATGTGTGGGTCTTATTTCCCATTAAAGATGTGCCTAACATGATGTTTTCGAAATCTACGTCTGCCCCATCACCTTGTTTTATGTGAAGTGGGAATAGAAGGAGGAGGAAAAAACACAACATGATCTGTCAGATTTGGTCTCTCATGCAATTTCCACTGCCCATTCTAATTAGTGATATCTACGAGTTGGTCTACTGCTATATTAGACTTTTAGTGGTGTTCAGTTATTTGTGGGTTTCTAAAGTATACTTTCAGGTGCCTTGTAACATGTTCGGTCATGCCCAGTTATTTGTGGGGTGTCTTGTGTTCAACTTGAATCAGTCGATACTGCACACATGCTATCATGGAAGATTGATTTTTTTTTTCTTTGGTGTCTTCTATTAAACTTGAACTAGTCAATATGATACACTCATGGTTGTGGGGCGATTGAAATTTTTAGCTTGAAATATTCAATATGACACACATACTTTCATGAATGATTTTTCGTGTAATGCAAGTAATTTTATTATTAATTTTTTTATCTTAGTCTAAATGGGCCACAAATTTTCCTCGAAAACAATATAAATTCTCATAGGATTTTGAGAAAATCTTGTAGAAATTTTTGAAAATATGGGTTACAACTATCAAGATTTAGGATTCTACATGTCTGAGGGGTTATTAAGGGTGTTGAATCCATTTATACCATGAAAAAAAGGATTTAAAACCTCCCATAATCATATATATATATATATATATATATATATATATATATATATATATATATATATATACATATATATATATATATATAGATATATATATATATATATATATATACATTCTCCAGATTCTGGCAAGAAATTTTCCGTAGTGGAAAATTTGTGGACTTGGTAGACAATGCCATATTTTTTCACTTTTTAATTAGGTTGAGTTTAGGTTGGAGTCATCTTGTTTAGTTTGGTTATTTAGGTTAAGTTTAGGTTGGGGCTAGTTTCTTTATTTCGATAGAGGCTGGATGATATCTTTGCAATAACTTATCCCTCTCCATAAATTTTGAACATGGTACACTCTTTATAATAGTTTAATTACTTTGTTTGGTTATTTAGGTTTAGTTTAGGTTCGGGCCATTTTCTCTAGCTCAAGCTATTTGCAAAATTTTAATTCCATCTAAATTAACTTTTATCCTTGGTCCCTCTCTATAAAGTTTGAACATGAGACACTCTTTACAATAATTTAATTCCATCAAAAGTAATTTTCATCCTTAATCCCTCTCCATTAAGTTTAAAGATGAGACTTTGGGATAGTTTAATTCCGTCAAAAGTGATTTTAATCTTCAACCCCTCCCCATAATATTTGATACTAGAAATCTGGTAGAGACTAAACCTCCTCAAACCAACTAATCTACATCTTAAAAAATTACTCTATTAAACAATTGACTACACAAAAATATTTATTTTTTAATAAATATTATATGTATGTGTGTGTGTATATGTGTGTGTGTCTATTAGAAACTTGGTAGAGACTAAACCTCCTCTAACCAACTAAGTCTACATCTTAAAATTTTACTCTAATAAGCAATTGCATACACAAAAAAAATATTTGTTAATATATATTTATTTGTTTTACCCCTTTTTCACATTTTAGTTTAACTCACTCAAAAAGGACAAGACAAGGGAATGCCAAGCTTTATAACTCTCTAATATCTGTATGGATTCCAACAATACTTGGCGTAATATCTCACAATACTAACTAAGAGTCTAAAATGTGTCCTTAGTTGTATGACTCAACTACTTAGGCACTAGATATTCCCCTCCCAAAGTTATTTTTTGGTGTACTATAGTAACAAGATGACCAATTAGCTTAACTAAAGCTACTTTTAGGTATACCTAAGGAAATTCATATATACCCAAAGGTACATGGAATTGGTATTATTTATATAGGTACTATCTTATTTGGCATTAATTGAAGAGGTTCTAGCAAGGGTTAGACGGGTTTCCAACAAACTAAAAGCATGTGTAGTTCTTCCATGTATTATTTCTCTATTGCAATTTCACCCATTGAATGATAGATAACTATGTTACTTAAAGAGACCAAAATATTTCTTAAAAAAAAGAAACTTGTTAATGCGAGAGAAAGATTTTAAAATCACTCAAACATTCACAAGATATATCTCATAAATCATAATATGTCAAAAACCTAACAATTTTTCCACATGTGACTTGCTATGTTTTCTTAGGACTTTGAAAATTTCAAAGTTCAAAATTTTAAATACCAAAACTATATTATAGCAAAAATATTAGGATGCCTTGATTTTAGAATTAGTCAGAAAACCTATATTCCATAGACTATATTTTGAAATTAACTAACTTAAATATGACATTTTGACAGCTTATACTATGATATTTCTTCTCTCTGTGCAAAATTTCACTATCTCAAACATCCCAAATGTGAAAATAAAAAGATGAATGATTTGAGATTAATTTCAATGTTAGTCACAAACCATAATTCCATAGTCTTATGTCTAAAACTATAGAAAATAAAAACTTAAAACTTAACCACATGTACCTCACTATTTATGCAAGTCTCCTCAAAATTTTATTCTCTACAACTTTCTAAAACAAATTTATAGCAAAAATGTGACAATGTCTTCATTAAAGGAGAAAAACAACATTGACCTACCAAATGTTATGATTCAAAGGACTTGGAAACAATAAAAAGTTAACTAATGCAATTCACTTTGAGAGACATAACTCCTATCCAATGTACAAGACAAAATATGATGATCCTCATATTATTTCACACAAAAGGAGTTCAATTATAAGAAAATGTTCTAATCTACCTATTAATATAACAAACGAACTAGTAATGAATACTTATTAGACCTTAACATATAGGCCTTAAAGCTTTAATATTAGATCTAGATTTTGTATGGTTACTCGCCCAAAGAAGTCATGATGATATGAAGAACATTAATGGACAAAGCTTATGATTCTGTAATGAATAATTAGATTTTAAGGTGAAATTTAGAAATGTGTTAAAATGTGAAAATGTGAAGCTGGGTTACACTTTTTGCCCTTTTTTGAGAAATTTTTTTCATTTTTTTCGGTTCTTCAACTTTCTGCAAACTATAACAATTTTTCTGTGTAGAATTTCATTTTGCGATAAAAATAAAAGTTGTGAGAACTTTTGTTAGCTTTCTATTACTTATTTTTTGAAATTTTTTTATCCAGATTTGATATGTCAACTTAGCATTTCTTTGAGTGTGTGTTTCTTAACAATCAAAGAATTCATAAGAAGTCATGTTATGTGGCAACGTTGTATTCATTGAAAATTTGTGTTTTTGAAAAAACAAAATGTGTTACAACAATCTAGACAGCGTCTAATTTGGTTTCGTCATATTTACAAAGCCAATGGATGCATATCATAATTACTAGAATTTTTTGAACTGGTCCAATACGAAAAACTGCTTATTTTTGATATGTTTCGCGTGGCAACAAATTTCTTAACATATAAGTTATAAACTAAAAATCTAAAAGCTACCCATTAGATTCAACGGACCAATGTAATGCCCCATAATTTTTTCAATTTTTTTTACAATGTATTTTGGGAGACACAAAATTTTGATTTCACTGAATCACGATGACCCTCAAAAATTGTTTGCACTCATTTTATTAGAAAAATAATTAAAATTAATAAACGTTTACGAAATTCCATAAAATTTATATTTCCTGAAAGTAGATTCAATTCTGAAAATGCTTGTCTTGGTTTCGACAGTTAATTAACAAGTTTTCATGGAGTTTAATCAGTCCAAAGTTGCAGAACCGTTTTCAGAGCTTGGTTTTGCGTAATTGGTGATGCGTTAGTTCGGCCGAACTATTAGTGAAAGTTCGGCCGAACCATGTTTTCCGCTTACGAGCCGCTAAAACTAACGTCTTAATAGTTCGGCCGAACTTCTTATCAAAAGTTCGGCCGAACTATTGTGCAATTCTCCGTCGGCCGGAAATTTTTGTGGAGCCCCCTACAAAACACATATTTCGCGTCAATATAAATTGCCGCGAAATGATTCACAATTTTCGCACATTTACAACTTGGTTTGAATTCAAAAACTTTTCTTCAAAGTTTGGGTTTAAAAAATTTTTTTGGAAGACATTTTCTGGAGGCGGCGTGATTTTTCTTGGAGGTTCAAAGTTTGAGTTTAAAGAAATTTTTTGGAACACATTTTTTGGAGGCGACGTGATTTTTCTTGGAGGTATGTACGTGTTTTGTGTTGAAATAAATCTTTTGAGCTTCTTTGTTCAAAAATTTTTCTTCACATTTTAGATTTAAAGAATTTTTTTGGAAGACATTTCTTGGAGGCGGTGTGATTTTTCTTAAAGGTATGTACGTGTTTTGGATTGGATTACGTATTTTTTAGAAAATATTTTTTTAAATTAAATCTTTTGTGATATTGTTTGTAATTGAGTTATTGTCTAATTTTTTGAAGGAAATTTTTTGAACCTCATACCCTATTATCATGGGAAATCGAAGAACTTGTGTGAGAAAATATGATCGGAAAAGAAAGCCTGAGGAACATAGAGAAGAGACGAGACAATATCGCAAAAGAAAGTTAGAAGCTCTCTCAAATATTGAAGATGAAAATCAACCTCAAGCAGAAATTGAAGCATGTATGTAAATGTAAATATTACATGATCTATTGATATATATTTAAAATTTTCCTAATGTAAAATGTGAACCTTAATTTTTATTTGATGAACTAGTTTGAAAAATATTTTGTTTGATGTAAACAGACAGAGATATTCCTCAAAATATTGAAGAAGAAAATAAACCTCAAGCAGAAATTGAAGCAGGTATGTAAATGTAAATATTATGATCTATTGATATATTTTTAAAGTTTTCCCAATGTAGAATGTGAAGCTTAATTTTTATTTGATGAACTAGTTTGAAAAATATATTGTTTAATGTAAACAGACAGAGATACTCCTCAAAATATTGAAGAAGAAAATCAACCTCAAGCAGAAATTGAATCGGGTATGTAAATGTAAATATTATGATCTATTGATATATTTAAAATTTTCCTAATATTTATTGACATATTTATTAATTTAGTTATTTATTGAATATGTACTATTTTTTCGAATATGTACATATGAAATCACTATCGATAATGAGATGTTAGAAAATGTCGACACTCACACATATGGAGATAAAAAACCTGACTATGTTATACGATATCGTGTCGATAAAATTTTTGAAATGTTTTTCAAAACTGAGCAAGTGACAGTTCAAGCTCAAATGTTGAAAGGTCTCCTATCATCAAGGAAATTAAAAGAAGTGACGACACTATTGGGTATTCGAAAATCAACCAAAGATAAAAAAAATGAAAGAAGAGGTGATAAAAAATATGAGTAGTGCTATAGAGTCAATTAAGAGATCTAGAGATAAAGAGGTTTCAAATATACGTAGAGGAATACAAATGGCAATGGTTTCACCAAGTACTCAAGAGAATCGTTTGAATCTAACATCTATGGCACGAGAACTGGGAACCTCGCGAAAAACTCTGCACAAACATCGAAAATTTCGACTGCAAATAGACGTAAATGATGAACACGCTTGTTGGAGAGCTATTTGTAGGCAACCATACAAAGATAGACTTGGAGAAGATGTTAAAAAAATAATATATGAATATTGGAAGAACAATTCGTGTGTTTCACCCACTGCAAGACATGTGATGCGAAGAAGAATAGCGCAAAATCAATACGAAGAACATGAAAAACATCTCTTGGAAACCACTCAAATAGAGTTATTCAACAAGTTCAAAGAAGAGAATCGTCAAATTCAAGTTTCACTCAGTGCTTTTGTTCAACAAAAACCATGGTATGTAAAACCTATCACCGTACGCGACACTTGTTCTTGCCGTTATCATGTGGAATTTGAGTTATATTATGACACATTCCTTGATTTCGGTAGAACATTATGGAAGGATTCACCTCCTCCTTCCACTATTCGTGATTTCATATCTCAAATTCTATGTGAAAGAGAATGTGATGAACTATTTTACAAAAAGAAATGTGTTGGTGGTAAAAAATGCGATGATTGTGGAAATTTGACTAAATTTCAAAACAAATATCGTATTGATATAAATGATCAATCATTGTCCAACATGAAAGTGAAATGGAAGAGATATGAATATACCAGTACATCGATTCAACGTGCAGATAGTGTTAAAAGAATCGAATTACGAGAAAACGAAATTTTTCTAATAGACTTTTTGAGAAAGTTTGAAGCAGAAATTTACAAATACACCATGCATTCCCATAGAGCTCGATGGCAAGACTTGCAATTCAAAAAATCTCGTGAAGTTTTTCCACCAGGAACCATTTTGTCGGTGATTGATTTTGCAGAAAACTACACATTTGTTCCACAAAAAGAAATTCAGAGTGAATACTATCACTCTGACCAAGTCTCCATGCTCGTCCATATTCTATATAGACATGTTGAACAAAATGTCGATCATATAGAAAGCACGAGTGAAAATCAACATATCATTAAAGAATATCACTTTTATATCAGTGACGATCGTACACATGATACATGTTTTGTACAACATTGTTTTGGAAGAATTTATGATTCATTGAAAAATCGTGGAATAACATTCAATGAACATTGGATATGGTCAGACGGATGCGCAGGTCAATTCAAATCTGCACGATCATTTTTTGGTTGTGTTGTCTTCATAAGAAAACCTGCATTAAACATTGTTGGAATTTCTTTGAGACTGGCCATGGAAAAGGAGAACATGACGGTGCAGGAGCATGCATAAAACGAGTACTTCGAAGATATCAAATGAACCACTTTGCACGTCGACTTGTGAACGCTGAAGAAGTTGTTGAATGGTGCAAAACTGCTCTAAGCCATGAGATTAACCCATCAAGAGAAGTGCGAAGGTACATTCAATTTAATTTATATTGGTAATCTAATTTTAAACATTGTACATTTATCATGAAATGATTATTTTTAATTGTATTTTGATATCATATTTACAAATTCTTTTTCTAATTTTCCATATAAAGGTTTTTCTGGCATATTGGAATCGGAGACATAAATAGATCAATTGGAAATGACGTTGGAACAATAAAAGGGACTCGAAAATTGCATTCAATTCAAACAAAATTGTCCACAAATGTGTTTGCATTGGATAAAAGAAAATATTCTTGTTTTTGTGATGTTTGCATAGACAACACAAAATCCAATGATGTCTGTGAAAACAAAATGTATGTGAACGATTGGAAACATACAGAGCTAAATACAAAGGGTAAAATGTATGTTGCAATGTTTGAAGAAATGGAATCAGATGAAACTACAATATCATCCGATGGTGATCGAGTTTCTGATCTTGTTAGAGAAGGTAACATTTGAATTACTTTTTAATGATTTAAAGATCTACAAATAAATTTAAATATGCATAATTAAATGTTAAATTTATTTTATTGTGCAGGAGATGTTTTTGCCGTAATTGCACCTATTGACAACGATGAAAATGTGAAGTATTATTTGATGCGTTGCACTGAACAAAAAATGAAATTATTACAAGACTATAATGATCACGGATTTCAGTATGACAAAGGGTCTATTATACTGAAAGGTTATTTTTTCAAACAAACTCGTCAAAGTGGAGAATTTGTTTACTTCGAAGACTATGAACCTGATTCCATAAGTTGTTAATATAGTCACTTGGTGTGTGCAGCACGCATAAAGTTGATAGAAGTTCAATCAAAGAAAAAATCAAAAATTAAGAAATGGAAAATGTCAAAATCCGATCATGAACGGATTATTGAGGATGGAATTCCATTAGAATTTTTTTGAGTGAAGTGTCCAACAATTTATTATCTTTTAGACCTTTCAGTACTCAACTAAAAATTGAGCTGCTTATGTTATTTGTGGTTTGCGGATGTTACAAATTGTTTGGGTACAAGCACGTGCTCTAGTATCAACTGAAAGTAGTTTTTCTATACATGTGCATTGATTAAAAATGTTAAATATGTATTGGATATATATATTCTAGAATGAAATTAATTGTTCTTGTATATTAATTGTTCTTGTATATGTTCTCTGACCATATGGTACAAATTATTTCACTTTATTTTGTAAAGTCAGATTCGGTCCCCATATGGCCTAGCCTCTAAGGGACGAGATAACAAGTGGTTGTCCCCACTTGCCCGAATCTCGGCTTTTAAGTACAATTTTACTATTTATGTCAAGCATCTTACATGATGTCCTAGCCAAAGATAGATTCTCTTTGTTTCAAGTTTCCAGTAAAAGTTGTCACCGAATGACCTGCTCGAACTCTTGTAGTAAACACCATACCTCATCTCTCTTGCTCTCCAATATTATTAGGTTTAATTATTATAACACAAAAATCGTTATACATTGTCAATAATTTTTTGCGCTTAGACTAAAATCAATGAACACTATTAATCCAATGTCTTTACAAGTAATGTACCATCATACATGCAATTATATCAAATTAGAAATCAACATATAAAATGAAATCAATGGGGATTGTCTTGTTACAAGTAACATAATTTCAATTTACCATATGTGAAAATGTAGGTTGAAACCATCCAAAACTTTAAGTTTTAAAACCCTTTTGATTATATATTGTGCATCATTAAAACATTTAACATTTAAAGTTCATTAAATATCACATGCAAAATGTAGATTGAAACCATCCAAAACTCGAGTTTTAAAAACTTCACATGCCATGCCAATTATAATTCAACTATCCAACAAAAACATTTAACAAATTAAATATCACATGCCAAAGTCGTTTCAAGTTTTCGGTAAAAGTTGTCACCGAATGACCTACTAGGATATTATAAATACTAACTTTGTAAGATCATTTGGCATTCGGAAAAATTCGAAAGTCTTAGACTGTCAATCAATTTAAAGTATCATTCACCCTAGGGAGTGTAAAATATTCAATTTAGGTTGGTGACGATGCTCACTCCTAGCTTGAAGCAGCGCCAATGACCAATTCTTTAATGAATTCCAATGCACTAGACCAAAGTTGGTTCAACCTACTTGGTTTTTCACCAAAGAAATTCCAAGGATGGACTTTCTAGACAAACCGCTAAAATTGAAAAGCTTGACATGGAGATACGACAAGGTGAACAAAGACTTCAGGAACTCTTTATGGAAAGGGCTCACTTGAAGGAAAGAAGCACCACGTTGCAGGCTAAAGTCAAGAACATGGAAGATAAAATCAAGAGGGACTTTCTTGATCCGAAACCTATTGGTTTGAAGAAAGAAAATGCATGTGTTGGCACACTTGGAAAAAAAGACGAACACACTAAGAGGATTGGTGCACTTTGTTTGGAAGGAGTCAATATATGTCGTATTGGAGCAATTAGACAGAATTCGAAAAGGAAAGAGCTTGAACCAATTCAAGCAGACCCAGGATTGAATTGTTCTATGGAGCTTCATGAGAAGAGATATGTGAAAAGCACTGTTAAGCCAAGGGCTAGTTCGAAAGACATATTGGAAGAGGAAATGTTGAAGAAGATTGCGAAAGTAAGGCGCAAGACAAGGAGGAGGAATGATGATGAAAGTTCCTTGGACTTGAGATTCATGTCTACAACCGTACATGGGAAAAAGTTCTCTTCTTTGATAGACACGGGGGCTACCCATAGCTTCCTAAGTCGAAAGGCAGCTTCATCTCTTAAAAAGAGGAAGGCTAGCATCGAGAAAGAGTTGAGTGCTTTCAAGGCAGTCAACTCGAGGATAAAAGCAGCACGACTGGTGTCATGAAAGGCACACATGTGAGAGTAGGGTCATGGTTTGGAAAGATAGACTTAGGAGTCATTGACATGGATGATCATTCTATGATGGACCATACCAATGATGGACCGAGACATTCTCTTAATTCTTGTGATCAATCTTAAACTATTTTATGAAAGATAGATAAACCATTTAAATATTTAGCTCGAACTCTTGTAGTAAACACCATACCTCAAGTCTCTCTTGCTCTCCAATATTATTAGGTTTAATTATTATAACACAAAAACCGTTCTACATTGTCAATAATTTTTTGCGCTTACACTAAAATCAATGAACACTATTAATCCAATGACTTTACAAGTAATGTACCATCATACATGCAATTATATCAAATCAGAAATCAACATATACTACATAATGAAATCAATGCGGATTGTTTTGTTAGAAGTAACATTTCAATTTACCACATGTGAAAATGTAGGTTCACATTCTATCATTCATGTAGTTTTAAAAACTTCAGATACCATTAGAATTATAATTCAACTATCCAACAAAAACATTTAACATTAAATATCACATGCCATGCCAATTATAATTCAACTATCCAACAAAAATATTTAACATTAAATATCACATGTCGAATGTAATTCAGATGACAACATTACTTCACATTCACATGCCAAAAGTACTAAAACCATCCAAAGAACACTGAAATCAATGAACACTATTAATCCAATGACTTTACAAGTAATGTACCATCATATGTATGCAATTATATCAAATCAGAAATCAACATATACTGTAACGAAATCAATGGGGATTGTCTTGTTACAAGTAACATTTCAATTTACCACATGTGCAAATGTAGGTTCACATTCTATCATTCATGTAGTTTTAAGAACTTCAGATGCCATGCCAATTATAATTCAACTATCTAACAAAAACATTTAACATTAAATATCACATGCCATGCCAATTATAATTCAACTATCCAACAAAAACATTTAACATATGTCCAAAAATATGTCCAAAAATATGTCCGAAAAACATATTGTAATAAAATATGTCCAAAAATTGTAAATCTCACTCAAGTATCAAACTGTATCAAGTTTAACAAATTTTAAAACCATCTAAATTTTGAAATCAAATCAAATCTATTGTATATCTTGTCCATCAAATGGCGTATCTAGCCTCTGGGTCTCGGTTAGCTCCCTATCCTGTAAATAGGAAACCTACATACACAATGCACATGTACTTGAACATTAAAATTTGAAGTTTTAAAAATGAATGAGAATATATATATCTATAACTTCATGTAAAAAACAAAATATAACAAAAAAATCACGCAATACCTCGTAAGGTTGCCTCTCCATTTGATGAACAGGTTCTGCCATAGAAACATCTGCAGTGGTAACCTATACAATATACATGTACAGTTAAATATAAATATATATATACATAAATAATTTATATAAATTAAAAACTTTCAAATGAAAATGCACGTGTACATATATAAACTTATTTGAACAATAATATTAAAAAAAGAACTAAAGACAACTTCTTCAAATGCTGTGGATGTTCCTATCTCCGTCGCTAAAGTCCTCGGATTAAAAAAATCTTCTATACGAACCTAAATTCAAAAAAATTTAAATAACTCAAAATATAGATCTCTCTCTATATATCTCAATTTTTAATGGAACTTTTTGAGGTAACATAAATTTTGAACTTGTGAAAAATTGTCCATACTTGTACATCTCCCAATGAAGTAGAAGGTATATCTCCTAAAGAATAAGAAGGTACCGGCATCCCAAAAACATCAGACGGAATCGGTACCTATTAAAACATTTTATCGAATTATATATATACATACATGTACATGTGTGGCAACAATTATTTATTTTAGAGTCACTTAAAAAACACTAACATACATGTGCCAACATATCATGATGGTCAGACCCATCTGCATCGTTTGAGCTAGAGGTTCCGAACGTAATATTAACATTTTCATCACGCATCATGCCTGAGAACTGCAAATGGTGTTTTAACATATAATCATACATTTTTGTTAGATTAATGTACACATACGAATAAATGTATACATGTACATACACATGTATTTATTACAAATTGTACACATGTATATGTAAATATAATTTCAAACCCTAAGGTCACTAACACATACCGTTCCGGTGCCCTCTTCCTCACGAAAAATTAGGTCTTGCAGACCATTGCAACAATTTATTGTGTATGTTCGGAGATCTTCAACATTCATGTTGTAAATATCCTCATCTGTATGATAAACAAAATTAGCACGTGCATTTTCACATGCTCTTTGTCGATTTAAGCCAATATCGACTCCACTCAATCCGCTATGAACATTTTCGATCATAACATCTCTTGCTTCACGACTTATTTGAGAAGTCGCATCCATCTCTGATCGCAGGGTTTCGACTCGAGACGGTCGACTCACCAATGGTGGCTCAGGGCGAGGCAACTCCACATCTCACTTAGCGCCCTTACGTTGATATAATCGACCTCTCCCCGGGCCAAAAAATTCTGAAGGAAGGTCATTGTAGTCGGGTTTCATACCCAAATTTTTTTTTGCATAAAACATTTGTGAAAAATAAAGAGGAACCTTATCGTTCCATGGAAGCCTTCCAAAGGCCGCAAGATGTCGACTATACAAATATTGTGCTTTGTCTGGGTGCTTGAAATACTGCACCTTCAACATTTTTCTTTTTGGCCCTTCCTTATAATTAAACATTGACTTAGCCTCCGCTCTTGAAACTCTTTTTTTTATGTCCTGCCATTTATCGGGACCTATCACTATTTCTCTTCTCTTTCTCATCACTTCTACAAACGAATCAGTCGTTGGCCCCAAATCTTTGTACACTTTTACCATTTCACTCAATGAATGTGTAACTATTTCTAGGCTTTGTCTACTCTCAGCAGGTAGAGACAAATCCTGTAGATCTCTTTGCAATTTTGCATAAAGGCTTTGACACCTTTGTAAGGTGCATTCCGCCATGTTCGTTTCCCATGGTATATCAGTAATCTCAGCCAGATAAGTTGTGCTAGGTTGACATCCTTCTTCTTCAATGTAGCGCACTGCCCTGCGTCTTTTTTGACCACTGGCTCGAACATTTTCAGCCTCTGCATCAATATATATAAAATTTCGTATATTAGAAAAAACACGTGTAAAAAAATTCGTACAAATTTAATGAAAAAATATTGAAATTGATGGCAACCTTGATGTTGTTGGTTAACATCATCTCCAACTTGACCCTGCTGAGAACCAACCCCAGAATGATGCTGTTGAGAACCAGACCCACAGTGACCCTGTTGAGAACCAGCAGCCGTTGATTGCTGGCCTTCGGGGGAATAAATATCACCCCCTTCCCGCACCCTGCTACCTCGACCAGTTGAACCTTGGCCACGCTCCATGGATGGAGTAGAAAGCCTTCTCCTCTTGCCTCCTAAAAATTAAAATATGAAACTTATTAACAACTAATTTCACTCACAAAGTTAATAAAAAAATCAATTCCATATGTACACACATGTATGGAGATTTAAGATTATATTTAAATACCGTGAACATCCTCCAATCCCTGAGCTTCCATATGGGATTCGGCTGATCTTCGTCTTTCATCCTCCATGATATATATCTATTGGTCGACATTCACGAAATAGATTTCAAAAAATCAATACCTCAGAGTAAAATCCAGTTTGGGGCTGTTAAATCCAGTATGTTCTATATTTCTTACATTTCTGCCCTCCTATTTTTCTTTCCAACCAAGGTTTATAAAATAACATGAGAAGCAACATGAGACTTAGAACAATCATTTTCATTATCTATATGGAAGGCAAGAATGATTATATCCCCTTGAGCTTAAGCTTATGTAGTTTGTCAATTTTTATCATATATTTTTTGGTAAGCGTAAATGTTTTTTTTATCTATAGTACAAGTCATGAGTTCCCCAATTTTACCTTATGTAAAGCATGATTCTAGGATTACTAAAATTTGTACTTGGTTTTTTAAGAATATATCAAATAAATTTTTTGAGAAGCAAATATGGCGTGTTCCTTAGAATTTGGCACTTTGAATTTCCTTCCCCATATTTCTTGTTAATGATTATAACCTTAAAATGGCTAATATTGGTTTGTCATCATCATCTAAAAATGACTTGGCAGATGAAAATTTACCATGTCAATCATCATCACTTCACACCATCTCATACATGACCCCTTCTACATATTATATGCATGAATTTTTGAAATGTCATCCTCTCTACCTATCCCATGAATGATTGTGACAACATGTGAATAAAATACAATTTATAAGAAGAAGATAGTTTCTAGCTTGTCCTCCTCCATCCGCCCCATAGCTAGTGATTTCTCAATTTTCCACTTCCAACTTTCTATTCTCGAAATTCATTAGCAGCTAATTTTATCGATAGCCACACCACTATACATATAATTATCATATACACTACTACATTAATGAACTCTACGTTTTTTGTTATTGTAAAGTCCAATAACAAACAATGTTAATTGAGTTTAGTAGTGTATATAACAATTTCTTTGACTTCCAAGTGTGTTGTGACTATTAGTAGAATTAACTACCAAAATGAATTTCCAAAATAAAATGTTGGAAGAGAAAAAATAGGCAATCATTGGATATGGAGTGCGTGGAGGAGGACAAACTTATACTGATCATTTCCTTATCAAATTTCCTTTATTCACCTAATGTCACAATCAATCGTGGTCTAGATAGAAGGGATGACCTACCATAAATTCAATCATATAATGTGTAGAAGGGTCATATGTAAATGGTGTGAAACGATGATTACAAACATGATAATTTTTCATCTACTAGGCCATTTTGAGATGATGATTACAAACTAGTGCTAGCCCATTAAAGGTTATAATCATTGGTGCATAATGTGGGGTGGACAATTTAAATCAAGTTCGTATCAAAGTACAATTTAGCTCATTTTAGTCAAGGTTAGTTAGAAGAATTAGCTATTGGTTTCTACCTTCAATTTCCTCTGAAAATGAATGTGTACGTGCTTTAGAAGACATTAGAGACATTAGAGTACCTTCAATTTCCTCTGAAAATGAATGTGTACGTGCTTTTGAGAGACATTAGAGACATTAGAGGAACAAGGTCCAAATTTTTGATGAAAATGTGCTATGAAAGTAAAGGGTTTTAAAGGCAAGCATGTACAAGTCATAGTTGAGCCAAATGTTCTTCAAGAAGGGCCTAATTATTTGGGTCTTGGTTATGGAAAACATGGAAAATGCTCCAAAGCCAAGGAGGCTTGTGAGGTTTGTGTTCATGATGAATGGAACATGTACATAGTTTACCTTAAAGTTGTTGTGTTTTACAGATATTAAAATGAAGAACTTCTATTTAGATCCATTCCAGAGATTGACTGCAGGGGCATTTACTAGATATGTCACCTTTCATAAAAGATGAGATCCAGAGGCTACCTGGCCCTTTACAGACTCTGCCTATAGAACTTATAGAAGTAAATACTAGAGGCATTAACAATATCAAAGAACGTTTTCATGCTCAGACATGGGAATGTGTCTCTTTCCCTACGCAAAAAAATAGTTCTTGAGGTAGTTAATCTTCATAGACAGGTCATCAAGCAAGTCAATGTGATCATCCCTCCTTCCCTCCCTTCTAAAATAATTATGTTTTGCGGGTCAAAAAGCCAAAATATGGAGACAATTATCACCAAATCCAATGTACGATTATGCATGATGGAGAATATCTAGCGCTTTCCCTTGTTAAATATATTAACAAGGGAAAGCGCTAGAGATTCTCCATCATGCATAATCGTACGTTGATGCTTATAGAGTGAAAAAACTGAAAGAATCAACTTGTAGGGTCATTTTAATGGGGGGTGGAGAATTCGGGTCTTTGCAAATTCAAAGTATGGTGCATGTTGCATGAAGCAAGATGTTGAAAGTAGAGTTATGTTAGACACACTTAAATGCAAAAAATATGGAAATTTGTACATGAGCTCTATTATTTGACTTAAGAGTCAGTTGTTTGAAGAGGCATGTTTTGTCAACTTGTGTTTGGTTGATGGTTTTGTACACCAATATGTAAGAGTACATGGACATATTCACATGATGTGAATTTTTTTTTTCTTTGAAGGAGAAAAATGATGTGTTTTCAATTTGATGGTTTTGTTTGTGACGAGACGTCACAAGATTTTGCGAAGGCCCACTCTTGAGCGAGAGCCTCATGATTACAACCTATCCGTGAGAATCAAATGGGAGTGCATCCTTATTTTGAAAACAAGTATGATTCTAAGCTACCTAGGACTCAAACCATCATTTTTAAATTTGAAATATAATGGTGTTGTTTCAATGCCTGAATCCACAACCCTAACACATGAAATCAATAATCTAATTACACATGAAATAAATAGTTATTTTCTCCAAAATTAAAAATATAAATTAAAACTAAATTCAACATAGTTGAAAGAAAAAGAAGCGCCATTGAAATGGTTTGCTGACAAATGGTTAGATTTCTTATCCAATTAAGGCCTAGCATGTATTTTGATGTTTCATTAATTTCTTTGCAAATTCAAAGTATCCAGTGCATGTTGCATGAAGCAAGATGTTGAAAGTAAATGAGCTCTATTATTTGTCTTCAGAGTCAGTTGTTTGAAGAGGCATGTTTTGTCAACTTGTGTTTGGTTGATGGTTTTGTACACCAATATGTAAGAGTACATGGACATATTCACATGATGTGAATTTTTTTTTTATTTGAAGGAGAAAAATGATGTGTTTTTAGTTTGATGGTTTTGTTTGTGACAAGACGTCACAAGATTTTGCGAAGGTCCACTCTTGAGCGAGAGCCTCATGATTACAACCTATCTGCGAGAATCAAATGGGAGTGCATCCTTATTTTTAAAACAAGTAGGATTCTAAGCTACCTAGGACTCAAACCATCATTTTTAAATTTGAAATATAATTTGGTGTTGTTTCAATGCCTGAATCCACAACCCTAACACATGAAATCACTAATCTAATTACACATGAAATAAATAGTTATTTTCTCCAAAAATAAAAATATAACTAAAAACTAAATTCAACATAGTTGAAACAAAAAGAAACGCCATTGAAATGGTTTGCTGACAAATGGTTAGATTTCTTATCCAATTAAGGCCTAGCCTGTATTTTGATGTTTCATTAATTTCTTTGCAAATTCAAAGTATGGTGCATGTTGCATGAAGCAAGATGTTGAAAGTACATGAGCTCTATTATTTGACTTAAGAGTCGGTTGTTTGAAGAGGCATGTTTTGTCAACTTGTGTTTGGTTGATGGTTTTGTACACCAATATGTAAGAGTACATGGACATATTCACATGATGTGAAATTTTTTTTCTTTGAAGGAGAAAAATGATGTGTTTTCAGTTTGATGGTTTTGTTTGTGACAAGACGTCACAAGATTTTGCGAAGGTCCACTCTTGAGCGAGAGCCTCATGATTACAACCTATCCGTGAGAATCAAATGGGAGTGCATCCTTATTTTGAAGGGAAAATTTCAATAGGCTTTAGGAAATTTAATTTCAAGTCATTTAATTTCACTAGAAATAATTCAGAGGTACATGAAATGAATAGTATTTAGGAAGAACAATAGTCCCTCATGGAATATGAATAAAGTAGCCACTTCATTTTGTATATATGCATGCTTTGAGTTACTCAAAAAATTTCAAAACATGTGTATTTATTACTCTACCCATCCCGATTTTCATAGGATCCATAGCACATACATTTATATATGCCCTAGTTGTTGTAAGGCCTAATTATTTCATCACTTTCAAAGGAATTACATCAGTTGTTTCTCCTAGATCTAGCATATAGTTGTGTAATAATATTTTATTTATTAGTAGGAATATATGAAAATGTTTATGAATTACATTTTTATTCCCTTGATTCATCTTTTATAACTCTATAGGATAATCCTCAAAAGTAGGGTCATCTACTTCATCAAATTTTAAGAACTTCTTAACCTTATATCTTTATTTCATATTTGCATAACTTCCACAAATGGGATAGAAACAAGATATTTTCCAAGTGTTGAAGTAAACCAACATTAATTTCATTGTACACTCTTTATATAGGTATGGTTGAATGTTGTACATCTCAGACATAGATCAATTTGTTGTTTTCATTGTTTACTCTTAAAAATTATTTGAAGTGGGAGCGAAGAGTTGGTTTCTTCCTAGGTTGGCTTACATTTCCTTTAATATGCGATCCATCCCTTTCTCTAATTCATATTTTTATCTCTTCTATTAATTATGTTATTCTTTCTATGTATTGTTAGTACAAGGGGGTGAAATAATTTCTTATCATTTTCTAAGTGGTGAGGTCGTTTGAATCTCCAATAGTTGTGTTGGTGTGGTGGGAACCATGCTAGGAGTTGGGAATTCCATTGATATGGTCAAGGTACTTAGTGTATGAGGAGCATCCAAAATTAGGCGGATTGGGATCTTGATGAGGGGGATATGTCACTTGATGCATGCAATGATGATGGTATTTGATGAGTAAAGGACACATATAGATGAGATGAGTGTCTTTAACATAGAGCACTCAAGGGCATGCCATATACTAATTAACCGAGTTTGTGACATAATAAATGGTGGAAGAGGAATCATCAACATATGAGGTTGGTGTAAGTGGTGGTGCTACTATTGAGGCATGATGTGTGGTGACCAACACATCTTGATATTGTCGGAGATTGAGACAATGTTGTGTATAATGTTTGTGTTTCACATAAATAGACAAGAGGTCGTTGGTTCTTAAACCCTTATTACGTGATGAGGTGGCAACATCACATGATGGAGTGGGGAGAAATGGGGGTGCTTAAGGGGTATGAAGGATACCCTTCAACTCATGAAGCATGGGGCATGAATTGGTGGGATGACTTAATGTGTCTCAAAGGGCACACGGGGGACTAACCTTAGGGGTATTTTTGGTTGAAGGTTCTTTCTAAAATAAAAATTATAAATAACTATGGAAATTTGCATTAACATGTGTGTGTGTGTGTGTGTGATCCTAAAAATACTTAGTCCAACAAGAATAAATATACTTGGAAAATATAACCAAATATATAATCAAAATTAATTTGTGAAATACAACCAACAATATAATTGAAATGACAGGTATGAGCATTTTTATTATAAAAATAAAAATAAAAGTAAACTATGAAAATGATATTGTATAACAAATTATCCTACAAAAATTATTGTAGAAAATTTTCAAAATTGAAATGCAACCTTAAATTCCTTGCATTATTTCATCAACTTTGTTAATAATTGAATAGTCTACTAGTTGACTATATTACCAACTTCAATGAATATTGTCTTTTCCTAATGTTCATTGTGAAAATGGATCCTCACGTTAATGTGATAGGATCTTTTTCATCTCTCAAGTTACTAGGTCAAAGCATCCTAATGGGTAAATTAATTGTGAGATAAATTACTTGCATTAAATGTCAATCCAGGTTCTTATACTTCTAAAGTACACTTGCACAATATATGCTAAGAAATTAACTCTCAATCAAAAATGGAAATTAACCTATGGAAATGATTGCAATACTCAAAGAAAACCAATTAATGAAAATATCTAAATGAGCACAAACACGTTATTTATCAAAGACTACATATATCAAAGCATCGAATTCAGAACTTGAAACAAATTATTCTAATTCTATACTATGAAAGCTTTTTGAAATTTGATTCTATCAAACATAAAGGTAAATCCTATTCTATTGGACTTGGAAATGAATTTGATCTATTGAACTTGAAAGCAATTCTAAGCTCTTGAATTTGAAAGAAATTCTAATCTAGTGAAATTAAATGACTTGAAATTAAATTTCCTAAAGCCTATTGAAATTTAATTTTTTTTCTTTAAAGGAGAAAAATGATGTGTTTTCAGTTTGATGGCATAATATACCAAGACATGTGTTTTTTTTTCTTTGAAGGAGAAAAATGATGTGTTTCCAGATAAATTTTCTTGAAATGATTTAAAGAAGTCTTTCTTTATGTGATAATGAGAAAGTTCAAGCAAATGAAAATTTATTATATTTTTGGATCACTCTTACATCATATTAGTCTTAAAAAATCAAATAATTTCTAACCTTACAACTAAAATAATATTTTTTTCATAATTAATAAATTATTTATTTAAAATAATTAAATAAATTTGACATGCACAATCTTTTTATTATATTTTAAATTTGTTACTTTTACTCTATTTTTACATCAATAATATATAATCTCAGTTTGAAAACATGCAAATATTTTTTTTAATTTGCTACTTTTAAATCGCTAATACATATTCTCAAAAAACATGCAAATAAGTTTTGGTATTATATCTAAAAATATGGCATCGAACACAGCTGATTTAATGCTGCCTTTGGGTTCCTAAACACCATTTAAATTCAGATCACACTATTTTTCTAACCTGTTTGATTTAACTACCTGGTTTGGGTTCATAAACTCCATTTCATTCATAGCACACGATTTTGCCTGATTCGCAAGTCGAACTGTTTTCAGATTCTTATCCTTTCGAAGTTTTAGAGATGAGGCAAAATATAGGAACTCTCCGCTTTCACTTCTAGTAACTTCTAAATTTATTAAATTTGAAACTTTAACTTTTCAAACTTTTCAGTTTCTCTTTTGAATTTTTTGTTTGCAATTTTGTAACTGGAAAATTTAGCTCTCATTCGATTGATCATCTACTTCATAGATGCAACTACATTCCCTATTCGAATTGGCAAAGCTTTGTCAAAACTTTTAAATATCTACCCACAGGTGAGTGGTCTGTTGGCACACTGAAATGACCAAACTTGTGTAACATTTGGATCCCAAATTCAAAACCCTCCAAGTATTTCTGGGTGAGGCAAGGTGTTGGTGCTTTTGATGACAGAGACACCTCCTTTATAGCACAAATACTTAGCCTAGAGACAATTGTAAATATTATTTGCAGAGACAAAAAGAGAGAGAGATCTAAAAATGACATTTGAGTTTCCCTTGTTCGAGTATTCTTATACTCTCTGAAATTGAAAAGTACAGGTAACTGAACAAACCCATTTCCATATGTGATAGTTACACGGAAGGTGATAGATGACAAACTCATGATAAAAACGAAGCACATGGAATGAGTAAACAATGGCGGACGTAACAGAACATACCCGGCAGATTTTAACGATGGCGCCCGTAACAACGACCAGCAGCAGCTTGACCAGTTGCGGCAATCAGACACACAGCAGCAACTCGCCCAACGCGGCAATCAGCAACAGAGCAGCAAAAATCGCGCGCCAACAATGAAAACAGTAACCTTATTGCTTTCGCGGGCGGTTTATTTATAAAAAATAGTTCGGCCGAACTTAAAAGTTCGGCCGAACTCCTATTGCCGGTTTTCGAAACCTCCGGCAAAAATTCTGTTTGCTGCGCCGTCACTGTGCCGTCAATCTAAACGAACTCAAAAGTTCGGCCGAACTATTGCCGAAAAAAAATTTCTACCTCCGATTCTCACAAAAGTGTAACCGAGCCGCCCACTCATTACTCACAATAATAAATAATATTGTGCTAACCTAAAGTTGCAAATAAGCATCCAAATAAGCCTCATTAATGCCTCATGCAAGGAGAATTAAAGATTTATTCAATAAATCTATCAAATGTGAAGGTCTAAACACACACTTTTAACCTTGTGACAAAGGACCAACATATGATATATGAGAATTAAATAACATTGAAAAAAAAATATCTACAAATTATACAAGGTAGGAAGTTTAATCTAAACTCAGTAGCATGCCACAACAAACAATTTACTTCAATGAAAAAAAAATACAAAAAATGTTTTTCAAATATAATTTTTTTATTTTCCATTACAGGATATATAAAATTTGAAAAAATAATTTTTAAATAATAATATTTGAAATTAATGGATGACAAGATTTGAAAATTTATAGATATTCTTTTATTATTTTTCAAATATGATTGATTTTCCATTACTCATAGATATATAAAATTTGAAAAAATATTTTTTAAATAATATTTCTTACAATCAATGACAAGATCTAAAAATTTATAAATATTCTTTTAAAATAATTATGTTCCATTCCATAGCAACATCCAAAAAATTGAAAAGATATGTTTTAAATAAGATCTAAAAGTTTATAAATATTCTTTTAAAATAATTATGTCCCACTTCAGAGCAACATGCAAAAATTTGAAAAGATATGTTTTAAATGAGATCTAAAAGTTTATAAGTATTCTTTTAAAATAATTATGTTCCACTCCATAACAACATGTAAAAATTTGAAAAAATATGTTTTAAATAAAATCTAAAAATTTATAAATATTCTTTTAAAATAATTATATTCCACTCCATAACAACATGCAAAAATTTAAAAGGATATATTTTAAATTATAAATTTTCACCTGTAAATACCATGCCAACTCCTCTCTCACATCCCATTCTTACCCATTTAAAATAATACGAGTTTCTTCACATTAGACAATCCGAAAACAAAAAAATAAGTCTTCACACAAAAATAATCTCATAAGGCTCAGGTGGTTGTTTCTCCCACAACTGTGCAATTTGCTGTGCATAGATAGAGAATGTGTGTTTAAGATACCACGATGTAAACTTCATCAAATAAAAAATAGCAGACAAAACATTTCATTGAAGTACAATACAATGGTCTCCATTATTATTTATCGAATACAAAAAATAAAAATGCCAAACCATTAATGAAAAACCAAAAACAACAAGGCATTTTATGGATTCATGGTAATTCCGGACATGCATAACCACACACATCAACATGCGTATGTAGTTTTATGTGAATGGCTTAGCGAAGTCGAAACTATATTTTTTTTACGGTTGCATACACGTTGTCATAATATCAATAGAGCTATCGTTGCAACTTTCAAACAATCTTTCACAAGTAGGATTGCTATGCCTCGCCTTGGATCCGTTCTCCGCGCGATAGTAATTGAATTCTATGACCATTGTAAGCGTCCTCCCCACAGAACTCTGGAGCTCCATATCCTGCAGCTTCTTCACGTCTGACATGAAGGCCTTCAAGATTCGAGAGCTTGAAAATAGCTGTTGAATCTAGAATCCCAATAAGCAGAAGATCGGCAGATGACGATCTCTGGCAGGATCCAGATGTCTGCATGCTGTTACTACAAGGTATCTCATGAAAATGAAGCCATTGTTTTTCAATCCATGGGCCAACACGACCTTGGAAACCAAGATGCCTCTGGCCAGCATGCATTTTCCTTTCACACTCCTTGTTGCTTCTAGAGTACTTTCTGATAACATGTCATGAGCGTTCAGTGAAGGATTGAGAACCACATGGAGGTAAAGTGGTGCTCCTCCAACCCACTCGACCTACTTTGCAGCGTTGAGAAACCTGGAAATACGTCGGACAAGGAACTGAATACCGGCCTTTGAGCTCTGGCAAACATATTTTCTTACCATCTCTCTTCCTCTGAAATTTGAAAATTTCAATTTGAGAGCATTGCCTTCCTTCGACGCGAGAGCTCGATCGAAAATTGAATTTGAAAACATCGCCATCGCATTAGCTGGATGGACAAATATGGTGGGAAGGTGACAGAGTTTGAAATGGGGTGGGCAGGTGGCATTCAATGCATATCTAACCAGCCTAGATCCATCTTAACTCTGGATCTATTAAGCGCCGAGAGGGATCAAATCTCTCGAGGTGCAAACCTATTTTTTTGAGTGCAAAACTTGAGGAAAGGTTTGCACCTCGAGAGATTTGATCCCTCTCGGCGCTTAATAGATCCAGAGTTAAGATGGATCTAGGCTGGTTTCAGTCGTGTGCGGCCAAGGAAAATCTATCGAAAATATGATTAATTTTATCAATAATATGTAAATACAGATAGTATAAATATAATAATTTTATATATACTAAATATGTCTGATATTTATCTGGTCATTTTAATTTTAAAATTTTCTTAGTTACCTCAGTTTTTTGAGATGATAAATATTGTTAATAAATTTAATGAAGAAATATTTTTTTTGAATGCAAAGTGACAATGTAATAGTGTTGAATGATAGAAAATGAAAATAATAAGAATGTAGTCAATTACAAATAATCTTCATTGTGATCAATCTCAAATTATTTTCAATCTTCATCTCTCCACTCTCTCACATCTCCCTATTCCTTCCTCTCTCTCCATTTATTTCCAACATATATATCTCCCTCTCTCTTCACTCTCCAACTATGTTACTATATCTCTCCCTCTCTCCTTCTCTCCATATCTCCTTCTTTATCTCTTTATCTCACCCCAAAACATATACACACTCTCTCCACTTCTCACTCTCTATGTAATCCTTCTTCCCTCCCTCTCTCCCCCTCCAACTCCATCTCTCCATCCTTCCATCTCCCTCCCTCTCTCCTCCTCTCTCTCGTCCTTCCTCTCTCTCGCCTCTCTCTGTCTCTCTCTCTCTCTCTCTTTCTTTTCCCTCCAGTTTTCTCTCCTCCCCCATAACTCTCTTCCTCTCTCTCATGTCATCTCTCTTTTCCTTCCTCTCCTACCTTCCTCTATATTTTCCTCTCTCTCTTTCTCTCTCTCTCTTTGCCTTCCAATCCTCTTTTCTGCCTCAACGCAGACACACACACAAACTCTCTCAACATCTACACTAAAATCACTGCATATAGTGCAAGAAAAATAGGATTAGAAATCACCATCCACACTGAAATCAATGCATGAGTGCAATAAATATCTTCCCTCTCCCCCCCCTCCAAATCCATCTCTCTTTCCCTCCCTCTCTCCACACTCTCACATCCTCTCTCTCTTCCTTCCCCTTTATCCCTTTCTCTCCCACATCTATCTCTCTCTATATCTCCCTCTCTCTCCCTCTCTTCACCCTCCAACTATGTTACTATATCCCTCCCTCTCTCATCCTCCCCCATTCCCTCCATATATCCTTATTTTTCTCTTTATCTCACCCCCAAACATACACGTACTCCTCTATTTATCCCTTTTCACTCCCTCTCTCTCCCCAATAAATACATTACTCTGGATCTAGAGTTTGATATTATCTGTATTTACACTAAAATCAATGCATCTAGTGCAAGTAAGAAAATAAGATTAGAAACCAACATCTACACTGATATCAATGCATCTAGTGTAAGCAATCAAATATGATTAGAAATCATCATATTAATTTACATTTTTAATAATTTTGTGTGCTTACACTGAAATCAATGCACAATATTAACCCAGTCACTTTAAAATTAATGTACCATCAATGTACATCCAATTACATCAAATCAGAAATCAACGCCGACTCTGAAATCAATGCACCTAATGCAAACAATCAAATAAGATTACAAAACAACATCTACACTGATATCAATGCATCTAATGCAGGTAATCAAATAAGATTAGAAATCAAAATCTATATTGAAATCAATGGATCTAGTGCAAGTAATAAAATAATATTAGAAGCCAACATCTACACTGATATTAATGCATCTAGTGCAAGCAATCAAATAGGATTATAAATCACCATCTACTTCCTTATCTCCCCCCTCAAACTACATCTCTTTTTCCCTCCATCTCTCCACTCTCTCACATCCTCCCTCTTCCTTCCTCTCTCTCCATTTCTTTCCCACATATATATCTCCCTCTCTCTTCACCCTTCAACTATGTTACTCTCTTTCTCTCTCTCTCAACATCTACACTAAAATCAATGCATATAGTGCAAGAAAAATAGGATTATAAATCACCATCCACACTGAAATCAAATCATCGAGTGCAAGAAATCATCTTCTCTATCTCCCCCCTCCAACTACATCTCTCTTTCCCTCTATCTCTCCTCCTATACATTGAAATCAACATCTACACTGAAATCAATGCATCTAGTGCAAGCAATCAAATAGGATTATAAATTACCATCTATTTCCCTATCTCCCCCCTTGAACTACATCTCTCTTTCCCTCCATCTCTCCACTCCCTCACATCCTCCCTCTTCCTTCTTCTCGCTTCATTTATTTCCCACATATACATCTTCCTCTCTCTTCACCCTCCAACTATGTTACTACATCCCTCCCTCTCTCCTTCTCTTTAATTATAAAAATATTTTATTTATTTATCATACTCCCGGTAATTAAATAAAAATATACCATAGTACATTTCAAATATTATTAAAACTTATTTGTTAAGCCGACACTTATTTTTTATTTTTATTTTAATTTAAATTTCAGCCGACATTGAGGACGTGACCCACCTGACATCGGGGTCATACTTGGCTGTAGAAATGAAACCTGAAAATCAATTGCAGCTCCTCTTCCAGCAAATATTATTTTCCAAATCAATCGAAATAAGTTCGTTGATGGTGAAATCCTTTCCCACAAATATTATTACTACCACTTTCGAACAAGTCCCCAAATCCTTTCTGACAAATATTATTTCATTATTCCCAAAATCACAGAGATGCTTCCTCAAAAATAAAACTTGAGACTTTGTTTGTGTTAAATTTATATATGTAGGGAGAAAAGTGATTTTTTAGGGCCGACATTAGATTAAATTTTAAATGTTAAATATTAAACATTTTGTTTACATTTACGTTTATATGTTTATTGTTACCTGATATAGGCAATGCATATAGTGTACTCAAATACCCACCTACGGTGATCCAAATTTATTAAATTTAATAATATTAATATTATAATATAATAATGTGAATATTAGAATTAATAATAATATTAATATTAATATTAGCGTCAATAATGTTTTTTTGGCATGGTATTAATAATAATCTGGCCCATGGTATTCAGCCCATAGTATCAAAGTGGTACATTTTTATACACTCAGACATATCAAAAGTTTGCATTAATTAAATTTAATAATATTAATATTATAATTTTTTTTTTTCTAAATAAGTTTAATCTATTGATCATCAGAAACATAAATATGTACATCAGGAGTTAACCAGGGCTGGGCCTGAGGACGAGGCCTGTAGAGCAAAAATTCATAATCTTAGCACTGCCCGCTGAGGGAAACCAGTGCATACATTGGTCCATCAAAAAGAACCCACGCAGGGGCAATGTCTAAATCTAGAAAAAGCCTATAGATCTTTGACCAGAACCAGAAAAACACACATAGACATTTAGCATACTGAAGACAGTGCCATAGCAAAAAAAACTGGAACTGAGGAGGCTTAGTCATCCGGTTCCTCTTCCTCGACCCTGCACCAAAACTCATCTGGTTCGCCATCAGAATTATAAAGGTCCGCAGTGGAGTGAATGACCTTTTCAGCAGCAGGGGTGCGATGTCCATCTCCCGGATGAGGCTGGTGCTGAGCGTTTGCAGTGTCACGGTCTTGAATTTCACTTTGCTGCTCATCCTGTATCATTTCAATATCAACATTCATGTCATTGCTATGGCTATCAGCTTCCTTGGGGATGGCTCTGTCCTGTTCATGCATGTCTTCATCATTCGGCCCAAATTGACCATCCTGCCCTTCAGCAACGGGAGCGTCATCGTTAGGGAACTCACGGAAAACAGTGGTGACCGTGGCTGTAATGCGAGGGTGATTAAGCGCACTTTGAAAATAGAATTGCCTGGTTTGAGAGTGTGCCGGAGCGTTCTGGCAATTGGTGTTCCAGTGCTCAGACCGAAGAATTCGACCACGAGCAGCATGAGAGGTTCTGGCAGAGTCATGAAAGTCCGCAGCAGAGGTACTGGAGGACGGGGAGGAGCGCCTGTACATTCTCCGGGAAGAGCCTCGACGGTACCTCATTCTGTGCCTTAGACGAGGCATGCTGTCAATCGGAGTAGGAGAGCTGGACGGATGCTGAGACCCAAGCTGAACGTTGGTCAAGTGAGAGAGCGGAGAAGCGATGGGAACTATGAGCAGATTCTCAAACCAATTCCCAGACTTACGCATGCAATTTCCAGCAATGGAGAAATGAAGATTGTCGCCAAGCTCAGGGCAACCATGAAGCCTTGTTCTCTTGCCGGTGACAGTGCGCTCGGAGGGAAGCTGCACTGTGGGCAAGCAATACACTGCTGAAGGCCTGGGGAAGCAACTTCTGGCGTGCTCGTTCTCCATCCTGAATTCAAAGACCTCGAATCTATTGCCGTCCCACTGCATTAACCTCTCCATTAATGGAGTAATGACCAGATCTTGTTTAACCTGCGGAGAATAATCTCGAACTTCGTTATTAGAGTTGTGAACCGCGCCCATCATGGATTGACTTAAATGCCTCACGCATGAGTACAGACTCCATCAGACAGTTGCAGTGCCATGAGGCCAACTACTTGCCGGAGTGCCGTCTGGCCAACGACTTGTCGCAAAATTAATCACCCGCATCCGGGTAATATTAATATTATAATTCAATAATGCCAATATTAAAATTAATATTAATATTAGCGTTAATAATGTTTTTTTGGCATGTATTAATAATAATTTGGCCCATGGTATTTAGCTCAGGATTCACCTAAATAAAACCACCTTTTGATGTTCATAAATATAAATAGGATTATGGAGTAAATATAAAAAGACTTTTTATTTATTTACCATATATATGGTTTCTTTATATTTTATTTATTTACCATACCTCTTTTATAAATATGGTATTAATAATATTTTGGCCCATGGTATTAAAGTGGTACATTTTTACATTAATTAAATTTAATAATATTAATATAATAATATAATAATGTGAATATTAAAATTAATAATAATATTAAGGTTACTAATTTTTTTTTGGCATGTATTAATAATAATTTGGCCCATGGTATTCTGGTATTAAAGTGGTAAATATATCAAAAATTTACATTACTCACATGACATCTACACATCTATATACACTCAGACATATTAAAATTTTACATTACACTAAAAAATCAAGTCTAAGATTAAAGATTGGATACACTAAATGCATTAACTTCAAATTATTTATCAAATTCCAAAATATTCATAAAAATATAAACTTCCTTATAATACAATATATAACTCAAATTCCAAAATAATTTCAAAATTGGAATGACAATGGGATAATATAAAAATAGCTTAATCTCCGTGTCATAAAGGAGGTATGTATTCAAATTTATGCCTGCCTTTAAACGCTTCCTTTAATGGTATTGAGACTGTAATTAAGCTTATATGAAGTGACCGCAATATATTAAAACAAATCTATTAACTGATTAGTAGATTGAAGCGTTCGAAATCCAGTGATTTCATAGTATCCTCCCGAAATAGAACTAGGTCAAACTGAGACGATCAGTAATCAGCTTGAGTAGAGATTGCTAGCAAGTCTTTGAGAGGGATGTTAAATATTTTATTGATGACGTTTTAAAAAAATGTATGCAGAACTGCCAGAACAGTTTCTAAAAGGATAAAAATAATTAAATAACGGGGAACTACAAGTTCAGTTAAGGGAAAACGAAGAATCCACATTGGCCTTCATCTTGTAAGATACAATTTTGAGAGACACGTTACAGAGAGCTTCAAAACTATGCCAGCTCAAAGAAAACGGCTACAAACACTTCCGCTCGGAATATGCTTTTAACATACAATTCGAGGCAAAGTTTCTTCTCAATACATTACAATTAACATCCTGGTGGTCGAAAGTTAGATTTCCTCCACCAATTCCAAATTCTTCTTGTTGTGGCGATCCAAAATCATTTGTAATGAAGGGATGTTCATTCAACAACTAAATATCATCCCCACAGAGACCCGTACGAAGCTTCCTTACTGTCAATATAGTCATGCAAGGTGTCCGAATACATGATATCTGGCACTGTATCTCGATTGAGATAATTCAGCATCATGATTCCCAATTCATCGGGAGTAATATGGTCTACGAATAAATCAGGGTCTCCAAGAACATCGTCGTGATAGGTGAACATCGTCGTCGTCCGTTCAGAATTAGCTACAACTGTTAATTCGCCTTTGCTTATTTGTACCTATCTGATCAGTTTTGCGGTTTCCATGGGTGGACTCCAAATTATTATCTGTTTGAGCCTTCAACCCAATTTCAGAATTCGCCTCAACACTTAATTCGCCTTGCTTATCTGAACCCATCTGATCAGTGCTGCGCTTCTCATGGGTGGACTCGAAATTATTATCTGTTTTCACCTTCAACCCAATTTCATCTTCCAGAGACCTTTTAACACAATTGAGCATCAGCTCGACCTCATTCACAGCATCTGTCTCTTCATTCACAGCATACTACACACCTCTATGTTCGATCAGAGTTGAGTTGTTCTATTTTTTTTTGTTTATTTATATGATTACTAAAACTTATTTGTTAAGTCGACATTTATTTTTTATTTTTATTTTAATTTAAATTTCAGCCGACATTGAGGACGTGACCCACCTGACATCGGGGTCATACTGGGCTGTAGATGCGCCTCTCGGCGTAATGAAACATGAAAATCAATTGCAGCTCCTCTTCCCGCAAATATTATTTTCCTAATCAATCGAAATAAGTTCTTTGATGGTGAAATCCTTTCCCACAAATATTATTACTACCACTTTCGAACAAGTCCCCAAATCCTTTCTGACAAATATTATTTCATTATTCGCAAAATCACAGAGATGCTTCCTCAAAAATAAAATTTGAGACTTTGTTTGTGTTAAATTTATATATGTAGGGAGAAAAGTGATTTTTTAGGGCGGACATTAGATTAAATTTTAAATGTTAATATTAAACATTTTTACATTTACGTTTATATGTTTATTGTTACGATATATGCGATGCATATAGTGTACTCAAATACCCACCTACGTGATCCAAATTTATTAAATTTAATAATATTAATATTATAATATAATAATGTGAATATTAGAATTAATAATAATATTAATATTAATATTAGGGTCAATAATGTTTTTTTGGCATAGTATTAATAATAATTTGGCCCATGGTATTCAACCCATGGTATTAAAGTGGTACATTTCTATACACTCCGACATATCAAAAGTTTACATTAATTAAATTTAATAATATTAATATTATAATATAATAATGCCAATAATAAAATTAATATTAATATTAGGGTTAATAATGTTTTTGGCATGGTATTAATAATAATTTGGCCCATGGTATTTAGCTCATGATTCACCTAAACAAAATCACTTTTTGATGTTCATAAATATAAATAGGATTATGGAGTAAATATAAAAAGACTTTTTATTTATTTATCATATCTATGGTTTATTTATATTTTATTTATTTACCATACCTCTTTTATAAATATGGTATTAATAATATTTTGGCCCATGGTATTAAAGTGGTACATTTTTACATTAATTAAATTTAATAATATTAATATAATAATATAATAATGTGAATATTAAAATTAATAATAATATTAAGGTTAATAATGTTTTTTTGCCATGTATTAATAATAATTTGGCCCATGGTATTTAGCTTCGGATTCACCTAAATAAAACCACCTTTTGGTGTTCATAAATATAAATAGGATTATGGAGTAAAAATAAAACGACTTTTTATTTATTTACCATATATATGGTTTACTTATATTTTATTTATTTACCATACCTCTTTTATAAATATAGTCTTTGGCCCATGGTATTCTGGTATTAAAGTGGTAAATATATCAAAAATTTACATTACTCACATGACATCTACACATCTATATACACTCAAACATATTAAAATTTTACATTACACTAAAAAATCAAGTCTAAGATTAAAGATTGGATACACTAAATGCATTAACTTCAAATTATTTATCAAATTCCAAAATATTCATAAAAATATAAACTTCCTTATAATACAATATATAACTCAAATTCCAAAATAATTTCAAAATTGGAATGACAATGGGATAATATAAAAATAGCGTAATCTCCGTGTCATAAAGGAGGTATGTATTCAAATTTATGCCTGCCTTTAAACGCTTCCTTTAATGGTATTGAGACTGTAATTAAGCTTATATGAAGTGACCGCAATATTTTAAAACAAATCTATTAACTGATTAGTAGATTGAAGCGTTCGAAATCCAGTGATTTCATAGTATCCTCCCGAAATAGAACTAGGTCAAACTGAGACGATCAGTAATCAGCTTGAGTAGATATTGCTAGCAAGTCTTTGAGAGGGAGGTTAAATATTTTATCGATGACGTTTTAAAAAAATGTATGCAGAACTGCCAGAACAGTTTCTAAAAGGATAAAAATGATTAAATAACGGGGAACTACAAGTTGAGTTAAGGGAAAACGAAGAATCCGCATTTGCCTTCGTCTTGTAAGATACAATTTTGAGAGACACGTTACAGAGAGCTTCAAAACTATGCCAGCTCAAAGAAAATGGCTACAAACACTTCCGCTTGGAATATTCTTTTAACATACAATTCGAGGCAAAGTTTCTTCTCAATACATTACAATTAACATCCTGGTGGTCGAAAGTTAGATTTCCTCCACCAATTCCAAATTCTTCTTGTTGTGGCGATCCAAAATCATTTCTAATGAAGGGATGTTCATTCAACAGCTAAATATCATCCCCACAGAGACCCGTACGAAGCTTCCTTACTGTGAATATAGTCATGCAAGGTGTCCGAATACATGATATCTGGCACTGTATCTCGATTGAGATAGTTATGCATCATGATTCCCAATTCATCGGGAGTAATATGGTCTACGAATAAATCAGGGTCTCCAAGAACATCGTCGTGATAGGTGAACATCGTCGTCGTCCATTCAGAATTAGCCACAACTGTTAATTCGCCTTTGCTTATTTGTACCCATCTGATCAGTGTTGCACTTTCCATGGGTGGACTCCAAATTATTATATGTTTGAGCCTTCAACCCAATTTCAGAATTCGCCTCAACACTTAATTCGCCTTGCTTATCTGAACCCATCTGATCAGTGCTGCGCTTCTCATGGGTGGACTCGAAATTATTATCTGTTTTCACCTTCAACCCAATTTCATCTTCCAGAGACCTTTTAACACAATTGAGCATCAGCTCGACCTCATTCACAGCATCCGTCTCTTCATTCACAGCATACTACTCACCTCTATGTTCGATCAGAGTTGAGTTGTTCTATTTTTTTTTGTTTATTTATATGATTACTAAAACTTATTTGTTAAGTCGACATTTATTTTTTATTTTTATTTTAATTTAAATTTCAGCCGACATTGAGGACGTGACCCACCTGACATCGGGGTCATACTGGGCTGTAGATGCGCCTCTCGGCGCAATGAAACCTGAAAATCAATTGCAGCTCCTCTTCCCGCAAATATTATTTTCCTAATCAATCGAAATAAGTTCGTTGATGGTGAAATCCTTTCCCACAAATATTATTACTACCACTTTCGAACAAGTCCCCAAATCCTTTCTGACAAATATTATTTCATTATTCCCAAAATCACAGAGATGCTTCCTCAAAAATAAAATTTGAGACTTTGTTTGTGTTAAATTTATATATGTAGGGAGAAAAGTGATTTTTTAGGGCCGACATTAGATTAAATTTTAAATGTTAAATATTAAACATTTTTTTACATTTACATTTATATGTTTATTGTTACCTGATATAGGCAATGCATATAGTGTACTCAAATACCCACCTACGGTGATCCAAATTTATTAAATTTAATAATATTAATATTATAATATAATAATGTGAATATTAGAATTAACAATAATATTAATATTAATATTAGCGTCAATAATGTTTTCTTGGCATGGTATTAATAATAATTTGGCCCATGGTATTCAGCCCATAGTATCAAAGTGGTACATTTTTATACACTCAGACATATCAAAAGTTTACATTAATTAAATTTAATAATATCAATATTATAATTCAATAATGCCAATATTAATATTAGCGTTAATAATGTTTTTTTGGCATGTATTAATAATAATTTGGCCCATGGTATTTAGCTCAGGATTCACCTAAATAAAACCACCTTTTGATGTTCATAAATATAAATAGGATTATGGAGTAAATATAAAAAGACTTTTTATTTATTTACCATATATATGGTTTCTTTATATTTTATTTTTTTACCATACCTCTTTTATAAATATGGTATTAATAATATTTTGGCCCATGGTATTAAAGTGGTACATTTTTACATTAATTAAATTTAATAATATTAATATAATAATATAATAATGTGAATATTAAAATTAATAATAATATTAAGGTTAATAATGTTTTTTTGGCATGTATTAATAATAATTTGGCCCATGGTATTTAGCTTCGGATTCACCTAAATAAAACCACCTTTTGGTGTTCATAAATATAAATAGGATTATGGAGTAAAAATAAAACGACTTTTTATTTATTTACCATATATATGGTTTACTTATATTTTATTTATTTACCATACCTCTTTTATAAATATAGCCTTTGGCCCATGGTATTCTGGTATTAAAGTGGTAAATATATCAAAAATTTACATTACTCACATGACGTCTACACATCTATATACACTCAGACATATTAAAATTTTACATTACACTAAAAAATCAAGTCTAAGATTAAAGATTGGATACACTAAATGCATTAACTTCAAATTATTTATCAAATTCCATAATATTCATAAAAATATAAACTTCCTTATAATACAATATATAACTCAAATTCCAAAATAATTTCAAAATTGGAATGACAATGGGATAATATAAAAATAGCTAAATCTCCGTGTCATAAAGGAGGTATGTATTCAAATTTATGCCTACCTTTAAACGCTTCCTTTAATGGTATTGAGACTCTAATTAAGCTTATATGAAGTGACCGCAATATTTTAAAACAAATCTATTAACTGATTAGTAGATTGAAGCGTTCGAAATCCAGTGATTTCATAGTATCCTCCCTAAATAGAACTAGGTCAAACTGAGACGATCAGTGATCAGCTTGAGTAGAGATTGCTAGCAAGTCTTTGAGAGGGAGGTTAAATATTTTATCGATGACGTTTTAAAAAAATATATGCAGAACTGCCAGAACAGTTTCTAAAAGGATAAAAATAATTAAATAACGGGGAACTACAAGTTCAGTTAAGGGAAAACGAAGAATCCGCATTGGCCTTCGTCTTGTAAGATACAATTTTGAGAGACACGTTACAGAGAGCTTCAAAACTATGCCAGCTCAAAGAAAACGGCTACAAACACTTCCGCTTGGAATATGCTTTTAACATACAATTTGAGGCAAAGTTTCTTCTCAATACATTACAATTAACATCCTGGTGGTCGAAAGTTAGATTTCCTCCACCAATTCCAAATTCTTCTTGTTGTGGCGATCCAAAATCATTTGTAATGAAGGGATGTTCATTCAACAACTAAATATCATCCCCACAGAGACCCGTACGAAGCTTCCTTACTGTCAATATAGTCATGCAAGGTGTCCGAATACATGATATCTGGCACTGTATCTCGATTGAGATAATTCAGCATCATGATTCCCAATTCATCGGGAGTAATATGGTCTACGAATAAATCAGGGTCTCCAAGAACATCGTCGTGATAGGTGAACATCGTCGTCGTCCGTTCAGAATTAGCTACAACTGTTAATTCGCCTTTGCTTATTTGTACCTATCTGATCAGTTTTGCGGTTTCCATGGGTGGACTCCAAATTATTATCTGTTTGAGCCTTCAACCCAATTTCAGAATTCGCCTCAACACTTAATTCGCCTTGCTTATCTGAACCCATCTGATCAGTGCTGCGCTTCTCATGGGTGGACTCGAAATTATTATCTGTTTTCACCTTCAACCCAATTTCATCTTCCAGAGACCTTTTAACACAATTGAGCATCAGCTCGACCTCATTCACAGCATCTGTCTCTTCATTCACAGCATACTACACACCTCTATGTTCGATCAGAGTTGAGTTGTTCTATTTTTTTTTGTTTATTTATATGATTACTAAAACTTATTTGTTAAGTCGACATTTATTTTTTATTTTTATTTTAGTTTAAATTTCAGCCGACATTGAGGACGTGACCCACCTGACATCGGGGTCATACTGGGTTGTAGATGCGCCTCTCGGCGCAATGAAACCTGAAAATCAATTGCAGCTCCTCTTCCCGCAAATATTATTTTCCTAATCAATCGAAATAATTTCGTTGATGGTGAAATCCTTTCCCACAAATATTATTACTACCACTTTCGAACAAGTCCCCAAATCCTTTCTGACAAATATTATTTCATTATTCGCAAAATCACAGAGATGCTTCCTCAAAAATAAAATTTGAGACTTTGTTTGTGTTAAATTTATATATGTAGGGAGAAAAGTGATTTTTTAGGGCCGACATTAGATTAAATTTTAAATGTTAAATATTAAACATTTTTTTTACATTTACGTTTATATGTTTATTGTTACCTGATATAGGCAATGCATATAGTGTACTCAAATACCCACCTAGGGTGATCCAAATTTATTAAATTTAATAATATTAATATTATAATATAATAATGTGAATATTAGAATTAAAAATAATATTAATATTAATATTAGCGTTAATAATGTTTTTTTGGCATGGTATTAATAATAATTTGGCCCATGGTATTCAGCCCATAGTATCAAAGTGGTACATTTTTATACACTCAGACATATCAAAAGTTTACATTAATTAAATTTAATAATATTAATATTATAATTCAATAATGCCAATATTAAAATTAATATTAATATTAGCGTTAATAATGTTTTTTTGGCATGTATTAATAATAATTTGGCCCATGGTATTTAGCTCAGGATTCACCTAAATAAAACCACCTTTTGATGTTCATAAATATAAATAGGATTATGGAGTAAATATAAAAATACTTTTTATTTATTTACCATACCTCTTTTATAAATATGGTATTAATAATAATTTGGTCCATGGTATTAAAGTGGTACATTTTTACATTAATTAAATTTAATAATATTAATATTATAATATAATAATGTGAATATTAAAATTAATAATAATATAAATATTAATATTAGGGTTAATAATGTTTTTTTGGCATGTATTAATAATAATTTGGCCCATGGTGTTTAGGTCAGGATTCACCTAAATAAAGCCACCTTTTGGTGTTCATAAATATAAATAGGATTATAGGGTAAAAATAAAAAGAATTTTTATTTATTTACCATATATATGGTTTACTTATATTTTATTTATTTAACATACCTTTTTTATAAATATGGTCTTTGGTCCATGGCATTCTGGTATTAAAGTGGTAAATATATCAAAAATTTACATTACTCACATGACATCTACACATCTATATACACTCCGACATATTAAAATTTTACATTACACTAAAAAATCAAGTCTAAGATTAAAGATTGGATACACTAAATGCATTAACTTCAAATTATTTATCAAATTCCAAAATATTCACAAAAATATAAACTTCCTTATAATACAATATATAACTCAAATTCCAAAATATTTTCAAAATTGGAATGACAATGGGATAATATAAAAATAGCTTAATCTCCCTGTCATAAAGAAGGTATGTATTCAAATTTATGCCTGCCTTTAAACGCTTCCTTTAATGGTATTGAGACTGTAATTAAGCTTATATGAAGTGACCACAATATTTTAAAACAAATCTATTAACAGATTAGTAGATTGAAGCGTTCGAAATCCACAGTGATTTTATAGTATCCTCCCGAAATAGAACTAGGTCAAACTGAGACGATCAGTAATCAGCTTGAGTAGAGATTGTTAGCAAGTCTTTGAGAGGGAGGTTAAATATTTTATCGATGACGTTTTAAAAAAATGTATGCAGAACTGCCAGAACAGTTTCTAAAAGGATAAAAATAATTAAATAACAGGAAACTACAAGTTCAGTTAAGGGAAAACGAAGAATCCGCATTGGCCTTCGTCTTGTAAGATACAATTTTGAGAGACACGTTACAGAGAGCTTCAAAACTATGCCAGCTCAAAGAAAACGGCTACAAACACTTCCGCTTGAATATGTTTAACATAATCTTGAGGCAAAGTTTCTTTCTCAATACATTACAATTAACATCCCGGTGGTCGAAAGTTAGATTGCCTCCACTAATTCCATTCTTCTTGTTGTGGCGATCCAAAATCATTTGTAATGAATATGTCAGTTTAATAACTAAATATCATCCCCACAAGGGACTTACTGAAGCAAGTTACCTATTAATATAGTCATGTAAGGTGTCCACAGGCATGATATCTGCACCATCTTTGGATGATATAGTTCTGATCACATTCCCACCTCATCGGGAGTACATGGCCTTACGAACAACCGTGTCTCCAAGAACATCGTCGGATAGGTGAACATCGTCGTCGTCCGTTCAGAATTAGCCACAACTGTTAATTCGCCTTTGCTTATTTGTACCCATCTGATCAGTGTTGCGCTTTCCATGGGTGGAATCCAAATTATTATCTGTTTGAGCCTTCAACCCAATTTCAGAATTCGCCTCAACACTTAATTCGCCTTGCTTATCTGAACCCATCTGATCAGTGATGCGCTTCTCATGGGTGGACTCGAAATTATTATCTGTTTTCACCTTCAACCCACCTTCTAATTCTGAGATCTTTTTAAAGTTTCTACATCACTAACCTTATGATCAACATCCGCTTCTCTTCATTCACAGCATACTACTCACCTCTATGTTCAATCAGAGTTGAGTTGTTCTATTTTTTTTTGTTTATTTATATGATTACTAAAACTTATTTGTTAAGTCGACATTTATTTTTTATTTTTATTTTAATTTAAATTTCAGCCGACATTGAGGACGTGACCCACCTGACATCGGGGTCATACTGGGCTGTAGATGCGCCTCTCGGCGCAATGAAACCTGAAAATCAATTGCATCTCCTCTTCGCGCAAATATTATTTTCCTAATCAATCGAAATAAGTTCGTTGATGGTGAAATCCTTTCCCACAAATATTATTACTACCACTTTCAAACAAGTCCCCAAATCCTTTCTGACAAATATTATTTCATTATTCGCAAAATCACATAGATGCTTCCTCAAAAATAAAATTTGAGACTTTGTTTGTGTTAAATTTATATATGTAGGGAGAAAAGTGATTTTTTAGGGCCGACATTAGATTAAATTTTAAATGTTAAATATTAAACATTTTTTTACATTTACGTTTATATGTTTATTGTTACCTGATATAGGCAATGCATATAGTGTACTCAAATACCCACCTACGGTGATCCAAATTTATTAAATTTAATAATATTAATATTATAATATAATAATGTGAATATTAGAATTAACAATAATATTAATATTAATATTAGCGTCGATAATGTTTTTTTGGCATGGTATTAATAATAATTTGGCCCATGCTATTCAGCCCATAGTATCAAAGTGGTACATTTTTATACACTCAGACATATCAAAAGTTTACATTAATTAAATTTAATAATATCAATATTATAATTCAATAATGCCAATATTAAAATTAATATTAATATTAGCGTTAATAATCTTTTTTTGGCATGTATTAATAATAATTTGGCCCATGGTATTTAGCTCAGGATTCACCTAAATAAAACCACCTTTTGATGTTCATAAATATAAATAGGATTATGGAGTAAATATAAAAAGACTTTTTATTTATTTACCATATATATGGTTTCTTTATATTTTATTTATTTACCATACCTCTTTTATAAATATGGTATTAATAATATTTTGGCCCATGGTATTAAAGTGGTACATTTTTACATTAATTAAATTTAATAATATTAATATAATAATATAATAATGTGAATATTAAAATTAATAATAATATTAAGGTTAATAATGTTTTTTTGGCATGTATTAATAATAATTTGGCCCATAGTATTTAGCTTCGGATTCACCTAAATAAAACCACCTTTTGGTGTTCATAAATATAAATAGGATTATGGAGTAAAAATAAAACGACTTTTTATTTATTTACCATATATATGGTTTACTTATATTTTATTTATTTACCATACCTCTTTTATAAATATAGTCTTTGGCCCATGGTATTCTGGTATTAAAGTGGTAAATATATCAAAAATTTACATTACTCACATGACATCTACACATCTATATACACTCAAACATATTAAAATTTTACATTACACTAAAAAATCAAGTCTAAGATTAAAGATTGGATACACTAAATGCATTAACTTCAAATTATTTATCAAATTCCAAAATATTCATAAAAATATAAACTTCCTTATAATACAATATATAACTCAAATTCCAAAATAATTTCAAAATTGGAATGACAATGGGATAATATAAAAATAGCTTAATCTCCGTGTCATAAAGGAGGTATGCATTCAAATTTATGCCTGCCTTTAAACGCTTCCTTTAATGGTATTGAGACTGTAATTAAGCTTATATGAAGTGACCGCAATATTTTAAAACAAATCTATTAACTGATTAGTAGATTGAAGCGTTCGAAATCCAGTGATTTCATAGTATCCTCCCGAAATAGAACTAGGATCAGCTTGAGTAGAGATTGCTAGCAAGTCTTTGAGAGGGAGGTTAAATATTTTATCGATGACGTTTTAAAAAAATGTATGCAGAACTGCGAGAACAGTTTCTAAAAGGATAAAAATAATTAAATAACGGGGAACTACAAGTTCAGTTAAGGGAAATCGAAGAATCCGCATTGGCCTTCGTCTTGTAAGATACAATTTTGAGACACACGTTACAGAGAGCTTCAAAACTATGCCAGCTCAAAGAAAACGGCTACAAACACTTCCGCTTGGAATATGCTTTTAACATACAATTCGAGGCAAAGTTTCTTCTCAATACATTACAATTAACATCCTGGTGGTCGAAAGTTAGATTGCCTCCACCAATTCCAAATTCTTCTTGTTGTGGCGATCCAAAATCATTTGTAATGAAGGGATGTTCGTTCAACAGCGAAATATCATCCCCACAGAGACCCGTACGAAGCTTCCTTATTGTCAATATAGTCATGCAAGGTGTTCGAATACATGATATCTGGCACTGTATCTCGATTGAGATAGTTCTGCATCATGATTCCCAATTCATCGGGAGTAATATGGTCTACGAATAAATCAGGGTCTCCAAGAACATCAAGCTGTGATAGTAAACAATGTCAGTTTCTGTCTGTTTCTAATTAGCTACAACTCGTGACCAGCTGGCTTATTTGTACCCATCTCGATCATGTTGGCGCTTTCCAGGTGGACTCCAAATTATTATATAAGTTTGAGCCTTCAACCCACTTCTGACCGCGCCAACACCACTCCGCTTTAACATCAACCTATCCGATCGTCATTTTACGGTGATTCTGTACCTATTATCTGTTTTCACCTTCAACCCAATTTCCTCTTCCAGAGACCTTTTAACACAATTGAGCATCAGATCGACCTCATTCACAGCATCCGTCTCTTCATTCACAAGATACCTCTCACCTCTATAACCACCGTAATAGTTAATTCTATTTTTGTTTATTTATATGATTATTAAAACTTATTTGTTAAGTCGACATTTATTTTTTATTTTTATTTTAATTTAATTTAAATTTCAGCCGACATTGAGGACGTGACCCACCTGACATCGGGGTCATACTGGGCTGTAGATGCGCCTCTCGGCGCAATCACCTACCTAAATTTACTGCATCAACTACGACGACTCCCCTCCTCGGAAAGATACTCTTTTAAATCTAACATTTCAATTTCATCTTCAATTATTTCCTCTATATCTACCTTCTTTAAGTTCTCCATGTCAGATTAGTAAATATAGTGGGTTTGGTAAGTTTATTTGCATCTATATGATCTATTTTACAATTAATATCTGAATCTAAATTACTATATAAGTCTATGTTACAGTTTTGAAATTCCTCCTCACTATTCAAAAAATGGTAAATCTATTCATCTTCAGAGAAAATCTGCCAGTATTTGACATTGTCTGGGATAATGGGTCTATATTTAACTTCAGTAGTATATCTATGTGTTGGATGAAAAGGTAAGTTACATGTGCTAGAAAAAGTTTCTAGGCAATGTGCTTGCAAATTTTGTTTTCTCAGAATAGTAGCAAACTTACATTCTAGTAAATCATCACATAAATCAACTGCTGCATCTCTATATCTAGCTAATCTAGGATTGTGAACAGAATAATCTCCATTTACTGGTTTAATGATTAAATCTGAATACCCAATAATAAAAAATCTTTTACCTCCTAAATTTCTGATGATTTGAAGGCCTAAGATAAGTGCCTCATACTCTACCATGTTGTTGGTGCATTGAAAGTTGAGTCTAAAGGAATGTCCTTCCGAATGATTGGTCTCAATGTTTGTGATCCACACTCCAGCTCTTGCTCCTGACTTGTTCACTGAGCCATCAAAGTCTAAGTTCCAAAGGGTTTGATGGAAAATATTGCCATTGTTTGGTTTAGGCTTTATGTCAATTAATTCAGTTTGGATTTCATTATTATCAGAGTTACATAAAATGAAAGAATCAAGATCAGTTGGTGTTGAGTAAATTGGGTAATTTATTGATCTCTCAGCATTGATAACCATGTATTTCATTAGAGTTTCTTTGTAAAGTTTCTTAGGTTGTCCAAACACTGTTATGGTGGCATACATCATGTCTAATTGTAGAGATCCCTGCAACTTAGCTCCCCATGAGTGAGAAAGAAACATACCATACTTTGGTGGGATGTCAGCTACTACAATATCCATAATCATACTTTTACCAAGATACTGAACCAAATTCACACATAAGTATTTTATTAATCCTATGCACTTAACCTTGCTTGAATCAAAAGAGAATAAATCTTTATAAGGCCTTGTTATTTCTAAATTCAGAGTTTCTATGATAGCTTTTGGCATTAAGTTGTCGGAAGCTCATGAATCTAACATTGCATTATGTAAAATTTGATCGTGAATAGTAAGACTTATATAGAAGGGAGGAACTGATCCATCTGAATGTTTACCATTTACATCAGGGCCAAAAATTAATTCAGGATGATCATCATTTAAATTAATAGAATCTTCACCATTATTCATATTCAAAGTTTCAGTAATTGTTGATTTGTACAAATCATTCTTTACCAATTCTATCAAAGGAATTGGTATCTTTAACTTTGCTATTTAAGTTTGAATATTAAATGCTGGTTGAGATTTACTAATCTGAATTAGTTCATATTTTGTGATAGTTATCTGAGTGGGTTTTTCAGGAATTTCAGCAGATGTAATTTTATCTTGAGTTGTCCTATTATTATTTGTTTGAGTTTCCTCACTTTTTCTATCTTCAGTTCTCTTTTTAGGGACAGATTTGGGGACAGCAGAATTTTTTTCAGATTTTGAACTTTCAGCATAAGCTTTAGTGTTAACAGTTTTAGGATTTGCTGATGTAGAATCAGTAGGATTCTTCTTTAGATTAGGAATTGCTGATTTTATTGAACTAGGGGCTTTGGTAGTATTGGCCTTTTGGGCATTACTGGAGGATTGAGCCACTTCTTCAGTGATGTCAACAATTTTCAGACTTGGCACTTTTTTGGGACTGGGAGGATTGGAATTCTGCTTGTTTTCCCATGGGAGAATTTGCAAAATATTTTCTTTTGGTGCTTCTACATTCTTTTTAGATTGATTTTGAGAAGTGTTTTTTGTAGAAGGCTTATTGTTTTTTTTGTTTCTAAGGCTATACTGACTGTGAATTTCATTAATAGTGAAGTCATCACCTTGTTTGAAATCAAAGGATTCACTAGATTCTACTTTGAGTTGTTGAAGCTCAAAAGGTTCTTGATCCTCCTGAGTGAGGAAAATAGTGTTTTCTTCATCTATCCCCATTATTAAATTGATGTTATCCTCATCTTCATCATTATTATTAGAACTCTCAGCATAGTTCTCTTGAAATGGGGGTCTAATGTTTTGATCTGTAGCAACTTCCTTAGCTTTTCTAGGGTTATTGTTTTTTCTAAAGTTGGGATTTCTAATTTGTGGTTGGTTATCCCATTGTGGTTTTCTCTCAATGTTGTCTAATCTTTCAACTAATTTTTCTAAAGTTTTAGCAAAAATGTCAAATTTACCATATGAGTTTGAATTTTCTTCTTTGATTGTGACTCTCCTTTCATTCCTAAGTCTGGCTTTTCTAGCTAGAATATTAATTTCTACAGTAACAACATCTAATTGTATTTGTTCTAATGTTTCAGCATTTCTTTCTCTTAGTTGGTAGGCCATATATGGATCAAATCCATCAGGGAATTTAAGAAGTACAGAATATGGTGTAGGTTTAAGATCTGCAGAAATAGAATTATAGACACTGTTATACTTCGTGCAGTAATCTTGAACAGACTTATTAGGAGCTCTTTTTAAAGAATCAAACTCAGATAAAATTTGTAAAGGGTTCTTTTTCTTTTCCCATTTATTTAAAAATGATCTATGAAATGTAGCTAAATTAGCTATATTACCAGCAGCTAAATTTTTAAACCATTTCTTAACTTCCCCAGTTAAACTTTGAGCAAACAACCTCATATGAACATCTGATTCATCTATTTCATAGATTTCACAATA